>CM060682.1:185753069-186968975 GCA_030686995.1 Artemisia argyi
CCATTGTTCATGCTTTTAGAACAACAATAAGTTCTTATATATTTTCTTTATTTAAGGAGTTTAGAATTACTATAAACGAGAAAAGGTCTACGTTCGGAATATATGAAGAAACTAAGTTATTCTTTTGCTTTATGTACACGGCTTAATCGGTAGTCTTGTTCCATTTACGGACTTATCATGTATGAAGAAATGTTGACCCAGTGGCGGACCTTGAACTTTTTTTTTTGGGGGGGGGGGGGGGGGGGGGTGCAAATTTATTTTAGGGGAGCCGAATCGGAAATTTGTTTGTAACTTCAACTAACATAAGAATCATAAATTTTTTTAAGAATATGATAAAGGGTCACAAGGACATTATTATTATTAGGGTAAATTGCAAAAATGGTCTTTAATGTTTCACGAATTTGCAAAAACGGGACCGAGACAAAAAGTAGCGCAAAAAAGACACTAACGTTCCACATTTTCGCAAAATCGCCACCGAGAGGCCTTTTCCGTTAAGTTTCCCGTTAAGTGCCACGTAGTTGAGGGTAGTATCGTCATTTCACTGTTCATACTTATTAAATTTGCCGCCATAATCACCACTGTGCTTGGTATCAATGTGATTAGACCTCAATGCTAATTTGCAAAGTTATTTTCAGGTTTCATATTAAATTGTCAATGCCTTCACACACACACACACACACATAAAAGCAGAAAAACACACACACACACACACCCGTAATCAAATAATTATCATTCCCTTTTCCAGTAACATGTCTCGCTGTCTTGATCTCGTGGTTGCTTGCAACTCGTTTGTCATATCGGAAATGATGCTAACCCATTACCGGCGAGAGGTTGAGGAGGACATTCATCATGCACAAGAGTTGTTGAGTAGGTGCCAAAAGCTGTCTGATATGCTCCGTCTTAGGGGGGACTTGATTTTGGAGCTCCAAAACATAAGGGGCTCGAGAATTGCAAGGGCCAATGTGAACAAGCTTAGGAGGATTCAGTCACCTGATATGAGAAAGATGAGGGGGTTGATGAGGATGCTTAGGCAAACAAACGACAGCATTGTTTCCAACATTGAGTTTGCTGTGAGGCAAACTTACATGTGAAGGGTTTGGGTGCTGGATGATGGGGGTGGGTTGTTTTGTTGTGTATGATGAATGTAGGTAGTAGGTGGTTGGGCACTTGTGGAGTTGTGGTTTCTTTTTTTCATTTTAGTGCCACTGTCGTAGTGTCGTAATCTAGGTAGATGTAGGTAATGATGTAGTTAGGGGTTGTGGTTTCCCCTTAAGGTTGTAAATGTATCCCTATAGTTTATGAATGGAAGGGGTTGTTTGATCCCGTTTGTCTTGATATACATTGTTCGATTCGTATCATAAACACATTCACAAACATGAAACTGACATAATTTAAATCATAATACAATACACAAACACATACGTTTAAATGCTACTAATCGAAGCAAATAACAGAACCACAAAACAAACAGAAACATATTATGCATAGGAGTCAAGCTTGACTAAACATTTAACCCCATATGAAATACTTCAATTTACATAATATTGTTCGGCATGTACCAAAAAAATTTAACCCATCACAATGCCTGCCCACACCCTTTGGTGTATTCGAAACAGAAGTAGAATAGTTCAAGTTACATTACTAAATACAACCAAATTAAAGTGTTTTTGTTTCTACACATTACATATTCCCAATAGATGGACCCATATGTCAATCTTCAAACCTTCTACTGGATGAATATTCAAACCTTCTACTGGATGAACTAACATGTGATCAACAACACCTGCACAGTCAATATATGCAATGAAATGAGGTTACTATAATAGGCAATGCAATGTGTCCAAAATATTTGCTAAACAGTTCATTAGACTCACCTAGTCAAAATAACACCACATTGTTACCCATTGATCTTGGTGCCCGTAGACCCAATACGCAATTAGTTATTCTTGGTCTCAAAATACCACCACCCTTTGCTCCCACATTCACTGAACCAACACCTGGTGGGTTCTTAATAGAACCACCGTCTTGTTCCTGTTAACAACATCAGCCACATCAACCATCTTTCCTTTTCCCTTATCCAAAAACCTCTTCACCCTCTTTTTATGCTTCCCGAATTCTGGTTGTGAAGCATCAACATCATCCACTTTTCTATAAGTTTTTGAAGTGCTAGTCCTAAAAGGAGTTGAAGTAATAGAGCACCGCAAGATAGCATCTTCTTCTACCCACCCGAAAACCTCCCCACCATCACCCTCTGCATCAATGTTGTTTAAATAGTAGGGAGATAACACCTGTTTTGTGTGAGCAACAAACAAGTCTACAAAACCGGCACAACAACCTAGCTCAATCATTGTATGCACATCATTGTCTGTGTGAATCAGCTTCAAACCTTCTTCTAATGATTTGCAAGGTACACAAAAGAACACAACCCATTTTTCTCCCCTAATGCGTGAAAACATATCATCCAGACCTAGGAAAAAGACATGTCTATCACAGACAAAGCCACACATTGTAGAAACATTCCCTTGTACATACCTTAATGGACCAAATTCAAAGACTCCATTATTGTGCATGCGGAACAGAACTTCACCCCCATAACCAAGGAAATCTGCCACAATTTTAAATTCAAACTGTCAAGACATACCAGCACCTACGAAACTAATGGTATACATGCTAAAGTCAATGCAGAAGTAGTAAATGAAACAATTATGCAGGCTCAAGTGAAGCAGAGCAATGCAGTGTTGTATATCTCACCACATAGTTGTAGTTTAGTTAATAAGTTAATGTGGTGATATAGAAACCAATCTATTTTGTTCCTGATACACTCAAGATACACAATGTGAAGACTTACTTACAACCAATGTGAAGACTTACTTATAACCAATGTGAACTCGCAGTACTTTCGTAATGCAAAACACCCTCTATAGCAGTACTTTAGTAATGCCAAACACTCTCACTTATGATATTCTAACACCCTACTTAATGCAAATACTCTGTTTATACTAAACCTAGGTAAGGGGATGCATATAAAAGTCTATCAAACATATCATAGCATCTTACGTAAACAAATTTAAAATGGCACATAAATGAAGTATACTACATTAACATACCAAGGTCCGTATGCTCTTCCTTCACCTTCCTCTTCTTGCCAGTCCCATTTGCCATTCCCCTCTTCATTTTTTCAGTAACTATACTCGGATTAGAACTCCCCTCCTTCTTCTTCTTGCCAGCCTCCTTCTTCTTGCCAGTCCCAACAGGCCTTCCCCTCTTCCTTTTTTCTGTAACTGTACTCGAATTAGGACTCCTCTCCTTCTTTTTCTTGCCACTCCCAACAGGCCTTCCCCTCTTTCTTTTTTCTGTTACTGTAGTCGGAATAGGACTCCCCTCCGTCTTCTTCTTGCCACTCCCAACCGGCCTTCCCCCCTCTTTTTTTCTCTGCAACTACCTCATTGGAGCAACCGCTACCACTTCCAATGGTAGGAATAGATATGGCACCGCTAGCACCCACATTTGGTTTTTTGAAGGTTCTATTCCACATCCATTGAAGAATTTCTTCAATCATCTCCTTCCTTATGCTTGCATACGAACCATACTTGGCAATAACTTTATCACCAAATTCATCCAAAACATCCTCAAAGACTTCATCATTTAATAAAACCTTGCCCCATGACATTTTGGATGATTCCTCCCCCCCCCCCCCCCCCCATCAACAAGCACTTTCCCTTTTCATTCTTATCATTATTCGCCATAGCTGGGTTTAGTTATTGCGATTTGATTTTTTTTTATGTTAGGGTTTGACGGTTGATTATCTACACAATGATTGGTTGGTTTTGGGGATTTATTTTACACTGGAAAAACACACAGCTTTAAATACATAGTTTACGTTGTTTGCCAAAATAGTCCCCCGAAAGTTGGCGGGAGATAAAAAAAGGACATGAAATGACGATACTACCCTTAACTACGTGGCACTTAACGGGAAAATTAACGGAAAAGGCCTCTCGGTGGCGATTTTGCGAAAATGTGGAACGTTGGTGTCTTTTTGCGCTACTTTTTGTCTCGGTCCCGTTTTTGCAAATTCGTGGAACGTTAAGGACCATTTTTGCAATTTACCATTATTATTATTATTAGAGGGAATTGCAAAAATCGTCCCTAAACTTTGGCCAATTTGCATGTTTCGTCCCAGAATTGTTGAAACTGCAAAAACCGTCCCTGTGGCAAACTTTTAGGGCAAATATCGTCCCTGACCAACATCAAATGACTAAAATACCCTTGTTCAAATTTAGGGACGATTTTTGCAATTTACTCTTATTCATTTCATTTTTAGTTTTTTACGCAAATGGTCCCTGTGTTGCGTCAAGTTTTACAGTTAGTCCCTAATTTTGTGCAGTTAGTTTATCCGTTAAGTTATTTGCATAGTTAGTCCTCAGTTAATATTTTTTGCAAAGTTAGTCCTCATTTTCTAAAAAAGTCCTATTTTTTGCACTGTTAGTTTATCCGTTAATATTTTTTACACCGTTAGTCCATCCGTTAAGTTATTTGCAAACTTAATATTTTGCACCTTTGTCAATCCGTTAATATTTTTTTACCTTCTCGTCCATTTTTTAACGTTTTTGTCTATTTTTTTTTACGTTTTTGTCAATTTTTTTTACGTTTTTGTCTATTTTTTTTACGCTCTCGTCTGTTTTTTTAACGTTTTCGTCTATTTTTTTTTACGCCTTTGTCAATTTTTTTTACGTTTTCGTCTATTTTTTTTACATTCTCGTCCGTTTTTTAAAGTTTTCGTCAATTTTTTACGTTTTTGTCCGCTTTTTTACGTTTTCGTCTGTTTTCATATGTTTTTTTTATCCGTTTTCGCCCTTTTTTGTGATTAGGTAAGTATACTAGAAGAAAACTTGACATTTGATTAAACAAAAAAGTTTTGTTTTGATTTTAACTCACGGTTTTGACCTCTTTCTGGTCCGAATCATCAAAAGTGTAAAACACAAAAGTTGTCCGGAATGATGTTTTAAAAAACGGACGAGAATGTAAAAAAAATAGACGAAAACGTAAAAAAAATTAGACGTAAATGTTAAAAAAAACGGACTAGAACGTAAAAAAAATAGACGAAAACGTAAGAAAATTGACAAAAACGTAAAAAAAATAGACAAAACGTTAAAAAATAGACGAGAACGTAAAAAATATCAACGGATTGACAACGGTGTAAAAAATATTAACGGATGGACTAACGGTGCAAAAAGTAAGGACTTTTTTAGAAAATGAGGACTAACTTTGCAAAAAATATTAACTGAGGACTAACTGTGCAAATAACTTAATGGATAAACTAACTGCACAAAATTAGGGACTAACTGTAAAACTTGACGCAACACAGGGACCATTTGCGTAAAAAACTAAAAATGAAATGAATAAGAGTAAATTGCAAAAATCGTCCCTAAAGTTTGAACAGGGGTATTTTAGTCATTTGATGTTGGTCAGGGACGATATTTGCCCCAAAAGTTTGCCACAGGGACGGTTTTTGCAGTTTCAACAATTCTGGGACGAAACATGCAAATTGGCCAAAGTTTAAGGACGATTTTTGCAATTTACTCTTATTATTATTATTATTATTATTATTATTATTATTATTATTATTATTATTATATTTTCTAATCATTAAGCTACTATCACGAGATATACCGATTAGGTTGTTTGATAAACTAGATCATTATGACACTTAAAAGTGTCATAATGCGTTGGTAGGATCTTTAACACTTTCCTTTCGGTCATAAAGTTAGTGTCGAATAATTTTTTATGAGTCTTATCACATCCTTATCCGATCGTTGCTAAGGAAGAAGGCGATGATGATCTCTAGAGTGTGTTCTACCTTTCAATTAAGTTGATGTTGATTTTGTAAAGTGGTGATTGTGAAGGACACATTGTGCTCTTTTATACAGTTTACATCACACACGCAACCACCTAAAATGTTACATTTGGTTTCATTGAACGCAAAAGATACAAGAAAATTTTATTGCCGTTCACTAAGAATCTATAGGACACAAAAATAACTTGAGATAGACATTTGTGGTTACTTTTGGTTTCAATGAACGCGAAATGTAAATGCATATTTTTGTGTACCACTCTACCTATGAGACCCTAGACTCAATGGCATACTCACTACTCACTAGTGGTTGCTTTAAGATTAGTACTAATTTATTGGAACTATTAATTTAACCATGGAGTAAATCATACACAAAGAGCATTCACTCACATTTTGTTCCTACAATAATTGTATTTGGAGTGTAAATGATTAATTTTTGGATTATGATGGAATAAAAAGTCAAAGAAGCACACAGGAGTCGTGAATGGTGTGAAAAAGGTGTCGTCGCACAGAGCATCCACTTAAAAAAGTCACATTTTTATTAGTTATATATATATATATATATATATATATATATATATATATATATATATATATATATATATATATATATAGTGATGTATTCTATGCAGTACCATTCTTATATACAGTACTTTACAGTACTGTTAAAATGAATCTAGGCCATTGGATAGTTTGATCAAAGGATAGGATTAAAAGTGCTAAAATTGTAATTAACAAAAAAATGAGGGTTTATTTTTTAATTAAATAAAAGGTTAAAAGGGTATTGTTGGTAATACACTTTAATTTATTTATCCCTAAAAAGATGCTGTAAAACTAAATCCACAAAAAAAACTGCAACCTCTCAAAAAAACTGCAACCTCTCCCCTCTTCTAGATCCATTATTCGGCAAAAAAGAAAAAGGAAAAAAAAAACCTTCATAAACTTCATCACCAACTGTAACTATTCCACTTATTTTTCTTATGATGTGTCTGATGATGATCGATCAAATGGTTATCATCACAGTCGGCTTGTTCGTATTCATTCAAAAAAAAAAAAAAAGAAACATTACACCCTCTTTACTTTCAACCCCCAAATCCCTATCACCACAAACCACATAGCGCCGCCGGATTGTGGCTGCCGGATCTGGTCATAGTTGTTGGTGGAGGGTTAAGCGGAGATAGCCGTCGGATTGTGGTGGAGGGTCATAGTTTTTGGTAGATTTGGCCGCCGGATCTGGTCTTCTTTGTTGGTGCATACGTGTTTTTTATTGTTGGTGCATATGTGTTTTTCAGGTATGCATTTGTAAATACATGTATGTTATTTGTAATGTTGAAAATTCTGCATTATCATTCGACTTTATTGAATTGTGTTATTTTAAGATCCGAAAACCACATCCTTGTTTCATAACACAAACTAAAAGTGGGTGGCATCCATATATTTACTTTATCCCTATACGTGGCAATATTTTAAGATCCAGGAATTCACGAAATGTTGAAAGTCAAACTAGTGTTCAAGTATTTGATATGGAATGAAAACTGAAATCTGACGAATTGTGTGGCTTCAATATTTATTTTGTTTATGACCAGCTCACCCACCACATTTTTTTAATATTATCTTTGGTATCTTAATTAAACTTGGATAGTAAATCCTTGCTAGTTGAATTTCCCTTTATTAATTTGTTCATGGTGTAAATGACGTAGTGTTTGATGAATACCTATTACCGATGGATTTACTATGTTTTTACATCCAAAGCAACTTATATAATGAAATAAACATGTATGTTATCTTTAATGTGCAGAGCAGGTGTTTCAAAAAAATTGTAAGGTGTAATCACTTTTTGAAAAGTCCCTGGTAACTATATGAATTATATCCATTTTTATAATGCTTTGTTGATTTTTTTTACCCAATATGATTAACTATTTATTTTTAAGTTTTTATTTCAAAACAGGGATCGTGTGTCTGGTTCTTTAATCATGAAGTTTATGTGGTCACTCCAAACACACATGTTTTTGGAAGGCGTGCACATATGTTCTAATAAATATGATGAGAAAGCCCCGCCTGCACCTATGTTCTTTGAAGACGTACACATGTGTTCTAATGAATTTGATGAGAAAGTGAAGAGTGCACACATGTTTTTAAGCGGCGTGCACATTTATATTTAACAAGATACTTGTACTTGAATTGTATTTTATTTGATGAATTGTATTTTATTTGATATCGAATTTTGTATATATTATTTATGTTCTTCGTTTCTATTAATTTTTAGAGGTTACATTATATGTTTTTTGTTTTTGGTCATGAATTTCAAAAATCAAAGAATGTACACTAGAAACATATGTGCAATTACCATTTTAAGAAAAATAAGTTTGACGAAACACATATGCACTCTCATAAAACATTTCTGTTAAAAAAAATAAAAAGTAAAAAAAAGTTTTTTTTTTCGAAAATTAAGGGGTTTAGAAAAATGTTTTTTAATTAAAAAATTCAAAAAATAAAGTAAAAATGTGTTTTACTATTTTGCCCTTTTGAATTAATTAAAAAGATTTAATAATACTAAATCATTATTGGTCCAAATGGTACTGTAAAGTACTGTATTTAATATTGGTACTGCATAGAACGCGCCCCTATATATATATATATATAATATTAAACATATATGAGTATATAATTCAAGTTTATGTGCAATTTCTTTTTATTTTACAAGTGTAATAAAGGCTCTTTCTTGTTATTGCCTACATCCACCGAATGAAACACTAAAAAACCTTTAAAAGTGTAGTAGGGTTAGTAACATCCAATTCCAATATCATAGAAGTATTGTTAAGGAAAAATAATATAAATGCTAGTTCTTTTTATTATAAGAAACAATAATGTTCTTTTCATAAAGAGAATTTATTTGGCCGTTCATGAGCATGACATATTTGTCAATATTACTAGTCTTTATCTTACAAATGTTAATTTTATTTATTTATTTATTTATTATTATTTTTTTTTCAATTTCATGTGATACTTTAATTTTTTTTTTACAACACATAAAAGCTATGTAACATATATTAGTTACATTGTCAAATACAAACATGAAAAAACTTGAGCAATCATTAGATCAATGGGATGCTTAAACCTAATTAGGCAGCTAAAAGTGTATAAACACAATTCTAATTGTGTACAAGCTTTCATATATTCTAAATTTATGTATTATGTATATTTTGATCAAGAAACAAGCCGTAAGATAACTTTTGATCAATCAAATTATTTTACGTTTTATCATACGATCTCAAGTGTATAGTCTTTCGTCAAAACTATAAATTCAAACAACACTATTTATAAGTTATACGAGTAACAAACCGTGACATATTATCAATTTATTTAACGTCAAGTAGCTCGATCAATTCCTTTTTTAGCCTTCAAACAAGACCGATCGACGTGAAATAATACTATACACATAAATTTCTATCACAACTTTTTAACAAGTAAACTGAATACAGCTATGATAATGACATGGTTAATTTATGAGTTAATACACATAATTGTGCCGGCCAATCAAAGTTGACAAATTCTAATGATACATCTTCTCAGAAATGATAAATCTAATTATCTCCTTTAAAAATGACTATGTCAAGTGTATAATAATCTATACATTTTACATTAATTATAAGTCGCGTGAACATACGTGGTTTACACATTAATTAAATTGATTTTAAAATTTTAGGTTAGTATACGAGCATATATGTTTAATGTTTGTGATATATAAGTACAACTAATAATTATGTATGGGTTTTACATACACTTTTTCATTATATATTAATATCGATTAATATTTTGTAAATAATTTTGTTTGATGAAAAATTTAACTTTGTTTAACCGACGTGGGTGTTGATGTTGATGATGTTATTTAATTAACTATTGATATCATATTGTACATAATATGCGAGTTTAGTAGTACGTAATGATCCTTGATGAAGTTAAAATATAAAGATTTTTAGAAATCTTTTTTTGGATATCTTTGTATAAATTAAAAAAATACATGATTCGTTGTTATAAGTACAATCGCGTATATTTATTTTCATATCACAGTAACCCATGTTTACATTTGATATTTATATTCTTCTTAATAATAATTTAGCCGCATTTAATTTTCAAATCCGTGTACGCGTAGGTTAAACTTATTAAAAGGAAAAACATTGAGCACATATGGTTAAAAAAAAATAAAAATAAAAAAATCGGATATCCTTACTTAATCTCATAAAGAGGAATAACATGAGTTGTTGGTATACGTACAACCTCGTGTATTTTTTTTACATACACAATAACTCGTGCTTTCATTTTGATGTTGATGTTGTTATTTAGATTTAACTATTGATATCCTATTGTACACAATATGCGAGTTTAGTAGCAAGTAATAACCGTTGATGAAGTTAAAATATAAGGATTTTTTGAAATGTTTATTCGGATATCCTAGTATAAATTTTAATTAAAAATTACATGTTTTATTTTTAAAACATCATATATGTTGTATTAATATATAACGTCTAAAGGGATATTTGTTTGTTTTTTAAGTTATTAAAAAACATGAAAACTTATATATTTTCATTTAACTATGTATAATTTATTTAAAATTCGATCACTAAAATTTTATTAATTACCTCATCTTAAAAAAAAAATTATTTTTACAAATTTAACATCTATATTTTTTTTTCTCCACTAAATTTATCAAAATTGGATTTTTTTTAAAAATATTTTATTGGTCAATAAAAATGCTCGATTTTACTATATGTCAAAATAGAGCAACCTGATTAGCTTAATTTTTTTTTAATAAAATTGTTTTATCAAAATATTTCTTAAAGGTGTAATTCGTTTATTATGATACCAATACAAAGTTACACATCCATAAACCAATAAAAATAGTAACTAATGTTATCTATTTCAACAAGTGAACAGGATTTACAATGACTTATTGAGATCTCTTAATAAGGAACTTAAATTTCACTTATTATGTCAACCATAGTTATTGATTATCTGCTATTAATTTGATGTGAACTTAAAGAAAGTAGGTTTGCAGCTAACAAAATACTGTGTAACATGGCTTATTTCAACAAAACTTCTCTCTTTGAAAGAATAAATGAACTAATTGCAACAAAATATCCTCCAAAGGTTTTGGATCAACTGAAAAATCCTGACTTTGTACATCCTTAGAATTAAACCAATAACTTGTTTTCTCAAAGTCCTTATTAACAAGTCAACTAAACGTTTGCGTTGAAAAAATGATTCAGTAAGGCGATGCACAATGGCACTAAGTGTACAATGGTGAAACAACGAAACTATGTCGCATTTTAGCGAAATATAACTCAAGTATGCATACAACTACACAAGTGTAACAAACAAATTTACATGGGAATATGTTGACTACAATCATATACACTATAATGTAAATATGTAACATGGATCTACATAAGGATAAGTCACACCCAATTAATATCGACTATGAAATTAAATACCATACCTATATCTTTATTGCGATGCCTATTCATATAGAGTAAACAAATTCCCTAGAAGCACCAAAAAGGAACCTCATTTTGTTGATTTCTTTACACATTACCAAATTTTGCCCAACAAGCTAATCTTTCAATAAACATGATTAACTTACTTAAAGATGTTTCGTTTCTTCACTAACCTTCTTTCCCATAGAGCGAATAATTACGTACGAGCTTAACTACACTAATAGTGCTTACGTTGCATTTTAAACTAGGGGTGGATCGAGGGGTTTCTCGGGGGTGCACGGGAATCCCATAGATTTTTCTTGCGTAGTGTAAAATTATGTTAGATATACCGATTTTTTTGAAATGAACATTGTCCTTAATTTTGGGCTTATGATTTTTGGTATTTTTTTCATAATATGAACCTGATGAATCTTGATCGTGAGATCGCCTCTGTTTTAGACATCATCTCCTACAAACAACTTATTTAGATGATCCATATTAGTACATAGATTTTCTTGACACGGTAAAAAAGCACTTTTCAACTTAACTAAAATTTATTTATCACTGAGGAAATGATAAGCTCCACCATTACTTTGGTGGTACATTTTTTTGATTGGACAACACCAAATAAAAATTGCACTTTAAAGAGAACCTCTCATGCTTCTCTAATTGGAATAATGCAGTTAAACAGATGGACCTCAACTTTTTCAGTATTTTCACCTGGATAATATAATAAAATAATAAAATAAAATAAATTAAAAATAGTACTTTTAAAGTGCCCATCTACCCACCATGAGGAATTTCATAAATAAAATTTAATCTTTTCATTGACTTTTATCATTAATTAAACTAGAGGTTGATTATAGACCCTATGGAATTTATAACTATAGGTATAAATAAATTTCAATATAATGCTCAGAAAAATATTAACTGTTTTTTTTTAAAACTGAAATATGTTCCCAACTGTTATTGTACTTGATTTGAGGCTATAGTCTTTACCTTGTATCATTATGAAGCAGAATATATCAAAACAAAGTGTTACATTACTATATTTTGAGATGTCTTAAAATAAGTGTTCACGTTGTATTTCAACCGACGAGAAAATAATTTAGTAGTTAAAGACGATATTTGATTAGTGCAGAATGTCGTTAGTGGAATTTTCTAAAGCTTTGTACATTTGAAAGTGGAGAATTATTGTGGGCCGGAAATCCTAAAAGGGTACCCCTGCCACTGCCACCTGTATATGGGGCCCAAAGACAGCTGGACCCAACCCAACAAAGCTAACCCTGAGGTCCACCAACCACTATCTGGGGTCACAACCCAATGGACTATAACTCAGATGGGTTCAAACCACCATGTGATTTCAGTCTTCTAGTATGCATTCTGAGCTGACAACTATGATGGATCAAGCAACTTGCCATTAACTGTTTTGGTTAGAAATTCTGATGTTTTTTGCGCTTGGTAAAGTTGTAGAAAAGTAACTGCGGAAATGCTGATAACATCGCCTAGTAGTTTTAACGTTCGTTTACGAGTGCAGCAAGTACTAAACAGAAACACGGCAAGACATCCTTGAAAGCATCGTGTTAAATCTTCTGACGAAAACTACAACAAAGAAAATTAGAGGTGGCAGTTCTCACCCATCCACGTAAATATGGGTTGATTCAGGCTATATTTTAATCTCTAACAGTAAAACCGATAAATTCTGACAACTTGGTTAAAATTGGGTCAAACAGTCGAAAGTGATCCCAAATGTGTATTTAAATGCTTACAGCCTTTTATATCAATTAAATGAAAACACTAGATTAGTATTCATGTTTAATTGGTTTGTGGGTCGACCCAACCCGTATAAGAAATACACGTTGTGACACAAGCCCGTTGCTTACCCAACCATGTGCCTCCTCTTGGAAATATATTAAAGGATGACCTTGAAATAAAGCAAGACAGAAGAGAACCTTTTAATGTCATGAGTCATTAATCAGATAACAACTGTTCTTTGAAAGTAGGGACTCTGCTCGCATCGACAGCCATAACAAAACCAATTGATCAATAACTTTAAGCAGCAAGAGAAAGACAATGATATCACAAGATGATTAAAGTAAATGCACGCAATGAATGACTAGCAACTGGCACGTAACAATACCATAAATCTGTAACGAACTAAATGGTGATGTCGAGACTCATCAACGAATAAAAACAGCTGATAAGAGTAAATTAATTCGAAGTACTTAGTTTATAAAAGTACTTTAATACTAATCCTTTAAGTGTAATAGTTAGAATATAAATGAGTACTGTATTATACTTGTTGAGACGCATGATGATTCGCTATTTGGTTACAAGAAAAACAAGCAGGCCGCAAAAAAACAAACATTGCTGTCACAAACTTCACATGGAGTGAAAAAATTGTACAGAAAACGTTTCAAGGTGAAATAGATTTTCAACAACCGAAATTATCACTTGGTCACAAAGGTAAGAAATGAAAACTTCCATAAACTTTTTGCCTTTTCACAAGTACATATCTGCAGGTACGATTGCTGAAAAAATAACTCTATACATAAATCCACAATCAATGCTAGGAATGCGATAAAACATCAAGTTAGCCTGAAACTCAGATTCGCCACATTTGTTGCAAAGCATAAGGACCATGTGCTAAGCTGGTGCATTTGCAGGGAATCAGAAGTTCAAAATTCAAATACTACGTACTATTTTCTAAAAGAAAGTTCTGTTGAATTAGAGAGACAGAATGAGGTACATACTTTTATAATTTATCTTCTGGCTTAATGTAGGACGCCAGGAGACCCACATCTGCTGCTTGTTCTCCTTAATATGATTTTAGGTTGTCGTGTATCTCTTTGTCGCAGCACACTGTTATTAGGAACTCTTTGAATTCCATCATAAATTCATAATACTGAAGATGACAAATTGACAATTATTAGAGAAGCCTTAAAACCTGCACGTAGAGCCGCAGAGGTGGCAATTTCTATTCGTTTACTTATAATGGGTCAATTTGATCGGGTTAAACGTGTTAGAAAAAACTTAGCTAAAAGAAGAGAGTCAAATGGAACGAAAGTCACAAGTGTATTTCAAACGCAAACAGAAATTCTAAATTATCTCATAAGATAATCATAATTTTCCATAGAACCCCTTTAACTGAAATTCTAAACAAAAGAGCTTTTAACATTTATTAAACATCCAACTATTGAGTAATGAACATAATTTCATGACACATGCTTATATGAAGTTCATAATTTTATAAATCCACAATGCCCGAATACAATATTTGGCTTACACAGCCGTTCCTCGCCACATGAACATGCATATTAAACAGTTTATCAAAGTATAAATATGCCCATAGAAGCACATTTAATATATAATCAAACCGGAAACTCACCTTGATCCTGTGTTTTTCACTCACCGTACAAACTTCCCAACTCAGTTTTTTTAGACTCCACTTGATTTGAATTTTAACCATTTATTGAATCATCTTAGATCTATTGAAAATCATAGAAGTACTGGAAATCTCATAAATTTCAAACCCTGACAATGAACCACAAAACCATCATACTTCCCAACAAACTGTTGGAATGTGAATCTTCTTATATCAAAATAACTTGAATTCTCAGTTTGAGTACGAGACTTGAGTCAGTTTTTTCTTTTATTTTTTTCGACATAAACACTTTTCACATGCTTCTTAATAACCCTAAAGGTTTTATCCTTAATACTCGAATCAGGCATGAAAGCTTGCTTTGAGTTTAAACCGACCATAAACATGTCATTACTTCGAAAATGCATAGAAAGTCATGTGAAATGTTGGCTTGGCCATTGGAACATCTTTTTATACCTCATATTAAGGCATATAACTCATTCAAACCCTTAAAATTTCAAATAACCCTCTTAACTGTATTTTGAAACAGAGCAAGTTGACCTTTAGGAAAACTCAAACCTTAAAATATCTCTTAACAAAGGTAGCGTCTTTATACAAACACGTTCCTCATACTCCTACATCCATACATACCATGGTTTTACCCATTCTATGACTACTCTATGTTAAGCAAGAATTGCAAATCAGAATTATTTAAACAAGTTTCTAGCTTTGCTGCAAGTTCTTGAGTTTTCCACTTTGAATGGTTTCCAATCTGCTTATCTTTTAAAAAGACAAATCCATTTATTTACATGTTTGAGATACCAACTTCCACGTATCTCATCTAAATGCATTTACAAGACATAAAAATTGAAATGCATATTGAAGAGCATTAATAATTAAATTCTTGCTTAACCATGGAGCTTTTTCGCTTAGCATTTCATCCTTGTTCTATCGTTTCCTAGCTGTAATATATACGGCTCAAATGCAACCATGCCGTTACGATTGTAATGCATATAGCCAGAAAACAATAGAACATGAAAATTGAAATGCTAAAGGAAAAGGATATTAAGGTTAAGCAAGGAATCTTGTATCAAGAGTTCAAGACTAACAAACAACTTGACCAAGGTAACATCATCCATGTTGATATATAAGTATTCGTATGCATTATGAATTTACTAAAATGAGCCACAGGGTAGATAATATCCCAAACATGCATGAAAATAAATGTATCTGTCATTTATAATTTGCAAATTATAACCCAATAAAGATGTTAAACACAAGAACTTACCAGAAAAACTACAAGCAGTATGGTTAATTTAAGTTCACTGATTTAAACTAATTTTTTTTTTGGGTAACCATTTATTCCAACCTTTTGGCGAACCAATTCACGAGATTTGAACCCACCAGGCCACCACCACACAGACTCAAACCAAGTAAAGCTCTGCCTTTTCAAGAGGTTGGCATGGCCACTTCAATGTAGTTTGCAACTAGCAGGAATTGAACTTGAGACCTCACACATACAAATTTTAGTGTGATAGTCACAAGCCTTTTGCCGCTCGGCCACCTGCAGTGGTTAACTACTTGTTTAAGGTAAAAGTGATAAAGATTAACTTATAGTCACATGGATTGTAAGACCCCCACTTTTTTTGTTTTGGATCACATGTACCAAATCATGGTACAATTTTGTTCCCGCAACATTCAGGAACGCAAATTGAATGACAAGCCGGAAGTACAGTTCCTTTCTTATCACATGCATAGTCACTGCTTATAAGAATTCTTCTACAATCTTGTATAACTAATCTTCTCTCTCGCGTATGGGCTTAAGTGAAGAGGATTTGTTTTTTGAGAGTCGACAATCGTCAGCGCTAGACAAGCAGTGCAATCTTACACTTTGAAAAATCATCTCATGACTAATGGTCTATTGGTCCTATGTCCATACTAATAACGTAAAAGACTTGCATCAAATAAGATATGAAATACATGATTACTTCATTCACACCGTTCCCTACCCTTAAATGAATATTACCCACAACAATCAAACCGATTACTTTTTACAGAATGACAGTTTTACGCTTAACAAATTTTTTTGGACGGCAATTGTGGCTACATGGCCCCTAGCCCAAAAGGCGTAGTGAGCCGACATAACCAGATTGGGTCCAGCCCAGAAAGCAATGACACACTTCCCTTTATGCATGCGGGAGGAAACCCCTATCACCCTAGACAAGACTCGAACTTGAGACCTTGCCTAGGAGGGTAAAGCCTCCATACCGCTAGACCAGAGGCCCATTGGCTTTACGCTTAACTAATTAATTATTGTTTTCTTTAAAGTTTGTAATATAATACAATATCAAATAAGGGTAATATCGTAATCTGCATCAACTTTTTTTATTTATTTTTTTGTAGTGAACAGCTAATTTGAGACATCCAAAAAAAAAACGTTGACAATAATATTGGGACGGAGAGAGTAATCTACGACCGGTGTATGGGGCCCTAAGACAGCTGGACCCAAGCCAATAAAGTTAACCCTGAGGTCCACCAACCACTATCTGGGGTCACAACCCAATGGACTATAATTCAGATGGGTTCAAACAACCATGTGATTTCAGTCTTCTACTAAGCATTCTGAGCTGACAACTATGATGGATCAAGCAACTTGCCATTAACTGTTTTGGTTAGAAATTCTGATGTTTTTTGCGCTTCGGAAAGTTGTAGAAAAGTAACTGCGGAAATGCTGATAACATTGCCTATTATTTTTAAACATGTTTAGTTTTACCGTTTGTTTACGAGTGCTGTAAGTACTAAAGTGAAACTAGATTGTTAGTATCCCATGTGTATCATCTAATGAAATTTGTTACCGACCGTATTCTGCAGACATTTATGAATCACAAATAAAAGAAACACGACAAGACATCCTTGAAAACTTTGTGTTATTTCTTCTGAATAGAAAGACAAAAACTACAACGAAGAAAATTAGAGGTGCCAGTTCTCACCCACTTACCTAAAGATGGGTTGATTCAGGCTATATTTAAATCTCTAACAGATCAATCCGATAAATTCTAATAAACTTGGTTAAAATTCAGGCTATATTTAAATAGATTAGTATCAACAATACGTTAAACATTTATATATTCATGTTGAATTGGTTTGTGGGTCGACCCAACCCGTATAAGAAATACACGTTGTGACACAAGCCCGTTGCCTAGCCAACCATGTGCCTCCTCTCGGAAATATATTAAAGGATGACCTTGAAATAAAGCAAGACAGAAGAGACCCTTTTAATGTCATGAGTCATTAATCAGATAACAACTGTTCTCGGAAAGCAGGGACTATGCTCACATCGACAGCCATAACAAAATCAATTGATCAATAACTTTTAAGCTGCAAGAGAAAGACAATGATATCACAAGATGATTAAAGTAACATGCATACACGCAATGAATGACTAGCAACTGGCACGTAACAATACCATAAATCTGTAACGAACTAAATGGTGATGTTGAGACCCATCAACGAATACAAACAGCGGAAAAGAGCACATGATATTTCTGACTGCAGAAAAATATGATTTTAATTCAGGTAATCACTTTATAAAAGTACTTTAATACCAATCCTTTAAGTGTAATAGTTAGAATATAAATAATTCGCTATTTGGTTACGAGAAAAACAAGCATGCCGCAAAAAAAAACAAACATTGCTGTCACAAACTTCACATGGAGTGAAGAAATTGTACAGAAAACATTTCAAGGTGAAATAGATTTTCAACAACTGAAATTATCAATTGGTCACAAAGGTAAGAAATGAAAACTTCCGTAAACTTTTTGCCTTTTCACTAGTACATATCTGCAGGTACGATTGCTGAAAAAAATAACTCTATACATCAATCCACAATCAATGCTAGGAATGCGATAAAACATCAAGTTAGCCTGAAACTCAGATTCGCCACATTTGTTGCAAAGCATAAGGACCATGTGCTAAGCTGGTGCATTTGCAGGGAATCAGAAGTTCAAAATTCAAATACTACGTACTATTTTCTAAAAGAAAGTTCTGTTGAATTAGAGAGATAGAATGAGGTACATACTTTTATAATTTATCTTCTGGCTTAATGTAGGACGCCAGGAGACCCACATCTGCTGCTTGTTCTCCTTAATATGATTTAGGCTGTCGTGTATCTCTTTGTCGCAGCATACTGTTATTAGGAACTCTTTGAGTTCCATCATTAATATATCATACTGAGGATGACAAACTGACAATGACATCAACTTAATACAAAGATTAGAGAAGCCTTAAAACCTGCACGTAGAGCAATAGGGATGGCAATTTCTACCCGTTTACTTATAATGGGTCGATTTGAGTAATGTATTATCTCTAGGGTTAAACGTGTTTAAAAAAACTTAGCTAAAAGAAGAGAGAGTCAAATGGAACGAAAGTCGCCTAAGTGTATTTCAAACGCAAACAGAACTTCTAAATTATTTCATACGATAATCATAATATTATTGAATATATTTTTGGACAAGATTGTTTCGGGCGAACCCAACCCCTTTCAACCCATTACTTAATTTACTCCTTTTGCCACCTCCACATTCATGTTATCTACAACAAAGAGTTGTTCAACAGTCAACACTCAACACTTATAATGAATCTTTGAATTACTTTTATACAGGTAAAGCTTACCCTTTAATTTTGCATCGAACCCCTTTAACAGAAATTCTAAACAAAATAGCTTTTGACATTTAAAAATCATCCAAGTATCGAGCAATGAATACAGTATCATAAACACATGCTAATATGAAGTTCATAAAATTATTAAACAATAATGTCCCAATACAATATTTGGCTTACACGACGATCCTAGCTAGGGCTGTAAACGAACCGGACGAACACGAACGGAACCCTGTTAATGTTCGTTCATTTAATTTTAACTGGACAAATAAACGGACACGGATGCTTAAACGGACAGATTTTCTTGTTCATGTTCGTTTATTAAGAAAATGACTTGTTCTTGTTCGTTTATGTTCGTTCATTAAGACACTAAACGAACGCTAAACGAACATAGACAAACAAACATAAACGTTATTGAATTATTCACAATATATTGTTTTATAAGTGTTGCTTTGTTTAAACAAGCCAATTTTTAAAATTATAAAATTAAAAGATATGATATATGAACAGAAATAGATAAATAAACATAAACGAACGCCTAAAAGGACGTTCACGAACATAAATGAACGAACGAGACTTTTGTTCATGTTCGTTCATTTAATAAACGAACGAACATAAACGAACTTTTTACCGAACGGTTCATGAAATGTTCACTCAGTTCGTTTACAGCCCAATCCTAGCCACATGAACATGCATATTAAATGGGAGGTGATTTGCACACTCCCAAAAATGATTGGCACACTCAAAATATGAGTGTGTTGACATTTATACCCTTACAGGATAAGAATAAGTCCAAATAATGTGAGGGTATAAATGTCAACACACTCAAAATTTGAGTGTGCCAATCATTTTTGGGAGTGTGCAAATCACTTCCCATATTAAATAGTTTATCACAGTATAATATGCCCATAGAAGCACATTTAATATATAACACAACTGCATCTCGGTTTTATCAAAACCAAACCGGAAACTCGCCTTGATCATGTGTTTTTCACTCACCGTATAAACTTCCCAACTCAGTTTTTTTAGACTCCACTTGATTTGAATTTTAACCATTTATTGAAAATCATCTTAGATCTGTTTAAAATCATAGAAGTACTGGAAATCTCATAAATTTCAAACCCTGACAATAAACCACAAACCATCATATTTCCCAACAAACTGTTGGAATGTGAATCTTCTTATATCAAAATTACTTGAATTCTCATTTTGAGTACGAGACTTGAGTCCCTTTTTTCTTTTCTTTTTGTTCTACGAGTATATAAACACTTTTAACATGCTTCTTTATAACCCTAAAGGTTTTTATCCCTTAATACTCGAATTAGGCCTGAAAGCTTGCTTTGAGTTTAAACCGACCATAAACATGTCATTACTTCGAAAATGCATCGAAAGTCATATGAAATGTTGGCTTGGCCATTGGAACATCTTTTTGTACCTCATATTAAGGCATATCATTCAAACCCTTAAAATTTCAAATAACCCTCTTATCTGTATTTTGAAACAGAGCAAGTTGACCTTTAGGAAAGTCAAACGTTAAAATATCTCTTAACAAAGGTAGCGTCTTTATGCAAACACGTTCCTCATACTCCTTACATCCATACATACCATGGTTTTACCCATTCTATGACGACTCTATGTTAAGCAAGAATTGCAAATCAAAATTATTTAAACAAGTTTCTAGCTTTGTTGCAAGTTCTTGAGTTTTCCACTTTGAATGGTTTCCAATCTGCTTATCTTTTAAAAAGACAAATCCATTTTTTTTACATGTTTGAGATACCAACTTCCACGTATCTCATCTAAATGCATTTACAAGACATAAAAATTGAAATGCATATTGAAGAACATTAATAATTAAATTCTTGCTTAACCATGGTGCTTTTTCGCTTAGCTTTTCATCCTTGTTCTATTGTTTCCTAGCTGTAATATACACAGCTCAAATGCAACCATGCAGTTACAATTGTAATGTATATAGCCAGAAAACAATAGAACATGAAAATTGAAATGCTAAAGGAAAAGGATATTAAGGTTAAGCAAGGAATCTTGTATCAAGAGTTCAAGACTAACAAACAACTTGACCAAGGTAACATCTTCCATGTTGATATTTAAGTATTCGTATGCATTGCGAATTTACTAAAATGAGCCACAGGGTAGATAATATCCCAAACATGCATGAAAATAAATGTATCTGTCATTTATAATTTGCAAATTATAACCCAATAAAGATGTCAAACACAAGAACTTACCAGAAAAACTACAAGCAGTACGGTTAATTTAAGTTCACTGATTTAAACTACTTTTTTTTTGGGCAACCATTTATTCCAACCTTTTGGCCAACTAATTCACGAGATTTGAACCCACCACCACACAGACTCAAACCAGGTAAAGCTCTGCCTTTTCAAGAGGTTGGCATGACCACTTCAAGGTAGTTTGCACCTAGCAGGAATTGAATTTGAGACCTCACACATACAAATTTTAGTGTGATAGTCACAAGCCTTTTGCCGCTAAGCCACCTGAAGTGGTTAACTACTTGTTTAAGGTAAAAGTGATACACATTAACTGATAGTCACATGGATTGTAAGACCTCCACTTTTTTTGTTTTGGATCACATGTACCAAATCATGGTACAATTTTGTTCCCGCAACATTCAGGAACGCAAATTGAATGACAAGCCGGAAGTAAAGTTCCTTTCTTATCACATGCATAGTCACTGCTTATAAGAATTCTTCTACAATCTTGTATAACTAATCTTCTCTCTCGCGTATGGGCTTAAGTGAAGAGGATTTGTTTTTTGAGAGTCGACAATCGTCAGCGCTAGACAAGCAGTGCAATCTTACACTTTGAAAAATCATCTCATGACTAATGCTCTATAACCTAAAAGACTTGCATCAAATAAGATATGAAATACATGATTACTTCATTCACAACGTTCCCTACCATTAAATGAATATTACCCACAACAATCAAACCGATTACTTTTTATAGAATGACAGTTTTACGCTTAACTAATTTTTTTGAACGGAAATTGTGGCTACATGGCCCCTAGCCCAGAAAGCGTAGCGAGCCCACATAACCAGATTGGGTCTAGCCCAGAAGGCAATGGCACCTTCCCTTTACGCACGCGGGAGGAAACCCCTATCACCCTAGACAAGACTCGAACTTGAGACCTTGCCTAGGAGGGTAAAACCTCCATACCGCTAGACCAGAGGCCCATTGGTTTTACGCTTAACTAATTAGTTATTGTTTTCTTTAAAGTTTGTAATATAATACAATATCAAATAAGGGTAATATCGTAATCTACATCAACTTTTCTTATTTATTTTTTTGTAGTGAATAGCTAATTTGAGACATCCAAAAAAAATGTTGACAATAATATTGGGAGGGAGAGAGTAATCTACGACCGGTATATGGGGCCCTAAGACAGCTGGACCCAAGCCAATAAAGTAACCCTGAGGTCCACCAACCACTATCTGGGGTCACAACCCAATGGATATAACTCAGATGGGTTCAAGCCACCATGTGATTTCAGTCTTCTAGTATGCATTCTGAGCTGACAACTATGATGTATCGAGCAACTTGCCATTAACTATTTTGGTTAGAAATTCTGATGTTTTTTGCGCTTCGTAAAGTTGTGGAAAGGTAACTGCGGAAATGCTGATAACATCGCCTATTATTTTTAAACATGTTTAGTTTTACCGTTTGTTTACGAGTGCAGTAAGTACTAAAGTGAAACTAGATTGTTATGATGTGTACGTAGCCATTTAACACGAGGGACATTCAACCCGTATAAGAAATACACGTTCTGAGACAAGCCCGTTGCCTACCCAACCATTTGCCTCCTCTCGGAAATATATTGAAGGGTGACCTTGAAATAAAGCAAGACAGAAAAGAACCTTTTAAAGTCATGAGTCATTAATCAGATAACAACTGTTCTCTGAAAGTAGGGACTCTGCTCACATCGACAGCCATAACAAAACCAATTGATCAATAACTTTTAAGCTGCAAGAGAAAGAAAATGATATCAGAAGATGATTAAAGTAACATACACGCAATGAATGACTAGCAACTGGCACATAACAATACCATATATCTGTAACAAATAAAAACAGCGGAAAATAGTACATCGACTTACTTTGAGAAGTACGTATGAACACATAATATTTCTGACTGCATGAAAAATAACTGTGTATCGCCATCCTGATTTTAATTCGAAGTACTTACACATTATAAAAGTAATTTAATACTAATCCTTTAAAAGAGTAACTAGTTAGAATAAATATATGAGTATTATACTTGTTGAGACGTATGATGATTCGCTACTTGGTTACAAGAAAAACAAGCATGTCGCAAGAAAAAAAACATTGCTGTCACAAACTTCACATGGAGTGAAAAAATTGTACAGATAACATTTAAAGGTGAAATAGATTTTCAACAACCGAAATTATCACTTGGTCACAAAGGTAAGAAAAATGAAAACTTCTGTAAACTTTTTGCCTTTTCACTAGTACAAATTGACAGGAATGTGATAAAACACAAGTTAGCCTGAAACTATACTCAACAACAAAACATGAAAAACCGAAAATCAGATTTGCCACATTTGTTGCGAATTCTAGTGCATTCATAGCAAAGCATAAGGACCATGTGCTGAACTGATGCATTTGACAGGGAATCAGAAGTTCAAAATTCAAATACTACGTACTATTTTCTAAAAGAAAGTTCTGTTGAATTAGAGAGATAGAATGAGGTACATACTTTTATAATTTATCTTCTGGCTTGAAGTAGATATCTGGAGACCCACATCTGCTGCTTGTTCTCCTTAATATGATTTTAGGTTGTCGTGTATCTCTTTGTCGCAGCACACTGTTATTAGGAACTCTTTGAGTATGGCAATAACATCAGCTTGATAAAAAGATTAGAGAAACTTTAAAACCTGCACATAGAGGTGGCCATTTCGACTGGTTTACTTGTCAATAGGTCGGTTCAGGTAATGTTTTACCTCTGTCAGGTCAAACTAGCCAAAAACGGAGTGGATCAAATGGGGCGAAAGTCGCCTGAAGTGTATTTTAATGCTAAAATATTTTTGAAAATAATCAGAATATCATTGAAGTATGTTGGTATTCAGTCCCTTCCCCACCCCGACTCACACCCACAAACACTAATCAAAACAGTAAATGGGTTATCAATGTGTTTAGTATATTAAAAGATGGGAACTGAATACACTTGACAAAGCAAACCTACTACACTATTTATACTAACACTAAACTAATAAAACATGCATGAAATAGAATGTGCACTGCTAGCCCACGTACACCTCAAAATCCCTATTCTAATGCCATGCATAATACTCGGTCAAAGCAAGGACCCTATCAACTCTTTTATTCACCTAAACGTGCACAACCATAAATCACGGTCAAACCAAGATCTGATAACCCACTAGCTGAGATCCATACCAACATACTGATCTGTGACAACTGACCCGATCCATGATCCGCTCCATCACTCGACCCATCAAGATTATCCTAAAGTTATGCAATCGTACTTGACAATCTAATCTTTCAAGAAAAAAAAAAAAAAAAAAAGAATTGCGAAAATTATTCTGGGCGAACCCAACCCATTTTGACCAGTTACTCAACCCGATAATTTTGCCACATCTACCTTCATATTATCTTCAACAAACAATTGTTCATCACTTAAAATGTATGTGGACCTTGCATCTCTTCAGGTTATTACTTAAAAGAAACAATTGAACATTCATGAACGCGAATTGGATGACAAGTCACACTAATCTTATGAGAACTTTTCTGAAATCTTGTATAACTAATCTTCTCCTCTCTAGAGTATGAGAGTAAAGAGGATAGTTTTTGACAGTGGTCGGCGCTAAACAAGCAGCGCAATCTTACACTTTCCAAAATCATCTCATAACTAATGCTCTATTGGTCCTATGTCCATACTAACAACCTAAAAGACTTGTATAAAATAAGATATGAAATACATGATTACTCCATTCACAACATTCCCTACCCTTAAATGGACATTACCCCCAACAATCAAACTGATGAATTTATTTGTTCGATTGAACGTGGTGATTGACAACCTTATATATACATCCACTGGACACATCAAATTCTATCTAGTACGGACATTTTGAAAGCATATGACATAATCTTGGAGTTAGACGTAGCGATATTTGTTGGTTGGTAACTGGTCAAAATGGGGAAATTTTCCAAACAAATGCAAATGTTGTCAGATTGGGTTCAGTTGACAAAAAAGTTTTTCTAGTAATAGCTATGAATATTATACGATTCTTTGGGAAAAAAAAATCCGAAATTAAGAGACTATAGGACTAAAAATATGAAACTTTGATACTCGGAGCGAATTTTAAACTTTTAAATGTATCAGGTATGAGACACTACCACTTTAGCATTGCAATTGCCTTATGCAACAGCCCAATTGACCCACTTGCATCTGTTGAAATGCATACACTACATTAACTAATGCCCGAAGTGACCAAAGCAGTTACAGAAAAGGAGTTGTTTGAGCTATTTTCTATGTGTATGGCTGGTCTAAGTAGAGTGATCAGAGGCCTTGTTTTCGTAAATTATGATTTCCTCCACAGGCTTTAAGAGATAAACCAAATAAAGTACATTGAACTGGTAGAGGAAAAGCGCATCAAACTCATGTGCTAAAATATAAACAAGGTCCTTACAGTTGTGTTAAGATGACTTTGTACAAAGGGACTACCATACTATTTAAACAACAATACTTTAACATATAGAAGCTTTACATATTAATAAACAAAATGCTATGAAGTCTCCATGCGGCCCGAGTGATCAGTCTTACAATTTATGAATTTATAAAATCATTCATTTTTAACTTTTTTGGGTAACCATGGTTTCCGACACAGCATGTTGTTGAAAATTAATTTATAGGTAATTATTGCTAAAATAGAACTATTTAATCAAAAGTAACCAGCATGGCAGTGCAATATTTATATTTGTTTACTTGCTAAACCCACACATTTTAGTCCACCCAGTTTACAACTTTATCTTCTTCTTAAATTAACAGACCAACGTCGCCCGCCATTAGCAAGAAATCAGAACTTTCAATCTCAATATTTCTACTTAAAAACCAACTATTTAACACATTAGGGTGTATCTTCCATCAGTTCCAATGCTTAGGTATGTCCATATAGATTATCACCGCATAAAATGATGGTGGTACAGATGCCTTGCAAAAACAAATTAAAGGAGCTTCTATCGACTAAGAAGCATGCAGCTCGTGGTGGTTAAGTAGCATGCACTACTGTAATCATAAAGTGCATTTAATTTAATTTTTTTTTTCTTTCTTAATCATTTATAAAGTCGTCTATTATTTAAAGAAAATACGGTAGCAAAAGCCTTTCATTATAGGTTACATCCTCACTACTACGTTCAGTCATGGATGGAGGGACTATTATTGTAGCTGGTATAGAATGTTGACCAATTTTGTTGTCAAAGGAAATGTAATGCTAGGGTACTTAGTAATACCTATCGTGATCTTTACAAAACTCTGGCTACCTTGGGTAATGTTGTGCTAAATGAGATAGCTTATATAGAGTTCCAAAACGTTACCAGGCTTTTAAACTTAAAGATTTGGATGAGAACTTTCTGCAGTTGGTCTACTGTAGCTGGAAGAATGTTCCACAGGTTGTATGGGAGGATTCCAGGATCGAATGATCATAACAACAACATGTATTCATCATATAGAATCGAAATAAAATAGAAACAGGAAGATTGGGATGAACCCTATAATTGATATATTGATAAATGAATGATCGAATGGGTTGCTTGATTACAGAGAATTCCTAACTATTTATACACAATGAATCGGTGTCATCATGCCTGTTTGGAAGAGACATGACGATGTAAACGTTGCAATGTTTTCTAACGTTACAACCCTAAACTAAATAACCGTTCTATCCTATTGGGTTGGTTGGCCCAGTAACTTGCAGGCTTTCTTCTTTTGTCCCATCTTGTTCCCTTTGGCCTCTAAGTTGAATTGCCGTAGCCCTGATATTGAGAAACAAAGATTAATGGATTATGTTTTCCAACAAAGAATCACTGGTCAACTTGATGAAGCCTTGCTGGGTCTACTGTCATATATCAGGTTTGTGAGAACAGGAGATTGCTGCAAACTGATTTTGTGGTCAGTGTCTCTAGTCAAAGGAGTTGCAGTCAATTTGATCTTTGCTGAATTCTGTCCTGTAGTCATCAAACATGTCTTATCATTTATTATATGACTTTTATGACCCGTTTCCAACCCGCGCCCATTGTTGCAAATTTGGAAGCATCGGTCATTCATCCCATTTTTTAAGTCCATGCTCCGCCCATTTTAACCCACGTAGTAGAAAAACTATACCCAAACCCACCCTTATCAACAACCACGGGTTGTAGATTAATGGGAGTTCTAATAAAAGTCTATTTTCATAGAAAAAAATGGCAGATTCCAGATTTGAGAATGTGTCAAATAGGTAATACTTAAGAATCGACAACAATGAACACGGATCCTGATTAGATCAGAAAAGTCTATTCTAAAAATGAAAAATCACGTTCTATGGCTATCACAGACAAAGGTTGTCAACATAAACACAAACCCCCACAAGCTATAAATTATATTGCCACCGTAACAAATCTTAACCACCACAAACTAACCATCGACAATGTTGTTGCCAACCGAATCCCACACCCACCACCTCCCAGCACAACCGAGGAAAAAATAGATGTTAAAACCATACTACTCCTTTAGACCTTCAACAAACTTTGACTAGTGTCAGAAACATTCAACGACAATAACTAACAAAGGCGGAAAACAAAGATGGCAGACACGACATGACATTGATATTATATGTCTGAACGTCTAACTATTAGGAAATTTTTATAAAACTCATTTGTCACTTTAACATTGAATTTATATGTTTCAACAAATTTCTAACTATTACGAATTTGTTAAGACATTAGCTGAACAGACATTTTTCTCATTATAAATTCGGGCGATTAGATCTATCAATACAAATAACCAGTGTTAAAGTTACATGGAACGAAACCTAACTAAGAATATCTATAAACAAAAACACTAGCTACATATATTCACCCTTACAATTTACACATGCACTTAGGTGTCGTTTGTTTTTTCAGAGCTTTTACCTCTTCATCTGCAAACCATGTCTGCAGAAGAAGAGGTACATATAAGCTCTTCATCTGCAAGAAGAAGACAATTTGTTTTTTGTGCTATTGAAGTACTTCTTCCCTTATTTATTTATTTATTTAATTATTTTTTGAGAACTATTTTTTGTGCTATTGAAGTACCTTTTATTTCTTTTCCTTTTTCTTTTTCACAAGTTTTTTTACGTTTTCGTCCGCTTCTTACCGTTTTGGTACGTTTTTTTACGTTTCGTTTGTTTTTTACGTTTTTGTTCCTTTTATTAAGCTTTCATCCATTTTTTTACGTTTTCGTCTGTTTTTTTACGTTTTCGTCCATTTTTTTACGTTTTCGTATGTTTTACGTTTTCGTCCATTTTTCTACGTTTTCGTCTTTTTATTTATTTATTTATTTATTTTTACTTTTTTGTCTGTTTTTTAAGGCTTTTTGTCCCTTATTTACATTTTCGTCTGTCTTTCGACCGTTTTTTACGTTTTCGCTTTCTTTTTTATGTTTTCATCTGTTTTGTTACTTTTTCTTCCATCTTTTACGTTTTTGTCTGTTGTTTTACGGTTTTATATGTTTTTTTTAGGTTTTTGTTTTCTTTTATATGTTTTCGTATGTTTTTTATATTTTTGTCTGTTTTTTTTTTTTTATATTTTCGTCAATTTTTTTATGTTAAAAAACAGAAGAAAACGTAAAAAAAAAAACGAAAAAAGTAAAAAAAACGATCGAAAACGTAAAAAAAACAGATAAAAACGTAAAAGAAAGAATAAAACGTAAAAAAACGGATGAAAACATAAAAATATAGACGAAAACATAAAAAAAAGGGCGAAAACATAAAAAATATAAGAAAACGTAAAAAACGGACGAAAACCTAAAAAAACAAGCGAAAACAAAAAAAAAGACGGAAACGTAAAAACGGGCGAAAATGTAAAAAACAGACGAAAACGTAAAAAAAACGGGCGAAAGCATAAAAAAACGAACGAAAATGTAAAAAATCAGACGAAAACGTAAAAAAGTTATTAGGTTCATTTTATTGAAACCTAACTAAGAATATCAATACAAATAACCAGTGTTAAAGTTACATGGAACGAAACCTAACTAAGAATATCTATAAACAAAAACACTAGCTACATATATTCACCCTTACAATTTACACATGCACTTAGTCTCCTCTTTATCCTGAGGCAGTGGCGGACACATAACTAAAAGTTATTAGGTTCATTTTATTGAAACTAAAGAATACTTGTAACACAATTCTTTTAGATGGTTTATTTCACAAAACTTGGGACTTTTTTTTTATTTTACACTATGAAGAAAAAAAAATCCATGTGGTTCACATGCACACCCAACCCAGGAACCCGTCCTTGTCCTTACTCCTTAGGCAGGGGCCGTAGGACGTAGGGGTACAATTGTCTACATCCTATTTCCTTATACCCGTGGGATTGAGTATCGTGGGAGTAGTAAAAAAGCACTAGCTACAATGGTGGTGGGCCCTATAACCTTAACAACTAACTGACTATGAAGGTAAGTAATATTAACAAGTAGACTAGTAGAGTAATAATCTAATGAAAATGAAAATTTCGAAATGATTAACAAACACCGTGATAAATTAGATGGTAAATTTCAAGATGGTTAAGCTTTGTTCGGATTCGGACAGCTATAAGAGGCAAGGGTATGTTTGTTTAATAAGCCCATATCTTTTTGCCTTGGCTGATAAATCAGTCGTGAGTTTTTTAAAATGTTTTAAAACCCGGGTTGACCCGGGCGGTTCAACCGGTTGAACTGGGAACCGGCTCGGAGACCGGCCGGATGTGACCGGGTTTTTGCTTGTTTGAGAACCGGATTGAACCGCCGGTTTTTTGTTGACCCGGTTTGATAAACCCGGCCGGGTCATGACTTTTTATTAAAAAAATTTAACAAAACCTTTTTTCCTCATCAATCTTTCTAAGTTTAATTGACAATTTGAAGAGGTAAGTGCTAATGTTAGTTAAAATTTTGTAAATTACATCAATTAATACCGTTTTAATATAGACTGTTATAACTTATAATCATAAATTTATTGTTGTTGCAAATCTCTGCTATATTATTATATATATTGAACTTAAAAAACAAAGTTTATCGGTAAAGTCTCGATTTTTTTCATTGGTTGAATTGAATGTAGGAATAAAATCGGATAAATTATGGAATAATGCAACACTACATATTAAATTTAAAAAAATGTACATATGTATAGAATCGGGTCGACCCGACGGTTCAACCGGTTGAACCGGTGACCCGGCAACTAAACTGGTCAATCAAAAAAGCAGGTTTCAAAAACATTGGTTTTTTTTATAGGACCAATGTACTTTCAAAATTTATTTAACAAAGTAGGTACTTTCAAATGTATTTAATTTATAATAGTATTGTATTATTATTATTATTATTATTATTATTATTATTATTATTATTATTATATCTTTGTACATTAGAAGAGTAAGAAAACCAAAGGTCAAACATCCATCACCACGCTGCAAGTAATGATCATCCAAATCTCAACATGAAACAAAGGTCAAAGACCATCACCGAACGCGGCACCATATAAAGTCGACTTCCCGTCATTGTTTTTCGATCTCCCCTGGATACGATTATATGGAATAGAATTATGAGCTTTTTTTTTTTTTTTTTTTTTTTTTTTGGCTTACATGTTGGTTAACTATTTGAAATAAGTTCATGTTATGTTGATTTTAGTAGGATTTTTGTATTTTAATTAACTTTTGTGAAATTAGTATGCTAGATATGATTAAGCAAAACTGATTTTAGGAGTATTAGCTAGGTTTGTTGATTGCAGTTGCTAGCGATTTTGAGTATGACATCAAAGTATTTCATTTACCAGGTTTTCGACTTTTGTGACTGTGACATCAAAGTGTGTTAATTTAGAGGAAATATTTGAGAAATAATTGTATAAGGTTGTGTTAGTCTTGTCATGGCCTTCTAATTCCTACCTGGTCTTTCTTTTATATACTGAATATGGGTCATGTTTATGTGGGTTGGTAGTCTTTTGTTTTGTCAAGTTTAGTATGTATCTGATGATCCAATATTTGTAAGAATTCTAATGGTCAACCAAAAAACTTGAAAGTACTCATTTTGTTAAATAAATTTTGAAAGTACAATGGTTAAACAAAACACTCAGCGTTCTAGGGGTGTTTATCGGTTCGGTTATTGAGTTGTTTAGTTTATTTGGTTTGGTTAAAAAAAAAATGGATAATTATATTGATTTTTGGCAAAAAAATTTATTTCAAGCATTTTTTTTCTTAAGATAAAGTTTTAATGGTCTTTTTGTATATATAAATATATAAAATATATATATATATATATATATATATATTTATATAAATTCGGTTTTCGGTTCAAATAGTCAAATCCATATTCGGTTACCGAATTTTTAGTTTTGTTCGGTTCGGTTTTGACAAATTCGGTTCGGTTTGGTTTTCGGTTTATTCGCTTGTCACCCAAACAATACACAGTTTTTTTTTTTTTTTTTTTTTTTTTGGGTAAAAGGGAATGGTTACCCCGGTAAAATAATACACAGTTACACACCCCTATTTCCTAAGAGCATTCAAATATCAAATGCAGATTTATAAATTGAAAAATAAGCTTATAATTCAACCCCTAAATCAATTCTTTGAAAATCTTTTTGACCCATAACAAAATCCCTATGGAGGCAGAGGAGGCGGCGACAAAAAATCAATCAGGGAGTGAAGAAGGAAACGATCATGGATGGCAACAGGTACAAAATCGAAAAGCAAAATCTTCAAATATATCATCTGGACTCAATGACGGGGTGTATGGGAATGGGAATAATCCTAAGAAGAACCCAAAAATGAAAATTAACCTACTGGAGCGAATGTCAATGTCATTCTACCTAACTAATTTCCCCCACCAAGTGACGGCGAAGGACATGTGGAATCGATGTTCAAAATGGGGAACGGTCGCCGACGTATTCATCCCCAACAGATTGTCTAAGGCGGGAAGAAGGTTTGGTTTTGTTCGATTCATCAAGGTTGACAACGCGGCTAGGTTATTGTCAGATTTAAAATCTATGTGGTTCGGAAACTATCTTGTGTTTGCGGATTTGGTTAAATATAGTAGAATCCATGATAAACGCAATGTCAAACCTAATACTAAGATACCAGATATGTATGGGAATAGGGCTTCGGATAAAGGAGAGCATGGGGTCAGGAAACCTGCCATGTCTTACGTTGAGGTCCTTTCTGGACAAAAAGCAGGCATCAATGTGGACATCAATTCTGGTAAGGCTTCTTCTCCTCAAAAACGTAGGCTCGTTAAGCTTCCTTCTTTCAGTAGTTCAAAAGACTTTGAGGAAAAAGCTAAGCCCAATTTGTCGATGTTAGTGAAGATTGTTGAACCTTGCAACATCCCACAGTCCGGCCAATGGTTGATAGACGAAGGTTTTTCTGATTTTAAAATATCTTATATTGGTGGGCGATGGCTTCTCATCACTTTATCCTCGATGGAAGCCAAAGCCCTTTTTATGGCTAATGAATTGTTGAGATGCAGATTTAGCGCCTTTAAGACACCGAGTGCATGCTTTGTCCCTGATGAACGAATGGTATGGGTCGAAGTTTCTGGCTTACCACTTGGTGCGTGGCGAAGAGAATCGATTCAAGAGCTAATTGGTGACTGGGGTAAATGTGTATTCTTTTTGGATGATTGGGAGAGAGCTTACTCCATTTGTAAAGTGTGTATTTTAGCTAATTCCCAAAAATATATAGTCGAGGAACTGCAAGTGGAGATCGACAACAAGAAATTTGACGTGTGGATGAAAGAATTTGCAATGTGGGAACCCAGAATTTTGGGACATTCGAGTGATTCATCGGATTCTGAAATGTCGAGTCAATGCGAAGAAGATACTGATGAAGTTAGCACGAATGATGACGATGGGATTCCTAGTGAACAATTTAATCACAATTTATGTCGTGAATCATCGCATTTAAACTTTGGTAATTCGAACGATGAGAAGTCGGGTTCTAATTCGAAAGATTGCAATGGAGGTTTTACCTCTGGTGCACATACTCCCCCAACTGTTGAGGAGGATGTGGTGCATCAGGTTAATCATGGTGTCTCACAGGTAACCGAGCAGAAAAAAGACCCCGATGACATCTTCTCGTTGGATGCTATATTTGAGAAAGAACTTGCTGAAAAAAAGAAAGCTAATTATTGTCCACCAAATAGGCGCTCTGTTGAAGAAGGAAAAGAGACAGCGAGGGTAGGTCATGATGATACGAATTCGGGATTTACTTCGGAATCATTTGGAGCACCTGGTTTTGTCAAAGGGTTATTCAAAAATTCTGAAGTCAATTGTAAGGGTGATTCTTCTTTAAAGACAAATAAAGAACACAGGGAGGGAGACTCATGTTCAACTTTTGAGTCTAGCAATATGCCACTGGATCCAAAGGAAATTCTGGAGATAGGGGAGAATATGGGATTCAAAACTCTTGTTGAAGAAGAGGTCGCCATTAAACAGGTTCAATTGGTGAGCGAGTTGGAAGGTTACCAATGAATATTCTATCATTTAACATATGTGGGACGGGGTGTATGTCTAAAAGAAACAAACTGCGTGGCGTTTTAAGTAAACATCGAGTTAATTTTCTTGCGATTCAGGAAACTTTAATGTCCAAAAGTGACTTGGCTAGAGTCAAAAGTCTTTGGGGTAATTTTGGGTTTGATTATGTCGAAATTCTTGCGGATGGACATTCGGGTGGTATTCTTTCTGTTTGGGACACTAATGTTTTTGCAAAGTTGGACTCTTTTCTTTTTGATAATTTTTTGATTGTGAGAGGCAAATGGATTCAGCTTGATTTGGTTTGTTATATGGTAAACATATATGCTCCGCAACAGGAGAACGATAAAGTGGAGTTGTGGAACAAAATTAAGAGATTCATGGAGGCTAATCGTGGTACCTATATTTTGTGTGGAGATTTTAATTCGGTACGCCGTCCGGATGAACGTATGGGTACAATCTTTTCTAAGGTGAATGCCGTGAATTTTAATAGTTTCATTGAGAGTGCCGATCTGTTTGATATGCCCCTTGGACGTCACAAATACACCAGAATCTCTATTGATGGCACCAAAGCAAGTAGACTTGATCGCGTTCTTGTTACTCTTGATACCCTTGACAAAGTTCCCGAGTTAAAGTTGGAAGCATTGGACGATATTCTTTCGGATCATCGACCGTTGTTACTCTTTATTCAGAAGTTAGATTTTGGGCCTACTCCTTTTAAATTCTTCAACTCTTGGCTCGATTTAGAAGGTTTTGATGATGTTGTTGATAAAAGTTGGAAGAACTCGACTGCTCAATGTAATGGTGAAGTCTTCAACATGGTCAAGGTTAAACTTAAGTCGGTGAAAAATGATATTAAGGTATGGAAGAAAGAAAAGGAGGCTAAAAGAAATATAGATACTATTACCAAGGAAATTGCTAGCATTGATCTCAAATTGTCTATGAATAACAATGATAGCCTTGCCACTAACAGGAGAGCTCTCATTACTGAGTTGCAACAAATGGAAATTAATAATGGACGTGACTTGCATCAAAAATTAAAGGTTAAGTGGGGGGTTGAAGGAGATGAAAACTCCAAGTTTTATCATGCTATAATCAATAAAAGGAGACGTCAAAACTCCTTAAATGGAATTAAACATAACGGTTTATGGATAACGAATGTGATTGGCATCAAACAGTGCTTTCGAGATTATTTCGCAAATAAGTTTAAAAGATTTCATGGCATTGATTATATTATTGATGACTCACGGTTTAGAAAGCTCAAAGATTGGCAAGCCGAGAAAATTCAGATGGATTTTTCTATTGATGAAATAAAAGAGGCTGTGCATAGCTGTGGGGGGGACAAGGCGCCTGGGCCTGATGGCTTTTCGTTTGATTTCATCAAACGGAAATGGGGTTTGTTGGAAAAAGATATTCAAGATATGGTCGGTGATTTTTCTCAAAATGCTAAAATTCCCATTGGTTGTAATGCTTCGTTTATTACTTTGATTCCTAGGGTGAGCAACCCAACCACGGTTCCCGACTTTCGCCCTATTAGCCTTATTGGTGTCCAATACAAAATTATCGCCAAATTGTTAGCTAACCGTCTAGCAAAAGTTATTGATGATGTTGTTAGTCCGGTTCAATCGGCGTTTATTAAAGGAAGGCAGATTCTTGATGGTCCTCTTATGCTTAACGAGATTGTTGATTGGTATAAAAAGAAAAATAAAAAATTGATGCTTTTCAAGATAGACTTCGCCAAAGCTTATGATTCTTTATCTTGGGAATTTTTATTCTCGGTTCTTAAAGCTATGGGTTTCGGGGCAAAATGGATTGCTTGGATTGAGACATGCCTGAAATCGGCTAGAGCTTCGGTTTTGGTAAATGGTAGCCCTTCTGAGGAGTTTCCTATCCAACGGGGTCTTCGTCAGGGCGACCCGATGGCTCCATTTCTGTTTATCATAGCTATGGAGGGCCTTCACATAGCTATTGATAATTTGGTGAATGGTAACTTTTTTAAGTGTGCTAACATTAATACTGTATCCATTTCCCATTTATTTTATGCAGATGACGTGATCATTATGGGAGAACCTAGTACTCGAAATTTGCATGTTATCACCAAGGCTCTCAGGTTTTTTCATTGTGTCTCTGGTTTAAAGATTAATTTCGAGAAGTCTTCCATTATTGGCATTGGGGTGAGCGAGGCCCAAACTACACGTTTGGCAAATTTTGTGGGGTGCAAAGTTGAGAAATTCCCATTCAAATATCTGGGAATCCCAATTGGTGGAAATTCAAGTCGTGTGCAAACTTGGGATCCGATCATAAGCAAATGTAATAAGAGACTTTCTTCTTGGAAATCTAATCTTCTGTCGATTGGAGGTCGGTCTACCTTAATTTCTTCTGTTCTTGGTTCACTTGGTATATATTTTTTGTCTCTTTTCCGGTTGCCAGTAACGGTTAATCAAAAGATTGAAGCTATTAGGTCCCGGTTCTTTTGGGGTGGTAATAAGGATGTCAAGAAGATTTCTTGGGTTAAATGGGGGGCGGTTCTTGCTTCTAAAAAAGATGGTGGCGTGGGATTTGGAAGTTTGGACTCTATGAATCGTGCTCTTTTATACCGATGGAGATGGAGAGCGATTGGTAACCCGAAGGCCTTGTGGGTTCGTACCATTTCTGCCATACATGGGGAGAATTGCTTTTTTGATATCACAGCTTCACATGGTGGGATATGGAAACGAATTGTGGACTCGATTGGCGATACTCATGCTCGTACCAATTTGGATAAACATGTTATCAAAAGACAAATCGGTAATGGCCATGGTACTAAATTTTGGTTAGATGTGTGGTGTGGGGAGGAGACATTGGCTAAAAAATATCCGAGATTGTTTGCTCTTGAAACGGAAAAACATTGCGTTGTTAGCAATAGAAGGGATGATATGAGATGGGTTTGGAGTTGGAACCGTCCAATTAGGAATAGCAGGGTTATTAACAATTTTCATGATATGGTTAATAGCCTTCCTCCTAATCTTAATGATACCGAGGATAAGTGGTTATGGCAATTTAATGGCAATAACGAGTTCTCTGTGGCTAAGCTTAGGAAGTTTTTTGACCATCAGTTACTTCCTTCTTCTAACTTATCGACTCGATGGAATCGTCTTGTCCCAAAAAAGATAAATTTGTTTGTGTGGAGACTCCGACGTGATTGCCTCCCTACTTCCATTAACCTTTTCGCGAAAGGTATTGACATTGTTTCGGTTAGGTGTGGTAACTGTGATGAAGCCGTGGAGTACACCAACCATGTCTTTCAATCTTGTATCTTTGTCAAGCGGATCAAGGTTTTACTGAATAATTGGACTAAATGCGACATCCCGGACGCCTCTATGGATCGAATTCTCTCTTGGTGTGATTCGCTCAACACCTCGGTGAATCATCGAAATAAACTTCAAGCTATTATTTTTATATGGTGGTGGCATATTTGGAAGGCGCGAAATAATGCTATACACAATGGTATTCATGAGTCTAGCTTGGACGTATATAACGCCATTGTTTCCACTTCTTATCTTTGGATTCACAATCGAGATAGGAAGGATAAGACTTTGTGGGATAATTGGAGCGAGTGTCCGTTTGGGTAGTTTTGTGGTTTCGTGGTCTGGTTTCTTTGTGGTATCCTCAGAACTTGTATGGGGTCGTATCAAAAACATCATTGAAGTGAAAACCGGTGGCTCGGCCTTCAATGATGAGGTTTTTTCTTATGTCTTAGGTTTTCCTGTAATTTGGCATAAGTTTTTTTCAACCTTTTTACGTCCTTTGCAGTTAAAGTTCTGGGATGGTTCTAGATTTTGTAGTTTTTTGTAATTCTAGAATTATTTTGTTTTCTTGGATCCTAGTTCCTTGCTAGTGGTCCTCCTTTTTACTTATATATATATATATATATATATATATATATATATATATATATATATATATATATATATATATATATATATATATATATATATATATGTCTTTTTGCCGTTCAAAAAAAAAATAGTGTTACCGAATATAAACCAAAGTCATATCAGCTAATAAGCCATATAAATACGTTTAAATTAAACAAACATCTTTTCTTCTTTGCAAATTCGATATAGTTAAATAAGTGGCCTGCAGGTAAATGATATTTTGTAGTATTATTATTTTGGATAAAAGCTAAGATGATCTATGTGCTAACCGAGATGATTCCTTTTGCACAACATAATCCCAAAATACGTTATTAACTATTGAACCTGTTAGAACAGTTAGATGAGTGGCCTGCATAAATAATGTTTTGTAGTATTATTTTAGATAAAAGCTAAGGATGTTGTATTTAATAACCGAAATGATTCCTTTTGCACGACATAATCCCAAAATACATTATTAACTATTGAACCTGTTGCCTTTCAAAAATAAATAATAATAATAAAAAAATAAAAATAAAAATAAAAATCTATTGAACCTGTTAGAACAGGTCAACATAATCCCAAAATATATTATTTCTTAGCTTATTTGACATCTCTTCCTCTTGACTGCGGTGAATGGCGTTTTTTCCGACAAGTTCACTCTTTCCGGCGAGCATATGGTACGTTCAAAATATCGATCATTACAAGTTTTACTATTTTATTTTGTCAAGTTTAGTATGTATCTGATGATCCAATATTTGTAAGAATTCTCAAACGATGGTCAACCAAAAAACTTGAAAGTACTCATTTTATTACGGAGTAAATAAATTTGAAAGTACTCATTTTGTTAAATAAATTTTGAAAGTACAATGGTTAAACAAAAAACTCGGCATTCTAGGGGTGTTTATCGGTTCGGTTATCGAGTTGTTTAGTTTATTTGGTTTGGTTAAAAAAAATTGGATAATTATATTGATTTTTGACAAAAAAAATTATTTCTTTGCAAATTGATATAGTTAAATAAGTGGCCTGCAGGTAAATGATATTTTGTAGTATTATTTTGGATAAAAGGTAAGATGATCAATGTACTAACCGAGATGATTCCTTTTGCACAACATAATCCCAAAATACATTATTAACTATTGAACCTCTTAGAACAGTTAGATGAGTGGCCTGCATAAATAATGTTTTGTAGTATTATTTTAGATAAAAGCTAAGGATGTTCTATGAAATAACCGAAATGATTCCTTTTGCGAACATAATCCCAAAATATCCTTATTAACTATTGAACTTGTTGCCTTTCAAAAAAAAAAAAAAAAAAAAAAGGACTATTGAACCTGTTAGAACAGGTCAACATAATCCCAAAATATATTGTTTCTTAGCTTATTTGACATCTCTTCCTCTTGACTGCAGTGATAGCGTTTGTTCCGACAAGTTCACTCTTTCCGGCGAGCATATGGCACGTACAAAATATCGATCATTACAAGTTTTACTATTATGTTATCTCTGTTTGTGTGTCGCTAAACTTAATCACAAGTACATTAATTATACCAAGAATGGAAACAAAAACTAAATGAATTTAATATCAAACGCACATATTCATTAGCTGCCAAACCAACCATATATATACTCACAAATAGAGTCTTTATCAAGATTCACTGTATAAGTATTCTTATTTTTTATTTTAAACTTTTTGGAGCTTAAATCGAATTAAGCTATTTAATTTCTGTTCAGTAAAAAAAAAACAAATATTTTTGTTGTTTGTGATGACTCTATTTGTGAGTATTGAGTCTTTCGTGTTATAAACCATGCATGTAGCAACCAAAATTCTTTTTCAAGTTGCTCCATATTCTTTTCAGCTTTGTTTCTCATTCAGCTAATCTGATATGCCGGAGGACGAAATAGAGGTCGCGGTAGTCAGTCAAGTTTCCGATTCAATTGTGCAGCAGATTACGTGGCAGATTTTCGTTGGAACAGTTGGTAGGTAACTTGCTATTGGTTTATTGGTATGAAATTCAACAAGACAATCGTGTGTTAACGACAAGGCATCAATTCCATCTCATCAATGATTAAAAAATTAAATAATGGTACATATTGATTCCATTACAAACACTAAATTAAGGATAATGATTTTAAAATTAGCAGGTTATAAATAATGAATCCACCCTTATTATTTCCGTCCAATGGAGCCCAGTCTACATCTTCCTAGCAAGTGCAAAACAATAATAAAACTATAAAAAATTGACTCGTTGATGAAAACAAAGACATATACCAGCTAATCCACCATAAAGGAAGGTTGAAATCATTGTTTTAGTGCACCCTTTAATTTTCATACAATTCTCTACTAATACTGTTATAATCTGTGCTCTTACCCTTTTCATACCAACAATGGCTGAACTTGTTCTTTCTGCCTTGCTCCAAGTCATTTTTGAGAAGCTAGCATCTGTAGCAGTGAACAAGATTACTCGCTCCAAAGAAATCCATTCAGAGCTGAAGAAATGGGAGAGGTCGTTATCCCAGATCCGAGCTCTGCTTAATGATGCTTCTCAGAAAGAAGTAACGGATGAAGCTGTTAAACAGTGGCTGAATGGTCTCCAACATTTGGCTTACGAAATAGATGATATTCTTGATGCTTTGGCAACAGACGCTATGCATCACAAGATTACCAATGAGTCTGAAGGAATCAGTAGCAAGGTAAGAAAGCTCATTCCAACTTGTTGCACGAATTTCTCACTAAGTACTAGGAGCGGCAAATTAAATAGTATTACCACCAGGTTACAAGAACTCATAGATGAAAAAAATAATCTTGGTTTAACTGTGAAAGATGGCGGGTCAAAAAATATGAATAGAAAATACCAGACCTCTTTGGTAGATGCACCTAGTATTGTTGGGCGTGAAGGTGATAAGAAGGAATTACTCCAGAAGCTATTAGGTGATGAACTACGTAGTAAAAACTTTAGCGTCGTGCCCATTGTTGGTATGGGTGGCATGGGAAAAACGACTTTAGCTAAACTTTTGTATGACGATGAGCAAGTGAAGGATCGCTTTGAGCTCAAGGCATGGGTTTGTGTCTCCGACGAATTTGACAGCTTCAATATAAGTAAAGTCATCTTTCAATCTATAGGTGGGGATGAAAATAAGAAATTTGCAGATCTAAATTTGCTTCAAACAGCTCTTAAAAATCAACTTACAGGGAAACGATTTCTCCTTGTTTTGGATGATATATGGAGCGAAAAGCTGGAAGACTGGGAAACATTAGTGGCCCCATTCATTGATGTGGCTCATGGAAGCAAAATAATCATCACAACTCGAAAGCAACAATTGCTTAATAAGTTGCGCTACGATCATCCATACGATCTGAAGAAGCTGTCACATGATGATGCTTTATCTTTATTTGCTCAATATGCTTTGGGTGTAAAGAACTTTGATTTACATCCGGTGCTGAGACCACATGGTGAAGACATCGTGAAAAAATGTGATGGCTTGCCTTTGGCTTTAAAAGCACTTGGAAGTTTACTTGGAACAAAAACAGATGAAGAAGATTGGAAGCAGCTATTGAATAGTGACATATGGATGTTAGAAGACGGAGGCGATATTGTTCCGGCGCTTAGACTTAGCTACCTTGATCTTTCTGCACGTCTGAAGCAATTGTTTGCATATTGTTGCTTGATCCCCAAGGATTACGTGTTTGAGAAAGATGACTTGATATTGTGGTGGATGGCGGAAGGGTTTTTGCACAATTCAACTATAGAAAAATCAATGGAACGCTTTGGTGAGGAATGTTTTCATGAGCTGTTGTCAAGGTCTTTTTTTCAGCGTGTGCCTCATGAAGAATCGTTGTTTGTGATGCATGACCTCATGAATGATTTAGCCACATTTGTTGTAGGAGAATTTTTTGTGAGGTTAGACTTAGATGTGAAGAAGGATGTTATGAAGACAGATTTCAAAAAGTTCCGTCATATGTCATTTGTTTGTGAGAAATATATGACTTACAACAAGTTCAAGGCATTTGAAAGAGCTAATAGTTTGAGAACGTTTTTAGCTATGCCCGATGTGTTAAATAGTTGGCAGACATTCTACTTATCAAGTAAGATTCTAGTTGACATACTTTCCCAATTACCATTGTTAAGGGTTCTAAGTTTGAGTAGATTAAATATGGTTGAGGTACCGGAGTGTGTTGGCAATATGAAGCACTTACGGTATCTTAATTTATCTGGAACTAGAATCACACGGTTGCCAGAAAGCATCTGCAATCTTATTAATTTACAGACACTGATCGTTTCCGGCTGTAATAGCTTGACCACGTTGCCCGACAACTTCTTAAAGCTTAAAAACTTGCGGCATTTTGATATTCGGGATACATTGCTTTGGAATATGATGCCGTTTGGGATTAGCGAGATGGAAAGCCTGCAAACTCTTTCCAACAGCATTGTTGTTGAAAATGATGCCTTTTTTATATCTTGGCTAAGGAACTTAAAGAATTTTCAAAGGAAGATTCACATTTGTGGGCTGGAGAAAGTGCAAAGCATAAGGGATATGCAGGAGGTGAATCTTTCACAAAAGAGGGTTTGTAAGTTACATGTGGAATGGAGTAATGATTTTAACGATGCTCGAAATGAAACACTTGAGAATGAGGTCATGAATGTGCTCAAGCCTCATAGTGATAATTTGAAAGATCTTTTAATTGTGTCATATGGAGGTAAAGTATTTCCAAAGTGGATTGGGGATCCCTCATTTCATCAGTTGACTAGTGCTTCAATTCTGGGTTGTAGAAAATGTACGTTTCTACCACCACTTGGGCAACTACCATCGCTTAAGAAGTTGGATATTCGAAATCTGAAGGAGGTGAAAGTTGTGGGCTCAGAGTTTCTTGGGACAGGTATTGCATTTCCTAAACTTGAAAGTTTAAGGTTTGAAGATATGTGTGGGTGGGAGGTATGGTCAACAAATAGTGGTGTTGTAGGTGCAGTTACGTTTCCATGCCTTGAAGAGCTGTATATAGTAAATTGTCCTAATTTGGCTGAAGTCTCACTTGAAGCACTACCTTCGCTTAGTGTTTTAGATCTCAACGGCTGTGGCGGTGGTGTATTGAGAAGTCTGGTTCATGTAGCATCAGCAGTCACCAAGTTGTGTATACGTCGTATTACAGGACTTAGTGATGAGGTGTGGAGAGGTGTTATGGACTATCTTGGGGCAGTTGAAGAATTACGTATCTCATGGTGTAATGAAATAAGATACTTGTGGGAATCAGAAGCAGAGGCAAGTAAGGTTCTTGTGAATTTAAGGAAGTTGAAAGTAAGGTGGTGTTCAAAATTTGTAAGTTTAGGAGAGAAAGAGGAGGATGGATGCAACCAACTAACATCTCTGAGGATTTTGGAATTAGGGAGTTGTGTGAGTCTTGAGCGTTGCAATTTGCCAAACGACATTCAAGAATTGCGTATTTGGGGTTGTCCTATGATTGCATCTGTCTCCTTCCCAACGGGAGGGCACAAGCTCAAGTCACTCACAATTGACAGTTGTGAACAGCTATTGGAAAAGGAGGTGCTTCTCAACACAAGCATGCCACTGATGCTAGAGGTTGTAGGCATATATAGTTGGGAAAATATGAAATCAATCAATGAATTGACTTGTTTCATTCACCTCACCGAATTAAGCATAATAGATTGTTCGGGTATAGAGTCATTTCCTGCTGCCGACTTGTCGAATCTCACCTCGTTAAAAGATCTGGTGATAAGAGATTGTAAAAGTATGGATGTTGATTCCTTTGGGCTTTGGCCTCCTAAGTTGGATCGCTTAGCAATAGGGGGTTTGAAGAAGCCCATATCAAAGTTGGGCCCACAGAATTTCCCATCCTCACTTGTTGACCTACAGCTTTTTGGTGGATCGGCAGAAGAAGAAGATGATGTGACTGGCGGAAACCAATTGTCTCATATGCTTCCTTCATCTCTTAATAAACTTTGGTTAAAGGATTTTAAGAAATTGGAATCAGTTTCGGTGGGACTCCAACACCTCACCTCCCTCCAATATCTCGTTATTAATAATTGCCCAAAGATTCAAGATCTACCAGAAGAGTTGTTTCCTTCACTTTTGAGTTTGGAAATATGGCATTGCACAGATGAATTGAAAGAAAAGACAAGTAGAAGAGGATCATATTGGCCTTGCATCTCCTATATCCCACATGTCCTGATATGTCCAAGGCATGTCCCTCTCTCGACCTTTGACTTTTTACATTCTGTATTTGAAGGGGTGTTTGGCATGTCATTTTGAAACTAGTACTTTGATTCCTTATTATGGTCTTTTACTTTCTTAAATGGAACTCATGACAATAAAGTATTAGCCATAACAAGTTAAAAACATTTTGAAAAAATAATCAAATGGTATTAGCCATGTGAGCAGCCACTACTACTAAGCTTTTTCTACTAAAAATCACGAGCCAATAAAACTAACATGTTCAACTTCAGGTCTTTAATAATTCAATGTCTTGGTTTCTAATCTACACTGTTTTTTTCTTCACAGACCTTTTCTAAATTCTTGATGGGATTCGCAGTTGGGGCAGATTGATATTTTCTGTTCTTCTGGAGTAAAACAAACACAAGATGCCGTTGTGAATGTCATCAAAAATTTCAGAGAAGACAGTATCTTTTGTATGAGTTAATATGAACCTTCGTCGTTTCTTCAATGCAGCTGTTATTGCTTTAGGCCGTGTAGGTGTTTAACTATGAGTCGTTTTTGCAACTGTTATTGGTTTTTGATAATAATTATTGTTCTACTTGACATTATGTACATTTTTTTGTCATCCGAAAGGTTTATACAAGAATCTGATATATTTTGTAAGCTTTTTGCTTTATTGTTTAAATATAAATCCATTCTTATAATCACTACCACCAATATATTAATAAGCTCAAACCTACGGCTTCTGCTAACAAGTAAATCATGAAATGTTACTATGACTGACCTATTTAGATAGATTTATCTGACCCATTTGACATGTTTCTTTTTCATTTTCAGTCAACTCTTGTATCCCAATCCATTATTTAACCCATCAGAGACTAAAAATTAACCTAATTAGACCCTATAACCACATCTATAACGAACACACATACGAAATCACATAGCTTTAGAAATACATAGATGTAAGAGACTACTACTTTCTTTATAAAGTCTTTGCTGGTTCTAAATTCAACAAACAAATTGGCTATTAAATACTGTTATCACAATTACTGAGAATTAAGCAGCCCTTCTTGATCTGATAAACCCTTTAGTGTCACTAAATATCACATACGAAGGTGACTTCCTCAAAAATCGACTCCCCGATAGCACTTTCAGAAGATATATCCCCGATATCCTTCATAGCTAGAACCCGGTGAAGACTCATTTAAATTAAGAAAACGTCTTTTTCGTGTACCATTTTTAAACTGGTCTTGAACCATGCCATCTAACTTCATGGGTAGTGTTCTGTTTTGTTCTTCCTCTTCAATCTTTTTGTCTTGTTCAACAACGGTTTCGTTAATCTTTCATTTCTTCGTTGTGATCATTTTTCAATTTTCACTATAACTGCCTTCGTCAGTCCTTGGGTATTCTTTAATAACTCAGATTTGTCACTAGGTTAGCAATTGTCCAGGCAAGGGTGAAGTGTTGAGCATTGAAGTTTATATGTCTAACAATTACTGTAGGATTTTATTATAAGTGCGGTGAGTTGACGTAACTGTATGCAATCCCCCTTCTTAAACCTGCAAATAAAGTTTCACACAAATTTACTAGTTATCAATGCTCCACAGAAGCAATGTGGTCAGCTTAATTTACAAAAGTTGAATACCCAGTACCTTCATTTTTTTATCAATGAAGGGTTCTATATAAGTTTTCGAATATACTACGTATTTTGTAAGTTCTTTGTAATTTGTATGAATTCATAATTATGATCCCTACCACAGTTATGTCTCCAAACTTAACCTATGGCTTTTGCTACCAAGTAAATCATGAATTATGACTATAAAACCTACTAGTATTTAGTAGACTTTATGTGACCCATTTGACATTCTTTTTCTTTTTCATTTTCAGTCAACTCTCGTATCCCAACCCAATTAACCCATCAAAGATAAAACACAACCTAGTTTGACCCATTTTAATATACACGAGTCGATATAACCACATCAGCAATGAACAAACATACAAAATCACTTGACTTTAATAATACATAAATGTAATAGATTAGTATCTTCTTGTTGGAATTATGATATCATGACAATCATATAAAATAAACCAAACACATCAAGAGAGCATATGCGGAAGCGTTATAACAAGATCATATAACATGTAATTAATTAATCAATAATAAATAGTAAACGTACTTTTGTGATTCTAGCCCGAACAAGAATCAATATGCAATCTTCAAATCAAGAACCCTAATTAGGGTTTATGTGGATTATAAGAATTACCCCTTACCTCTTTTGTAATTCAATCCAAGAATCAAACAAAAGTATGTTTGAATCACGTTCTTGTACACATGTACTAAAACAAGTTAAGTAATGCTCGTTTTTTAGAACACAAAATTAAACCAAAACCTTTTGTTTTATGAAGAAAATCGATCAACCCTTTGAGGGTATATGTTTGATCGATTACAAGAAAACAAGGAAAGGAAAACAAGTTTAGGGTTTGTGTGTGTGCACAAGAGATGCAAACAATGAATCCCTAACATTGTTTAAGTTAATTAGTAATTTAATTATTTAGTCTTTAAACAAACTATTAATCAATCATTTATTTTGTACTCTGTAAAACTTTAGCTATAATCACATACTCTTTGTAGATTCGATACTGGCTTACCCTATCTAGTATAAGGTAGTTAGGTTTATTTTTTACCGGTACTTCGACGCCGATTGTATGTCAAACGTCGCTATTGTTTATTCAAAGTTCAAAAAAAAAAAAAAAAAAAAAAAAAAAAAAAAAACTTGGCTATAGTTGCTCAAATAATGCTGAATGTGAGTGAATTGTATCACTTTAGAAAAGAAAAAAAGAAAACGTCGCTATAGTTGCTCAAATAATGCTGAATGTAGACCATAACACAGTGAGCTATACCCTTTTCATCCACATATATGGCATCATTTGTGCCCCCACCGTAAACCAATTATTAGAAAGTTGCCCATAAGAATTACACCCCTGTAACCGAAGCCTAAATTCATCAAAATTCATTAGTGCTACCAATCTCTACTACTATATTCTGTTTCCCGCACCTAAACTTATGGCTGAACTCATTCTTTCTGCCTTGCTCCAAGTCATTTTTGAGAAGCTAACATCTGCAGCCATGAACAAGATTGCCCGCTCCAAAGAAATTCATTCCGAGCTGAAGAAATGGGAGAGCAAGTTATCCCTGATCCGAGCCTTGCTTAATGATGCTTCTCAGAAAGAAGTAAAAGATGAAGCTGTTAAACAGTGGCTGAATGGTCTCCAACATTTGGCTTATGACATCGATGATATTCTTGATGCTTATCAAGTAAGATTCTAGTTGACATACTTCCCCAATTAACATTGTTAAGGGTTCTAAGTTTGAGTAGATTAAATATAGTTGAGGTGCCGGTGTGTGTTGGTGATATGAAGCACTTACGGTATCTCAATTTATCTCAAACTAGAATCACACGGTTGCCAGAAAGCATCTGCAATCTTTATAATCTACAAACATTGATTGTTTGCCGCTGTGATAAGTTGACTAAGTTGCCCGACAACTTCTTAAAGCTTAAAAATTTGCGGCATTTTGACATTCGGGATACATTGCTTTGGAATATGATGCCGTTAGGGATTAGTGACATGGAAAGCCTGCAAACTCTTTCCAACAACATTGTTGTTGAAAACGATGCCTTTTTTACATCTTGGCTAAGGAACTTAAAGAATTTTCAAAGGAAGATTCACATTTGTGGGCTGGAGAAAGTGCAAAGCATAAGGGATATGCAGGAGGTGAATCTATCCCAAAAGCGGGTTTGTCAGTTACATGTGGAATGGAGTGACGAGTCTAACGATGCTCGAAATGAAACACTTGAGAATGAGGTCATGAATGCCCTGAAGCCTCATAGTGATAATTTGAAAGATCTTTTAATTGTGTCATATGGAGGTAAAGTATTTCCAAAGTGGATTGGGGATCCCTCATTTCATCAGTTGACTAGTGTTTTAATTCGGGGTGTTGGAAATTGTACGTTTCTACCACAACTTGGGCAACTACCGTCGCTTAAGAAGTTGGAAATTCGAAGTCTGGAGGAGGTGAAAGTTGTTGGCTCAGAGTTCCTTGGGACAGGTATTGCATTTCCTAAACTTGAAAGTTTAAGGTTTGAAGATATGAGTGGGTGGGAGGTATGGTCAACCAAGAGTGGTGTTGTTGATGAAGTAATGTTTCCATGCCTTGAAGAGCTGGAAATAGAAAATTGTCCTAATTTGGCTGAAGTCTCACTAGAAGCACTACCTTCGCTGAGGGTTTTACATCTCAGGCGTTGTGGTGATGGGGTATTGAGAAGTCTGGTTCATGTAGCTTCAGCAGTCACCAGGTTGAGTATAGAGGGTATTACAGGACTTAGTGATGAGGTGTGGAGAGGTGTTATGGACTATCTTGGGGCAGTTGAAGAATTAAGCATCTATAACTTTAATGAAATAAGATACTTGTGGGAATCAGAAGCAGAGGCAAGTAAGGTTCTTGTGAATTTAAGAAAGTTGAAAGTACGGGAATGTTCAAAATTGGTGAGTTTGGGAGAGAAAGAGGATGGATGCAACCAACTAACATCTCTCAGGATTTTGGAATTATATCGTTGTCAAAATCTTGAGCGTTGCAATTTGCCAAACAACATTCAAAAATTGAGTATAGATAATTGTCCTATGATTGCATCTGTGTCCTTCCCAACAGGAGGGCACAAGCTCAAGTCACTCAAAATTGAAAGATGTGAACAACTTTTGGGAAAGGAGGTGCTTCTCAACACAAGCATGCCACTGATGCTTGAGGTTGTATGGATAAAGAGTTGGAAAAATGTGAAATCAATCAATGAATTGACTTGTTTCATTCACCTCACAGAACTGGAAATAAGAAATTGTTCGAGTATAGAGTCATTTCCTGCTGCCGACTTGCCGAATCTCACCTCGTTAAAACATCTGACAATAAGAGATTGTAAAAGTATGGATGTTGCTTCCTTTGGGCTTTGGCCTCCTAATTTGGGTTTCTTAGCAATAGGGGGTTTGAAGAAACCCATATCAAAGGGGGGCCCACAAAACTTCCCACCTTCTCTTGTTGACCTATGGCTATATAGTGGATCGGCAGAAGAAGAAGAAGATGATGTGACTAGTGGAAGTCACTTGTCTCATATGCTTCCTTCATCTCTTACTACACTTTGGTTAATTGGTTTTAAGAAATTGGAATCAGTTTCAAAGGGACTCCAACACCTCACCTCCCTCCAACATCTCTACATTTACTGGTGCCCAAAGATGAAAGATCTACCAGAAGAGTTGTTGCCTTCACTTTTGAGTTTGAAAATCCTTCAATGCACAGATGAATTGAAAGAAAAGACAAGTAGAAGAGGCTCCTATTGGCCCTGCATCTCCTATATCCCACGTGTATACATAGGCTAAAGGTATGGCCCTCTCTCTACCTTTGACTTTTTACATTCTGTATTTGAAGGGGTGTTGGGCATTGCATTTTGAAACTAGTTATTTGGTCACTCATAATCAATTGGTCTTTTACTTTCTTAAATGGAACTCATGACAATAAAATATTAGCCCTAATAAGTTAAAAACATTTTGAAAAAATAATCAAATGTGTTCTACTTTCAGGGGGGAAAAAAAAAAAAAAAAAAAAGTTCTCTAATAAGGTTGGTATATGCATGTGAGCAGCCACTACTACTAAACTTTTTCTACTAAAAATCACGAGCCAATAAAAGTAACATGTTCATGTTGGGTAAAACATGTTAATTTTAGTGATAATGATTTAGCTCAACTTTAAGTCTTTAATAAATCAATGTCTTGGTTTCTAATCTACACTGTTTTTTTCATCACAGAGCTTTTCACAATTCTTGATGGGATTCGCAGTTGGGGCGGATTGATATTTTCTGTTCTTCTGGAGTAAAACAAACACAAGATGCGATTGTGAATGTCTCAAATTTCAGAGAAGACGTCTCTTTTGCATGAGTTAATATGAACCTTCGTCGTTTCTTCAATGCAGCTGTTATTGCTTTAGGCCACGTAGGTGTTTAACTATGAATCATTTTTGCAACTGTTATTGGTTTTTGATAATAATTATTGTTCTACTTGACATTATGTACATTTTTTTGTCATCCAAAAGGTTTATACAAGAATCTGATATATTTTTGTAAGCTCTTTGTTTTATTGTTTAAATATAAATCCATTATTATAATCACTATCACCGATATATTAATAAGCTCAAACCTACGGCTTCTGCTAACAAGTAAATCATGAAATGTTACTATGACATACCTATTTAGATGGATTTATCTGACCCATTTGACATGTTTCTTTTTCATTTTCAGTCAACTCTTGTATCCCAATCCATTATTTAACCCATCAGAGTTTAAAAATTAACCTAATTAGACCCTATAACCACATCTATAACGAACACACATACGAAATCACATAGCTTTAGAAATATAGATAGATGTATGAGACTACTACCTTCTTTATAAAGTCTTTGCTGGTTCTAAATTCAACAAACAAATTGGCTATTAAATACTGTTATCACAATTACCGATTATTAAGCAGCCCTTCTTGATCTGATAAACCCTTTAGTGTCACTAAATATCACATATGAAGGTGACTTCCTCAAAAAGCAACTCCCCGATAGCACTTTCAGAAGATATATCCTCGATATCCTTCATAGCTAGAACCTGGTGAAGACTCGTTTAAATTAGGAAAACGTCTTTTTCGTGTACCATTTTTAAACTGGTCTTGAACCATGCCGTCTAACTTCATGGGTAGTGTTCTGTTTTGTTCTTCCTCTTCAATCTTTTTGTCTTGTTCAACAACGGTTTCGTTAATCTTCATTGTGATCATTTTTTAATTTTCACTATAACTGCCTTCGTCAGTCCTTGGGTATTCTTTAATAACTCAGATTTGACACTAGGTTAGCAATTGTCCAGGCAAGGTTGAAGTGTTGAGCATTGAAGTTAATATGTCTAACAATTACTGTAGGATTTTGTTCTAAGTGTGGGGAGTTGACGTAACTGTATGCAATCCCCCTACTTAAACCTGCAAATAAAGTTTCACACAAATTTACTAATTATCACTGCTCCACAGAACCAATGTGGTCAGCTTAATTTACAAAAGTTGAATATCCAGTACCTTCATTTTTTATCAATGAAGGGTTCTATATAAATTTTCGAATATACTACGTATTTTGTAAGTTCTTTGTATAAATTCATAATTACGATCCCTACCACAGATATGTCTCCAAACTTAACCTATGGCTTTTGCTACCAAGTAAATCATGAATTATGACTATAAAACCTAGTATTTAGTAGACTTTATGTGACCCATTTGACGTGCTTTTTCTTTTTCATTTTCAGTCAACTCTCGTATCCCAACCCAATTAACCCATCAAAGATAAAACACACCCTAGTTTGACCCATTTTAATATACACGAGTCAATATAACCACATCAGCAATGAACAAACATACAAAATCACTTGACTAGCTTTAATAATACATAAATGTAATAGATTAGTACCTTCTGGGATCAGGATTTGTCCCCACTATTTGGTTTCTAAATGACTGTTATAACAATCAACGAGAATCAATGGCGGAACTAGAACATTTTTTTGAGGGGGGGGGGGGGGGTGCGAATTTATTTGGGGGGCCAAATCGGATATTTGTTTGTAACCTCAACTAAATTACCCCTAAAACCTATAATATTTACACTAGGTGCCGCAAATTTTGAGGGGGTCGGGACCCTCCCCTGCCCCTACATAGTTCCGCCAATGCCGAGAATTAGGCCGACCTTCTCAATCTAAAAAAGCCTTTAGTGTAACTTATAATATTGCCTGAAAAGTGACACCAATATGGGTTTCGTTATATGACAAAATTAGTTGTAATTGACGAGGGAAACTGAAACTGGAGGCAGGTAAACGAGTCACGTCAAGTATAGGTCAAAATATTTTTTTCGCGGATTTGGGTATGGGCACCATCTTGATTACCCATACCCATGCCTACACCAAACACTTTTGAAATAACATTTGATTTTAAGATATTATGAAAGACTTTTTTAAAAGCGTATAAAAGCTTTGTTAGTCAAACAAAACTTATAAGTAGCTTAGTTTAAATCTTATAGTAATTTAACGTTAACGGGCTTATGAACTTTTTCAAATACAAGTAAGTCATAAACCTTGAATATGCTAATTCAAACACCCTAAAGTTTCGCCATTCGATTGTTCATATTGCTTACATTGTTTTTAAAACTAGACACAGTAAATGACAAAGGACTCTTTAACTTAAGGGTAAACCGTATTGCACTTGCAATGTTTGTTATGTTGCTTTAGTGAGCACGAAAGATTAATATACATGACATGTGGTTTGTAGCTTTCACTTTCATTTTTCTAGTTAGTGTTGATTTTTTTGAAAGTTAGGCAAGTAATAAATGAACATATTTCTTGTTACAGTTGATTTACATGCTTCATGTTCATTTTGTAGGGTGAGATCACGTGTTTAATTAGCAATGTTAATGTAGTTGTTTTACAAATCTACACGCAAGATATATATGTATTTGCGTGACAACTGACAACACAAAAGGAAATCGTTCTTATCTAACAAAAAAAGCATTGCCAGTAAGTTAATTGCATCACAATAAGATGGTTGTAATTTATATAAGGGATAACTAGTTATAATGCCCGTGCACGCACGGTTTTTTTTTTTTTTTTTTTTTTTTTTTTTTTTTTTTTTTTGAATGAAGTATTTTTAGTTATTAAAAAACAATTTTTTTTAATTATGGTTTTCAATTTTGTATTATACGAAGAAGAGAGCTCGACTATGTGTATTATACCAAGATTTTCAATACGGGTCGAAATGGTTTGGATCGGGTTAGGTGGAACCAAATGAGTTTTGTTATCCAAAATTTGTAAAAGAAGCAAAAAAAAGGGTGTCAGATATACTCATACAATAACATAAAAAATTAACATTTTTCAACACGGTTGACATGTTTGGCTAATTTTCTTTAAAAGAAACGTTTTCATTTTATGCATTTGACCCACAAAAAAAAATACCTGTATTGATCCATTCATAACTTTTTTCCCCCTTTTGAACGGCTTGCTAGTTGTTAGTGGTACAGGTCGTGACATCCAATTGGTCAGTATGTTGGTTTTGAAACCCTTCTGCTACTCCTTTATCGCTTGAAGGGTAGAAGTCCCAGGTTAAACTCGAAGTTGAGACCTCCCCTAGCCAAACATCCACTCCTAAGGCACCTTAAGGAAACCTTGGTGGCCAACTGACAGTTGGTTTATCTCAAACCTACATGATACGAACTTTATCTCGAACTATGCTATCTCGAACCCACGTGATATGAACTTTATCTCGAACTATGCAAGATTGGATGAGGGAAGTGATACTAAGATTAAGGGGTTTGTGGTCCAAAATACTTTTCATAAAAAATTTGCATATGAAATAATATGTCAAAATTATAACTACATGTCATTTTGTAACAACCAAGAAGCAAAGATTAACACATTTTAATTTAAACAAAGTTTTGGATGAAAGTTATAAATGGAGTCATCGTTCACCATATTAGCAAACATGCAATGCATATTACAATTAAAATTTATTACATATAACAAAATAGGCCAACGACAAGTAAAACACATCCTATCTCTGACTTTGAAAAACCATTGAGCTGGGAAATACAATTTTATCACGGTTTCAAACAGCTCAATTATCCTAGACATGTAATTAGGTTTCAAACAGCTCAACTATCCTACGAAATATCCAAATGAATTTCATGACCAAGATTTAAGCTTTTGAGCTTGTATTATAATAGATTAATTAGTTGCCATGTATTTAATTGAATGAACTTAAAGTACATTTTCAATGACTAATTTTTAAAAAATGATAAAAATGAATAAGGGTGTTGACATGTAGTCCAGATATATAAAACTATATAGTATATACAGATCAGCAAGTCGATATTTATTATACACAAAGTTTCTTAACTTAAAGTGTGTTAGCAATTCATTATAGTCCCAATTTAAGTCAAAAGTGTAATGTGTTATCAAAACAAATGACCCAAGCATTGGAAATTGATTATTTATAACCTGCATTAGTGATCTTTTTTACAACCAGAACCTGCACCATGAAACATTAAATCAATATTCACTAATACAGATATATGTAATGGATTAATATTGAAGATGATATATCTTGATATAGTTACCTTGAAATATTCAAACTAAAAGGAGAGTTATTGTCAAATTTCAAGATATGGAGAAAGGTAACCACGATCAAATTGCATGACTTCCACGACATAAAAACTACTTTTAGCATTTTTCCTTCATAAAAAATCCTCGACTTTCAAATGTAATCAAGGCTTTATCAATCATACATCTCACTTGAGGGCTCTTTCCTGCAACACACTGCCACCACATTAGCTAATAACAACTAATGCAATCTTACAGACAATAAAAAATATAATATAAAATGCAGAATAGTGATATACTACCACTAACACAAGTAAACTATATATCATTTTAATAATGAGCTTCCGTCTTTTGACATCCGTTCAAGCTCTGCCACAAGGGCTTTACTATTTCTTCGATACCCCTTGTTATTTGAGTTGTGTCCGCACCTGTACCATATTTTCATGTGTATTCTTAATTCTTAAATCAATATACATATGTCTCAGTGTTCACTTGCTTTTACACTTTCAGAATTGTGCAGTTTATTTTTGTAGGAATAAGCTATAAGTTGATCGTGGACTTTGGTGTGGCCATTAATGAAGCAAGTAGTACCGGAACATATAGTAAGTTAAACTATATGAAATATGGAAACCAATGGTGAAACATAATTACATAAGTATGTCCCATAAAAACCTGATTCCAAGGCATAGCTAAACTTTTACCAAGCTGAAACAGTAGCCAACACACTAAACAACATTGAGAAAACTACATTTTAAAGACAAATCACTTCATAAGTAAACTGAATTAAACATATTTTTTTGTGTTCATGTAACAATTATTGACCATCATGTGCTTAAAGATTCTAAACCAAAGCGTATTTGAATTCTTTAGTACCCACCTTGAATCACAGTCAAAATCCTGCTTTTTATTTACATAATCGCCTAATCGGTAGACATCCAACAATATTTACAAAAAAATCATGAGGTCAATGGTTTCATGATTAGCATACTCACTTAATCTGATGGGCCATTTTTTGTGGAAAAAAGGAAGCCATACAAAATGCAATAATGCATGACAAAAAGTGCCAAACAAAATGAAATAAAAGAACAAATAATTACCATTTTGACCCATTACCCAACACGCCCACTCCTTGCAAAGTTTGTTGAATGCATACATGGATGAATGTGTATGTTTTTATTCAAATAGAAGTCATTGTCTACAAATTCATGATGCTCTGTGCAGATTGCCTGAAATGTAACACCAGTATAATTATACCAGCAAGAAGTTGAATGGTTTCATTTATATTTAACGAAATGCCATCACCATTAAGTCATTAACAAAGAAAAATGCTAAATTGGCCAATAATCAAGTATTAAATGCAATTACTATGAATAGGTCAGACATCAAATAATCAAAATCACGAAATGAACTTCTACTGCAAAAATTTACTTCTAATTCTACTAAAGACAAAGCAATAGTTTATACTCATGCGATGAAACACACACACAAAAAATCAGAAATAGTCTCACAGCTAATGTAAATATCTAATTATAAGGTTGTTTTGCATACACCATCAAAATTAACTTACGTGACAACTGCCCATTTAGGGTATACAAATGCATCTATCGACTGTGGCATGTGAAAGTTGTAGTGATCTTACAACCAAATACGGGAACAAAAGATACTCTCACAGCATATAAAATATCACCTCTAAGATTGAAGACCAGAATAATTATGATAGCCAAGGACCTATGGCATATATGTCATTCTATCAAGGTTGATGAAAACATCCTTATGAAGCATACTTTTCAGTTACATAATTAAATATGGAGGCAAGAAAGAAAACAAAATTACCTGCAAGAAGTTGTATAGGTCATCACTCACACCTTGTTCGTCATGGTGAATATCTCTCTTATCAGAGCTATAACCAAAGCCGGTCCAATAGTTTGGTCAAATATATCAAGTTTGATTCCTGCGTTCTCACAAAAACATTAAATGTATTGTTAGTTATATAATATACAAAAAAATGTACATTAGAAAACAAACATTAAATTCAACTCTGATGCCACTTGAAAAAATCACAATCACTCAACATCCGCCAAACAGTTTATTGAAAATAAATCAAATAAATTCATTGTGGTTATAAATTATATGTTATAAATTATAAACCAAAAGTATTCATTATAAGTTATTACTTATAACTTATAATGGCAAATGGCCGCACAAAACTTGCCTATAAATTCATTGTGGTTATAGGACATAGACCATTAACTACTCGTGATCTTCATCAAACTACCTTGAAGATAAAAGGCTAATAGATTGTATCTTCACTCAATTAAAAAAAAAAAAAAAAAAAAAAAAAAAAAAAAAAAAAAAAAAAACTCGATAATCTGACATGTCATCACAACTTCTTGCACAATGTAGATAAACATATTTAGAAAAAATTGCTATCAAATAGTATTTGAAGGTAATAGTGGTATCCGATAACTTGGCCAAAAGGGTTCTTATGATGTCATTCAAATGACCTTTGCAATTTTTGTTAACGGGCACGACATAATGATTTACCTATTGATGTGTAAGGAAAGCTTTAAATTTATAATACTAGTTTCACCGATTTTAATAAACCAAACACACGGGTAAAGTATAACCTTCGTTGGTAATATAAGATTTAGATAAGACCAGTTCGTATTCACAAGGACTTAGTTCGTTCAGATTAAGTATAAATAATTAGTAAACAAAATAATAGTTAACAAATAACGATAAAGATAATATGGAGAATTCAAATGATAAAATGAATGATTGTTTGGATAGCTTGGATAATTCAGTGACAATGCTTATGTTTGATCTAGTTTGATAATATGAGTAGAGTACAACTTATAATTTCGCCATTTTTGTCAAAAGAGCAATTTCATAGTTTGTTAGGTTCAATTCAAAATTTATATTGATCCACCATGAGACTTCTCTCGAGATAGTATCATATATCTAGTCTAGATTATTATTAATTCTCCTAGGTGGATTTCTCCTTTCGAAGGCTAGAAACGCAGACAAGTCTCTAGAATTGCATGTAACAAATTGGTTCTTTCGACCTATCCCAACTAGTTAAATTCAATTAGTTTCAATAACAAACGTGATAAGACTAGAGACACAATAGTTCACAGCATAAACTTGAAATTGATAAAGATCAAAGCATAATCATAATTCACTTTATTATTAAAACATATCCAAGCAATCACAAGAGGTTTAGCCTCTCATGACTAATGAGTTCATGACAACATAAATGATTAAATAGTAAACAAGAGACATACGGATTGGATTGATTAAATGGATTACACTATTGTCACAAGTAACCAAGAGTTCGACACCAACAATTATATAACGTACTTGTCTGATTCATTCCACGTCTGCTTCTGGCTTAGGATCACAAAATACTTCTTTCTTGACTTAGTGATAATTAGTTATAGAGTGGAGAGTTCAAATGCTTGCAAATGAGCTCAATTTATAGGCTTCTGATAGGCGAAGTACGGCGTACATAGATTGTAAGTGCGGCGCACTTAGCTATTTTCTTGGCGCCAAAGTTTCATAAATGCAAAGGAAGTACGGCGCACAACAATTATAAAACCGGCGCACTTTTATTAAATACTGCTTCTTGACTTCCTTCGACTGAGAGAACAAGTGCGGCGCACTGAGCTAGAAAACTGGCGCACTTGCTTGAAATAAAAGACTAATATGATAGACTTCTTATTCACTTACTTCGATTGATGAAATAGTAGTGCTTTTTGATGTTTCTTGCTTTAGAGCATCCGAGAGTGAACCTGCATTCATTTCATGCTATTAAGTATCAAAAGTTCACACTAAATGATCATAAAACATATAATATAATGCTTGAGAATATGTATAATTAGAGTGTTACCACACTTAGCTATTGCTTGCCCTCAAGCAATCAAAGCGAGAAATTTAGTTTGTTTGTGATCATGGAGATATATTATCAAGATTTTATTATTTGCTAAAAATGCATTGACACATAACTAAGACACCTCATGAAGGATTATTTTAATGATTCACACAATTCACTCAAATAGGGTTAATGTCACTCAATTTGCATAGGCACGACTAAATAGCTACCATAGGCTTGCACAAAACACAAAGACAACTCCGACAAGGCGTAAGCACCAGACAATGAAATCAATGAGGACTTTTCGGGTTGGATTAAGGATTAAGGGTTAAGGATATGTAGAGGCATGGATAATTATTCTTTTGTTTAAATAGGTTCATAGAGCGATATACCAATAGGCTGCTGAGCATCATAATGAATATTCATAGATCTTTTTCCATTCTTTTTCCACTTTGAACATATATAGCTTCTCAACATTCTTTTTCTTTATATTCACCGGGTATAAACCCTTTACCCAAAAAAAAACATTCTTTTTCTTTTTCTTTCATATTTCATATAACTTTTCTTTTTCATACTTTTCTCAAACTGCAGCAATAATCAATCAAAATTCATTCTTTTTGAGCATATATAATTGATTTGAACAAAGAGAAAGGATAAGGCTCAACATATTGTTCTAGGTGGCAATAGCACTAAAATGAGCGCTAGAGGGTTATTTTCTGGAATATACTAGTGACTAGTGTAGTCAACTAGGTTACAACTTTCAAATGATGGCTATTTGGTGTAAATCCTAAATTTGCCTTATAAAATTGTCTATAAAGCATAATATGCAATCTCACTGTGGCATTCGTTATTGATGTATAAGTGCAAGTTCTAGAGCTAATTTAGATTGTCGGCACACTCATATATTTTGGAGAAAGTGCAGCAGATATACACTTATAAAAGCTTATAATGATCTCACATTTGTGGTGAATGAAATTGTGTCTACAGTGTCAATCCAAGTAGATTTGCCTTAATAACTGGCAAAAACATATTATTTTTATTTTTATTAGAAAGCAATGATTTATCATATAATTGATTTTTATGGAATAAATATTTTTACTATTTGCCCCCCCCCCCCCCCCCCCCCCCCCCCCCGCATACTTAAGTTGAATATTGCCCTCAATGTTATAACTAGATATAAATACAAAATAGGAAAAATAAAACTACTAAAGGGAAAGAAACTTCCCGAGCCATATGAGAAAGCATGTAGTGCTGAGCTATCCCCAAATGCGGTCTTTCACTTCATAATAATAATCTGCAAAAATAAAAACAAACAAACACAAAAAAAATGGAAATATATATATATATATATATATATATATATATATATATATATATATATATATATATATATATATATATATATATATATATATATATATATATATATAGAATCTAGATCAAATAAGATCAATCTTAAAGTTGTAAAAATAAGATCCAACTAAAATTTGACAAATGTCACTCGTTAAAATTAAATTAAATTTTTTTTATTGAGTACAACTAAAATTGTGAAAGTTCCGATGGTTTTCTTTTTTAAAATGACGAAAACAAGGTGATACACTTTGATTCGACATGTAATGTATCAGGTTAGGATGATACACTTTGATTCGACATGTAAATTTATAGTTGTGTATCACTAATCTAAACTCATGTATCATTTGGTTATTAGTTGCTAAAATGTTAATTCGTATTAATACTTTATTTTTTGTGTATTATTGCTAATATGGTTATCTATAAAATGGTTTTAGTGGTTGTTTATACTAGATCTTATTTTTACTACTTTAAGTTTGATCTCACATTAACCCTCCCCTATAAGGGTTAATGTGAGATCAAACTTAAAGTTGTAAAAATAAGATCTAGTCTAAACAACCACAAAAACCATTTTATAAATAACAATATTAGCAATAGCATACAAAAAATAAAGTATTAATATGAATTAATATTTTGGCAACTAATAACCAACTGATACATGAGTTTGGATTAGTGATACACAACTATAAATTTACATGTCGAATCAAAGTGTATCACCTTAGTTTCGTCAATTTAAAAAAGGAAACCATCGAAACTTTAACAATTTTAGTTGTAATCAATAAAAAAAATTATTTTATTTTAACGAGAGTGTCACTTGTCATATTTTAGTTGGATCTTATTTTTACAACTTTAAGATTGATCTAGATTATATATATATATATATATATATATATATATATATATATATATATATATATATATATATATATATTAGTAATCATAACCTCCACACTTAAGTTTGACATTGTGGAGAACAAATTTCAAAGGAAACGGGTTGCCTCCCGCCAAGCGCTAATTTCAGAGTCTATAGCTCGACTCATGGGATTAGGATGATTTAATTGTTTGGGAAGAAGGGTGTTGATTCTTCCCTTCTATCATTGAAATTTTATTCCTCATGGTAGAGTTTTAGTCTGTGACCGTTGACTATAAAACTTTTATCGTCAAGTCCGTACAGTTCAACATATCCGGATGGAAATTGGTGTTTAACAGTATAAGGTCCAAGCCAACGACTTGTAAGTTTCGGTTGTTTGATTTTAAATTTTGATTGGAACAAAAGGACTTTGTCTCATTTGTTGAATTCTTTTCTGATTTTTAATTTTCTATCATGCAAAACTTTTGTTCTAGCTTTATAAAGATGAGAGTTTTCATAAGCAAGAAAGCGTAATTCGTCTAATTCATGAAGTTGAAACATACGTTTTTCACCTGCTATAATTAAATCTAATTTACCGCTTTTAAGTGCCCAGTATGTACTGTGTTCAATTTCAAAAGATATGTGGCATGATTTACCGTATATTAGCTTGTATGGAGTTATTCCAGTTGGTGTTTTGTAAGCAGTCCTAAAAGCCAAGCATCGTCAAGTTTCTTCGACCAAACAGCAGGGTTGTCCTTCACTGTTTTTTCAAGTATTCTTTTAAGAGCTCTATTAGTATTTTCGACTTGACCATTCGTTTGAGGGTGATAGGATGTAGAGAATCGATGGTTGACACCATATCTTTTCATAGCTTCTTCCATCATTTTATTTCAGAAATGAGTTCCTCTGTCGCTTATAAGAGCTTTTGGCATACCAAAACGACAAAAGAGTTTTTTTGAGAAATGTTATAAGAACTTTGGCATCGTTTGTTTGAAGAGCTTGGGCTTCTGCCCACTTTGAGACATAGTCGACAGCGACTAGGATGTATTCGAATTTTGATGATTTAGGAAAAGGTCCCATTAAATCTATACCCCAGATGTCAAAAATTTCAAAAAGTTTCAACACTGATGATAGTAGTTTTACCGGTATAAGTAATGCATATTTAAAAGCTCAAAAAATTTATGTAACCGTAAATAGATATAAGCAAACCAAATATAACATGCTACTCAAGTGTAGCCGCGTATATTAGGTGTTTCAAGACTCCCTACACAAGCAGACTAAAAAACAATATTAGTTGTTCGTATTGCACATGGTATACCCCCACGAGTATATACAAGCTACAAAAACTAATTACTGATTATATCCCAGACCTTTATGTTTTTAACATAGGTAATAATCATAACATAAACATACATCATGTACAAACACTCAGATAGACAAAATATATAACAAAAGTCAAAATATTAACATAGTAACCATTGTAAGAGTCATACCATATAAACAATTAGAATATTAACAAATGAAACTAACTTGAATTTCGAAAGTACCTATCAATCCATGCTAAAATCTTAACCAACCAAACTCAATTTCTACTAATAACTCTTGTTCCAAAAAGATGCTTCAAACAGTGAAGTGACATCGAAGAGGATTTACTTATACAATGTGAGTGTGATGTCCAAATATCCCACTTAGATAGAAATACGCTCTCTTCTCGTCACAATGACTCCAGCTTATTCCTAAATATTAACAAGTTATCGGACTATAGAAAAAAACTTTAACTCCACAATATATCTAAATGTTCCTACTTGCTATAAAAGTTGGTTAGTTCAACTTATCATTTTAAGCTTACTATCCGACCTTCTTTTTATCACCCAGAGCTCAAATCTACATTGCAACCTGCATTAAGTACTTGTAGCATTAGCATATAACTTTATAATGAAACCATTTGCATTTGAAGAAATGAAGAATGAAGTATCTTCATCCACTTTTATAGGAAGAAAAACATCTCTGTTCATAGTAAGTCTAATAAAAACATGTGAGTTCATAGTGAGTCTAATCATCCTACATTTGACAGAAATCGAACCCTCTATCAAATAACAGCCAAAATTATCGTCTTTCTATCTTAAAAAAACACAAATCATAATGACGCTAAAAGTATTAATATTAAGCGCAATCTAAAAGCCCATATATTTATACAGGGTTGTTCGAAATTTCGTAAAAAAACTACTTACGAACGGCTGTTTAATAAGTAATCCTAAACAGCTTTCACCAATCCGACTCTCTAAAGATAAAGTGTATCTAAAATAGACACAGTTTTAAGTAAACCAGCTAAAACCTACACATGTGTGTACTTATATAGGCGCAACAATATAACATTTAATCAACGAACCCTTGTACTCCTTTCCATTCAATTCATATACACATAACATCGCTATGTTTTAACAAATTAGAGAAAACTTTCAACCAATAACTACAATCAAGATGTTATGAACTGAACCCTTGTTTACTTACAAAATCATGGATGAATGAAGTAGGCAATGATATCATCCAACTTACCATTGAGAAGCAGGATAGCATGTTTGTACTCTTGAAAATGCAATTGCAGGTTAGGACAATACCTCAAGATTCTGTGGAGGATTAGCAAACCCTTAAACTCAGCCTCTTGACCGAAGTCAGTATTTCTTGAGAGAAACATAACAATTCTTGGTGTTATTCATTTTTGCCTCATTGAATACAAACCGAATGTATGTGAGCACGAATATTATAGCACAAACTTCTACACATGTTTAAAGAGTTAAAGTAAGCATGTAAAATCATTTAGTTTAATGACTCTATAAGAATTTTTGAATTTTTGGTTAAGACATTTCGTAGAACACCTTTCATGCACTCCTTAAATATATAACATAATCCACATAGAAGAATTCAAACCATCAACATGGTATCAATTATTTCAATTTTACTTTATGAATCCGTCCTTAGAAACATCACAAAATTTGCAGCAACTACTTCAGAAAAGAAAAATCAATTAAGAAAAAAAGATATGGCTATTACACGAATGAACAAAACCAAACCTGATATATCTAAAAATAATCTTCAACTAATCTTCAAAAAACCTTCAATTCAGCGTGTCAAACTTTTACGTTCATATAAAAATCATGAAAAAAAAGAATGTCAACAAAAGATGCATTTATAAGTTGTTGATATATAGTTGATTGAATTTTGAATGGGGACTTTCCATAAATTAAAGCTTAATTCATGGGAGATTTTGACACTCCATTAGTATTTAACAAACTTAACTACCTTTGACCCTTTGTTGAAGTTGAAACAGTGAATATTGGCTGACGTGGCTTTATTGAGGTGGCATTTATGACCTGGCTGTGTGTTATAGCCTTATAGGTGGATTAATGACATGGCAAGGTTTCAAAAAACCTTCTTTTATTATATAATATAGATTTGTTTTAGTATAAAAAGGAACATGAAGATATGATAGATTCATTTTAGAAAGTGATTGCGTACAATTTGTTAATATGATAAAAGAAGAGATGTTGGCTTGAGATTGTGAAGTCAACAATGACGCTTTTGCAATACTAACAATTGACATTATTTTTGGCTTCACATTATCACCAACTATGACATGTCATCTAAATTACCGTATACAAAAGCACCACCATTGTTTCTTTTCCCCCTTTTTGGTTTTGATGCATTACAAATGTACTACTATAATCTATAAAGATGATTGTGATGCTTCATGCTATAGTGGTTATTTGGTTCCACGGGTACCCGGCTAGTTATGTCTTACATAGAAGAGTTTGTAGATGAAATTTTAAAAATTATTAATGTTGGGACTAAATACAAAAATGTCTTCTCTTTTTAGAAACTCATTCAAAAAAGATTATCAAAAGTTGTCATGCATTTTTTTGAAATTTGGGTTACGACATTGTTAAAACAATTATTTCATTACGATAACATTGTTGAATGTTATGTGAGAATTTAAGTCTTTTATGAGTGTTCTGTTGATTAAAAATTACTCATTGTTAAATTTTTTAAGTTTTTAGGAAAAAAATTTTTGGGGGCCGTTTGGTTTGTTGCTAAGAATCACAATGTATATCGAATTTGGTATGGGGTATAATGACAATGGATATGAAAAAAATGTATAATTACGATGTTTATGTTTTGATGACAAAATATGGTATGAAAAAGTATATAGATATCTGAATTTTGTAGTGGAAAAGAGAGGGACCTACGAAATGTATTTCATAGACTCCAAATTGATGGGTAATGAGTTTATGACTATGATATACCTATTTTATTCATGGGCCCACTAACCAAACACGTTTAATCACTTGAAACCTATAACCACATTCCCATATACCCATACCAAACGCACCCTTGCTTTATATGTAGCAAAGTTATAAAATGATAGCGGTATCAATATAAATGGAAAAAGCCCACTAATAACATGCCAAAGTCAAGCCCATTATCAATACTTAAGAAGGCCTATTATCACACTTAATATGCCCAGTCACATTTTCAGGGCGCACACGACATGAGAAAGCAGCTCAGGCGGTGTAACGAACACGCGTGAGACAACTTTTCCTAACTGTCACCAACGGTTAAGATATAATATTTGACATATGACAATGGGAGACATATGAGCAAGTAGGGGGTGTTTGTTTTGGCTTATATAGTCGGCTTATGGCTTATTTGGTTTTGGGCTTATGTTTCATAAGCTCACTTATTGTGGCTTATTTTGAAACTCTGAGGTTTATATAGTCTTATTATAACATACGAAACATATGTAAGGCGAAAAGTTTCAAAATAAGCCACAAAAAGGTGAGTTTATGAAACATAAACCCAAAATTAAATAAGCCATGAGCTAACTATATAAGCAAAAACAAACACCGCCATAATATTGGAGACGAGCACGACCTAGTATAAACCAAAAAGGAGTTGTTACCTATCATTCTTGTATACTCGTTGGATGATCAACACCTAGCTTATCTATAACCGTTAATCATCCACATGTTTATCCTTAAACCCTAAATATCTCTCTATAAATATTAAATAGAAGGCATCACAAACTAAAATGAGGATCATTCTCTCTACACTCTTATACTGTTTCACACAATAAAACACACACTTACATGGTTTGTTTGAGTGTTACTCAAACTCTTGATTATTAATCATATATTTGGGTCCTTACTGTTCAACACGGAAAACCAAACAACACTACCATCTCAACCCAATCTTAACCACGTTTTACATATCTTAGATAAACATAAGATTACTTTAACTTTCACTTCTTGCTCATCCATTACACCATTAGTAAAAAGCTAATATTCTTTATTTTCAGACAGCCCACTTCTTACCAATACTATTGCTGAAAAATATCATTGAGACATCAACCCCTTAAAAATGCTAGTGAATTTCATTGTAAAAATATCTAAATCTAAAATTCTAGTACTCACAATTTTTTCATGTTTTTTTAAGTAATTCCAAATAATGCAACTTTTTATGTTTCTCCACATTTTCTTTTCTTTACTTACTTGAGTAATGATCGAAAGGGAAATGATTTGTATACTCGTACTTTTGATTGTGACACTCTATTGTATGCATTACATACTTGTACAATGCTAATAGTATGCTTTAACTGCTTGTACAGTTGAGTATCCTAATAAGAGTGTCCCATTAGGGCTGAGCATGGACGACCCAAAACCGAACCGGACCGACAAGAACCGAGCCAACTCGACAGCCTTTCCGTTCGGCCTCAGTTTCATGTTTTTCCTATTTTCGGTTTCGAGTAAGTTCGGTTCGACCCAAAACACACCTAAACCGAACCGAACCGTCATAAAACTGAACCGAACCAAGCATATTTTGTTCAGTTTCGGTTCATGTTTCTATGAAATCGGTTCTCGAGTCTTTTTTGTCGGGTCGGTTCGTTTGGTTTTGGACCTTGCTGAGAGCCCTATCACCGCTCCAAATCACCTCTCTAATCGAAAACATAATGTTAAAAAGATATATCGAATCTTTGCTAAAAAAAAAAAAGAAAAAGAAAAAAAATATATATATCTCAAATCCCAATAATCCTTGTTCACCTAAAAACCAATTACACTACCACTACTAGTACAAGTACAATACAACCAGCTCACAGTCAACTCCACCTTTATAAAAGTCAAACACTCCCACCTCCCCTTCCCCCTTCCTAAACCCCAACACTCCCCAACTACTTCCAATTCTCCGCAAAATCATCCGCTCTAAACCCCATATCCAAACACCCCCAAAACTAAACCAAAAAAAAATGGATCTCGAATCATCCGATCTCCTCCTCTCCTCCACCTCAAACTCCGATCACGTCTGGCAAAAAGTCACTTACAAGAAAAAAAAACTCCAAAACTAAACCTAACACCAACACATCCGTTACCGTTACATCTAACAGTAACGGTAACAGTAACGGAAGTAACGGAAAAAACGTGTTTACAGGTATAGAGAAGAGATCGGAGGAGCGGAGGAAGGTTCTGGAAGAAGCGAACAGATCGGCGATCTATGATTATGATGATGATGACGTGGAGAAGAAAGTGAAGGTGAAGAGTAGGAATTGGAATGATTATAGTGAGAATGAGGTGAAGGTTAAGAAGGATGATGACGTGGAAGAGAAGAAGAAGATTAACCCCAACAATCAAACATAAGATTACTTTAACTTTCACTTCTTGCTCATCCATTACACCATTAGTAAAAAGCTAATATTCTTTATTTTCAGACAACCCACTTCCTACCAAATTGAGGATCATACTAAATATCAAATAGAAGGCATCACATACTAAATTGAGGATCATTCTCTCTACACTCTTACACTGTTTCACACAGTAAAACACATACTTACATGGTTTGTTTGAGTGTTACTCAAACTCTTGATTCTTAATCATATATTTAGGTCCTTACTGTTCAACACGGAAAACCAAACAACACTACCATCTCAACCCAATCTTAACCACGTTTTACATATCTTAGATAAACATAAGATTACTTTAACTTTCACTTCTTGCTCATCCATTATACCATTAGTAGAAAGCTAATATTCTTTATTTTCAGACAACTTACTTCTTACCAATACTACTGCTAAACAATGTCACTAAGACATCAACCCCTTAAAAATGCTAGTGAATTTCATTGTAAAAATATCCAAATCTAAAATTCTAGTACTCACAAAATTTTCATGTTTTTTTAAGTAATTCCAAATAATGCAACTTTTTATGTTTCTCCACATTTTCTTTTCTTTACTTACTTAAGTTATGATCGAAAGGGAAATGATTTGTATACTCATATTTTTTATTGTGACACTCTACTGTATGCATTACATACTTGTACAGTGCTAATAGTATGGTTTAACTGGTTGAGTATCCCAATAAGAGTGTCCCATTAGGGCTGAGCATGGACGACCCAAAGCCGAACTGGACCGACAAAAACCGAACCAACTCGACAGACTTTCCGTTCGCCCTCAGTTTCATGTTTTTCCTATTTTCAGTTTTGTGTCGGTTCGGTTCGACCCAAAACCGACAAAACACACCTAAACCGAACCAAACCGTCATAAAACTGAATTGAACCAACCATATTCGGTCCAGTTTCAGTTCATGTTTTTTATGAAATCGGTTCTCGAGTAAAGGTGAGCATCGGTCCGGGACCGGACCGGATCGAACCGGACCGCCGAAAACCGAGACCGAGTTAAGGTAAAAACCAGAACCGAGACCGAGACCGAGACCGAATATAGTCGTTCCGGTTCGGTCCGGTCCGGTCCAAAAAGGCAAGATTTTGGCAAGATTTTTGGTTTTTTGGTCGGACCGGACCGGACCAGACCGGATCGAACGGACCGACAATCGAATCAGCCTAAAAGACTAGACCGAAGACTGAACCGAATGTGGTCGGTCCGGTCCGGTCGATCCGTTCAGGTCGTTTGCTCACTCCTATTCTTGAGTCTTTTTTTGTCGGGTCGTTTCGGTTTGATTTTGGACCTTGCTGAGCCCTATCACTATTCCAAATCACCTCTCTAATCGAAAACATAATATTAAAAAGATACATCGAATCTTTGCTTTAAAAAAAAAAAAAAAATCTCAAATCCCAATAATCCGTATTCACCTAAAAAACCAATTACCACTACTAGTACAAGTACAATACAACCAACTCACAGTCAACTCCACCTTTATAAAAGTCAAACACTCCCACCTCCCCTTCCCCCTTCCCAAACCCCAACACTCCCCAACCACTTCCAATTCTCCGCAAAATCATCCGCTCTAAACCCCATATCCAAACACCCCCTAACCAAACCAAAAAAAATGGATCTCGAATCATCCGATCTCCTCCTCCTCTCCTCCACCTCAAACTCCGATCACGGCTGGCAAAAAGTCACTTACAAGAAAAAAAACTCCAAAACTAAACCTAACACATCCGTTACATCTAACGGTACCGGTACCAGTAACGGTAACGGAAGTAACGGAAAGAACGTGTTTACAGGTATAGAGAAGAGATCGGAGGAGCGGAGGAAGGTTCTGGAAGAAAGTAACAGATCGGCGATCTATGATTATGATGATGATGACGTGGCAAAGAAGGTGAAGGTGACTAAGAGTAGGAATTGGAATGATTATAGTGATGATGAGGAGGATGAGGATGTGAAGGTGAAGGATGATGACGTGGAGGAGGTTAAGAAGAAGGTGGCTAAGAAGGTGAAGAAAGTGAAGAAGGTGAAGGTGACGGTGAATGAAGCTGGTGCGAAGATTGATGCTGATGAGCTTGAGAGCTTTCTCATTGATGTTTCGGTATAATTTTATATAAATTTTGTTAGAATTGTGATTATTTGTGATAAATGTTTGATCCGTATTTGATCCGATGCGCGAATTAGTCGAGCTTCGAGTTTTGATTAGAATAAGAAAGAAGGTAGATGTTTAATTGATTAGAAATAGAAATTAGGTGAAGTTGAAATCGAGCTTCAGTTAGTGATTAGTATCGGATACAAGTTAGGTACGGATAAGAAGAAGGTAGATATTACGTGAAAAATATGATAAGTGAAGTGATTAGGAAGTAGAATGTGGATTTGCGATCTATGATATTATGATAAATATTTGATCCGATTAGCGAAATGCTTGAGATCGGTTTAGTTTCGATTAGAAGTAGAATTGAATAAGAATTAGGTTTGATTAGAATAAGAAGGTAGATGTATAATCAAGTAGAAATAGAAATTAGGTGAACTGGTGAAGTCGAGATCGAGTTAGTAATTATTTTGTTAGAATTGTGATTATTTATGATAAATATTTGTTCCGATGCGTGAAGTATGCGTGAAGTCGAGGTCGATTTTTGATTAGAATAAGAAGAAGGTGGATGTTTAATTGATTAGAAATATAAATTAGGTGAAGGTGAGATCGAGCTTCAGTTAGTAATTAGTATCGGATACAAGTTAGGTACGGATAAGAAGAAGGTTGATATTACGTGAAAAATATGATAAGTGAAAGTGATTTGGAGGTGGAATGTGGATTTGCGATCTATGATTATGATGATGATAACGTGGAAAAGAAGGTTGATTTTGTTAGAATTGTGATTATTTATGATAAATGTTTGATCCAATGGGCAAACTATTTGCTCCAAGCTTGTGGTTCGATTAGAAGTAGAATTGAATAAAAATTAGGTTTGATTAGAATAAGAAGAAGCTAGATGCTTAATTGAATAGAAATAGAAATTAGGTGAAGTTGAGAACGAGTTAGTAATTAGTAATTAGTATTGGATACGAGTCAAACATGATAAGTGAAGTGATTAGGAAGTAGAAAGTAGGAATATTCTAGAAGAAACAAAGAGATCAGCGATCTAGGATTATGATGACGTGGAACAGAAGAAGGTGGTAAATATGATAAGTGAAAGTGATTAGGTTGAGCTGATTTGCAAGATATCGAGATTAGATTGAACTATAATGTCATGATCATATGTGATAATTGAGATTGAATTAGAAGTTAAATATTTGTGAAAAATGTGAGCTACTTGAGATCGGTTTTGATTTTGGTGAAGTTGAGTTCGAGGTGCTTAAATAGCATTTATGCGAGCTCGAGGGTTTTATTTTATTTATTTATTTATTTATTTATTTTTAGAATTAGTGTCATTTACATATTAGGTTCGAATAAGTTAGATTTGTGATATACTCAAGACGTTTTAATTTAGGTGAAGTCGAGCTCGAGCTACTCAAATAAACATAAGTATCGAATACGGATCAAGTCTGAATAAGAAGAGGCCAAGTGTTACTTGAATAACATGATAAGTGAAGTGATTTAGAAGTAGAAAGTAGATTCAAGCTACTTGAGACCAGTTTTATTTTGGGTGGAGTCGAGCTTGAGTATCTCGTCTTTCATAATTTTACTGTTATGTGTATTTTAGAATTATTTGTTGATGATTTATCTTATTAGAATTTTTAGGATTGAATAAGAAGCTATATATTCCGTTTTGAGCCTGGCACTGTATTGACTCGAATTGATTACACCTGTCGGAATCAGATGATTCACAACTTTACATTACTGTGTAAATCTATGATGCACGGAAACGAAAATTAGGGCCGCGTACCCGTTTGGGAACGGGGTGGGAACGGAAACGCCCCCGAAACGCTCCCGAAACGTTTCCCTGCCGTTTCCCTGGCCGTTTCTGGATATTTAAGAAGTTTCCAATCCGTTTCTTATGGGTTTTAATCTGGGGGCATCATATTTTATATTCATGTTATATTAAGATAGAAAGAAAAACATGAAGAATGAAGAATTTAGATCTGAAAATAAAAGAAGATACATGAGGTAGAAGATGATGTTTGGAAGAAAGAGAAAAAAAAATTAAAAAATTAGTATAAAACTATTGTGTTGACCCACGTGGGTGAGGAAGAGCAAATGACAGAATGATTTATTTCTTAATTTTTAAAACTTTTTTACTATGTAGCATGGTTCACTTTTTTAAAGCATTTTTACAAGTAAATTGAAGTAAGTATCATGTATCTATTTTGAATTCAATAGAAGATGTAGTGTTTTTGGAGTTTGCCGATCTCTCACTGAATGAACCGGAATTTGAAAATAATTTGATTATTGATAATTAATTACTTTTCGAAGATGTAGTATTTTTGGAGTTTACAATTTACATCAACGTATATCTATTTTGGATTTTCTTTAATATATTTTTAATATTTTTTATTGCCGTATCTATGCCGTTCCCGTATCTTGAATTTTTGATTTTTGCCGTTTCCCGTTCCCGTATCGTTCCCGTATCCCTTTGCCGTTCCCGTTTCGGTGCTACATAGGTGTAAATTCATGGAAGTTAGACAAGAGCTGCGAATTAGTTCGGTCCTTAAGCTTCTCACACACATATTTAGCTTTAAACTAGATTGATTTGAGAATTATTTGTAGTTTTTTTTGTTTTGAATTTAGTTTTGTTTATCTCGTAGCTACTTAGTTTTGTATAATGCTAGGATAATGATTAGTGTTAGTATTGCTGTAGATTATGTATTCGGTACAGAACTTCATGATTAGTTTCAAGACAGCTTTAAGTTTTGCTTAGTTATTCGTTTAAATAATAGGAACTAATGTTGTACATGTGTTTATTGTAGGCTTCATACGAGGGACAAGATGATATACAGTTGATGAGGTTTGCTGACTATTTTGGACGGGCATTTTCTGGTGTGCCTGCTTCACAGTTTCCGTGGGTGAAGTTATTTAGAGAGTCTCCCATTGCCAAGGTTGCAGATGTAAGTTCTCTTCTTGAAACTGTGCACTATGTTTATACTAAGTAATGGAATAAAAGGATTTAAACTTGGGATGTCAGTGTATATAGTGCTTGTGAATGTAATGTCAACTAATTTATTTGATATCATGGTATGAACATCGGAGTGTATGAAAACCACACAATTAAACTGTTGTTTATGATTCATTTATATTGTATACAGTAGTGTGAACATTACTCTGTTTTACATGTCATCAAATATATAAGGTTAGAACTAAATACAAATTTGAGCTCTTTGGATCAACATGATCTTTCTTCGTCATCTTATGTGTTTTGAGTTGTTTTAAATGCAGAATCCCGTGTCACATATTCCTGAGGCTGTTTACAAGACGTCAGTGGATTGGATCAACAAACGATCTACTGAAGCCCTTCGTGCTTTTTTCCTCTGGTCCCTAGACAGCATTCTTGCTGACTTGGCAAACCAGCAAGGTGTGACAAAAGGATCCAAGAAAGGTGCCCAAACTACATCCTCAAAATCTCAGGTATGCTATAAATTGAATTTACTATTCTTATTTATCTTTTCCTTGATCATGCATCCTGCTTCAATAGTCGCATTGCATTATCTCAAGTAGGCGACTAACTATAGTCATGAGCTGATTTTTATTCCTATGAATTCTTAACAGGTGGGTCTGTTTGTAGTATTAGCAATGGTGTTACGAAGGAAACCCGATGCGCTAATTTCCGCATTACCAACTCTAAACGAAACCCAAAAGTTTCAAGGACAAGACAAGCTTCCACTTGTCGCGTGGATGGTAGCACAAGTGAGTCAACAACTGTATAAAAAAAACACTTTCTATTTCCGGTTTCATAAACGATGTTCATGTACTAATATAAAGTTCATATATACAGGCATCACAAGGTGAGCTTGCTGTCGGGTTACATTTATGGTCTCATTTGATATTGCCTATAATCGGGACCAAAGCAGGGTCCAACCCACAAACAAGGGATCTGATATTGCAATCAGTCGAAAGGTTCAAATCAATTTTCTATTTTCTACCGTCCACTAGCTCCATATGAGACTTACAAATTTGTGACATCTTTTTATTTATTTAATTTATTTATGTTTATAGGATTTTGTCAGCCCCAAAGGCTCAGACTATATTAGTGAATGGTGCTGTGAGGAAGGGAGAGCGTTTGTTGCCGCCATCGGCTCTTGATTTGCTATTGAGAGCCACATTTCCTTCATCTTCTGCTCGTGTTAAGGTATGACTTCTATGGGGGACATTTTTACAATAAAGATCGAAAATGGGCGGGACAGGTTTAGTTAAACATGCGTAATTCTTGCATGTCAGGTCCGGTTGACCCTAAACACTTTTACTCTTAAGAAGATTATCGCGTCTATACACAGTGTATTAAATATGATTACAAAATTATATTAGTACAACAATAATCTAATCGTTTGAAAAACAGGTTTAGAAAGTTTTATGGGTTAAAAATACACCCCCAGGTGACTTTAGACGTGTTTGGTTTTTGTGTGTGTGTTATTGGCAAATATGATCACTAAAATAATATTATTTGAATATTAAACTAGGGGTGAGTTCATTTGAGACCAATGAAACCAATCTGTGCCCTTAGATAAAAAAAAAATGGGTAGTTCAGATTGATTCTTATCACATGTGATTTGAAAATTTTGAAAAATTACATGTGAATGAAATTTATATCAATCTAATCGCATGTGATTCAAAGCCTAACCGCATGTGTTAGTTGTCTGAGTTTCTTAGTTGTCTCAAATGAAACACACTGTGGTCTGTGGGTGACAGTGACTTTCAACCTTTTTGGCCCATTTGACCCGTTTTCCACCAAGCTATTTTGACCTATTAGAGATAAAAACTTAACCCAAATCAACCCTTTCACAAGTAAAAGAATCAAAGGCGCTACCTCTAGTTTGCCATTACTTTGAATATTATACGCTTCTGGCTGATGTTTACATACTTTTGATACAGGCAACCGAAAGATTTGAAGCTGTGTATCCTACACTCAAGAAGGTTGCACTTGCGGGGTCTACTGGAAGCAAGGCCATGAAACAAGTCTCTCAACAGATTATGACTATTTCTCTAAAAGCTTCTGGAGAAGGTAGAATTAAATTAAAATATTAAAATGCATAACTTGTAAAGTTGAAAGAAGATTCATAAGTTAATTTCTTGATATTGTTCTTTGCCAGGTGTCCCTGAGCTAGCTAATGAAGCATCTAGTATTTTTATCTGGTGTTTGACTCAAAATCCCGATTGCTGCAAACAATGGGTGAGTCTCCTTTTTTAATCTAGCATCTAGTAAGCCAAAAAGACTCACAACATCCCCATTAAACACCTAATAATACACCTATTGTCTCAAATGAGACTTGAACCCACAATATTTTTGTTAGGCATTAGTGAAACACCCGGATACACTACGCCAATGGCCCTTTGCTATGAGTAAAATTAGTAATATAATTGTAATTTCATGGTTTAGACATGTACTTCTTTAGGCAGTTACTATTGTGATATACTGATTTGCAAATGTAACCAATAGTATAAGTTATAATCTGTCTTTGGTATTGAATTTTATGTCAAAATATATATCGTCATTCCAAATATAATATGTGCAGGAGAAGCTTTATTTGGATAATTTAGAAGCAAGTGTTGTGGTGTTGAGAAAGCTCGCTGAGCAGTGGAAGGTTCTGTCTCTAAATCAGTCTTCTCTCGAGGCCCTCACTGAAACTCTTAAGAGTTTTAAGAAAAAGGTATTATAACCTCACATATTGCTCGCTTTTTACACTTGTATAACATGTTAGAGAATTTCTATGTATTGATCTCTAATTATTCAATTATAATATGAGGTCAAATAAGTATATCACTTGACATGGAAAAGTCAAATAAGTAACTCAATTAACTAAGAAAAGTCAAATAGGGTTGGTTCACAATATTTGCTACATGTCGTTATTAGCATTCATTTCTTGAAAAATGTACCAACATATGACATTGACAAGCTTCAATCTGAACACAAATCAAATCGACTCAGTAATAAGTAAATGGGTTGATCTTTCCAACTCTACTTTTATGCTCCGCATTTCACTAATATAAATATGGTTTTTTTTGCTGTTAAATATGAATATACTTTTTCATTTTCTCGTTTTAGTCATTGTACTTTTTCTTCTACGTTGGGCATTAAAGATGATCTTGTGTCCCATTTGGGTCATTTTTTAACCCAGAAACTTAGCCGTTTGGTCATTAAAGATGATCTTGTGTCCCATTTGGGTCATTTTTTAACCCAGAAACTTAGCCGTTTCAAATAAGATTAAACATTTTATATAGATCTAACATATTATAATATAAAATCTCCTTTTTAAAGGTCGGTTTTTGAGGTTACAATAAGACGCAAATGGGAACCATCTTTTGACAACTCAGATGTACAAAAGAAGAGTATGATGACTAAAACAAGACAAAAAAGTAGATTGTTAATTCATGTATAAAAAAAACCTTATAAACTTATAACTTGTATGCATGCAAATCTACAGATTATTCCAAACAAAACTTATTTGTTCCCTTTTTATTTATATCCGTAGAACGACAAGGCGGTAACAGATGGAGAAAAATCAGCCCTCTATAAGGAAGCAGACAAATATTGTAAGGTGTTATTGGGAAGAGTATCACGCGGGTGGGGGGGATGCATGAAGGCTACAGGGTTGCTCATATTGGCTCTTGGTGTGGGGCTCGCATTCCTGCCTGTATCCACCTTGGATTGGGAGTTGGTGGACTGGAACAAGTTATACGCAACGGTGAACGCACAGCAGTTTGTTTAGATGAATCACATACAGAGTATCGGATTAAGCAGAAAAGGGCAAAAATGACCTAAATAAAAGAGAGAATGAGGTTACCTTTTTTTATATACTTTTTTTTAAGAATCGAGTTTTAAGGCCTATAACCAAATGTAGTTTGATCAAATTGCAAAGTGATGTTTCACAGGTCTTTGAGACCTTTTATTACCTGAGTTATAAGTTAATTATATTATATTTTATTAGTCGTTGTCGTTATGTACATTGTAGCGTGCTTTCTCTGAGTCTTGTGAGCTGCGCTGCACGCATACACTGTCACAAACAAAAATTGTGGCTTTGCATGTGCTTCAATGGTGCTAAGTTGAATGAATTATGCAAAAATTGTGGCTTTGCTGTACATGTGTTCCCTTTTCATTTTCATTGTTATTTAACGCCTTATGGGTCTATGGTAAGTGTTTGTTCATACTGAAAATCACAAGAATTTCATCATACCTACCTGCCGGATAATATCTTAGTTTTGAGAAAGATACTAGCAGTCTAAAGTCACTGTCATCTGTCGGATATATACATGATTATCTTTCGTTTTTTTTTACCCGTCTGATACGTTTTAAGGATAGAGAAGGTATAATGGATCAGGATGTTAGTTAATAATTTACTTATATTTTTTGTCAATATATTGGAACAATTGAAACAGGAACCAAATCATATGGTACCAGTGTGGTGGTGATCTGATACTGGTTTAGAATTGGACAAAATCGCACTAGAGTATGTAACGCTTACAAACTCTAAACATAACGATTCAAGCCTCATTGTATAAACGATAATGTTTATTACAAGAAGAAAACCTTTGGTTTTGGATTACACCATTGCATTCCCAACCAGAACCAAATTTTATATGAAGAGATCTGGTTTGGTTTTTGTGCAGTTTGCTGGTTTTACAGTTTGGATCAAGCTTGCTCACCCATCCGTATAACAATAGAAATAATCACGAAGTATACAAACTAGCACCAAGGGTCCAACCAGTTTGCAAAACATCGGGTGAACCAGCTATAGTTAAACCGTTGCAAACCAGTTGAAACCCGGAAACCGTTGTTAGAAACCAGTCAACCATTTTATTCTCATTTGTGTTTGAACTGGTAAGATTTACAATGTTCTTTTCGATTACTTTGGACATGCTTATATGTTGTGTGCCTTAAATATTGTCACTGTTTGGTTGTTCCTGTCTCGACTATACTTGTGATGTTGTCAAAACTGCTCGATCGAAACCAGAAACCAAATCGCCAACCGGTTCACTTGTCGCCGGTTTGGTTTTCAAAACATTTTTTTAGCACAATCATTTGGAAATTGAATCTTGAAAAGGAATACCTCAAGTCTTTTACACTGATGCCAAATAAAGCAAATCTTGATAATTACATAAACAATCCTATTATTTTGACAACTCTAATCATTTTAAGATATCGTGATTGATGGTCCCCTTGAGATTAGAATTTAGACTCTAATAAATACAGTGATAAGAAGGTTGGGAGTAGATAAGCTAGATTTGTTTCGACCTATGACTATTTGGTGTGGATGTTCAACCTCCCCAACTAAAGTTTGTTATGAGTAATTTATTTAACAGAATCTTCTTTTTGCAAGTATGCATCTTCTTTTTTGCATTATGACTGGTATGAACCAATAAACAATATCATGAATACCGAAACAAATAATTTTTCTTATAACAGTAATTAAATATCTCATAATATACATATCACAATTTCACATGTTCAAGACTTAAACTCACAGCTTTTCATACAATAAAAGATACCATTAGGACAAAAGCCATTTGATACTTAAACAAATGATTAGTCGCCATTTTTTTTGAAATTGTGTTATCTACATAACATTTTCTTTGAAACAAACTTATTTTGTAAGCACTTACTTTTCTAATATAATACAGAATTTTTGTCATCCAAACAAAGATTAATTTTCTATTGTGGCATTTTTTTTAGCAAAATAATTTTAAGCTTTTAAAATCTTTCATAATCTGTTATGCCAAACACGTCTTAAGTATTACCTTTCAAGAAAAAGTTTGCCATGTGAGCAAGAACCTTGTAGTTTTTACCTTTGGTGCTTCTGGATGTTCATGTGCTAGTTTAAGGGCATCGAATGTGTTCTATGAATCAAAAATTGTTCAATTCAAGTATCCAACCACACTAGTTGATTCACGCCATGTATTATTGATATTATTGAAATACGGAAAATAATTCTCGCTCTAAAAATATCCTCCACATTCTCTCTAAAAAATCAATCGCAGCACTCCAACCTAACTCCACCCTCTCTCTAAAAAATCCGACGGTCGGTTTCGGCCGGCTGTCTGGACCTCTTTCTCCCATCCGTTTTGTACTTTCCCCTTCCTACAATAAATGTTCTTACCCACAGATCTGTCATCTCCCATCTTCGCTGCTGCTGCCGTAGTCGCTGCCACCACCGCTGTCTTCTGCTCAGATCAGTTGCCATCCGGTCTCTTCTGCTCAGATCTGTTGTGGTCCGTCATCGATGGCTTGATGCTGCCTTGGGTTTCGACTTTAGATTTATTTGGTTTCAACTTTGGATCTGTTTGGTTTAGGTCTGACTCCTTTAAGGATGCTTAGTTTTATCTTCTATGTATGTTTTATGTACTTTTGTCAAACTACATCTTCATATGGTTGTGGCTACCAAAAGCTCACTCTGGTGATTCCCCCACCCTTGTATGGTGTTGTTGTAGTCTGTCACAATTATTATGGTGTATGTCTTGTTTTGGCTTAACTTGTTACCTTGTGTATTTTGTTTGGCAAGTCGTTTTCGATTTTGCCTATTATGTTCGATGTAACTTGTTGTGTTCAAATTACATCCATTTGTGAGGAGTGAAATGAAATCTCTGTTAAAATAAATAAATAAATAAATAAATAAATAAAAAAAAAAAAAAAAAAAAAAAAAAAAAAAAAAAAAAACCTTGAGTCAAGGCAATATGGTAAAACAAAACCATTCGGTGTATGCTATTTTGGAGCATTTTAGAAAAAGTGGTCTTGGTCGCAACCAAACTAGATCAATCAGTTACCCTATTTTTACACGTGTCAATATGAACGGATCTAAAAGATATATTTCACTAGTCTTAATATTATTGTTCACCTTTTCATTTTAGTTTGTTCAAAGTAATTATCCGCTAGTAAATATTGATCATCTTACCCCTAATCAAAATTATCTAACAAAACTAGATGAAATATTAATTAATTATCAAAGGTGAGACTGTTTTTTCTGACTTTTACAAAAATCAAAACAATAATTAATGTATTTTTCTTAAAATATCTGTTGTTTTATCGACATATAATAATTTTAAAACAGAAATAGTATTAAAATATTGAAACAATATCAAAAGATGTCCTAGTAATAAATGTAAAAGATTTTAAAATCAATGTTAATCGTTGAAATTTTCTGTAATCCATAAAGTTATCACACAATGTACATTCTTCATACGTCTCGTACAAACTACTCGTAAATAAATAAACCAAGTCAATACAAACGTATACTAGTAGTATTATAATGTTATAAAAATGGAAAGACCCCATTGCATGATTGACTGTCCACTAAAGAAACCAACCAACATTAAAATATGTTTCTTTTTTCTTTAAACCTTTCATAAGAAAAAGTAAATTGCAAAATGTCCCCGTAGTTTGGTCAAATTCTTACCATTTCAAAAGTGCATGCGTAGTCTTGTGAAGAATTTTGATTACACACATATGGACTCCGAATTTTCAGAATGGCGTTGCACAAAATTTTTCGAAAGAATATTGTGCAGGTTGTTTCAATCATCCGTACTAAATTTTGCATCACAAAGAGCGATCAAGCTAAACTAAAGTTACACTAAAAAAATAAAGTAACGCAAAAAATTTATAGGTGGTATTTGTCAAAAACTGACAGGGTTTTATTTGGTGACCTAAAATGTGGGTGTGACCAGTGCTACACCCAATTCCCAAGTGTGTTTGTTCTTGATCCAGTGGTCGTTGCTACTTGCTAGCGGTAACCGCACCACACTTTTAAAGTTTCATCTATATCCCCAGGCGATCATTGCACATCAAAGTTGGGCACTTTCAAAATCACCAAAGACATCAATTTAGCCAAACCAGAAGGACTGCTTTTGCAATTTATCTTAGAAAAAACATCAAAATAAAAAACTTGTAACAACCGATGCCGTTTATATCTTCCTAGATTCTTTAGAACATAACTGAAGTAAACCCAGATCACAACCCAACCACTTGTGTTCCAAAACACACACACACACTTAAAAAACACAAGAACCAAGATTCTAGTGGATCTATAAGATTTAAGAAAATGGGTACTATGCAAACATGGAGGAAAGCATATGGTGCTCTTAAAGATCAAACTAAAGTTGGTTTAGCCCATGTTAATAGTGATTACAAGGTTGTTACTTCTCATATATATATATATATATATATATATATATATATATATATATATATATATATATATATATATATATATATATATATATATATATATATATATATATATATATATATTATTTTATATATTTAGTGTTGTTTTATGGTTTTATGTAAGTTTATGTTATATAACTCTGTTGCGTTGGTTTCAAACCCCGTGGATTAGATTGCCAAATGGCGAAAAGCCGAAAATAATGGTTACCCAAGAAAAAAATATATATCATTATTTTATGTATTTTTTGTTTTTTTAGGAAGTTGATGTTGCTATTGTTAAGGCTACAAATCATGTTGAATGCCCACCAAAAGAAAGACACATTAGAAGTAAGTTTATTTGTTTTGTTTGAGTTATTAATGATGTGTTTTTATGTGTTTAATGGTAAATATTGAATGTGTATGTGGTTGTTGTAGAGATATTGGGTGCTACTTCTTCGATTCGGCCACGAGCGGATGTGCAATATACTTTACATGCTCTAGCGAGACGATTGGCGAAAACACGCAATTGGACGGTATTGTTAATTTTGAGTTTAAGATAAAGTGTTCGTGTTTATATGAATTGGGGTTTTCTGCAAGTTTTTTGTTATTGAAGTTGATTTTCGGGTATAGATTTGGGCTAATTACACCAAAATGTAAGCAACTTTAACCAAATTGCCGTTGAATGTAGTGAACTATTTTTTGTACCTTTTTATGTAACAAACTTTTATTATGTTACCAATGTATGTAAGTGACATTCTATAGTACGCAAAATGGTGACGGGTCACCATAATATTGGTAATAGGAGGTCGCTCATATTCATTTGTAACAGGACAAACTTTGTTCCTTCAAAATGTAAAAAAATATAGTTCGTTACATACAACGAGAATTTGGTGAAAGTTACTTACATTTTGGCGCTTTTCCCAACGAAGAACTGCGAGTATAAGCTGTATAGGTCTCATAGTAATGTGTAAATTTTGTTACTTATCAGGTAGCATTGAAGACATTGATAGTTATTCATCGGGCATTGAGGGAGGGTGATCCTACTTTTAGGGAAGAACTTTTGAATTTTCAACAACGAGGGCATGTTTTGCAGTTAGCTAATTTTAAAGATGATTCAAGCCCAATTGGTTTGTATTGCCGCCATATTCTTGCTTTTATTCATTTCCCTAGGGGTGTTTGGCATTGCGTTTTGAAGTGGTTATCTGATTATTATGTTTTCAGAATTTCAGTTTAGTGGGTCATTTTACATGTAAATCCTTGAAAGAACAGAAGTTGAATGCGATTATTTCATATCACATAGTTACACTTCCAAAGGCAGTACCAAACACCGCTTTTCATAAGATAACTCTTAATCATAAATTTTGCATATGTATATCCAGCCTGGGATTGCTCTGCTTGGGTTCGTACTTATGGACTCTTCTTAGAAGAACGACTCGAATGCTTTAAAGCTTTAAAGTATGACATTGAATCAGAGCGCATTCCTAAACCTACTCCAGGTGAAGATAAGGTATGCACACAAGTTTCAACATATATAACCAAGTCACAATCGCACTCTTAACAAGAGGTGGCAAGACAGGCAAAGTAGGCTGGTAACGGGTCAGACCGGGCTTTTCTTTGTGGGTTGGGTTGACCCAAAAACACTTTTTTGGTAATCTTCCTGTGTTGTTTTCTTATAAGTGCAGGGTTATAGCAGAACACGCGATTTGAACAGTGAAAAACTATTGGAGCATTTGCCTTCTTTACAGCAGCTATTGTACCGTCTTATGGGATGTCGGGTCAGTTACCATTTCTGTAGTAAAAACCAGCATTTTTCGTAAAATAAAAGTTAATGTTTTCTTTTTGTGCAGCCTGAAGGAGCAGCTGTTGGTAATTATGTCATACAATACGCCTTAGCTATGGTACTCAAAGAGAGCTTTAAAATATATTGTGCAGTAAACGATGGAATTATAAATCTTATTGATAAGGTGATTTTTCATTATTCATTCTAAATAAACATGGACTTTACATTCCGTTTCTTTTTCAATCATTTTATTATTGATCAACATTTCTTGATGTCAGTTTTTTGAAATGCCAAGACATGAAGCCATTAAAGCCTTGGATATATATAAACGAGCTGGTCAGCAGGTGACATTTTCATATCATTCAGTTTCGATCAACAAGCCTTCAGTTGTGTTATAACTATTAGATGTGGCAAATGCATGGGACAGTCAAAACATTGTTTCAAATTTCGTAATTACTGAGTAAAAGTTATAGTTTGATACAAATACAAGTTTTTTAAATATATGGGCGACTTTTCGCCTGTGTGTCCTTTTAAGCTAGGTTATTACCAGTTTGACTCGTTAGTGATTAAATATAATCGGAGTCAATCCTTTCATAAGTAAATGGATCACAATGCCACTCTGAAAAATTATGAAATTGCCACTTATATATTGAATTTTTTGCAGGCCGGGAGTCTTTCCGACTTCTATGAAGTTTGCAAGGGATTGGAGCTCGCTAGAAACTTTCAGTTTCCCGTTCTCAGAGAGGTAGATTACGCGCTCCTATATTACCTTTCATCCAAGTTAGTAGAGGGGTTTAATCGGTAATTTAAACTTCTGCAGCCTCCACAATCGTTTCTTGCAACTATGGAAGAATATATAGCAGAAGCACCGCGCATGGTATCTATCCAGGCCGAGACACTGGTGCGTGTATATTTAGTCTTATATACTTGAAAGTATATTTTAAATTTATATTGTATTCATGACATCTCATTATATTTTGCATGCTCAGGAATATCCGGAAAGGCTTATGCTGACTTATAAACCAGAAGAAGACATCGAGCCTGCTGAAGATGGAAATGCATCTGTCGATGAAGCAAAACCTGAGACGACGGACGATTTTGATGTGTCAAATGATGACCCTGCCCCTGCACCACCGCCTCCCCCACCAACTTTTAATAGTCAAGACCCTGATGATTTACTGGTAATTTGTCTAAGTTCGTTTGTTGGGAGTGTTTGGTTGTGATTATCAAATTGATTATATGATTATTGCGGCTTCGATAACCAGTTTCTAGCTTTTGGATATAATAAGCAGTTTTGGGTTATTGGTTTATTACTAGCTCGAACAAAGCGGATTATTTGAATCTGATTAGAACATCATATAAACAGTTTCAAAATGCACATTTCAGCTGTCATTGCATAAGATTTTTTTATTTAACTTTTGGAAATTTATGGTTGTTTTAGGGGTTAAGTTTCGAAAATGCATCAGCAATCGAGGAAAACAACGCGTTAGCTCTTGCCATACTTCAAACTGGTAAATATTTGCTCAGCACTAATCTGGTTATTAAAAAGTTCTGTTTTTTTTATTCCTGAAATGCTTATTTTTAAATTTCTATTTGTGTGTAGATGGGACGTCAAATGGATTTAGTGGTAGTCAAGCAAAGGATGCTGATCTAACCGGATGGGAACTTGCGTTGGTCTCCACCCCCAGCACCGATATTTCTTCCTTTCAGGAGAGGCAACTGGTAATTTCTTCCACATGTTTCTACGTTAGTAATATATATTATGTTTGTTGGTTTATCACAGGTGGTTAGTAGAATAATACATACGTAACGAGTAGGTTGTGTAATGGGTCAAAAATGGGTCTGAACCAAAACGGGAAATCTCATAGAACTGAAGAAATTTCCGTAGCCTATAAAGTAGTTTCAGTAGTTTGATGGCCTTAATGTAAAAAGTTGAATATTTGGTGACCTCCTTTTGAGTCGTGTAACCTACTGTTCAACCCATTTCATTTCTAGCTAAGTTTCTATGTTTCGATTGTTATCAATAAAATACAATCCGAATTGACCCATTGGTAGTTGGAATTGGCACCACTAGTAGTAGCCTAGCAGGCATAATATTATAATTTGACAAATTAAAAAATGTCAAATATGTTCTTGTTGGCAGGGCGGTGGATTGGACTCGCTCACACTCAATAGTTTGTACGACGAAGGAGCATACAGAGCAGCCCAGCAGCCCGTATACGGGTCACCAGCACCCAACCCATTTGAAGCAGGCGATCCGTTTGTTGCTGGTCCTCAAACAGGAGCCATAGTTCCACACGAGTCTAACCCTTTTGGTCCATTTGAACCACAGCCGAATCTCATGATGGCTCAACCGAACCCTTTTGTTGATTCAGGTTTTGGTTCTTTCCCGGTCGACAACAGTCATCCTCATACGACTAATCCGTTTGGAACGCCTTTATTATGAAGATTTTATGAAAGATATACGATGAAACTAGAAAAACCAAAAAAGGTTGAATATTTTTTCTAGTGTTAATATGAGATTTAAAATCTCTTGGGAGTGTTCAGATGCATATGAAGGTTAAGGCTATTTTTTGTTAATCACACGTATGTTTGAGCTACAATCTTTGTATAATTGATACTTTTGTCTTTGTTATATGATTTTTGGAAAATTAAATCTTGTTTTGGTATTAAATAGTGGAATTAACTTCTATATTAGGGTAAAATTACAACGTTGGTCCCCAAGGTCATGGCGGATTGGGCATTTGGTCCTCAGATCTAGGGTTCCGCGCATTTAGCTCCCAATGTGGCCGTTTTCACTCCCTCACAGTCGAAAATTCTAAATGGCGTTAGGTTTCCTCGTTAAGTCACCCATGTGACTTACACACGATGGGGTTTTTGGTAATTACATGTTTGTCAATATTTTGCACTATTTTGCACTATTTGAGTAACCAATTTCGACAACACGATTAAATTGTCTCGATTCCCAATTGATCCTCCACCTCCACATCTATATTAACACAAATAAACTTTTGTTCTTGTCATATTGACTATCATAACCACTATCTATCCCCTCATCCTTATACTCTACTTCTTCACAACTAGCACTTTCCAATTGTTCCTAACCATCACCTTCAACTTGTTCAACACTAGCATTTTCTAATTGTTCCTCACTATCACCTTGAGCTTGTTCAACACTAGCATTTTCTACTGGTTCTCACCCGCAGCTTCTAAAACCGGTGCTTTTACATCTATACGTGTCTCTGTTTCATTGACCATATGGTCATTCGAAACCTTAGACACACACCCTCTACTTGCATTCGAACATTAAGGTCAACATTTAAGTCTAAGTCATCAACTCTAACATTTTCATCATGACTTATAGCATCAACATAACCAAACTCTACATCCTCATCCAAGTCCATACTCCATATCATCAAAGTCTATACACCTAATCAAATCATCTATCACATCATTAACCATTGGTTCCATTGAGGTAAAAGTAAGGTTTATACTTTCAAACTGTGACTCTATATGTGGAAGGTCATGAACTTGTTTGTCACCGGCTTCTACAACACTTAATCATGTAAATGTGATTTCGCAGTCAATATTAAGGAAAGTAAGCAGACCTTGGGGTATAGACTCAGAGGTAACAGATTCACTAGCCTCACCTTCCTTAGTAGGTGTAATTACCAAATAAACCCCATCGTGTGTAAGTCACGTGGGTGATTTAACGAGGAAACCTAACGCCAGTTAGGGTTTTGGACTGTGAAGGAGTGAAAAGGCAATGTTGGGGACTAAACGTGCGGAATCCTAGATCTGAGGAGCAAATGCGCACCCACCCAACCCTTGGGGGACCAATAGTGTAATTTATCATATATTAGCTTTTGTGTAATAAATTATCCTACAATTGCTTACAAAAAGTTATGTGCACAAACAAACACATTTAAACAGTAACTTAAAAAATCGATGTTTTTGGTGTGGGGCTTATAAAGGTGATTTTAAAATAACAATCTGTTTGTTTCACGTCAATGGTATGGGGTTTAGTGTGAAAAGACGCAAAACAAATGTTTGGTGTGTAAAAGTGAATGGAATCATAACTAAAATATTGTACGAATACTTTTTTTTTTTAATACTATGGCTAATAGGCGGGAGTCATGTTTTGTTTCTTACAAGTGGGTCCCACCCCACTCACAATACAACTTTCTATACTATTTTTGCGTGACAAACTTTCATAAACTTTTTGTACCTTTCCTTATTTTATATTAAAATAATACATAAATATGAATTTAAATTTTACTTTTAAATTATAAAATAAGCAAATCTATACCATTTATAAAGAGAAAACGGTCAAAGTAAAAAAGTGAAAAAATTAATTTTGGTCAAACTTAAAAATTCTATAATCTATTTAAGGAAACATACATTATTTTTGAAAAAACTTAAAAATTCAGCTATCTATCTAATGAAACTTACATTATTTTCGAAAAGCATATGAATAAGCTGTAAACTATTAACACACTATTAATACACATCAAAAACCGGGTTGACCCAGTTCTTCAAACCGGGTAGGTTGACAGGTTTAATTTGACTTTTTTTACCCAACCAGGCAGGTTGATCAGTTCAATTTGACCCATTTTTTAGACCCGAACGGTTTCAACCGATTGAACCGTTTAATCCCCAAATCCTCAAACTTTTATTAGTTTGAGTTTATAACCCACAAACTTTTTTTTATCAATAAAATTATATGCCACTATAAAATCTCGTTGCTATGCACGGGTACTCGTCTAGTTATTATAATAATCAAATCCTTTCTCTCTCCTCCTTTTCTTTCAAACCGAATCTCACTCCCATACACACTTACAAACCAAACGGGCCCTAAGTTTTTTGCTTATCACATAAGCTATGAAAGATTTTAAAAAGTCATAAGCCTCCAGAAGTCAAACCATTTGAAACAAACTTATCACATAGTATTACTTTGAAGGAGCAATTCTACCTATACTCAAAACAAACATTATAATTCAATATTCCCCAACATATGCTTTAAACTCATTGTACTCATGCATTAAAAACTGATCATTTGGGTAAATATGAAATTATGAAGTTTCATTTGGGTGTATATATATATATATATATATATATATATATATATATATATATATATATATATATATATATATATATATGAAATATTTCATATTTTCAAGACCTTAAAACTTATTTTCATTTTCATTATCATTATTCATCTTGGTTAGAATATATAATGTTTTCAATAGAAAAGGTTGGATAAATGAGTAGTTTTTACATGCATTATCTTTATAGATGTTTTGTACAATTTTTCATGATTTGCATAAAATAATTAGTCAACAAATATATATACCAATTTTAAATTAGATTTTCAACGTAGGGTTTCATATTAAAAGGTTTGATAAAGAATAGGGTTACTTATTCTTTTATAAACTCATCTCTTTGTACATCACGAGTTCAATTCGTCTTCTGCTTGTGTTTGTTTTTTCTCAAAACAAACCATGGCGGATGTCCAAATATCCGATCATATTCTCTACAATATCCTCGCTCGACTCCCTGTAGAGTCATTATTACGGTTTAAATGCGTATCAAAACACTGGAACAGTCTGATTAAAGATACTTACCTTATGAAGTTACGATCATGTCGTCGAATGATTCTTCTCTCATACAAAAGTCTTCTTGCTATAGATGATAATGTGCATGTTGACGACAAGGCTAATCCAGTAGTCAAGGTTAGTAGTCTCTTTGAACACGTGACCATAGTAGGAACATTCAATGGTATAGTACTTTTGCTTCTTGATAAGCATATGCCTGATCACCAATTGGTCTTATACAATCCGTTTACTCGTGTCTCTAAGATGCTACCTAATCCACCTTCTAACAACGGGTCGTTAGTATATACATTTGGATTTGGCCATGGTGCAACCATGGATGACTTGAAAATTGTTGGATTGAAATCACGCATCTATACTTGTCAGATTTTGGATGATTGTGACGTCTTTAGTTTTAAAAACAGTTCATGGGAGAAAATTAAACACTCTAACATTCAAGACATTAAGTTTCACTATCGAGGTGTGGGTAAATTTTTAAATGGATTTTTGTATTGGATTGGACATTCTAAACTTCATAAAGTGGTGATTGTGGCTCTCAATGTTACAGAGATGGTACTCTCGAAGATAAATCCTCCTGCTCAATTTAGTAACAAATATATTCCTTTTTTAGGTACGATAGATGGGTGTCTTTGCATGATCGACACGAGTGGTGATATGGGATTCGATGTGTGGGTGATGAAGGAACAAGGTGTAGAGAGCTCATGGACCAAAACATGGTCACTCCCATTAAGCATACGGTTAGACGGTTCTTATTTTAGCAGGTTATACCCAGTTTGTATTTTGGATACTGGAAGAATCTTAATCATGGGTTGCTCATACCAACTCATTATCTACTACACATCGAATGGTTCATTTAAAAATCTAAATCTTCCTGAAGAACGTTATGGATTAAATTTATGGAAAAGTGATGGCATCGAGTACGTGGAGAGTCTGGTGTCACCTTCAAATTTATGTTTTGTTTAACATCGTCATCTACTTTCCTATCCTTTTGATTTGTTGAAATTCTATGTTAACCCCTTTAGAGATTTGGCTACCAAATCTTTTTTGATGATCTTGAAGTTTTGTGGGCATTTTTGTGGCATTTATAATTATGGTAATTTTTCTTTAGTTCCTTGGCATGTTTAATTTGAAACTGCATAACCAATACTGTATGATAATCAAATATAATGTGGCACCAATTATCTATGTTCTTAACCATTTTTTCATATAAGCCCTTGCTTGACTCGGTATTGATTAAATAGTGCCATCCCCCCCCCCCAAAAAAAAAAAAAAAAAAAAAAAACCTTAATTGGTTCATGTCACTATTCTGCTTCTATAGAGGATACTTGCAGATACAAGCCATCTGTATGTATATGGCCTAATGCATGGGACACAAATCTCTAATGTACTTGTGGTATTGACTATTGAGGCATAATTTCTGCATGTTTAAGAACTTCAATAATTCTGAAAACTGGAATTGTATATCAATTTACTCGTACTATGTTAGATATGTATGGTTTCTAATTTGGTATAAAGAATACCAAAAGTGCAGGCATTCTTTTTTTTGGTATACTTGGGTTTCCGACTTGACATTGCAAGCTGATTAATCCCATGGCGACTACTCTTTTGGATAGCCCAGAGTCAGCGCAGGTGAACCTCCGTAGCCAATGGGGGATTAATTTTCTCCCCAGGGTTCGAACCCAAGACCTCTAGGCATTTTCGTCCTAGAAGGATAAGCCTTTACCACCGGGTCACCCCATTGGTTAAAATGCGGGTATTTGGATCAAGGGCTATGTTCCATTTAGTGTATTGAAAATATAACTACAACTAAAACCACATGGTTAAGGGCTATATTATATTACATTAAATAAATGCTCGTCGGGCCGGTCATGACATTTTGGGTCTGGAGAGATGGAGTTGATCTTTTTTGCATATACAGTGGTAATTGGAAAAATATTAAAAAGGTGTTTGGAATTAATTGCATTTTGAAATTATCCGTTTGTAAAACATGCGTAAAACAACCTTGAAAAAAGGTCTCAACCTCCTATTTTACGTGTGCAATTGCAACTATAGAAGACTGTATAGGAGAAGCACCACGGATGGTATCTATCCCGGCCGAGACACTGGTGCGTGTATATTTAGTCTTATATACTTGAAATTAGAATTTTAATTTATATCATATTCATGACATCTCATTATAAATTGAATCACGACACAAAGTAAAGAGAACGGATTTACCTTATCTGTTTTAAAGAGAATTTACATTAAAAGATTTAATAAGTTCAAAACCTGATCCAAATGCGGAAATACAAGGCCCATTTATTTAAGTAGTCCCAATTATAATAGTTGTCAGAGCCATCCCATAGATTTTGAGGGCCCTGTGCAAGAAACGAGACCCCTTAAACACAACTTTTTCGTAGATGTAAATATGTGTCTAAAATCAATGATAAATTAGCACTTAAAAAAATTATAGACATGCATAAAACTATATAATCACTTGAGTTCTTGTTTACTAATTTATTGTCTCATTTGAGAGTTATTATAATAACAATTTAATCATACCAAGTTATTATAATAGCAACTATTATTTCTAATTTATTCAACATCAGTCAACATAGCTTTAAACTATTATTGGCTAACTCCTTATAGTGTTGAAAATATATATTGTTAATAAAAAAAGGAAACTAAAGAAAAAGAAATCAATACTGATACCTGGATGGACAATCGTATGAATGATATATATGACGACGAATATCGAATTCGATTTGTGTTTAAAAATTCAAAATACAAAATTTAGCCTCAATTTTACAGATATAAACTGTTCTTCAACGTCACAAGAAAAACAAAATAAACTGGATTAAGAGTGCAGTTGGGCCTTTGTACAGTACTACACTACTACTACATACTTACATAGCATTGGCAGTTTGGCACTATTTTGGGGGCTGTGTTGGTCATTGGGCCCTGTGCAATTGTTTACTCTGCCCAGACTCAAATCCGGCCATTATAGTAGTCTATGATCATGTCCTGCCAAGCGCCTCAGAAGCCAAACAACAACAAGAGAAATCACAAACCTGAAAAATACATGCTAAAAGTGTCAACATGAGGTTGATGAATTCATAGGTTTATAATAAAGCAATAAAAGTAATATGAGTTAAATAGAAAGTTTTGTGACTATTGTGTCGCACACAATGTCATGAAAACAAAGTTTACCTTTAAGTAGATTAATAATGTGGACCACAAGGTTTTCGAGTGTGAATAATTGTTCACATACAAGTCAAGTTTAGTATTAGTGACCACTACTTTACTCACAACGTCATAAAAAATATCAGTAAAGTAGACCATAAGTATTAAGCATAAAGTTGGACTATAAAAAATGCATATGCACATCACAACGAATATAATGTCATATAAAAGAAAGTAACTATTACGCTAACACTAAGTTCATGCAACCGTAGCTACAACAGTAGTGTATGCTAAATGTAGTCATAATAAAAAGGGGCCCATTGCGAGTGCTTATCTCGTTACACTCGATTCGGATATGATATAAGTTTCGCATTGACCTGTTTATGGCCAACAGAACGGAGGAGTCACCCCCAATAGATCTATCTATAGCAATCGCGCTTCTCGTAGGAACCGACGGTTCATGAAAGTGGGCATATGTGAGATTCTCAGAGCTTAGGTTATCCATGTAATAGTTTTAAAATTATAGTTTTTGGTCCATGAAATGTTTTGCATGTTTTCTCATCCCAAAGTTGTGTAAGACAAGTGGTCAAAGATTAAAAGAGAGGCTATAAACTCACATGTGCAAGCACTTGTGTTCATAAGTAAAAATCAAGTATGAGATGAGTAACTAGTATTGCATTCGAATAAATCATGTATGAGAGTAATGAGTTTAAATATAAACAAGCATGTATTCTCCCCCAAAATCATACTATATTATAAAGCATGAATGCTTACTATTAATAGAATACTTAAAATTAAGCATTACACATTTCAATGCTAAAAGTACAAGTGATTCAACATAATTAGACATTTTTTGCCATTAAAGTTTAAAATTAATGACTTAAAATTGATCATTATGTATATTAAATACAATTAATTAAATAGTCAATAAATACACTTATTAAAACACCCTTACATAAGAAATACAAATTATCAAGCATATTGTACAACCAACTTAAACACAATTCCTGCATTAAATGTCACTAATACAAATAATAAAGCATATATTAAACAAATTTTTAAGGCCGAATGGGCTCGAGCCCGAATGGGCACGGGTCAAACGGGCTCGAGCCCGAACGGACACGAGCTAAATGAAATTTTTGATATCCGTAAAATTATTGTCAAAAAGAATATAATAAACTAAAATATGTTCACATATTGTACAAACTAAGCAAACTACTAAACAAAAACATAAAATAAATAATAAATAAAATAATACAAACAAAGCAAAATTTCATCAAACTTTTGCCATAAAAAACTAATCAGTAAAGCTATTGCCAAAAAACGTACAAATAAAATAAATTATTAATCGAAAAAATTAAATTATAGGGTGTCCGCAGCTGCATCGCGCAAAGACCCTGCTAGTACTTTAAAAACAAGAAAGTAGGGGCATGAACACACTTTAAGTAAATGGTATTTACTTTTAAGAATCAACCAAAGGAACTCGTCACAATAGTTCTGGTATGCCGCCTAATTAATTATAGGCCGGTTTAGAATAATACTAGTGAAATAAAATGATGCATTATATTATTATCGTTATATTACCACCTGATAGTTTGTGTTGGTTTGATAAGTCAAAACAATGTTTACGAAAGGGACTACGACCTTCAACTCCCAAGATATATCATATAATACTAGAAAGGTGCCCACGCGATGCGGGGCGGATTGTTGGGGTGAAGAGGAGGGAGGTGAGGTGGTGGAAAGTGGTTGTTGGGGTGGTTGTTGAGGTGGTTATAAATTGTTGGGGTGGTTGTTTAAGTGGTTATAAATTGTTGGGGTGATTGTTAGGGGTGGTTGTTTCTATAATTAGTAAGTAAAAGTCTGAATTTTTAAGCCTTTCTAATTATAGAATAGTCCCAAATACATTATATAGTAGTATAGATAGCATGTTGCCCCTGAAGGAGTGTAGTTATTTTCCTTCATAAGTGTTCATGTTTGTAATATTTTTCTAATAGCCAAAGATTTATTTATAGTCCATATCGCTCAATGTGTTTAGTTCGTGTTATTGGTTTAAGTTTAATCAAAGTAGTTTGTAAAATAATATTTAAAAAGTTTGACGACGTTTATAATTATTAGAGTAAATTAAATCGTTAGTCTCTAAACTTATATTGGAATATTTCATACGACATCCAAAAACAGAAACTGTTGCTTTTTTAGTCCACGATCTCTAAAATATTACGCCGCTGGTCTAATTTTTTGACGATCGTTAGTTTTGCTCGTTATCTCAGTCCTCACGTGCATAACACATTAGGGCAATTTTGTCCAAATATTTTGTTTTGGCTTTTTGTTATGCGATTTCCACTGTAGCAACTGCTTGTGTCATTGCATTTTTTTTTTCATTTCATGCATTTTTTATTATTTACTTTTTGTCCTTTAATTGTTTATTTATTCTGTCATTTCACTTTTTATATTATTTCTCATCTTCAACCTCAAATTTAAAAAATTGATCTTCATCTTCTTCCTCAAATTTGTTCTTCATTTTTGATTTTTCTTTTTTAAATATGTTCATGAATATTTTTAAGTTTTTTTATATAAAACAAAACACACAAATATATTTTGATTCATCTTCTCGTGAGGGCAAATGTTACGACTGTAGCAAGATTATTAGTTATTCCTAATAAGAACCAAATAATGTAACTGGAAATAAAAATCTAATGGATAAAAAATTAGATAAACATCTAATTAAGACATGTTGCCAACTTCAGCCGTACAAATACACCACCAAACACAACTTATTTCTAAGCCACTATATTTCCATTCACTTAATCACATGCATTTCGCTTCACTCATTCACGCATCTTGTTTTTTTGATGTACATGCATAAAAGAAAATTTTATAAACATTAGGTATTAACATAAAGTGTAAATATTGATTGTTGTTAAAAACAAACGATCATAAAGTTATAAGATAATGTTTATATACAAATAACATAATGTATATTAAATAATAGACTTTTAACATCCCGTTTATGCAAATCTTTTATATAATACAAGAATTACATAATTTTGAAGTGTTTTTGCTAAACCTTTCTCATTGAAAAAAAAATGGACCAATATGAGAGCTCGATTTTGACATATAAGCAAAATCAAGCAATATGATTGGCCAATAAAAAGTCAAAATTGAATTGATTTTGGTCAAATTTTAATAAATTTGGTGAAAAATTTGATTGATAAAAAAACACATAAAAATATAGGTGTCAAATTTATAAAAATAAAAACTTAAGAAAAGAGGAGGTAATTAATAAAACCTTAGTGGTTAAGTGTAAAATTATAAGTCTCCATGTTTTTTAATAACTTTATATAATAAATAAATAACCCCTTACACTTCATACCCCCTATACTTTATAATGCTAACTTTGTTTAAAATTATATGAGTAATAGTATTAGTTTTTTTGACTTTCATCTATTAAAATAAATTTGGTAAATATGCAAATTAGTTTTATTATACGTTAATATTTTTTAAACTAATGTTAGTTTTAAACTTTCATACATTAGAATATTTTTTTTAATAAGGACTCATGTTACTATTTAAAAGTTTAATTTATGCGTACACGGGTTTGAAATACGGCTAAATTATTAGTAACGGGAATATAAATATCAAATGGTAAGCATGAGTTACTGTGATATAAAATAAATATACGCGATTCTACTTATAACAACGACTCATGAAATTGTTATTTAAAATTTATATATGGATATCCATAAAAACATTTAAAAAACTTTACGGAACATATTTTAACTTTATCAACGCTCATTATGTGCCACTAAACCCGCACAATTTGTACAACACAATATCAATAGTTAAAGTTAAACAATAACATTAACCTCAAACTCAGCATCTCGGTGAGTTAAAAATGTTATACAAAGCTAATTATTAAAAAAAACGAAACAAAAACACATTGGTTAGATAGTCATTCTTTAATATAGAAGGTGTTTTCCTTAAATTATAAAAAAAATGCACGCATCACAATCCTTATTTGATAAGAATCACATTCTAAATCAAAAAACGAAAAACTACGTAGATGATAACCTAATTTTATTCATTGACTTGATGTTTCAAAAAAATAATAATAATAAAAAAAAAATAATAATAATAATAAAATAATAATAATAATAGTTGGTCGTTGTAAAGGAATTAAAAGTATGTACATGAGAATTATTCAGCAAGAATATATAGTTTTTAATTAGGTTATTACGTTACTATAATGCGATAATGTTATTGACTTGGTAATCACGGATGTGAGATACAACAATTATTCTATACTTATGATTTATGTGTAAACCCGTTTTTGCTTCTGAATAGAATCCGAAAGAGACCTCAACAGCACTTTAGCTTATGCCTTATCTAGGTGATAGTTTTTAGTAAAATTTTTTATAGTTTAACTTTTTTGTTATACACACCAACTTTTAGTAACTTTTTTTTATGTTTTGTTGAAAATTTCTACACTTAATATTTGTGTTTTTATTATAAACACACTAAGCTATGATAGAATTAGTTGGGAGTTCAGTGGTTTTTTACTAAGCTTCTCAAAAAAGCTTATAGCTTTATCATAAACTTATTGTGTTATGGTAATTGAATAAGCCAATAAGCACCTTTAATAAGTATAACCAAACACCCCTTTAGTTCTAATATGAAGTTTTCTGATTTGATGTTATGACTAACTTTGTTGTTATCCTCACTATAATGCAACATGTTAGTAGTTTTTGCAGTTTTATGATCTTATCGCACACACTAAAGTGTAATGCAATTTGTTGTGTGCGCTTTTTAAAGGAGGATTAAGTATCAACATATGATTGTTATGGAAGTTTAATGTACCAAATATGTGTTTTAGTGCCAATATGAGGAATTTTATGGTAGGAATTCTTTTCGGAATGTAATTTGTCTTTGAATGAATTAATAAAACTTAGCAGGTGTTTACCGTCATTGATAACACTATGGATGTCAACCAACGGTCTAAAATATGGGTGTGTTTTACCTTGATGATTTAGGCCAATTGTGAAGAAAGTTGCATTAAAGTGAAAGGTCGGTAAGGATTCAAACAATCCTAAAAGACTTGCGGATGTACTCTGTCATTTTTTATGCATTTATAATTTACTTATACAAGTAATAATAATTTTTTTATATAGTTCGGGTTTAGAGAAAAATTATTCTTATACATTATAAATAATCGTAAGATTAAATTTGAGTTCTACCAATTAATTTTTTTTTTTTTTTTTTTTTTTTGTTTCTCTTTATATAATAAAGAAACTATGGTGTAAGCATCTATGTTAATTTGGTAATTTTATGATCAAACATGAGAAGTAAATAGAATAAACTTATGAAAATACAAATTTTCAAACAAAAAGGTACATTAGTAAACATGGTATGATGGTTATTCATAATCAAGAAAATGAATCAATCTTCAAAGCTATCTAAATATGCTACATATAAACGAAAATATAAGTAAAAGAAATACCACAATTACAAAACATATTGTAAATTGATATCACGGGTTTGCAAAACTAAAAGCATATATCACTAACATCTTATGCAAGTCAAGTATCATCATGTAATTTTGCTTGAATAATAAAGTATAATTTTTAATCCAAAACCATTATTCTAAAATAATAGGTAGATTATAACATATATACATATGATTTTTTATTTTTAGTCCACTAAGTAAAACTATTTGAAACATGTTAAGTGGTTCATTTCTTAATCGATAATAATATATAATCAAAACGAAATTTTAAAAACTCTGTGCGTGCACAGGTATTATAACTAGTGTATAACAAAACAACATTTTACCAACTATAACGATTATCAAAATACATATTTTTGGAATTATTAATACATCCACATTCATAGTTTTACACTTAATGTTACAAGTATAAAGAATAATACAAAGAATAATAACATTTACCTAACATCAACACCCAACGACCTCCTCGGCTTTCCCTAATTTGATATCTAATGTTCGCCCCTTTGCTTGCTTGCATATCTTTGGCATTTTTTCTCGAATCATTTCCTAAACAAAAATTTAACAAAAAAATATTTAGTAAAAAACTAAAAATACCCCAATTTGATCAAAAATATTAATTGCTAGAGAACTAAATAGTTCACAACATTGATGAATTATATTGTTTGACTTGAATGTTAAAAAAAAAAAAAAAAAAAAAAAAAAAAAAAAAAAAAAAAAAAAAAAAAAAAAAAAAAAACTAATTTTTGTAAAACAAAAATAATAATAATGACATTTAATTATAAGAAAACATCAAAAATAAATACTTATTGCTATACAAATAAATTGTTCACACCTTTAATGAATTAAAAATGTTTAACTTGAATGTTAAAAGAAATACTATTAATTGCTTTCAAAAAGACGACCATTTGTATGGGAAGATGTACATATTCGTTTTCTTCTTCGAGAGAGATGCAGCAATCGTATATACTTGTTTAATCATTGTATATATTGACGTAATATATAAATGAAATTGATTACTTAGTAATTTTGAATTATGCAAACATCTTGTATTTATTTACGTAACTCATGGAATTTGAAAAAAAAAAAAAAAAAAAGCCGGAATATAGTGTTATCCGCCGGAATCTGGAAAAAAAATAATGATGATGAAAATTGATGTGGAGTAGATAAGTGTAAAAGAAAGAGGGCATATTTTATTATAAAAGTTATGGGTATTTAGACATTTATTATTTTAATAATAGGACAAAATATCAAATCAAACATATTTTTATTATAAAAAATTGGACACGTGTCGACTTTGGGGTGGAGTTACGAAGTTGAGTAGTTACATAGTTGGTCACGTGTCGCGTTATAGGTGAAGCTGCGGAGTTGAGTAGTCTCGCATGATTATTTTGAAGATTGAGTTAAAAAAAGATTTTGTACTAAATTTATATTTATAGACGTTTCGTACAATTTAACACGATTTATTATGTCCTATATATCCGATCTAAAATAATTGGTCGACAAAGATATATACCAATTTTAAAATAGATTTTCAACGTAGGGTTTCATATTGAGAATATAAAAGGTTTCTTATTCTTCGTGAGTTCATATGTGTTCTTCTTGTGTTTGTAACAAACGATGGCAGATGTCCATATTTCCGATCATATTCTCTACAATATCCTCGCTCGACTCCCTGCAGAGTCGTTATTCAGGTTTACATGCGTATCAAAACACTGGAACAGTCTGATTAAAGATCCTTACCTGATGAAGTTCCGATCATGTGCACGTCGTCCAATGATTCTTCTCTCATACAAAAGTCTTCTTGCTATAGATGATAATGTGCATGTTGAAGGCACGGCTAATTCAGCAGTCGAGGTTATTAATAGTCCTTTTGGACCCGTGATCATAGTGGGAACATTCAATGGTATTGTACTTTGTTATAATAGTATGCCTGCTCATATGATCCTATACAATCCCTTTACTCGCATGTCCAAACGGCATCCAACTTCCATACCCTGGAACGATTGCTATAATTACAAATATGGATTAGGCTCTGGTGCAACCATGGATGACTTGAAATTTGTTAGATTGGGTTATCGATATAGCTATTATAATCAGATTTTCGAATGTGATGTCTTTAGTTTTAAAAAGAATTCATGGGAGAAAATTAAACCCTCTTACATTCAAGACATTGTATTTCGTTGTTATGGAGATGTGGGTAAATTTTTAAATGGAGTTTTGTATTGGATGGGAAATTATAATCGTGTTGATAAACTGGTGATTGTGGCTCTCAGTTTTAAAGACATGGTACTTTCAACGATAAATCTACCTGATCAATTTAGTTACACATCAACTCCTTTAGGTACGATAGATGGATGCCTTTGCGTGATCGACAAGTGTGGTGATATGGGATTCGATGTGTGGATGATGAAGGAACAAGGTGTTGAAAACTCATGGATGAAAACATGGTCATTCACATCACGTTTAGAAGGTAATTATTCTACCAAGTTATTCCCGATTTGTATTTTTGACAGTGGAAGAGTCTTGATTAGGGATCGCTACCAGCAACTCTTTATCTACTGCACATCAAATCCTACACTTAAAAAGCTAAATCTACCTGAAGGACTTAAAGGACTAAAAGCTTTATGTAAACAAGATGGCATCGAGTACGTGGAGAGTATGGTTTCACCTTTAGATTTGTGTTTGAGAAATGCTAGGGCCACAAAGAAAGTCCCACAAAGAAAATCCACAAACTGATGTGGGAGAGAAACTGTTATACAGTACACCAATAAAATGCTGACACGTCAGCTCGTGGATGTTTTTGCGTGAGTTTTTTTTTGGGTCTAACATACCTCTTTGTGTTTTGTTTAACATATTGTCATCTTCTTTCCTATCCTTTTGATTTGTTGAAATTTTATGTTAACTCCTTTAGAGATTTGGCTAATAACTTTTTTTGATGATCTCAATGTTTTGGATCTGAAACGTTTGGTGACATTTTATGTGGCATGTATCATTATGGGTTTGATTCTTCTTTAGTTCCTTGGCATGTTTAATTTGAAACTGCATAACCAATACTGTATGATAATCAAATAATGTGGCACCAATCATCTATGTTCTTAACCAAGTTTTCATATAAGCCCTCGTTTAACTCGGTATTGGTTAAATAGGGCCATTCACTAGCTAACTTTCTTCAATAATTGGTTCATGCCACTATGCTGCTTCTATAGTGCATAATTGCAGATACAAGCCATCTGTATGTATACGGCCTAATGCATGGGACACAAATCTCTAATGTACGTGTGGTATTCAGGCGTGATTTCTGCAAGTTTAAGAACTAAAAGAATTTTGAAAATTGCAATTTATATCAGTTTACTCATACTATGTTAGATATGTATGGTTGGTAATTTGGTATAAAGAATATCAGAAGTGTAGGTATTTGTGTCAAAAGCTATGTCATATTTATTAAAAAAGTATGGACAAGAAAAACACATGGTTAAGGGCTACATTATTACCTTTTTGGTTTGAAGAGATGGAGTTGATCTTTTTTGCATATACATTGGTTATTGTAAAAAAAACAAGTAAGGTTGGATCAGTTGGAAAACCCATTGCCTCTTAACCTAGAGGTCAAGGGTTCGATCCTCACTCCCTACAAAAAGGCCGGAGGTCCTTTTCTACTTTAAGTAGAACTGGAAGCAACATCTCTACCTTAGGTAGGGGTATGGTTGTCTACGTCTCAACCTCCCCATACACCGTGGAAGACGGTATTGGGACCCATAACCCGTGGAAGACGGTATTGGGAGTTACTTTACTTTCTATTGGTTATTGTAAAAATATTAAACAGGTGTTTGGAGTTGCAATTCAAAATTATCCGTTGTAAACATCTCGAATAAAGTAGGTGTCAACCTCCTTTTTTATGAGAGCATTTGCTTGAACTTATTCACACGCAAAACACTATTTTCTGATTACTTGCGTTTGCAGATACGAATCAAATTGTCTCCTACAAAACATCACTTAACTTATACACTCACATTATGTTTTTTAGCTGAAAATTTTTATAATCTATAAAATGAATATGATTGATGGAAAGGAATGAAAAGAAGGTAGTGGTGAGCAATTTGGCATATGAAAAACTACAATCCCGCTAATCGCCTAATCCCAATGATGCCTAAGTTTCTTTATCATTGCTTCATATTGTTTAATTGGCTCTGTTTTGCAAGCATACATAACCAAATAACTTATATAACAAATTTGACAAAACACAAAATGTGAATTGTGTTGTTGGCAGTTGGACTCACTATATAATCTGAACGATAAAAGAGCATATAGAGCAGCCCAACAGTACGTATGCAGGTCACCGCACCCAACCCATTTGAAACAGGCGATCCGGTTGTTGCTTGTCCTCAAACAGGAGCCATAGTTCCACACGAGTCTAACCCTTTCGGTCCATTTGAACCACAACCGAATCTCATGATGGCTCAACCGAACCCTTTTATTGATTCAGGGTTTGGTCAGTTCCATGTTAACAACACTCATCCCCAAACTACTAACCCGTTTGGAACACCTTTGTTATGATGATTTTTATTAAGCATACATGATGAAACAAGAAAAACCGGGGAAAAAAAGTCTGAATATTATTTAGTGTAATTTTTGTTGCGGATAAAAATGTTGGTAAAAAAAGTATGAGGAGAGTTATATTAAATACCAAACTTTTCATACTCATCCCCACCATCCATATAAAAAGAAATGAATGATTAAGATTAAAAGCATTTTAATATTTCATCTATTTTTTATAATTTAAATATCTCTTAAACCGTTAATCGTTAAGCGAAAATAATTACACCATCGCGACGAGCATTTAATTATCTTTCTATAGACGGGCACTTTGATATACTTTCGACAAAAAAAAATTTCGTTTTTTTCACGTTTTTTTTCGTGGCCGAAAAAATCATATATGTTAACCATATACAAATTTGGTTACAAAAACATTTATAATGATCTCATTGTTTTAATTTGAAACTGCATAATCGAACAATGTGACGCCATTCATCTTTGTTCTTATCCGAATTTGCATACAATAAGCTTGTTTGACTCGGTATCGGTCAAATAGTGTCATTTACTAGCTATATCTAGTTACTTCAGTAAGTAGTTCATACAAATACCTATTAGTTTTATTACAGTGTTACTAGCGACGAAGAGGCTGTAAGGCACGGGGGGTAGCGATTATGTGACCAAAATAACGGAAGAAGAGTGTATAAAAGATAGGTAAACAAACTAGAAGGGTATAAATGTGGATCAATAAAGTGGAGCCGTGAATTTATCACCTCCCTAAAATAACTAGTCCAATCAAAATATATTCAGAATTTAAATTCGATATTTTTGGTGAAGGAACGAATAAAGATTTGATATTAAGAAAAAGTAGTAGGGTTTCTTATTTATCTTCCATAAACCCTCTCTTCCAAATTAATTTTCTTCTCCAAATTAACAACCTATGGCGGATGTCCATATATCTGATCATATTCTCTACAATATACTTGCTCGACTTCCTCAAAAATCTTTACTACGGTTCCAATGTGTATCAAAACATTGGAACCATCTGATTAAAGATCCTTACCTTATAAAGTTAAGATCAAATATCCGTCGAATGATCCTTTTCTCACATGAAAGACGTCTACTTACTACAGATGACACGACTAATTCAGTAGTCGAGGTTAGTAGTTTTTTTGGACCCGTCGACATATTGGGAACATTCAATGGTATAGTACTATTGCTTGTTAATAATACTTATATTGATAAGTATTTACATCATCAACTTATCCTATACAATCCGGTTACTCGTGTGTCTAAGATATTACCGGATTCACCTTCCCCTGCAGTTATAGAAAATTGGTCGTATTATACATTTGGATTTGGCTATGACACAACCACTGGCGACTTAAAGATTGTTCGATTTAGAAGCGGAGATCTATATTGTTACATTCATGATAAATGTGATGTCTTCAGTTTTAAAAAGCATTCATGGGAGAATATTCAACACACTAACATTCAATATATTAGGTTTTGTTTTCGAAGGGTGGGTAAATTTTTAAATGGATTTTTGTATTGGATTGGATATTCTAAAGATGATAAATTGGATATTATTGTAGCTCTCAATGTTAAAGACATGGTACTTACGAAGATAAATCTACCCAATCAGTTTAGCAACAATAATACTCCTTTAGGTACGATAAATGGGTGCCTTCACCTGATCGGTGAGTGTGGTGATCATATGGGATTCAATGTGTGGGTGATGAAGGAACAAGGTGTTGAAAACTCATGGACGATACGATGGTCATTCACATTACCTGTAGAAGACAATTATTATTCTACCGTGTTAGTCCCAATTTGTATTTTGGATAGTGGAAAAATCTTGTTTAGGAATTGCAACGACCAACTCATTATCTACTGCACAACAAATGCTTCACATAAAAAGCTAAATCTTCCTGAAGAACTTGACGTATATTCATGCTGGAAAAGAGATGGCATCGAGTACGTGGAGAGTCTGGTTTCACCTTCAGATTTGTAGTGTTTAACATTATCATCTTCTTTCCTATCCTTTTGATTTGTTGAAATTTTATGTTAACTCCTATAGAGATTTTTTTTTTTTTTTTTTAATTTTATTATTATTATTTTTTAATTGATCTCAATGTTTTAAATCTGAATCTTTTGGTTAGACATGAAGTTTGATGGACATTTATGTGGCATGTATAATTATGGTAATTTTTCTTTAGTTCCTTGGCATGTTTTATTTGAAAGTGCATAACTAATATGATAATCGAACAATTAATGTGGCGACTGGTGCCATTCATCTATGTCTTTAACCGAGTTTTTATATAAACCCTTGTTTGACTTCGCATCGGTCAAATAGTGGCATTCACGAGCATACTTGCCGATACAAGCAATCTGTATGTATATGGCCTAATGCAGTAATGCATGGAACACAGATCTTTAAAGTGTGCTATTCAGGCGTGATTTCTGCAAGTTTAAGAACTAAAATATTTTTTGAAAATTGCAATTTTACATATGTATGGTTGGTAATTTGGTATAAAGAATATCAGAAGTGCAGCCATTTGCATCCAGGCCAGGGCTATGTTCCATTTATTAAATAACTATGTACAAGAAAAACACATGGTTAAGGGCTACATAATTACATTAATAAGGAGATGCAGAAGGGAAAAGCATGGGTGGTGCGAGATGGTTTACAAGCTGGGAGGTGTCTAGCGGGGAAGGAGGCTCGAGACACACAAACACATGTGAGAAGGGCTATGCAATAATTCATTGAGTGCGGTTTACAATTTGCGGGAAGCTAATTTCTGGAGTGGTTTTCTGGCGAGAAACTCTTCCCTATCGAAAAAATTAACACACGAGTTTCCAAAATATTATGTACTTTATCATATTCTTGGCCATTTACAAAATCTTGCACAAATGGTTGAAAAGTAATATTAACTGAATTTGTAGAAATATTAAGTTGTGTTCATTTTATCATATTTTACTTTTTAGATAACCCAGTCAATCGTATATTAAGTTCTAATATATAAAAATCTGAGTCATGAAATTTGTGATAACGAGTCATGTCCAATTTACGTCATTTTAACTTGTTTATATTCTTTTTAACAATTTTGTTTAAATATCTTCTAGTAGTTTACAACTCAATAAACCAACAGTGATGCATCAATAACCGAAAATGGTTTTGGCATCCAATAATATATGAAGAAAAATGATACATTTTTAACATGATGCAAGACATTATTTTATTTAACTTGTTTATGTTTTTTACTAATAACAAGTAACAAGATCTTTAATACTTTTTCTATAAAAGTTAAAAGTTAAAAGACATATATGATTAGGTCCAACATGTAGCATTGTTAGTGGCTCCCCACACCTTGCCTTTGTGTGTAGCCCCACGTACTTATTTTGTGGTTCATTGATCCTTCTAACTGGCTTTTTATTTTATTTTTATCATGGTATTTGATATTTTTTAAATTGATTCTCTACATAGTATTTGTTTATAATCACATACATATATACCACATAGTTTAACACCTAAATGCATAATGTTGACAAAGCACTAAAGTCTAAAACTTCTTATAGCAAGAACTCATAATTTGTAAATTTAGCAGGCATTGCATTTTGAAAATGATTCATTTCAAACTGTATATATTTTTATCTAGCAACAATTAGGCATAACAAACAAAATCTAACCACTTTGAAAATAAACCATCTTACTCTAATGACTTTATTTAATGAATGATTTGAATTTAAATAAGCTTTTTATATCAAAATGGTACATTAAGACATAATCTAATCATAACATTAACAAAATAATCATCAAACAGGGCGTTGCTTTAGAGGTATCACTCTTGACCCGGAAACTTTTAGTTGATTGGTCAATAAAGGCTATTAAAGAAACTAGACTGTTACCCGTGCATAGCGGTGACGGTGTACAGTAACGTTAATTTTTTTACTTTTTTATGAAGGGTGAAGTAATTGAGAGCAAAAAAGTTATTGGTTTAAATTGTATTTAAGTATTTAAAATGTTAAGTAGATCGCGTTATCTTTTATTTTATAATTAAGGGTATTTATCAATGTTGCAAAAATCGTGAATCGGTCCTGAGGCGGTCGAGGGCCGAGTTGCGTTTTTTAGCCGATTAATCGGCTCAAAACCTTGTAATCGCCTATTAATCGGCCGACTTCCTTGTAAATGTCTCCAAGTTCCAGGGCCTTGTAGCTTGGAATCGGCGATTACAAGGCTTTGTAGGCCATTTTTTGCAACATTGGTATTTATGAAACCTTTCAAGAAGCTAAACAATCTATTGAAACATACGAATATAAATATTTAGAGTATCAAATTTAAACTCAATATAATACATGTAGACATGTTCTTTGATATGTTACTTAAAACTCAGTCAAGACTTCAAATTTGTCAAAACCTTCAACAACATCACTTTGTCTATCTGTCCCAATTTTTTCTTTCCTTTCAATCTCAAAAATTTCACAAATCTTTCTTATCAAAAACCAAATTTCAATTCAAAATATTTACAAATCCCAACACCCTTTTAATCCCTTATTCCAAATCAACAATCTTTTTGCTCATTACTATCATACAAAAACAGAGCAAAAACAGAGCTACAGCAGAGTAAAAACAGAGTAAAGCAGGGCATCAAGAAAGAATAACCAATGGCTGCAAACAAATTTGCAACAATGGTGCATAAAAACACAAACAAGATCACACTTGTTTTAATTTATGCAATGCTTGAATGGATGCTCATATTTTTTCTGCTACTCAACTCTGTTTTCTCTTATTTGATCATAAAATTCGCCGAGTTTTTCGGTTTAAACCCGCCTTGTTTCTCGTGTGCTCGAATAGATAGATTTTCCTACCATCTTTGCGAGTTTCACTCAAAAGAAATTTCAAGTTTTGGGTTTTGTTCAAGTCATAAAAAGCTGGCGGAATTTGATGATTTGTGTGAGAATTGTTCCTCATGTGTTTCGGGCTTTCGTCGAAAATCGACGAATTTTGTTTTTTCGAAGGTGGAAAGAATTGATGTGGTGCAAATTGATGAAGAAAAGAAGCTTAAGTGTTCTTGTTGTGAAGTGAATTTTGATAAGAAAATAGTTGATGAATCTTCTTGTTTTGTGGTTCATCCTATAGGAGATGTTTTGGATAATGAGAAGAAAGCGAATCATGTCGATGATTGTGTCGAAAATATGTTTCCGGATGATCGAATTGAGTCGGGTTATGTTGAAATAAACCAAGAAATCGAAAGCGAAAAACATAGTACTCAAGATGAAGAATTTGAAACAGAGGATTTACATTTGAATTCGTTCGAAAAAGACTTGGTTCAAATTGAAAAAGGAGAAGATTTGCATTCTCAAGATCTTAAGTTTTTCATTCATTATAGTGGAAACCAATTGTTTCCCTTCGAGTTACATGACTCGAAAATAGAGGAGAAAACAGAGGAGCTTGACGAAGTTCGTGAATTGATCGATTTGAAAACAGAGGAAAATCGACAAAATTTGGATGATGATGATCATGAATTTGGCGATTTTCAAAAGGCTAACTTAATTTCAATAGAAAATGTAGATTCTGCTCATCAAAAAACAGAAGATTTGTCGAATTTCGTTGAGAATTTGATTGATTTTGGTAGCGAAGAAGTCGTTATAAGTCAAGAAGCTCAAACCCCATCAATCGAATCCGAAGATTTTCAAGATAGTGATTCTGATCTTCATTCAAGTGAGTTTTGAACTTTTGATTTTAAAGTTTTTTTTTTTTTTTTTTTTTTTTTTTTTTTTTTTTTTTTTTTTTTTTGGTCTAAAATTTATGTAAATTCTAAGATTGTTTTATGTTTTATACAGTCCATGAAGAAGACCATGTTTCGATAGGAACCGAGATTCCTGTTTTGGATTCATTTGATGAGATCAAATACGAAGAACCTTCGACAAATTATAACATTTTTCATCCGAATCTAGAAATTGGTAATCTTTAATTAGTTATAAGAAGGTAGTTACATAAATGAGTTCTAATTTCAAGGTTTTTATATGAATTATGTTTTTGTACTTTGTTTAGATTTTGAAGAAGCTCGAGAAGACGAAAATGAAGAAGATGTGGAGGAAGAGAGAGCTCCGGAGACGCCCTCTTCACATCATAGCCGTAATCCACTTCACAAAAAGTGGTTGATGTTCGAGACGAGAGAATTAGGGGTGGAAGACTCTTTTGATGGAAGTGTGATTAGTGAAAGTGATGGTGGTGATTTGGTGAACACAAGTGAGAAGCTAAAATTAGCTTTGAAAGCCGAGAGAAAAGCCTTACAAGATTTATACTCGGAATTGGAGGAAGAGAGAAACGCTTCAATGGTAGCGGCTAATGAGACAATGGCAATGATAAATCGGCTTCAAGAAGAGAAGGCCGCGATGCAAATGGAGGCATTGCAGTATCAAAGAATGATGGAAGAGCAATCGGAATACGATCAAGAAGCTTTACAACTCTTGAATGACCTTATGACGAAAAAGGAACGAGAATTGGAATTGTATCGAAAGAAAGTGTTGGAGTACGAGGCGAAAGAAAAGATTAGAGTTGCACGAATGAGCACGAGGACCGGGACATCTTCAATTTCTTGGAGTCATTCTGAGGACGAAGATGGTTTGTCGATAGACTCAGTTCAAGTGTCAAAAGACGAAAATACCTTTGACAGTAATCGAGAAATCCAAGGTCAAGACACCTCCGTTGGCAACGTTTTGGATTTAGAATCATCGTTAGCGGTCTTTGAGGAGGAAAGGGTGTCGATTCTCGAGCAACTAAGGGTACTAGAAGAAAAGCTTTTTGCATTGAGTGACGAAGAAGATCGACATTTTGCTAACATAAGTATAATAGAAGATCATTACGAAGAAATCAACACTTTTGGTTTCAATGGACAAATAACCGAAAGTACTACAAATGGATTTGGGATCAACGGAAAACAACCAACGGGGAAACGACTACTTCCTCTTTTGGATGTAATTAGTAACACGAAAGAAGATGGTGTGACCGTAAGAAACGGATATGAGAATGGATTCTACTCAACTAAGTTTGAAGACACGGCTGTCACAAGATTTGAACTTGAGAAGAAACGAATCGACATGGAAGAGGAAGTAGATCAACTCTACACAAGGTTACAAGCTCTAGAAGCCGATAAAGAATTTTTAAACCATTGCATCAAGTCGATGAAAAAAGGTGACAAAGGAATGGAACTTCTTCAAGAAATTTTACATCATTTGAAAGATCTCCGCGACGTAAATCTTCGAGCTAAGAATTATACCGAAAACGCGCTCCTATAACCCCTCCCCCTCTACAAATCTCTACAAGGTAATACGACTAATCTTTTTACATATCAACACATCAAGTTTTGATGCTACAATCATATTTTTTGCCAATACCTAACATGCATGATACACATTTTTTGCTTTTACTTATGACATATCACCTTTTTCCCATGTTTAGGGGCAAAAAGTGGTGCATAATGGAATAGAAGAAGATTAAGGAGGATCATGGTTGGTGATGTTAATTTCCGTTGATTGATATGTTTCCAAAAGCAACCCAATTTTTTCTTGAGGGTCTTTTAGTCTTTTCATCTTTAGCTTTAAAGTGAAAAAGAAAAAGAATGATGATGATCCATGTGTGTATAAACTAGCGAGGTTTTAGAAAAAAAGAAAAGAAAAGAAAGGGTAAGAAATGTTACCCTTTTTATGGGGATTAAGTATCATATTATCTTAAGTTAAACTTGTATAATGTGTATTAAAATATCTATGGTATGTTATACCAAGTCTTGTCATATGGTTGTGTATGATTAGGCGTAGAAAATTTATATATTTGTATATAGTTTTAGAGAATTTGTTTCTTCATATTGAATTTGTCTTTGGAGTAGGAAGAAAGGGCAATGGGTCCTATTCCTCGTATTTTAATTGTCTTTTGAAAGTATATAAAGTTTGGTATTTGCCTACTCTTTAGATATGTTATTTTATTGACATTGTGTTGTACCTCAAATTTTGGTTATGGTGTTTTGTCATTTAGAATGTTTGTGTCCGCCCATTACTCAAATTTCTTAATATTCGATCAGAATCAAAAATATAAATTATATTTGAAAATAAGTGACGCAATCTGCCTTTAAACTACTCGTAGTGGAGACCCTTACAAGGGTAGATCTACTCTTGTAGAACACGTCCTCCTCCCACCCCACATGACCACCCAAGACCCGAGGCATAAAAGACCACGGGATCCCGAAACCACCAGCCACCCCGGCCTAATTTCCCCCTCCTTCCCTCCTTATTTTGCTTCCAAAGATCGGCCAGGCGACCCAACCTTTTACAAAATTTGTGTGATTTTTTTTTTATAATTTTTGTGGTGTCTATTTTTTGTTGTAACCGGGGTTGACTTACTACGGGTGTTTGATTATGTGTTTGGTCTAAAAGAAGGAATGTGACGTTGAGATGACAGAGTGGTCTGCTCAAGTATTGGGTTGCAATTAATTACTATTAGTAGAGTCTCAATCTCCCATCAAAAGATCTAAAACATTCAACACTAAGCTACATTTACAATTGATATTTTCTTAGCCCATATTCATATATTATTGTGTAACGGGCTCTAGCCCGATTCTAGATCATTCATTGTAGTGTTATATATATGTTCATTGTATGTGTGATTAGGCAATCAATAGAAACACAATCATTATCTCCAATACCGAACATGGTATCAGAGAATTAAAAACCACGCTCCATTCCAAATATAACCCACCCCGCTCCTCTCTTCAACCCTAAAACACTTCTCTGTAAATCACGAATATCGAACAAAAATCGTGTTGGTGATTGGTGCTTTGGTCATCAATTCACACGACTATATATGTTATTTGTGCACTAGGTCACAAATCGGTATTTTTCTTTTCTTGTTTTTAAACATGTATCGTGATTTCAGTCTCTAAACATCCATACACGCTCCTCCACAATCACCCATTCACAGCCGATCCAAAAGAAAAAGAATCTCCTTGTGTTGGTGACTTGTGCTTGGTCACAGTCCACACAATTGTTACTTGTGCAATAATAGGTCACAAGTTTTTTTTTTTTTTTTTTTTTTTTTTTTTTTTTTTGCATTCTCTAATTTACGTACAAAGTAACACCTTCCCATACAAACCCTAAATCTATATTTCATCCTCTCGACACCAACACTATGACAATTACCAACCCTCCACAAACCACACTAGGTTGTGTTCATGACACTAGTGGTATTGTTGAGCCTAAGGATAATACAGAAGAAGTGGTACTAAAATTGTTATGGCGCTTAGGGTTAACTGGGAGTGTTAATAATGTTACTGAGTCACAGAAAATCATAAACGCACCATCAATTGGGCCCTCGGTGTATTACACTAACACTCACCCTACTACCAATCCATTTCAGTACACCCTTAGCCCACCTGTGAGCCCACTAAACTACACCCCTCGCCCAGCTAACATGGTTGGAACCCCACTAGGTTTTGGGTATATACCGACCCACCATCCAATACCAACTCAATATGTGTACCCAACTCAACCCACACCAAGCCCAATTGCTTATGCTGCCTCAACCCAGCTTGCGTCACAACCTAATATTCCCACTGGCCCAACAGTTACTATTAATCAAGCCCAACCAACCCCATCAGACCCTACTACTCCACCTATCTATTTTGCCACATGCTTTCACTACCGGGACACTTCATGATCCCACCATCGGTGCATGGAACATGGATACAGGTGCAAGCTCACATCTAAATGTATCTGTTAATAGTCTTAGTAAAAATTTTAATACTTGCATGTATCCATCTGTCTCGGTTGGTGACGGGCATAACATTCCGGTCACCAATACGGGTCGTAGCATTTTGCCTACTCCTTCTTAACCCTTTTACCTAAATAACATCCTTATTACCCCTCATATTGTCAAAAATCTTATATATGTTCGTCAATTTGTTTGCGACAATAATTGCACTGTTGAATTTGATCCTTTTGGTTTTTCCGTCAAGGATTTCATGACGCGTTGGGTGCTTCTCCGATGTGACAGCATAGGCGACCTTTACCCTGTCATGGCCCCATGTCCTATTCCCCAAGCTCTTCTTGTCAGTCAACATACGTGGCATCAGCGCCTTGGACATCCAGGGAGCGAAGTGCTACGCCGTCTCGCCTCAAATAATTTTATATCTTGTAATAAGGAGAAGCCGCATGTGCTTTGTCATGCTTGCCGGCTTGGCAAACACGTTCGACTTTCATTTCTTAGTTCCGATACTATTGTTAATGCATATTTTGATGTTATTCATTCTGATGTATGGACTTCACCAATTCCGTGCCTCTCGGGTTTTAAATATTATGTTTTGTTTTTGGATCACTATTCTCATTTTGTTTGGGTCTACCCGTTGATAAACAAATCTGATGTATTATCGCAATTTGTTCTATTTCACAAGTACGTTCACGCTCAATTTACGTGAGAAATCAAATCATTTCAGTATGACCATGGCGGTGAATTTGATAACCGCACCCTACATAAACTTTTTGCCGACAATGGCATTCAGTTTCGTTTCTCATGCCCCAAGACATCTCAACAAAATATGAAGTCAGAACGGATGATTCGCACCATCGACAACTTCATTCAAACCCTACTTTTCCAAGCCAACCTTCCACCAACCTTTTGGGTTGAAGCTTTAAACATGGCTGTCCATTTAATCAACATCTTTCCTTTCACAGTTATTGCCAACGAAATCTCGTATACCCGACTGTTTGGCCAAAAACCGGATTATAACTTTATACGCACATTTGGTTGCTTATGTTACCCCCACTTATATTCTAATCACAAACTTGAACCACGCGCCACACCCGCCATCTACACGGGAAAAGCTTCAAATCATCGTGGGTATCGTTGCCTTGAATTAAACACCAATAAAATAATCATTTCTCGTCATGTAACCTTTGGTGAAACTGTTTTCCCATTTGACACTCCTAAACCAACATCGGCACCCAAATATAATTTCTTGGATGACTCACCCGATATAAATCATCCATTCATTCCATCCGCCCCCATTGTGCAAACCATTATGCCTCAACCCGCAAACGAGCCAACAACACCAATTCCCAACAGTCCTAATACTGCCCAACATGATGCAACCCATAACCCATCACCAACCCCATCACCACCCGTCACACAACAACAGACACCAAATCTATCACCACCCACGAACCAACACCTACATATTATCCCAGATCCTCCTCATAACCCAAACCATGTCTCAATTCATCTCATGGTCACACGATATCGTGTCGGGACTAATCGTCCTACTGAGCATCTCAATATGCATGTGTCTTCGGTTTCACCATTACCAAAATCTTATCGTGATGCATTTAATGATCCAAATTGGCAAAATTCTATGCGTGATGAATACGTTGCACTTATTAAAAACAGAACTTAGACCCTTGTGCCCCAACCCACAAACACCAACATTATTCGTTGCATGTGGCTTTTTCGCCATAAGTATTTGGCTGATGGTACTCTTAGTCGCTACAAGGCTCGTCTTGTAGCAAATGGTAGTAATCAATTAGAGGGGGGTTGATGTGGATGAGACCTTTAGTCTAGTGGTTAAACCAGGTACTATTTGGACTGTTTTGAGGTTAGCTACTTCTCGACATTGGCCGATTCATCATCTTGATGTCAAGAATGCTTTCTTACATGGTGATTTATCTGAGACAGTTTATATGCATCAGCCTACGGGGTTTCAGGTCTTTGTGCATCCTGATTATGTATGTTTATTGCAGTGGTCTTTGTATAGGCTCAAGCAGACCCCTAGAGCTTGGTTTCAGCGATTTGCGTCTTATATCACTCGGATTGGGTTTTCTCAAAGTCGTTGTGACTCATCTTTATTTATACATAAACAAGGGATGGATACTGCTTACATGTTATTATATGTTAATGATATTGTTCTCACTGCTTCCTCTGAGAGTTTGTTGCAGCGAATTATTGGATCCTTACATCAGGAGTTTGCTATGACAGATTTGGGTCCACTTAATTATTTTTTGGATATCTCTGTTACACGTGATTCTTCAGGGTTATTTTTATCTCAGAAGAAATATGCTATTAAGGTTTTGGAGAAAGCACATATTGTTAATTGTAATCCCAGTCGGACTTCTGTTGACACTGAGTCTAAACTAGGGGATGATGGTGATCCGGTATCTGATCCTACTTTATATCGGAGTCGTACAGGTTCTCTTCAGTATCTTACCTTTACTCGCCCAGATATATCTTATGCAGTTTAGCAGGTTTGCCTTCATATGCATGACCCTCGAGAGCCCCATTGCTCGGCTCTTAAACGGATTTTGGGGTATGTTCGGGGTACCTTAGACTATGGGTTACAGTTGTTTGCATCTTCTACTACATCCTTGGTTGCTTATTCGGATGCGGATTGGGCTGGTTGTCCTACCACTAGGAGATCGACTTTTGGGTATTTTGTATTTCTTGGCAACAACTTACTCTCACGGTCCTTTAAGCGTCAACCGACGCTGTCTCGTTCTAGTGCAGAAGCAGAGTACTGTGGTGTTGCCAATGTTGTTGATGAGACGTGTTGGTTACAGAATTTATTGCGTGAGCTACACACTCCTTTATCTTACGCTACGCTTGTCTACTGTGATAATGTTATCCTGTAATCCGGTTCAGCATCAACGTATGAAGCACATTGAGATTGATATACACTTTGTTCGAGACTTGGTTGCTACTGGTTAGGTTCGGGTGCTTCATGTTCCTGTACGCTATCAGTATGCAGATATATTCACAAAAGGGTTGCCGTCAGCTCTATTTGAGGATTTTCAATCTAGTCTCAGCGTCCGATGTCCTCCCACTGCGACTGCGGGAGAGTGTTATATACTGGGAATATATGCCTGGACGTTGCTGCGGGATTTTTCAATACAAAGCTGTTATACATTTTGAGGATCAAGCTCTCAAAAGTAATATAAGAACCAATTCAAGTGGTAAATGAATACTAATTAGTAGAGGTTGGCGGTATTCGTGCAGTGACTTGCATCATCTTGGCAACTGGTCATACTCCTTTGCTCTCATTGATTGCACCCCCTTCATAATTTCAAGCTGCAAATGTGCAACAAAAACCATGAATATAGTTTATCCTAACTGATATATGGATGGGAAAGGGGAGAAAGATCATAAATCATTATTTGCTAACATAATGCTAGAAAAGATGGTAATAAGTTTTAATGCAAAGTTTATATAACAATTTTGTGAAGATATGAAACAACTTCTAGTGTTTATTACGATATTTGGATCTAGAGAGAGAATAACGTACTGAAAGTACATAAGCCTTATTCAGAAGCCCGTTTCTTCTCTAACTGAGAGTCACTTACTGCTTGTTGTGTTATATATTTTCTTTAACTCAACCTATCATGTCACCATTTCCTACACAAAGCACATGCATACAAAAAAAAGACTAAGTAAATGAATCTGGAAACGTAAAAAGTACTGCAAATTTTATAAAAGTTTCTTGCTTTAATCGTGGGGGAAAATAGTTTTTCCTAATTCTAGAGCCAACATGTAGACCAAACCTTGTTATTGGTTTGACACAATGGAATTGGTGAAAATACATATTTAAACTGATACTAATGCAGAATCTGTTGACACTAATGCAGAATCTGGTTTGACACCCGTGTGAGCCCCCAACAACCCATTGGTGACATTCTACATAACACCTTTTCTTAAGGCATTGGTGACATTCTACATAACACCCGTGTGAGCCCCCAACAACCCATTTCAGGACCTAAACCTATTTGTTAAGGCATTGGTGACATTCTACATCACACCCTTTCTTTATGACTTAAAAAAGTTAAACTACATACAAAATAATAATAATTAAGCGAAAGAGATAATTAAAACCTATTTGTTTCCTGAAATGATCAGATGGGTTACATTTTTTTCTGTAACGGGTAGAAAATTGGCAAAAGTGGTCAAATATTTACTTAGCCATAGAATTTTTTAGCCTGATCAATGCATAAAGTTTTTGAGTTTTAATGGCGCAAACCTAATTGCAGTTTTATCTCAAATAATGCAATTAGTAAACCTATAATAAAAGGAAAACTTGACATGGTTGGATTCTAATTTCATCCACAAAGGCAATAAATGCAATAAGAAAAAGGAACAACGCTTGAGTATATTCAAAATGCTTTGGTGCTGCAAAACAATCAGCTCTCTTGTGGTGCTTTAAATCTTCTCCCGGCTCAAATTCCTTAAAGCAAACAAAAAATTTACAATAATGGGCTCTAATATGTCCCTTAAAGCATTTCCTGACCCAAAGTCCTTAAATCAAACAACGTAGTTAAAAGTCTTTCTTTTACTTATATCCCTCGACTTGTTGTTCCCTAAATCCATACTACTTTGACCCGACCCTAATAACATAACTTCATCTAATTCAAGGGCTATTACACAATATAGGAATGCATATTATTATCATCTACCAATCACAGCTGCTCACTTCCAACAAATGCTGTGATCGGTATCAAACTGAAAGAAACATAAGTTCGTTAAAAGCCTAAACTAATAAGCTCATAATCTGGAAAAGAGTGAGCTTTTTGATTATCTAAATATCAATAAGTCGATAAATCTTTAAGTGATCTTTTTAATATGGTTGGAGCTTTATTAGCCAGATCTATTTCTTTATTTATAGGCAGCAACATTATTTTTAGCTCTAAATCCAAACACCCCTATTCGTCATATCTAAATTCCAACGCTGAAAATACATTTTATAAGGATATGCTTTTTCTGCTTTTGTGCTTATTTAAGTAGAGTAGCAGTTTTAGGTACTCTGTAAGTACCCTAGACATTTCTGAATAGACGTTTACTTATATCTATAAACTGCATGACACACTATAAACTTGTATAATTGCAGTTCCAGGTTGTAAAACTTACCAGACAGCCGGGGAAGAAATAGTAATAGCTGCAAAACATGGATGCCTTGCCAGTCATCAGTAGACATGTTTTTGCAAAACTCAGAAGCTCTTCTTTTGTTTGTCCCACATACTCAATCCCCGTATCATGTTCCAAGTTTTTTGTTATCTAGTTGCAACTACAAAAAATATTTCATTTATATGTCGAATTTCATAACTTTGTATATGAAATATTCTTATCACTAGTACTAATTAATAGAAGTAAAAATATGGTTGTGAGTAACGTTTCATCTAGAACTTACATATATCTATCTCCCTTGAATGTGGCAATGATGGTTTTGATCCTCTCAACATGGTCAAATGGAACTGTGGTGTTGACTGTTGCAACTTATTGCGACGATGAGTTACATGTGAACCTAGCAGAAAACGAACACTGGTCACTGCTGCTCACACATGCATACAAATAAAGATTCTAATTTTGTTGGCATGGTTACCTATTTGATGAATTGACCATCATATTAACTCTGTTGGCCTTTTGACATCATGATTAATTCTGGTTAGCTAAGAAGATTATCAAATGATGAAAAACTTGTATTAAAAAGAATGAGCCTTTTTGTTAGTCCGAATGTTTGTAACCCAAAACAGAAATAAGACCAAAGTTAGTTACTTTTTTATGCACGTACCCTTTAAATAATAGTAATAAACACAGTAAATAACCTGCAGTTGGAGTGAAGGGGATTCAGAATTACGACTGCAAAAAGTAGCATTTTGTGGAGTCGCAATTACAGATCTGATAACCGGTGGCATCCGTTCAAGCACACGGGTAATGTTATTTACGCCAATTGAAAATTGTTGCTGATAACAAACACCATAAAATTCTCATCATTCAAAGTTAAGCTACTGATCAAGTCAAATATAAGAAAGAGAGAAAGGAAATAACCTTCAGCCAAATTTTATGAGGTAAAGATTCATCTTTTAGTTATATCAATAAAAATGACATAGTGTACTGACACTATTTTTATGGTGACAATAACTCGTAATGAAAACTGTCATGTTTAAAAACTTACTAATGCTGCATTAAACATAGAAATGCATCCTCATAATCCTTCTGCATTATTGCTTTGAGTAGTGAGTTTTAAAGTCGGCGCACGCTGCCTTAACGCCTACACCAGTTCATCTGTAACACAAAAGTCGGCGTGCACTTTGGTTTCATCCGTAACAATATATTCTCCACCGGAATTAAAACCCCGATCATAGCTAGTTATCTGATCCAAATAATAAGAAATCAAACAAGAGCCACATAAATCATAAAAACCCAAAAAATTACATATCCATTCTACACGTCAACAACTTTCTTAGCTTCTTCCTACCTTGTTCATTTTGTATTATATATTATGTATGACATACCTAACCACACATTTTATCACAGCCAATTTTTTTAGACAAAATTATATATAAAAATTTTTACTTAATTATCAAGGTTAAAGTTCATGAAAATCAACAATCGGACTCATGAACGAAACAAATATAACTAAATAACTAAAATGGGTAACTTTTTTTTTTATATAAATTTGAAGTACCTGCTTTGTAACGATGTCCGATTAATTGCCTTTCCATTTGTTATAACTGTGCACCTACGACGTGGTCTGTTTGAAGCAGTCTCTCTATTCCCGGGTCTTTCCCGGGGTAGGACCTGTATACATTTTACCTCCCCCATACCTTGCTTCAGCGGGATTGGGTTTGTTGTTGTTGTTGCCTACGACGTGGTCCAAAACTGTTTGTTTCAGAAATTTGTTGACCTTCAGTTGATGGTCCTGTACCGGTAGCCACATTTGCTCTTGTTTCAGGTTGACCCTCCATTTTCGGCACATCTAAGAATGGTTTAATATTATGAATATCACATTAGTCATTTAATTATTGTAAAAGAAATTGGTTAAAAAGTAAATGAAAGTGCAAAAGTAAAATCCATTTACCATACCACTGGGTATGCCTGCCTTCTACAGTAGCTTGTTCTGCTCGTTTGTGGAACTTCCACTTGTGGTTCCATTGGGCGTGGCAGATTTCTAGTTGTTTGCAAAGTTTCACCTTCTTCTGATGTAGCTGTTGAAAGTAGGGGAAAATAATTAGGAACATGAACAACCGCTGACCTTTTGTCAAACTATCTTATGACACTCAACAGCAAAAAGTTCATGTAGGCTTAAGTTGTATTGTTTTTGAGTCACACAATTTAGCATATGGCAATTACTAAAGCGAGAATAACAATAAGAAAAAATAAATAAAAAAAAATAAAAAAAAAAACTTACAAATTTATAATAGTTTGCTTCTTAACTACGCGTTATTTTCTTCTTTCAACTATAACCTGGTACAAAAAGTTACCAACATTACCAACATCAGCAGCTATTTTAAACATCTTCACACCTTGATCCTTCTTTCCAGAGGAATCCAAGGTCTTTTCAACGATCACCTTCAAAATCAACCAACAAAATACACCAAAAATACGGCCATTTACAATAGCAAACATAAAGAGTTAACAGCAAACTGCATTTCAGTTTGCGTTTCACTTTTTGACAGGCTGAAAACAGATAACCACGTTTAAAAAATTCATTTTCACAAAAGTGTATTCCAATAAGCAATGACAATCGATATGCAATCATGATTCGTCGTGAAAACCAATTATATATAATAGTAGTATAGTATCGAAGTGATCCGCAAGAAATACGAATCACCCAAGTCGTTTCCCAGTGAAGGTGAATGGAATCAAGAATATTGATTCGTGTAATCGTGATTTGAAAAGTGGTGAAAAAGGCAAATAGTGATCAAATAATTCAAGTATCAACTAACAATTAGGAAATGTGCAAAGAGTACAAGCTAGTAATGCACCAAAGTCTAAAACGCAAAAACGGAAGTGCACGCGCGATTATTAAACGTAACGCGCGAAATAAAACGCGAGTTTTAAGCTACACTAATCCTACGGACTTCAAAATAATTTTAAAAAGTTAAAAATGATAAAAGAAAATTTTAAGAAAAAGAAAAATATTTTTTTGACTTTTTAATAATTTTTTATGAATTAAAAACTAATTAAACTATTTAATAATTAAAAGAAAATGTAAATAAGGTGAGAAAAATGTAAATTTAATTTCTAAAATTCTAAAATAACTGAAAACTATTTTCTAATATTTTTTTGGATTTTTCTGGGGTTTTTCTGATTTTTTTTTTTTTTTTTTGTATTTTTTAGTAATTAAAAATGATTAAAAATGAAATTTAAATAGAAAAAATAGCAAATGAGCTCAGAAAAATATGAAAATTTCAGGGAAAATCTAAAATAATATTTAAAAGCTAGGAAAAATATAAAATTTGAAAAATAAGCACTGGAAGTGCTGAATGGGCTAAAACAGCTTATTTAGAAGTGCTTATTGATAAGCACTTTGACCAAATCTTGACCCAAACTTAACACAGATGTTTTCAAACTCAAATAATCTTATAAGAACAAGATTTAATCCAATAGATGCACAGGAACTCAAATAAGCACACAAAGAAGCTCAAATAAGCACTATGAGAGTAATAAGCACTAGCAGACAAGCACACAGCCCAAATTCACTTGAAACAGATACTATGGGCTATATTAAGCCCAGAACAATCAATAAGTTCAACTCAAGATCACAAATAAGCAATTGCAGCCCAATTAGCAAAACATATTCTAATTCAACTGCCCAACTTGAGAAGCCAAATAAGCTGGGCAAATAAGCTCAGAGATAAAAACTTTTGTGGGCAATTTGTTCACTACCACTATGAGTACACAAAACAAGCAAGAAAACAGATCCTAGATGCAATCTACTAGTCCTAAATTACCCAAGAAGTTGGGTAGGGACTGATGGTGCAGGGCACCTTTTGGCTCAAATAGCCAACTTCAACAGCTTTTTCAAATAAGCAAACAGGTTCCCAAGTATGACTTTCTTTTTGAAATCTATTATTTAGGTACTGAGCTTTCCAAAACTACCAACCAAAAGGATTTCCAATCAATTTTGAATGCTAAAGAAGCTCATAAACTTTAGACCAAAAACTGAGTTCAAACTTGATTGACTTTTTATTGAAACAGAAAGTTTGACTAAAATGGATTTTTATTATACTAATCTGACTACTGAAATGATATTAAGCTAATTTGTGATTAATTTAAGCTACTACTAACTACTATGCAACTACTTATGAGATTTCCTAACTTAAAATCTGAACTATTTAACTGTGATGAAATTTTGAAAATGATTTTGACTTTTTATGCAATAAACCTACTGTATTATGTTCTTATTACTCTAATATGACCCTAAGTGATATGTCTAACCAATATTACCCTCTGATCTAAGCCTTACAACAGCAAACAACACACAACCAAACACCCCTTAAGGGTCTGTCACCAGCTCAAAATCAAACACAGACCTTATAAATCAAGTCCAAATCAAATCCAAGATACCCAACATGATGCATACACATAAAATCACTCAGAAACATGGATCATAAACATCATTGTATTCAAAAGCAATGATCACAGATGTATACTTATATGAGATAGTATACTAAAAATTTTAACTCAATATGATCTGATACTAGTATAAGCTAAAAACAGACAATGATAACAACTATTAAGCACAAATAAGCTAAAAGTATACCACAGATTTAAGTCTAAGCTATAATTTCAATAAGCTACCAAGATAAAATTTAAACGTGAACACTTACAAACCCAATCCCCCTCAGCATGAAAAGAGGGGGCTCACTATGCTAGCCTGCCTTTAAGACAGACCACTGGACACCTTGTGGTAGCCTTTTCAATCACCAATAAGCTCAGCTTATTCAAATAAGCTGAGCAGTTGACTTTTCTTGACTTTTTGGATTTTTGGATTTTTGGAAAAGAAAAAACAAACAAAGTTCACTACAAGCTATATAAGCTTGAATGAGCTTGTGTATACAGTAAAACAACAATGAAAAGGATTTAAAAGAGAAAACAGAACATACATTTTTTTGGTTTTTATAAAATTTTTATATATATATATTTTTTTTTTGGTTTTTCTTTTTGATAATAAACAACAGCAAAAACAAAATCTATTAAGACAGAAGATTGAAACTATGTAACTTATAAAAGAAAGATGCTTGCTTTAAAGGAAATAAGACAGAAATAAGTAAAATAAGCAATAAGCAAAGAGGGAATAAGTAAATAAGCTGAAATGGAAATGAAATAAGAAAACAGAAATCAAACTTTCATTAATATAAAACTGAGTTACAAAAACAGAATTGGCAGAGTAACATTACATTAAACTACACACTCTAAACGTATGAAGGGGGGTTTATAGGAGAGCAGGGGAGGTGAGGTGCTAGGGTTTGAGAAGGTCCTAGAACTTCAATTCAGGCCACATATCATCAATCCAGCTCATTATGTTGTCATCCCACCAATTCTATCCATTTGAATGAGACCTTATCTTGTTTCCACGCATCAATAGCCAATCAGGGATCATTGTTGTGCCACGGTGGAGGGTTTATGACAACATTTCTGACACGTTGTCAGCTTCTAGATAGATTCTTAGTACGAGGTATGGATTAGGATAGGTACGAGGTAATTATGGTGAGGGAGCAGGGTAAAACGGTGGGAGGGATGCACAGTAACACACGCCTTGTGTTATTTTATTATATTTTGATTTTTTGGGTCGGGTTTGGGGGTTTGGATTGGGCTTGGACCGGAAATATAAATGGTGGTGGGTTGGTGTTTGTTTGTGGATCTTGGGCTTGTGTTTGTTTTGTATATTTTGGATTAAGGGATCCGGTTTGTAGTATTAAATCAAACCAAGGGACCAAAAATGTACAATCTGAAATTATGAGGACCTTTGCTGCCAATCTTCACAAATATAACTCCAAGGGCTCTTTGTGGCATTTTATGAATGATGAGGGGTCTTGAGTTGTTAATCTTCCAAAGTTTCTTCATGAGGACCAAAAGTGACAATTCATGAAAGTTGAGGGACCATAAATGTCATTTCTTCAAACTTATGACCAAGGGTCATTCTTGTAATTCTTGAAACTTTGAGGATTCCATTTGACCATATGTGCCTTACTTTGACCACTAGCTTCCCCGGCTCCGGCTTTATTAAAACTTTTCCAATTCTCGTGCCCGTTTTGTCATTTTCTCGTGATTTTTCGTCTTTTTCTTAAATATCCGTTCCTGCACATTCACAAACACAAAAACACATATTCTTTGGCATTATTGGTTAGTTTTTGGTTTATTTGGTCCAATTTTGGCTAAGAAAAGGTGAGTGAATAAGCACTCACCAAATCCCATAACCTCCATTAAGCTACAGCTATGGTTAACTAAATTTAGGCCCAAGTTCAATTACAACAATGCAGTTTAGAAATTTTATTTGTTATGGAGAAAAAATGCCACACAAATCTTACTAATGTTTCCCCCTTTATTTATTTTATTAACCCGACAACGGCTCATCAAAAAATTGGCATATAGTTCTTAATGATACTTTTATCACGCCGCAATTTGGAATTAAGGACATAATGCACTTTAAGGGTTATGCGCATGATTTGAAACTTATCTTCCACAAATGCGATAAGTAGTCAAAGCAGAAATTACCTCATACGATGGGAAAGTAAGCTTAACCAAACACCCCCTCTCCATATCTAATTTCAAACCCAGAAGCTTGTGACGTTGGAACACCCCCTCCTCCACTAAAAATAAATTCCGAAATTGCTACCTATTATCAAAATCCAAAAACAGAACTATGAGACCTGTAAAATATAGAAATTAAATACAGAAATTATTATGTCAGTAGGGTACCTTTGTTACTCATCATCTTCTTTCAACAACCACTTAACAAACATCACCAATCTCACAAAAACCTACCCCATAATCACCAGATCACATCAGATAACCAACAGCATACTTGAAACACCGGACCAACTGATTATAATTCAACAAATATTCATCGAAACTAAAAACCCACATAAACACCTACCTCTGGAAAAAAAAATATGTATAATCAAAATCAAGAATCCTGAATAAAAACCCACATAAACAAAAACCCATGAACAAAATTTCTCAAGTACAATTAAAATAAGAATGAAAACTTCTTCTAAGATTACACACAAACCCGCAATCTTAAACTACGTACCTGCAATTAGCTAGGGATTTCAAAAACCACAAAAGCAAATACGATTAAACCCAAACCCAGCGGGTTTGAAGGTAGTTAAACCCCAATTGATGTTTTTATTTTTGGATAGAGAGCGAGAGAGATAGAGATAGAGAGTTGGTGAGATGGTTCTAGAGAGACCGAGAGAGATAGAGAGGTGGGAAGATATGAGGGTATGTGTACGGGGTTCTCTTTTTTTTTTTTTTTTTTTTTTTTTTTTTTTTTTTTTTTTTTAATGCTACAGAAGTTTTGGGGGAACAGTACTGTTCACAAGATTCTTGATAAATGTTATTATGTATAATATGTTCATTTTATGTGTGATTAGGCAATCAATAGAAACACAATCATTATCTCCAATACCGAACAATATCATGTAATTAACTAACATTAGCATTTAAAGATTAACTAAAATGGAGTAGATGATCTTTTATAGCAAAATAGTTTAGTCTTTAATGCCTTTTTTCTAAACCATTTCAACATCATATATTCATATAAAATCTTAGATTAATCGTTTTATGAAAAGTGAAGGATGAATGTAGGACCCAAATACAAAAAAAGTAATAAAAGTGTAAAAGTTTATGATGACTTTACAGAGTGGATTAAGGAGATTATTGATGATTAAATAATGTGATTAGTTATGTAAGGATGTAATGATTGGGAATTTGGGATTATCTCACGTTTGGTGGCAAGTTTATGATTACATCCATACCTCAAACATCCAACATATCATCATCATCCTCATTTGCGCCGTTCGTTTTCTGTCACATTTTTTTCTTTATGATTTTTAATGTTTATTTGGCTAGTACAATCTATAGTCATAGGAATATTATTGTTTAAACTTGTAACAAGTTTGTTTTGCATTAAATAAAATTAAAATAAAAATACATACGTTTATTTGGGTAGCACACTTGTGGTCGCGGAAAGTTGACCACAAAAAATTTCGTTTTAGGTGAGATAAAAAGAGTTAAAAAAGAATTACGTCCTAAAAATGTTTCCTGGAGTTGAAGTTAGAGTACCCTTTTTCGTGTAGTGGGCCTTTTTGAGACAATATGTTTGATTGCTTGAAGTCACCTATCACAAAAAACGATTTATTTTTCATGACTATTGTGAGTTGTGACACAAATGATGCATGTCCGTAGTGTACGTATTTCTTTATATGGCATAAAATAGAGAAAACTGCAAAATACATCCCTGTGGTTTACACATTTTAGCATCTTACATCTCTGTCAGAAACTTTTGGCAATATACATCTCCCGTTAGGCAAACCTTTGCCACAATACATCCCTCGTTAACAACGAGGACTAACGGTGCAAATTTTTTCTCCGTTATCTCTTAACGAGACTGAAAATATTACACCGTTAGCCTTCATTAGCCAAACATTTGCACCGTTAGTCCTCTTTTGGAATTTTTTTTTCCGTTTTTGTCAGTTTTTGTACGTTTTATCAGGTTTTTAATTTTTTTATCCGTTTTTTGTACGTTTTATCTACTTTTTGTCAGTTTTTTTCCGTTTTTTGTACGTTTTATCAGTTTTTAACGTTTTGTCCGTTTTTTGTACACTGTATCCGTTTTTTGTCAGTTTTTTTTCGTTTTTTGTACGTTTTATCAGTTTTTTAACGTTTTATCCGTTTTTTGTACGTTTTATCCATTTTTTGTCAGTTGTTTTCCGTTTTTTGTACATTTTATCAGTTTTTTAACGTTTTAATCCGTTTTTTGTACGTTTTATCCATTTTTGTCAGTTGTTTTCCGTTTTTTGTACGTTTTATCTATTTTTTTGTCAGTTTTATCTCATTTTTTGTACGTTTTATCAGTTTTTAACGTTTTAATCCGTTGTTTGTACGTTTTATCCATTTTTTGTCAGTTTTGTTTACATTTTGTCCATTTTTTGTACGTTTTTATCTGTTTTTTGTACGTTTTATCAATTTTTTGTCAGTTTTCCTCTTTTTTGTACGTTTTATCTTTTTTTTTACGTTTAATTCATTTTTTGTACGTTTTATCATTTTTTTACGTGTTATCAGTTTTTTACGTTTTTTGTACGTTTATGTTTAATTCATTTTTTGTACGTTTTATCAATTTTTTATAAGTTTTGAATGTTTTATCAGTTTTTATATGTTTTTTGTACGTATAAAACGTTAAAAAAACTGACAAAAAAAAGGATAAAACGTACAAAAACCGGATAAAAATGATAAAACGTACAAAAAACATAAAAAATTGACAAAAAACGAATAAAACATACAAAATATGGATAAAAACATACAAAAAACAGACAAAATATAAACAAAACTGACAAAAAATGAATAAAACGTACAGAAAAACGGATTAAAACATTAAAAACCCGATAAAATGTTCAAAAAATAAATAAAAATGATTGATCCCAAACGGTCAACCTAAATTGACCAGGTAAATGGACAACAAGGTCAAACTGCCTAGAGTCAATCTCCGCGGAAGTATAGTGTTTCCCCGGGTCGTTATGTCCCGACGAGGTGTGGATGGTATTAAAACGGTTTGTGATCGGATGAATTTGGACGGAAATGGGTATAAGTGAGTTGTGATGACTACACTACTGGAATATAAAAGAAAATAGCTTAAATACACTATATTAACAAGACTGGAAAGTCAGAAAAACCAGAAACGTTTAAAACTTAAAACGCGTACGTTCACGTTTAAATAAAACGTAAACGTACAAAATAAAAAGTGAAAACGGAAATCTGAAAACACCCAGGGGGTGAAAATGACTTTTTTAGAAACTTAAAGGTAAAAGAAAATTTTTAGAAAAAGAAAATAAATTTTAACACTAATTAATTATTTAATATTAATTAAATACTAATTATTACTAATTATTAATATTTAAACAACTTAAATATAATACAATATTATTTAAACACTAGAAAAATGAAAATAAAATTTCTAAAATTATAAAATAACTAAAAATAAGTTTTAAAATTAAAAATAAGTGTTTTTGTCTTTTTGTGGTTTTTTTATTAATTAATTACTAATTACCTAATTAAACTATTTTAAATTAAGAAAAATACTAAATGAACAGTAAAAATTCTAGAAAATTTCCTAAAATTATATTATAATATATAAAAGCTAGGAAAAATATAAAAACTATGTTTTACTTAATAAAAACTAATTATGCTATTTTAAACTAATTATTAATTAATAATTAATAAAACTAAGATTAATTCTACTAAATACTAAATGATAAAATAAAAATCTGAAAAAATTATTATAAATACTTTAATATAATAGGAATTTAAGAAAAATATAAAAACACCAAGTACTTAATAAAAATCTAAAAATGAAAAATAAAATTTAAATAAAATTAAATAGAAACTATCACTTAAAATTACTTTGTTTTTTCTGGATTTTTATTTTAGAAAACTATTTTACAACTAAAAACATGAACTTTTTGTAAAAACAAGTTTTGTGGAAATCAAAAATAAGCAAAACACAAGCTTATTAATGTGACAGTTGACTTTGGTCAACTGTCAAGGGAAATAAGCTAGAATGGCTTAAGTGGGACCCACAATGGGTAAATTCTGATCTAAATAACTTAAATGAACATGAATAAGCCATAAAAATCATAAGGAGTCCACAGAATAAGCAATAAGATCAAAAATAAGCACATTGAAACTTGTTTGAAACTGAAAATGGGGACAGAACTTTGGGCTTAATTTAAGTGGGGTCCACAGGGTTAATGGTCAAACCAAGGGTCATAGGAGAAAGCCTGGCAGGGGGGAGTTGGTAGGAACCAATGGGAAGGCCTGAGGACCACAAGGGTGGCCAGAAAACCACCACCAAGGTGGTGGTGTGGCTGATGTAACTGCAGCAGCAGGGGGGTTTGCAGCCCTGCAGCTGACTTTAGGGGATTGTGGGGCCCAGGGAAAAATTCATAAAAATGTAACCAAGATGGAATTCAAAAGTTGAGCTGGGGGGCTATCACTAGGAACAAGTTTCAACCTCAGAAGGCAAATACAAAAATCAAAACAATTGGTTGAACTTTTGTAAAAATCTGAAAATGGGTAAAGTTGACTTTTAAGAAGATGAACTAAGTTTGACTAAAGTGAAATTATAATGATTCCTATAGACTAAATAAGTAACAACAAGTTGTAATAAGATAAATTTAAGCTAATAAAACAACTAACAAACACAAAATGATGATTGTGCAACTGAAAAACACCAACAGTGAACAAATAAGACCCCTATTATGGATTTTTGACTTTTCAAGTTAAAAGCTGCAATTTGTTGGCTCAAATGAATTTACTATGACCTAGGGAGTCTATTGATGCAGCAAAGAGACCAAGCAAGCCATGAAATCAGATGGAACTTAACTTATCCAAACACCCTATATAATGGCAGTTTACACTGTGTGTTAGATTTCTAGGCTTAACTTCCCACACCTAATGATCTAACACTAACTACTAACTGTATTTAAGTCTAATTGAACAATAAAATACTGCTACTAATAATGAGAAAACAGAAATGCCATATGGGCAAAACTAAGGCAGTGAGATAAGTAAACTTGAACTACAACACCTAAATATCAAACTAGAGTATTCTAATGACTTAAATAAGCAATATCAAACACAAATAAGCTGTAAACTACAGTAGCATGTAAATGAAAACTCAAACTATGAAAATAAGGTTTTTACCACTTTCAACCCCTAACTGAAATAGGGGTGCAATCCAATCCAAAACCTATCTCTCAGATAGGCTAATCATCACCATGAACCATCAATCTAGCATCTTCACACCCAAATGCATCATTATAAGTCCCTGTTTGACTTATCTTGACTTTTTGAGCTTTTGAACTAAAGTCTGTTTTGAACCTGCTGAGCTTATGAAGATTTATAAAAGGGCTTATGTGAACCACAATTACTACTAAACAAGCCTTTCATAACATCACAGATGAAATAAATTTCTTAAATGAAAATTGCAATGGTGAAATAAAAGCTTGAACTGGAATACTGAATTGAATAAGATTGTTGTTACAATGAAAACTTTTAGAAGTACAAATCAAAGTTTTAACAAAAACAGGGAATGGAATTACATTTTAATAAGTAAACTAAACTACATCTAATAAAAACTAACTGCCTAAAATCTACTACTTGAGCTCCACTGCATCACTTAACAGGTTGTTAGAAAGGGATGAGAAGACAGAAATATGGGTGACGACCCATACTGCAACTGTTTTTGATTACCGAGTCGCTAGCTTGACTCGACCTCGAATTGATTTGTCCATGAGGTAGCTTGTTTTTGATTCCCGAGTCACTAGCTTGACTCGACCCCGAATTAAAATTGTCCTTGGGGAAATTTGTTTTTGTTAACCGAGTCCCTAGCTTGACTCGACCCCGAATTTATTGGTCCATGGGGTAAGTTTGGAGATCCGGGACAACCATTGGTTGTATGTCCCCTCCAAAATAGTGTTTTAACCGATGACCATTTACTTTAAAATTGGGACCGTCGGGTTGCAATAACTCAACAGTTCCATATGGGTATACTTTGGTTATAGTAAATGGTCCAGACCAACGGGTTTTTAGTTTACCCGAGAAAATTTTCAACCTTGAATTGAAAAGAAGAACTCTGTCACCAACGTTGAAAACGCGGTTCTTTATTTTAGAGTCATGTATCTTTTTAGTCTTTTCTTTATAGATTAAAGAATTTTCATAAGCTTGATCACGTAATTCATTTAGTTCGTTTAGTTGAACTTTATGGTGATCACCCGCTGTCTGAAGGTCGAAATTTGCATGTTTCAAGGCCCAATAGGCCTTATGTTCTAATTCAATCGGAAGATGACATGCTTTCCCGTACACTAACTTATATGGAGTACACCCAATGGGTGTTTTGTAAGCAGTGCGGAAAGCCCATAATGCATCGTCCAACTTATCCTACCAAGAGGCACGGTTTTCACCAACCGTCCTCTCCAGAATTCTCTTAATACCCCGATTTGAGACCTCCACCTGCCCAGTTGTTTGGGGGTGGTATGCTGTGGAAAGACGGTGAGTAACACCATATTTCAGCATTACTCTTGCAAATTGTTCATTGCAAAAGTGCGTGCCACGATCACTGATAATGGCACGAGGAGTCCCGAATCTGGCAAAGAGAGACTTTAAAAATTTAACAACTACTCGGGCATCATTGGTGGGTAAGGCTTTTGCCTCAACCCATTTTGACAGATAGTCGACAGCGACGAGTATATACTTATTCCCTCGTGAAGACGGGAATGGCCCCATAAAATCAACGCCCCACATATCAAATATTTCACAGACTTGGATGGCGTTTTGCGGCATCTCATTCTTTTTAGAAATATTCCCGTGACGCTGGCAAGCCTCACAGGTTTTGATAAGTTCATGGGCGTCTTTATAGATCGTGGGCCAAAAGAATCCTGAATCAAACACCTTTTTTGCGGTGTAGTTTGGGTTATGATGTCCCCCCGTGGGTCCATCATGACAAGCTTTAAGAATTTCCATGGCTTCTTGGCCATGGACACACCGTCGGATGACTTGATCCGCACATATTTTAAACAAGTAGGGGTCGTCCCAAAAGTAATGTTTCACATCTTTAAAGAATTTTCTTTTCTGTTGGGACGACATCCCTTTCACAACGAAATTTCCCGCACGGTAATTTGCAAAGTCGGCAAACCATGGGGTGGTGGTATTATCCCGGTTAGAGATGAGATTTAAAGTCTCCAGAGGAAAAGTTTCATTAATTTCTTTTCTCTCGAGAATATCCTGATGAGGATTTTCTAACCGGGACAAGTGATCAGCTGCAAGGTTCTCTGCTCCTTTTTTATCTCTTATGAGAATATCGAATTCCTGGAGGAGCAAGACCCACCGGAGCAGTCTTGGCTTTGCATCCTGTTTAGTGAACAGGTATTTCAAAGCCGAATGGTCCGTATACACCACGCTTTTGTTTAAGATTAAGTAAGACCGAAATTTTTCGAAGGCATATACCACAGCTAATAATTCTTTTTCTGTGGTGGTATAGTGTGTTTGAGCTTCGTTCATGGTCTTACTTGCGTAGTGTATTGGCTGAAAATGTTTGGTTTTGCGTTGCCCCAGAACTGCACCAATAGCGAAATCGCTAGCATCGCACATAAGTTCAAAGGGTAAGTCCCAGTCGGGGGCAACAAGGATTGGTGCTTCGGTAAGTCTTTTCTTTAAAATTTCAAAGGCTTCGATGCACTCTGGTGAGAAGACAAAAGGAGCATCCTTTTCAAGAAGGTGAGTCATAGGCCGGGCTATTTTGGAGAAATCCTGAATGAATCTCCGATAGAACCCGGCATGGCCGAGGAAACTCCTAATTCCTTTAACAGTGGTGGGATGAGGCAGTTTAGCAATAACATCAATTTTGGCCTTATCGACCTCAATCCCACTTTTTGAAATTTTATGGCCGAGGACAATGCCCTCTTTAACCATAAAATGGCTCTTCTCCCAGTTTAGACAAAGATTAGTGTTTTCACAACGTTGAAGCATTTTTTCTAAGTGGGAGAGGCACGAGTCGAAAGAATTCCCGATGACTGAGAAGTCATCCATAAATACCTCCATGGTTTTTCCAATCATGTCATGGAAAATAGCCATCATGCACCTCTGGAAAGTGCCCGGAGCATTGCATAACCCAAAAGGCATGCGACGATAGGCAAATGTCCCGTAAGGGCATGTGAAGGTAGTCTTATCTTGATCCTGTGGATCAATGGGAATTTGGAAGTATCCCGAGAAGCCGTCAAGGAAACAATAATACTCATTTCCTGCTAGTCTTTCGAGCATTTGATCCATGAAGGGCAGAGGAAAGTGGTCTTTACGGGTGGCTTCGTTAAGCTTTCTGTAATCAATACATACTCGCCACCCTGTAACCAAACGAGTTGGTATCAACTCGTTGTCCTCATTTGTGATAACCGTGATACCACCCTTCTTTGGAACACAATGTATTGGGCTAACCCAAGGACTATCTGATATGGGGTAAATCAATCCCGCATCAAGAAGTTTGATAACTTCAGCTTTTATAACTTCGTGGATTTTTGGATTTACTCTTCGTTGATGCTGCACGGTAGGTTTAAAGTCCTCTTCCATTAGGATTTTGTGTGTACAAAAATCCGAGTTAATACCCTTTATGTCTGAGAGCTTCCAAGCAATTGCTTGCTTGTGGGACTTTAGAACCTTAAGCAGCGCAGTTTTCTCCTCATCCTTTAAGTCTTTTGCAATAATGACCGGTAACTTATCGTTACCTTCCAAAAATGCATATTCTAGATGAGGAGGCAGGTCCTTAAGTTCAACCTCGGGGAAATCATCATTTTTCTCAACATATTTGACTTCCGCCTTATGAAGTTGTGGAGGTAGAACAGGAATGGGAGAAGGATCTTTGTTCAATAACCTCTCAAGGAGAAGTATATCCTCCTCCGGGTCAATCTCTTGGTAATCAATTCCCTCGGGAACTGAATCACTTTTGAGAAAGGCCTCTAATTCCTCAAGGACGAAATCACTTCCCTCAAACGGAGTGAGGGAAGGAGAAGAATTAGCGATTATAGGATCAGAAGAAGTAGTGGGATTGCCACTCGGAAAATTATCAGCGAATCCAAGGAATTCCTGAGCATACTCCTCGGATGCAATGTCAATGACATCAATTCGGTTGACCGAATCAGCATTATAATTCGAGGAGTATCTCGAGGTTTGATCAAGGTTGAACGTAATCGCTTCATTGCTAACTCGTAACGTGATTTCCTCATCGAAAACATCGATTAATGCACGTCCCGTTCTTAAGAATCCCCTCCCAAGAATGAGAGGAACTCTTGGATCTGCATCGAAATCAACAACGACAAAGTCTGCCGGAAAATTGAACTGTCCCACTCTCACAAATACGTCCTCGGCAATACCGAGGGGACGTGAAATTGAACGGTCTGCAAGCTCGAGAGTCATGCATGTGGGACTAAGTGCCTGAAGAGAGAGCTTTTTCCAAACTGAGTGAGGCATTAAGTTGATGCTTGCACCAAGATCGGCCAAGGCAAAACATTCAACCATCCCAGGAAAAATACATGGTATTAAGAATCTCCCGGGGTCTCCTAGCTTTACAGGAAGCTTTTTCAATAGAACCGCAGAGCAGTTCTCATTGAGTGGAGTTCGTGCCATTTCAAACATTTTTTCTTTATTGCTCAACAGGTTTTTGATTATCGATGTGAATTTGGGCATTAAAAGAAGAGCATCCGCGAAGCTAATATCGAAGTGTAGTTCTTGGAAAATCTGAAAGAATTTTTCCATCTGATGATTAGCTTTTTCACGGAGCTTTTGGTCTTGCAATCGCGAGGGATATGGAATTGTTGTTTTTGGGTTGGCTTTTGGATATTCAACAGGACCTTTGGTAGTTTCAAACATGACTTTTTTTGGAGGAGTCGGGACCGGGATAACTGGAGGAGGGATGTCATTAGTACCTCCGTTATTATTAGGAAGTACCGTATCCGTAGTATCCTCAGTTTCACATTCCTCTACAGGGATAGGAGATGAGGTAGAGGGATCTGTAGGTCCTTGGTAAGAAACTCCACTTCTTGTGGTGATCGCCTTTGCATCGCCCCTCGGATTAACGATCGTGTTGCTAGGTAAAGTTGTACCTGAGCCCGAGGGTCGATCATTTAAAGACTTCTGCAAATTAGATATTTGATTAACCAGCATTTTGTTCAGTTCTTCTTGGGATTTCATAAACTGTTTTAATAACTCATCACGTGATGGTCCAGTTGGAACAATGGCTTGATTTTGGTTTGGAAAATTTTGAGCCCGATTGTTCTGGAAATTCCCATGTTGCTGATTGTTATTACCTTGGAAGTGGTTTTGTTGTTGAAAATTACCCGGTGGGTAATTGTTCTGACCTTGATTTCTGTTATAATTCCCTTGGTTCTGATTTTGGTGAACCTGGTTTTGACCAGAGTTGAAATTCCCTTGGTTGTTATAACCTTGGTTCATTCGGTTCTGGTTCTGATTCTGATTAAAGTTCTTGTTCCTATTCTGAGGTTGATTAAACCCTGGTGGTCCAATATAGTTATTAGAACGGTAGCTCAAAAGATTTCGGTCTCCTTGCGGTTGGTAAGAATTACCTCCCGTATTATAGGAACCTTGAGCTGCAGACACATTTTCACGAGCAAAGCCACCGGAGGCTGGGCACTCTGTGTAGGGATGTGGACCACCGCAAGTTTCACAACTCGGGCTAACAGTTTTGACCTGATTAGGATTATTCTGATGGATACGCAAAACTGCTGTAGACAAATCATCCAGCTTTTTAGCTAGGATTGATATTTCATTGCTTGCCGGAGTGACAGACTTAGATGAGTCATTCCTCTCAGAAGAGGAGTCCCAAAAATTATGATGGGCAGTCATGTTTTCTATCAAGTCGTAGCACTCTTCAGGGGTCCTTTTCATAAAGGTGCCCCCAGCAGCAGCATTGATGGTGTCACGATGACGAAGTGTCAAACCATTATAAAAGGTATCAATAATGGTGACAAGAAGCATATTGTGATTAGGACACCTATCAATAGCAAGTTTGTAGCGTTCCCATGCCTCAAATAAGGACTCTTCGGGAAGCTGTCTGAAGTTGCTGATATCATTCCTCAGCTTTGTGACCATAGATGGTGGAAAGTATTTGGCCAGGAATTTAGTGATCATCTCATCAAAAGTGTGGATCGAATTCTTTGGAAGTCGATCGAACCATGAAGTTGCATGATGAGTGAGAGAATAGGGGAACAAGTATAGACGTAGGCTGTCTTCGGCGACGCCATGTTGTTTCATGCTTTGGGTGACAGTTAAAAATTTGTCGAGATGCCTGTTGGCATCGTCACCCGGCAATCCGTGGAACTGGCACGTATTCTGGATCTGTTGTATCATGTGGTGTTTTAATCCAAAATCCGTGGCTCCAATAGTGAGTGGTGCAATTGGTCCACCCCTCCCGTGCATGGTAGGTTGACACAGTTCCTCCATAGTTCGGGTGTCAGGAACTGGCTCATCCTTGGGAGGGATTGGGGGCTCGTCGTTCATTTTGATTGTGTGTCTTCTGTAACAGTACGTAACTCGGGTACGTTTTTCTTCTTTTTATTCTTTGTTTGTGAACGAGTGCGCATGCAAAAAAATTATTTTTCAACACAAGATCGAGGCAAAACTACAGTGAACTTAAACCCAATAATCACAAATGAACAGCTCCTTTAAAAAAGGTACACTATTCACAAGGATACACTGGTAAGTTTTTAATCTTTTAGGTTTGGGAACTTATTATGTTCACACCCCCAGTTGGTAGGTGTTCTGCCTTGGTTTGCGGTGGTAAACTTTTATGTAATTATATTCACAGTAAAATGTTTTTGGCTTTTCGTGTATGGGTGAAAAAACTTGGAAACTATTTTGGAACTGATTCGTTAACCGAAATCGTCCCTTTAAGATTACTCGCAGACTAGCGGGAGGAAATAAATGTATTCCTCTTCAGTTCGCAATTTAATGTCAGAATTTACCTTATACCAGCTGTATAGGTTGTAATCTTAAAGACAACGAAGTAATTTAACTTCACAGTTTGTTTTGTTGTTTATGATTTGTTTGGTGTTGTTAACACTTTAGGAGAAATGTTAATGAACGTTTTCAGATATGATTTTGATTTTCTTAAAAATTTACAAAGTGGTGATATTTGTACAGGAGGGTTTTTGAAAACCACTAAACTTTTACCGTTTTGAAATACGCAACAACCTCCCCGGCAGCGGCGCCAAATTTTGACTCCTCCCAAACCAACCAGTCAGCCGTGTGCAGCTGTTAGGCCCACCTGGGAGAAAGTGCAAGTTAATATTGACCGTGGAAGTACAGGAAAATCCCCGGGTCGTTAAATCCCAACGAGATTGAAATTGTATTTGTAAACGGATAGGAGAGTGAGTGGTACTGAGGACAGTAACAAAGATGATTTGAGGGTTGATTACACTACTGATTGCTTGATATTTGGAAAATATGAAATTAACATAATTACAGATATAAGCACAAAATCAGATAATCAGATAACAGACAGAGAAAAGTGGTATTTAACAAGTTACAAACTACAGGGGTTAAAATTGAAACTTTGAAAACTTAATATTAAAGAAAATAGAAAATGAAATTGAAATTATGAAAACTATTATTATATTATTTAATTACTATTTAATTAATAAAACTAATTAAAATCTAATTTTAAAACTTAATTTAAATTAACTAAAAATGACAACTATTACAAATAAACCTAAAAATTTATAAAAATAATTTCTAAACTTAACTAAGAACTTGAAGAAAGTATAAAAAATGAAAATAAATATTTTTGTCTTTTTATGAGTATTTTATTAATTAATAACTATTTAACTTAATTAAACTATTTTAACTATTTTGAATTACTATTAATACTAAATTACCTTAGAAAATTATGATAAAATTTATAAAACTATTTAAACACTACAGGAATACTACAAAATTATAAAAACTTGCTAAAAATTATATTTAAGCTAATTGACTAATTAATTACTTATTAATTAATTTTAAGCTAATTTAATTAATTTAAATAAGAAAATTATAAAATGAACAGTGGAAATTATGAAACTATTTTTTAAAAATCTTAACTACTTTATAAAACTTAGGAAAAATATAAAATTCTACTTTAGTTAATTAAAATTAAAGAAATCTATTTAATTATTAATATTACCTATTTAATTATTTAAACTAGTTTTAAATCTAATAAATAATAAACTGCTTAGGAAAATTCTAATAAAATTATTTTAACTACTTTAAGGTACTAGGTAATTTATTAAATTATAAAATTGGACAAGTGCTTATTAATAAGCTAAAATGAGAATTAATTAGATAATTTCTATTAAATAGAAGCTATCACTATTTTTATGTTTGCTTTTTCTGGTTTTTCTTTTATAAAACTACTTAAATACTTAAATAATGAAACTTTTACAAAAACAACTACTTTGGAAATCAAGAATAAGCACTGAGAGTGCTTATTTGCTTAAACAGTTGACTAAGGTTGACTAAATTAAGAAATAAGCTAAACTGAGGTTATGTGGGGTCCACTATGGTGAAATCTAGTTTACCTAAGTTACTTGAACTATATTAAACTAAAATTAATGAGATAAGCTCCTAAAATAAGCTGAAAATCCCAAATAAGCACTTGCTTATTTCTCTTCTGACTCAGAAATGGGACAGAGATTGGGGACAATTTAAGGTGGGGTCCACTGATCTATAGGTCAAACTAATGGTCAAGGTTTGAACCTGGGTAGGAGGGGGGTTGTAATAAGCTAGGTTTGATGTGTGGGACCTACTGGTGTGGGCTGCAGCCACCACTTAAGTTGGTGGTGTGGTGGTGGTGTGCTGATGAGCAGGGTAAGGCTTTGCCTTGCAGTCCACTTTCAATGAGTGTGGGGTCCATAAAAATAAAAGAGGGTTCAAACTAAACCTAGGGGTTCAAATGTGGGTTGATAAGCTACAGATTAAACTAATAAGCTACCTTATTGGTTCACTAATAAGCTCTGTGTGAGCCTTTGGATTGGTGATCAAATACTGAGTGCTCAGTATAGCTTGTTTTACAAAGGTCACAAGTTTGATCCTAAAAGCTATTCTACAATAAGCTAAAGTCTAAATTAAACCTAGATGTGAAAAGCTGGTATATTAAGCTACAATTAAGCTGAAACCTAGGGTGTGGGGTCCACTGAGTTGATAAGAAATCACCACCAAAGTATTGGTGATGGACTGGGTCTGAATGAGCAGGGCACACCTTTGCCCTGCAAGTGAGTTTGAGGGTCTGTGGGGCTTAGGGAAAAAATCTTAAAAATATAAAACTTATTGGAACTTAAAGATGGGCTGGTAGAGTATTACTACAACAAATTTTAAGTCCTAGATCTTACTCTATAATTCTAAACAAATCTTGGAATTTTTGAGAAAATCTGAGATGTGCACTTTGACTATTTCATGAAACTTGAGTTGGTTTGACTTATGTGAACTTTGAACTTAATTTATGAGCTGATTATGTTATATTAAGATGAAATAAAGTTAAAACAAGCTTTTCTAACAACTTTTTAACATGTAAACAAGATTTGGTATGAAAATTCCTAATCAGTGACAGTAGGTTAAAGATCCAAGTGATTTTTGACTTTTACTCTAACAAGACCTAATTATTTTTGTTTCTCTGGACTAATATTAAACTAAATGACTTGTGTAAACTAGGAATAACAACAATAACAAGCTGAGTTACACAGAACATGAAAATCCAAACACACCTTTATACTAGACTGTTTTGATATTTGTGAAGTAAATGGTTACAAGAGCTTATGCTACTGATCCATACTAACTTATTATGATATATTAGATCTAATTAAGCACTTAGAAACAGAAATTGGCCACAGATACTCAAGAACACAAGATATGCAATGTTGACTGTTTAATTTTTATTTTTTAGTAACTATTAATTCCAACATACAAGGTACTAATCTAAGGTTATATTATAACTATATAAGACTGAATAAGCTTAAAACAACTGAAAAAGCTAAACAATAAGCAAGGCTACAGTAAAAAGACAGAAATGAAATTTTTGAGACTTACAAATTGCTTTCCTGCTTGGAACCAAGAACCAAGAACAAACCTATGGAATCTCCACAGATTCACTAACCCAAGACCATCCAATATTTGCCTTGCTCCTACTTGATCATGCTTGAAGAACTGATTTTTGAATTTTTCTTTATTTTTTTGTATTTTTGTGAATTTTTTACCTTGAACACTAAATTGATTAATTAAGTTTCTAAAAGCTTACACAAGCTTTCTGAGGAGCTTATATGAGCTTATTGAGTCTGTAACATCAACTAAGAACAACACTTATAGCTTATTGAGAAATTTGAAATGAAATTGGAAATTGCATTACTTGAGATAACAAAACACACTTGATTTTTATTAACTGAAAAGATTACTAGTACACTGAGAATACTAACTTGAAACCTTGAAAGCTTTAAATTACACTTGAACTTTTTAAAGAAACTAATACGACATACATTAATTGAAAATAAACTAGGTACTCTTCTCCTCTGCTTCTCTTGGTCTTTATAGGCTTCAATTAGGTTTAGAAATATCTTCTGAGCCTTTCCCACTTCATCTGAGCCATTGATTTAGTCCAATTAACATCCACCGTTTAAACTCACTTTTGGCGCCAAAGTCCTCCACGTTAACGTGGAGGCAAAGGGTTGTAATTAAGGATAATTGGGAGTATGTGGAGGTGTCAGGGGACAAAGGGGAGGGTTTTTAGGACAAGTTGGGCTTTTATGGAAGAAACAGAGGTTATGAAGTAGTTTGGAGAGAATTTTTGTGGAGAAAGCATTAAATGCCCATCTGGTTTGATGTGTGAGGTGGAAAAGAGGTGATGGTGAGCTGGAAGGTGGTGAGGTGGTGGTAAAACCACCTGGTATTGGTGAAGCAGGGGTGGGGGAGAAGGGTGTACAGTGGTGGTGGGGTGTTTGGCGGTTTTGGGTGGTCAACGCGGGTCAACGCGTTTTTAAATAACGCAGGGTTGGGTTTGGGCTTAGGGTGGAATGGGCTTAGGGGATAGGTGGGCTGGGTAATTAAGATGGGTTGGATTTGGTTTTGGATTTATTAAAATAAAAAGGGTCCGGATTGGTTTAAGTGAACAAGGACCAAAAATGTAATTTTGGCAAAGGTGAGGGACTGTAATTGTGATATTTCCCAAACATTCATAAGGGTGTAATTTGCCAAGAACCAATAATACAAGGACCAAATTCATATTTTACCATTTTTCAAAATTACCGGGGACCTTTTCTGCCAATTCCACAAACTCTAGGGACCATTATTGAAAATTTGGATTTTTAAGGGACTGTGTTTGTAATTTCTCAAAAGTTTATCAAAATTGTTCCATTTTGTCATTCATGCATAGTACAAGGGTATTATTTGTAAATTTCCAATTTTGAATACCCAGAGACCATTTTGCCAATTTTGTAACTTGAGGGGTAAAAATTGCCAGTTTGTGTAAACTTTTATCCAGGGATGTTTTGTGAACATTTTTGGTTTCCCAAAGACTTAAGTTGACTTTTTATTCATTTAAAACCTTCAGGGACTAGTTTTGTCAATATTTGAAACTTGAGGGACTGAAACTGCCAATTATGCAAACTTTGTACGTTTTTCATTTGTTTTTGCATATTTTGTATTTGAAACATATAAAACACACTTCTAAGATATTTTAAGTATTATGATGCATTTTTGAGTGTTTTTGTATGTTTTGGCAGTTCAGATTGGTACAAAATGATGAGTATTTAGACACTCATCATGGGGATAATAATACATTAGGATCCGTTTGGTTTTGTAGAAATTAAATCACAAGGACCAATTTAGTAAAAGCTGAAAATTAAGGGACCTGCTGTGTAAATAATCCAAAGTTGTAACCAAGGACTAAACTTGCCATATAATAATATCCAAAGACCAAAATTTCAATTTTCCAAATTTTGAAAATCCCGGGGACTAAAATTGCCAATTGGTGAAACTTGAGGGACTGAATTGCAATTTCTTTAAAACTTTCACCCAAGGACCATTTCTGCCAACTTTTGATTTTCCAAACACCTGAATTGACTTTTTATCCAAAAATATTTCACAGGGACTAATTCTGTCAATTTCTGAAACTCTAGGGACCTTTTATTGCAATTTTGGATTTTGAGGGGTAAAAGTGTAATTTTCTCAAACTTTTTACCCAAGGATCGTTTTTCATAATTTTTGACTTTTCCATGCCTTGGGTTGACTTTTCTTTCGTTTTAAACTTCCAGTGACTAGTTTTGTCAATTTTTGAAACTTGAGGGACTGAAACTGCCAATTGTGCAAACATTGTTCGTTTTTCATTTGTTTTTAAACATTTTGCATCTAAAACATATAAAACACACTTTTGGGATAAATTGTGTATTTTGATGCGTATTTGGGTGTTTTTGGATGTTTTGGCAGTTCAGATACGATAAAAATGATGAGTATTTACACACTCATCAATCCCCCACACTAAACTATTGCTAATCCCTAGCAATCTTTTGAGAAAAACTTGATGGATTTTATACTCTTTACCAAAAGCCATCACTTCTGGAGTAGTGATGCGTGGGAATCGCACCTTGCTTTACCTCTCGAGGGATCTCGCGAGGCTTACAACCCCCACCAGGCAGTGTACCTGATCGTTGTAGTATAGTATAGTGACAAGTACCGGGGGATTGATCGTTCGGCTTAGGAATAGTGTCGCTAGGATTAGAAAACCTAATTAATAGTTCTAGAGGTGAAAGAAGATTATTTTTGTATTTTTATATTTTATGAAAGCAAGTAAAATCTCGGGTTTTGGAAGAGTGGGCGGAATTAGTTGCTATTCAACTAACCCAAAACTACTATATAATTAATTAAACTAATGAAAATAAAATTAAACTAATATTAAACTAAGGTTGTGAGCAGTATTTGGAGAAATTGTGTTTACTTAGCCTTCATTACTCCCTAGATATCTTTTACATGTCAATTACTTGTTACACTTGTATGGATGACGGATTGTATTCCTTAATACCATTCGTGGGGTGGCATACATAACTCCCCAACTCTATGAGCTCTTATCTCCTCCTACACCATGACCCAGCACAACTATAGGGATTGTAAACAGTGGCTCATGCATTAAATACAACCAATAAAGACCTAGTACGCCTCGGTTCATGTTTCTTAAGACGTTCAAGCATGTTACCATTTGGAGATCTGCCAGTTTTCTTAAGCCTAACATATAATATCATTCATCCAAAACAAGAATAGACAAGCAATCAACACATAATCAACATCTAGGTTTCATTAGATCTAAGCAAACACAAAGGAAATCTAGCCTAGCATAGTAGAATTAAGATAAGAACAAAAGATAGACAACCAACACATAGACATATTGATTGAATTAAGAGTATACTTATCTCAATTACAATGCAAGGTCTCAAGGGTTTGGAACCCTTGAAAAACCTGTAAAAGAGGCACCAAAATCGTCTTTAGGGTTTCACCAAAACTTCTCTCTTCTTTAATGAAAAAACTAGAAAACTATATATAGGAAAATCGTTCTGACGGCGTCAAGAGTAAAATCTGACGCCGTCAACTCGCCGCCATATACTTCCTCGGACGCCCTAGATCCACTTGTGACGGCCTATGGGACGCCGTCACAACCTACGGTATTTTATTCTTGGCCACTTTGACGCCGTCACCTCTTCATCTGACGCCGTCACCAGCTACGGTAAATTATTCTTCATGTCTGACGCCGTCAAGAAGGAAGTCTTGACGCCGTCACCTTGTATCTTCAGCATGGATTTTTGGTACTTTGTTGTTTTCTTCACTTTATGCTCCAAAAACGTCCAAAATAGCCTCTTTTCCAGAATTCACTCTCCAAACACCTAAAATCACAAAAGGAACGATTTAGGGCAATATTTGATCAAATAAAGTCGAATTCGGGCTTAAATGACCCCCTAAAAACGGATCATTTTTCGCCTCATCATATACCCTTACACTTGAGATTTGCTTGTCCTCAAGCAAATGAGCTTTTATTCTACTCAAAAGACAAGTTAGGGGTCATTTAACACTAATATAAAAGTAATTACAACAAATAATCATTCCACTAAAGACCAATAGACAAGCACGGAGGTCATACACAAGCACCTCACAAATAGTGTTTAGATACTCACATCTCTCGGGTGTAATAAAGTAATATAACATTATGGAAATGGAAGATATCTCTCACTACCTGTCATAGCAAAATAGATTACCATAGGCTTGGGAAAGGATCAAACCTCCACCACATGGCGTAAGCACCTAGGATAAACTATCAAAGCGGTCTTTTAAAAAGGGTTATAACGTTAGGTGTAGGGATATGAATTACACGGTTTTGTTGGATAAAGGGAATTTTACTGGTGGCGAGTTAACAATCTTAGTTAATTACATGTACAAGATGGCGTTGCTAAGCCAAGACTAGACTCGACTTAAGCTAATAAATGAAAAATAACAAAAACATAAAATGAACTTAGAATGAAACGGGATGGTAGTCCGTATGTTTTTTTCTCTTTTTTTTTTTTTTTTTTTTTTTTTTTGCATACACTCTTACCCTACTGGTGTGTATTAATTACACACTCTTTTATTACCAAATATCGACCCAAATATGACTATTTGAGCTAACAAATTCCAAGAAAACACGTGTTTTTATATTTGTGATGTGCAGGTACGGATATTACGAGAAACAAGCAAAAACCCGGAAAAACGGGCACGAGAGTATGAAAGGTTCAAAAGCCGGTGCCGGGAAGCAGTTTTCAAGTCCGGATCATTATTCGAGCTCAAAATGTCAAGTCAACCTTGAAGAATATCAATATGACAAGATTAGTCCTTGGAAATATTTTGAAAGTAATGGCAGAAATGGTCCTTGAAGTTTCAGATTGTACACAATTGGTCCTTGTACATTTCTATATCAAAAATCTGCCAAAGGCCTGATCCAAAATACCAAACAACCAAAGCCCATCTTCTAAACATCAATTACCCCAAGCCCAAAAACAATTACCCTTTTATCCATACCCGTAAATTACCCGAAGTCAAACAAATTCACAACCCGGTCAAACTTAAACCAAACAAAAATAAAAAAAATAAACCCCGCCCCTTTTTTATCCCTTTTCCCTTTTTACCCAGCCAAACATGAACCCTAATCCCATATACTATCAATTACCCCCAATTAACCTCGTATTAAGGGACCATTTGGTAAATTCTCTCCACCCCTGACACCCTGTCAGGTTTAACAGCAAGGGATGACCACGTGTAAGCTGTGGATTGGTTGGTACACGTCACTGGAGCAAATTGAGAGCTGTGATTGGTCCAAGTGAGTCAGAGGGGATCTATCAAAGTATATTCCAAGGAGATTCTATTCTAGAGCCTTCTGAAGCCACTCCCTCATTTCAGCTATAAATAAGAAGCCTCAATCACGATTTGAAGGTGTTAGATATAGGAGTAGTGATAAGTTAGCTCTAGGAGTAGGAGTAGGATTAATGATAGTTTGTAGTTTAATTCTGGTTCTGCTCATTGTAATTTTTTAAACTGTAATCTCTTTTAGTTTTAATAAAAGTTTAGTTTAAGTATTCAAATTTTCCATAATTGTCATTACTTTTTCAAGCAATTCAATATACTGAATCTGTTTCAAGCTCTTAGTTAATGTTCTCAGAAGCTAATTCGAGTTTTATGAATGATTGTAGTAAGTTTTATTAGATTGTTTCTGCTTTAATTGTTCTATTAATGTTGGTCAATGAAAGTCAAAGGCTGGGGTTATGATGATTCTGGATAATTGGTGGTAGATGTTAGTAGCAGTTGGTTATTTGAAGCCTATAATAAAGATAGGCTATGGTCAAATGTTCCCTCTGTTCAGCTGAGGGTTAATTTGTAAGTTCTCACTTTAATTTTTAGTACTCAATTCATTTTGTGTAGTTTAGAAGTTAATTGTTGCAGTTTACTGTTTCATTGGCTTAAGATTACTGAATTGTTGTGATAGTTGTTTAGCTTAGCTTGTTTTGGTTTTTAGTATATCTGTTTACATAGATCTTAGTGTGTATTACTAGTTGGTGGAACTGTTTTGCTAGTTGTAGTTTATTATCTGTCATATTTAGTTTCTGCATAGTAGCATACATCTGTGATTCTGAGTACTTGTCTGTTTTAGTTAGTTTTAATTGTTGATTTTGCTTACAGTAGAGTTAGAATAGCTTATTTGATCTTCAGTTTGTTAGTTAGAATATGTTTTGCTTCTATTCTTAGCTTAACTGTTAGTTTAGGGAGTGTTTGGATTATTCATTGCTGAGTTGTGTAGTTGTTATATAGCTGTTAAGTTTTCACTAATTAGTCACATAGGAGTAGTAATAAGTTTTTTAGATCATAAAAATAGTAGGTCCTTAAGTAAAAAGTCAAAAGTGAGATTGAGCTTCACCTTACTGTTAGAGTAAGCTGCTTTCAGTTAGATTACTTGTAAGAATAGTTGTAAATTAGATTATATTAGCTTAATCTAGCTTTTAAATTGCTTAATTCTACAATTAGAGTTAGTTTAGATCAACTGAATTTGGAATTGGTCAAAGTCTTATTGCAAATAAATAGTCAAACTTACTTGAACTCAGTTTTTGGTATGAACTTTACTAGATCTTGTAGGCTTCATTAGTAGTCTGAAATAGATAAGGTTTGTTTAATTTTGTTCTCTAGTAGCTAAGTAACCAATAACAAAGAGAAAATTTAAGTTTGGATCCTTTTAGCTTATTAGAATAGTAGCTTTTAGTTACCTGATTGGGAACTTATTTCCCCTGCACCACAGGTGTAGGGTCTCTTTCATGATATCATTCAAGTTAGTTGTAGTTAGAATTAGAACCTGATTCTTGATTTACAGATTCTTTGCATGGTAATCTTTAATTTGATCCCATAATCTCATAGTGTAGAGCTTATTAGTATAGCTTTTTAAGGCCTGCAATTAGTGGATCTGAGCTAGTTTCTGATTTTAGCAAATAGCTATATTTGTTTGATTGGGCTTGTTTTTCTAGTTTCATTAGTGTATATGAGTTGGATTATAGTTGTATGAGTAGAGTTTATGGTCTGCTACTGCTAGTTTAATCTGTTTGAGCTTGTGCTTATTAATTAGCTTAATTGTCCTATTCATTGAGCTTTAACTTGAATCTGTGGAGTTTCTGTGTTTCATATGTTCATTTCTGAGTTCCATTGAGTTCATAGTAGTATAATTCAGTTGTGGAAACATTTTGGTAAAGTTTTGTGGCAAGTGCTTATTAATAAGCACTTGCCATAAGCTGTTTTGGTCATTTTAAGCACTTTTGCTTATTGTTTTCATTCCAAAATTTTTCTGAAAGTTTCTTTTAATATTTTAGAATTTCTGTAAAATTTTCATAATTTTCTGAGTTCATTTACTATTTTTCTTAATTTCTTTTAGTTTAAAATCATTTTTAAATCAATTTTAAATACCAAAAATCCATAAAAATACAGAAAAAGTCTTGAAAAATACAAAAATAATTTTAGAATTTCTTTTATAGTATTTTAGAATTTTTAGAATTTAATTTTTATTTTTCCAAGTTATTTTTCTATATTTCTTTATTTTTAATTCATTTTTAATTCCAAAAATAGAAAATAAATTCTAGAAAATAAATAAAAGCTCCAAAAAATATTTTTCTTTTTCTTAAAATTCTTTTTAATAGTTTTAGATTTTTAGAAAATATTTTCAAATTCGTAGGATTATTTTTCGATATACGTGACGTTTTAAATAACGCGTGTGCGTTTCCGTTTTCACGTTTTTAACATTTGTACATACTTAGCTTGTAAATTCTGCTTATTTCACTATTACTTATCACAACTTGAATTCCTAAATCATATTTTTCATTTCACCGCTTTTCACGACACGATTTCTCGATTCGGTTATTCACGATTCCATTTCACCTTCGTTGGGAGAACGACCCGGGAAATACTTTCACGAGCATTTCTTCGGAATAAATATATACTACGAAAAGACTTTATCACCTACCATCCAAAATAATACATCATAGGGGTATGAGCATTCCCCTTACACTTGAATCTTTACATACTTTACATTAAACTATTCTAATGACTTGAATTAAGAAAATCAAAACACTTGGAGCACTTTTAAGATTAACGTACATATGGGGGTAATAATATGATGTTCTTCCCCATTACTCCATAAAATAAGTACTTACCCATGAGTCCCAATCGTCCCAAAACAATATGTACAAGGATATGACTCGACTTAGCAACCATGTAATCAATTAGAAAGTTAACTTAGGGTTTAACATATAACAATAATGCACTAAAAATGAGCGCATACACGGAAGGCTAAGGCGATTTGGGTGTACATTTAAGTGGGGTGTAACAAATTCTTCCTTTAAGTAAGATGCTTAAAGTTAGAAACGAAAAGATAGGCTCGGAGGGGTGTACTAGGGGTATCGTGTACTAAAAATGAGTACAACACAAAGGGTGTGGGAAAAATTAGTTGACTTAACTAGCCAAGTAATATGACTTAAATGGTCAAGTAATCATAATACGGGTTTAACACAAGGGTGATCCTAATGCCTCTTATCATGTAGTAAATCCTACCACACGAATGTAGTCTCACTAGCGGTCTCGGGATGCATCACTAACGCAAGTTCTAGAATCTAAATGCTACCGGTACACTCATAAGCACCAATAATGAATGCTTTTCCTATCAAAACTAAAGGCGAACCTCACATCTTTGGGTGGAAATTTTTTTTGAATATACGGTTATGTGCTAGTCATACAACCTCCTATCCATGAGACGCTTGCTATGGCTAAAGTTTCACTCCTAAATGTTGTAAAAAAATTTAAATTTGGCGCTAAAATTACACTAACAAGTATTTCTCATAGTTTTATTACTCATCTACTATCAAACAAAACAAACTCAAGCGAAAGTGCATATGTAAGGTATCATCTTTTTACCCTCCCCTTACACTTAAGATGAACATTGTCCCCAATGTTCAAGTAAAGAATGTAAAAGTGAAAAAGTAAAGAGAATGAAATCAAATACTCCCCTGATTCGCTCGGTATGGTTTATAGGTTGGCCAGGTTAAATCTTCCTCCAAGAAAATGAACAATCAAAGCTTCCCTTCCAGAATATAAATCATCTTCTTGTCATAATTAACCTGTAAATCCTGACAAAAGTAGACAAGGCAACCTCGCGTAAAATCGGCGGCATCCTATATAAGTTACTAAATCCTAGAAAACAAAGTAAGATATAATGCTTGTGGAATGAAGTTTGCAGATTTCCTGGAGATTATAAAACTTAATAATTCACAAAAACCATAAGACTCCGTTAGAAAAACAAAACCGGTAAAATTTCCAGATTTTTGACTCCTGACGCCGTCAAGAGCAATACCCTGACGCCGTCAGAATGGACCTGCAGAAATTCTTATGTTAAGTTTCTGGAAAATTTCTGGAAAAACTTTGTCCTACTTCCTGGAAAATCCTGCAAAACTTCATTATGACTCAATACAAGCATTTGACTCTAACAAATACGAATATACATGTTCATTAAATATTGTGGAAAATCATGATCGGTTTGTTTCTTAAAAACATATTTGGGGTTTCCCCTTACACTTATCTTTTGCAAAAATACCTTTAGGTTGAAGTTAAGACTAGGCCAAACAACATAATAAAGTATTTTCACATTTTAATTGAGAAACATGATCAACCAACAATAAAAATAAAACATGCATACGGAAGCAAATAACAATCAAACAAATAAAATCACACAAAACATGGGTTGCCTCCCAAGAAGCGCTTGTTTTTGTTCGAGTCACGAGCCTGACTCTACCCTTATTTCACGGATAAAGGTGAGGTTTTCCCTACACTTAGGATTAAGTGCGGGTGAAAGTAGCGATACACACCCTTAGGGTGGAAATATCCCATGTGAGGAAAGAGTGGTGGATGAATTATATGCTCAAAGGGATGTGCTCCTATCATCATAACCTTACCTAATTCAATCGGGTTAGTGGGTGAATTAAGATTTTCTCTTAGAAAGGGGTCATTTTCAATCAACTTCAAGAGACTACTAGTTAGGGATCCATCTTGACCTAATAAACCCGGTTTAAACCCATAATGTGTCTTGTGATCAATCATGAATGGGTGATGTAAGTATGTAAGGTCATGGTTCACTCCTATGTCAACTTCCTCTCTACAAGGCTTGGGGTCTACTACCTTTATCTTAAGACTACCCGGACTATATGGTTTGATGGGTGGATCGGAACCTATTTCAATTCCTAAATTCACATCCAAGGATGGAAGATTAGGTACCGGATTAAGTTGAGGCTCCGGTTCATCAAAACTAGGAACTTCCCTAGAACTAGGAGTAAGGTTATCACTACAAGTGTTCAAACCTATATCCTCTAGTGGTGCTTGGTCCAAGGGTTCTACCTCAATTGGGGTTCCTATAGTCTCTTCTACTTCTTCCGGGTAAGTCACGGGCGGTGTATGTGCCTCAAATGATGGTAGGACTTGTGGGGTACTTTGTGGGCTTGGATTATCCACCTCATCCTCAATTGTACCTAGATTACCTATATGTTTGTTTTGTACTATGATATTAGGTGCCATCCAACTAGGTATCTCAACATAAGTATATTCATCCCCAGACAAACTTCCTGTTTGCTCCATCAAACTTGTTTTTGATTGATTTGTGATGTTGTTTGTTGGGTTGTCTACTCTATAATAATATTGGGCACAGTTTTCTATGGTATCCCATGCTTCTTCATCATTTAATTCCCTAGGGCCCCCATTGGCAAAATCATCGATGCGCATTTGGTCACATTGGCTGACACGATAGTAAAATGTTTCGGTTAGGGATGATAAAGAGAAACTATGATGAGGGAATTTTTGAAGTAAAATTTTAAAACGAGTCCATGCATCATATATGGGTTCATCTCGATATTGTTTGAAATTCAAGATGTCAATAGGGTAGAATGGCCTTTTTGGTTGGTGGTATGGTGGATTCGCGTACTCCATAATGGTGAACGGAATAGTCAATGGAAATTACGAACAAACACACAAAGAAAAAGATAGACTAAAGAAGACCTAAAAATAAAAATAAAATCTTACTAGAAAGGAATCTAGCAAGTAGACCTAATAAAAAGAAATCCTAACCTAGACAATAACTATTCCCCGGCAACGGCGCCAAAAACTTGATGCATGGGAATCGCACCTTGCTTTACCTCTCGAGGGATCTCTCGAGGCTTACAACCCCCACCAGGCAGTGTACCTGATCGTTGTAGTATAGTATAGTGACAAGTACCGGGGGATTGATCGTTCAGCTTAGGAATAGTGTCGCTAGGATTAGAAAACCTAATTAATAGTTCTAGAGGTGAAAGAAGATTATTTTTGTATTTTTATATTTTATGAAAGCAAGTAAAATCTCAGGTTTTGGAAGAGTGGGCGGAATTAGTTGCTATTCAACTAACCCAAAACTACTATATAATTAATTAAACTAATGAAAATAAAATTAAACTAATATTAAACTAAGGTTGTGAGTAGTATTTGGAGAAATTGTGTTTACTTAGCCTTCATTACTCCCTAGATATCTTTTACATGTCAATTACTTGTTACACTTGTATGGATGACGGATTGTATTCCTTAATACCATTCGTGGGGTGGCATACATAACTCCCCAACTCTATGAGCTCTTATCTCCTCCTACACCATGACCCAGCACAACTATAGGGATTGTAAACAGTGGCTCATGCATTAAATACAACCAATAAAGACCTAGTACGCCTCGGTTCATGTTTCTTAAGACGTTCAAGCATGTTACCATTTGGAGATCTGCCAGTTTTCTTAAGCCTAACATATAATATCATTCATCCAAAACAAGAATAGACAAGCAATCAACACATAATCAACATCTAGGTTTCATTAGATCTAAGCAAACACAAAGGAAATCTAGCCTAGCATAGTAGAATTAAGATAAGAACAAAAGATAGACAACCAACACATAGACATATTGATTGAATTAAGAGTATACTTATCTCAATTACAATGCAAGGTCTCAAGGGTTTGGAACCCTTGAAAAACCTGTAAAAGAGGCACCAAAATCGTCTTTAAGGTTTCACCAAAACTTCTCTTTTCTTTAATGAAAAAACTAGAAAACTATATATAGGAAAATCGTTCTGACGGCGTCAAGAGTAAAATCTGACGCCGTCAACTCGCCGCCATATACTTCCTCGGACGCCCTAGATCCACTTGTGACGGCCTATGTGACGCCGTCACAACCTACGGTATTTTATTCTTGGCCACTTTGACGCCGTCACCTCTTCATCTGACGTCGTCACCAGCTACGGTAAATTATTCTTCATGTCTGACGCCGTCAAGAAGGAAGTCTTGACGCCGTCACCTTGTATCTTCAGCATGGATTTTTGGTACTTTGTTGTTTTCTTCACTTTATGCTCCAAAAACGTCCAAAATAGCCTCTTTTCCAGAATGCACTCTCCAAACACCTAAAATCACAAAAGGAACGATTTAGGGCAATATTTGATCAAATAAAGTCGAATTCGGGCTTAAATGACCCCCTAAAAACAGATCATTTTTCGCCTCATCAAGTAGCCAGGTGTGAGAACTGTGGTACACCTGATAACCGTGTGATTTTGAGCAAACCACCAGCTGTCAACGGATTTGATTAATCTTTACCAAAAGCCGTTTGCTTCTGGACTAGCCAACTCTTGATGGAATAGTCAACATCTTGGTGAGCTGATTACCAATTATGGATTTTCCACTGCCTTTACCACAAGCAATAATCATGCGGGCTAGCCAACTCATTCGCGTTTTAGGATATGGCGAGTTGAGGTACCATACAATTTTGGGCAAATTGCAAGCCATAAACGGATTTGAGATGTCTTTACCAAGAGTCGTTTGCTCCTGGACTAGCCAATCCTTTTTGTCGGTTAGACAAGGCGGACTGATTACCACAAAAATTTTGAAGCACCAGTGAAAAATTTTTAAAATTTTGGCTAAAACGGGGGTATTATATAGTAAAATGTGATAAAATTCGCTAGAATAGCGAAATACCCCCCCACACTGAGCATGAATATTGTCCTCAATATTCAAAATCCCGGCTATTATGCCGACATTTTGAACGTAAAAGGGCAACATTACAAGCTAAGCGTGGAAAACACCATTTTGTATTTTCACTTTTGAAATCATAGCATGGGGGACTCCCCCACACTTAGGGTGAAAACCCTATAAGCATGCTACTGTTTTTGTTTACCGAGTCGCTAGCTTGACTCGACCCCGAATTCATTTGTCCTTGGGGAAGCATGATGTGGAAGAAACAATCTCAATCGGACTTTCATTCAAGATGTTTGGACAAACATTTGAAGCACGTGAAAGTTCCACACCGATGAGATAATTACCCGACTCAAGATAGTATAAACTATAAGCGATGATGCCGGGGTCAAAGATAATGTCTTCATTCCCGAAGGAGTGAAGAACAGGAGAAGTCACCCTGTAGGTGAAGAAAAAGAAGAAAACCATGATGAAAATCATGATAAGATCTCCTTCCTCGAAAGCAGGCTCATTAGCCTGAGTTTGGATTTCAAAGGTTAAGCTCGTAATTATCCCGGGAGGGTGGGTGGGAATTTGCAAATTCTCATGATTGAGTGCATCTCCCCCCGGGTCATCATACTCCGAAGGAGTCATGATATGAGTGAGTTCACCGGAGAACTCCTCAAAGGTGAATGAATCATATTCGGGGAGAGAAATTTGAGAATGAGAAGTGGTACTGCCACTAATCTTCTCTCCCATATGATCAAAAGTAAAGGCTTCAAACTCCGGAATGGGATCATCGGAGAAAATGTCACTATCCTTAATGGGGATAGGAGATGAAATAGGTTTCTCTTTGAAAGCCTCAATTTTTGCAATGAGGAGACTGACATTCAATAATGTTGCACGAAGTGCTTCATCCTTGATTTCAGTGTCAGTCTCATCATTCACTTCTTCTAAGCTGACTAGCTCAGAAGGTAATCCTTCCACATGACTGATGTCTCCAGAAGATAAAGAATTTTCATCAGTATGTGAAGTACTAAGTTCGATGTTGGGATTAGAGTTTAAAAGATTTTCAGTTTCTCCCATATCGGCTTCAAAATCAAGGAGACCATCGTCACTTCCCAATGGAAGTGGATTGATGTGAGTAGGTTCATCAGTGAACTCCTCAATAAGAGGGGCAACATCAGAATGAGGCAGTGGTGCCTCTTCATACTCAACTTCTCCATAAGATATACAATCATCATTAAAATCGGAGAAAGTCTCAAAATGATCTTTTGGATTCTCAGGGTGAGAAAGTAGGTCACACACATGATCAAAAGTTCCCTGTGACTCTCCTGGGATTGGGACAAGGTTCTCAACACTAGACTTTATGAATTCGTCCGATTCCTTTTTGAGGAACAGTGCTAAGATGCTCATCCCCCATGTTCGGAGAGTGAGTGTGAACTTCGGGTGTGATATCAATAGACTGAGGGAGTTTAGAAGTACTAGCAGTTATGGAATTTTCAAGTTCCCTTTGATCAACGGCTAGTGACTTTGTCACATTATTTTCTCCCTGATTCTCCATGGAAGGAATCACAACAGATGAATCTGATGAATCTTTTTGAATAATAACAATGTTATCTTCATCATCATCACTGTCATCATCATCATCATAAAGAGCAGCATAGCGAAGATTGGCACGTATTTTAGCCGCTCTTTGCTCAGCAAGTAATTCTTCCATGCCCAATTCATTTCTAGCTTCTCGTTCTTCAGCAAGTAATTCTGCCATTGATTTCTCACGAGAAACTTGAAACGATGTAGCAGCCAACCCCTCCTTAAATTTTTTAAATGCTTCAAGAACCTCATCACAAAGGTCTTGCGGGAATTGAGGAGTTGCTTGAATAATTGGGTACTGTGGAGGTTGGTCTAGATACGAATAGTCGTAATTGTTGCAAGGAAATGGATTCCCTGTTTGACAATCCGAACTAAAGTGAGGACCTCCACAATATTCACAACAGTAAGACTGATGTGGCTATGGGTCGTATGTGCTAGAGTCATAATTGTTATCAGGAAACTGCTCATAGACAAGCGTGTTCCCCGATTGACAATTAGAACTGTAGTGTGGGCCACCACAGTACTCACAGCAGTTAAACTGTTGAGTCTGGTTTGGTGAATTGTATGGATATTGGTCATAACCAAAATTTTGACTATTTTGACAATCAAAACCTTGGTGAGGACCTCCACAATATTCACACGAAAAGTTTGGTGTATTATGATACGAAGCATCAATGTGATTTGGATAATATGATTCTTGCTCGTATGAATGTGATGGGTAATTGGAAAAATTTGAAGAGTCGTTGAATGAGTTCTGATTAGGATCATAAGACAATGAATTCCTCGAACCACAAAACAAACAACTCCCGTCTCGAATATCATTACCACATTGTACACATGTACACCAACGACATGGTAAACCAAAAAGTGGCTCGCCACAACCGACACAAGGGATAAAATCCGGAGGTGGGACAAGTGGTGTGCTCTTAGAGCTAGCAATTTTCACCACTTCCGTTATGGTCTCGGGTTTTGGTTCTTGATAAACGTGAAGATTGGGCAAGTCGTTCTTTTCAATCACTGCCCTAAGCTCTATACGTTTGCTTGATGACCTTATAGCCTTATATCATGAAAGATCAGGATTGATTCTTGAAGGTTTAGGAGCATTTGTCTTAGGTTTTTGGATAACCGTAGGTTGGACGTATTTAGCACTTTCATGGTTAGAGGAAAGTACAGGGTCCTTTGTCACCTCGGTTTCTTGATCTCTTTCCCTCACCGGAGAGGGAATAGGAATCGAAGGTCCATCATAATCAACACGACATCTCGACATTTTTGACAAGGCCATAAGTTTTTCAACTTTGCTTTTAAAGACCCTTTGTTCAAAGAAATCGTCATCGAGAGATGCCATTAGAATCAATTACGGGACAAGTGTAAGAAGTGAGAATCAAAAGAATAGAGGGTAAAGGGATGAAGAATCAAAAAGGTAGGAGGGTAAAGATGGATATTTTTGGTGTTTTTGGAAAACATTTTGTAAGAAAGAAAATCTTTTTGTGTTTTTGTGTTCGCTGAAAACTAATTTTAAAAAGTTTTCAGGAACAGTTTTATTTTGATAATAAGAAAATATGAACAAATGATGGATAAATGTACAATGAGTGAATTTCCAAAATCACTAATCTGTAAAACCGTTTAGAATACGCGCACAACCTCCCCGGCAGCGGCGCCAAAATTTGATTGATCCCAAAAGGTCAACCTAAATTGACCAGGTAAATGGACAACAAGGTCAAACTGCCTAGAGTCAATCTCCGCGGAAGTATAGTGTTTCCCCGGGTCGTTATGTCCCGACGAGGTGTGGATGGTATTAAAACGGTATGTGATCGGGTGAATTTGGACGGAAATGGGTATAAGTGAGTTGTGATGACTACACTACTGGAATATAAAAGAAAATAGCTTAAATACACTATATTAACAAGACTGGAAAGTCAGAAAAACCAGAAACGTTTAAAACTTAAAACGCGTACGTTCACGTTTAAATAAAACGTAAACGTACAAAATAAAAAGTGAAAACGGAAATCTGAAAACACCCAGGGGGTGAAAATGACTTTTTTAGAAACTTAAAGGTAAAAGAAATTTTTTTGAAAAAGAAAATAAATTTTAACACTAATTAATTATTTAATATTAATTAAATACTAATTATTACTAATTATTAATATTTAAACAACTTAAATATAATACAATATTATTTAAACACTAGAAAAATGAAAATAAAATTTCTAAAATTATAAAATAACTAAAAATAAGTTTTAAAATTAAAAATAAGTGTTTTTGTCTTTTTGTGGTTTTTCTATTAATTAATTACTAATTACCTAATTAAACTATTTTAAATTAAGAAAAATACTAAATGAACAGTAAAAATTCTAGAAAATTTCCTAAAATTATATTATAATATATAAAATCTAGGAAAAATATAAAAACTATGTTTTACTTAATAAAAACTAATTATGCTATTTTAAACTAATTATTAATTAATAATTAATAAAACTAAGATTAATTCTACTAAATACTAAATGATAAAATAAAAATCTGGAAAAATTATTATAAATACTTTAATATAATAGGAATTTAAGAAAAATATAAAAACACCAAGTACATAATAAAAATCTAAAAATGAAAAATAAAATTTAAATAAAATTAAATAGAAACTATCACTTAAAATTACTTTGTTTTTTCTGGATTTTTATTTTAGAAAACTATTTTACAACTAAAAACATGAACTTTTTGTAAAAACAAGTTTTGTGGAAATCAAAAATAAGCAAAACACAAGCTTATTAATGTGACAGTTGACTTTGGTCAACTGTCAAGGGAAATAAGCTAGAATGGCTTAAGTGGGACCCACAATGGGTAAATTCTGATCTAAATAACTTAAATGAACATGAATAAGCCATAAAAATCACAAGGAGTCCACAGAATAAGCAATAAGATCAAAAATAAGCACATTGAAACTTGTTTAAAACTGAAAATGGGGACAGAACTTTGGGCTTAATTTAAGTGGGGTCCACAGGGTTAATGGTCAAACCAAGGGTCAAAGGAGAAAGCCTGGCAGGGGGGAGTTGGTAGGAACCAATGGGAAGGCCTGAGGACCACAAGGGTGGCCAGAAAACCACCACCAAGGTGGTGGTGTGGCTGATGTAACTGCAGCAGCAGGGGGGTTTGCAGCCCTGCAGCTGACTTTAGGGGATTGTGGGGCCCAGGGAAAAATTCATAAAAATGTAACCAAGATGGAATTCAAAAGTTGAGCTGGGGGGCTATCACTAGGAACAAGTTTCAACCTCAGAAGGCAAATACAAAAATCAAAACAATTGGTTGAACTTTTGTAAAAATCTGAAAATGGGTAAAGTTGACTTTTAAGAAGATGAACTAAGTTTGACTAAAGTGAAATTATAATGATTCCTAGAGACTAAATAAGTAACAACAAGTTGTAATAAGATAAATTTAAGCTAATAAAACAACTAACAAACATAAAATGATGATTGTGCAACTGAAAAACACCAACAGTGAACAAATAAGACCCCTATTATGGATTTTTGACTTTTCAAGTTAAAAGCTGCAATTTGTTGGCTCAAATGAATTTACTATGACCTAGGGAGTCTATTGATGCAGCAAAGAGACCAAGCAAGCCATGAAATCAGATGGAACTTAACTTATCCAAACACCCTATATAATGGCAGTTTACACTGTGTGTTAGATTTCTAGGCTTAACTTCCCACACCTAATGATCTAACACTAACTACTAACTGTATTTAAGTCTAATTGAACAATAAAATACTGCTACTAATAATGAGAAAACAGAAATGCCATATGGGCAAAACTAAGGCAGTGAGATAAGTAAACTTGAACTACAACACCTAAATATCAAACTAGAGTATTCTAATGACTTAAATAAGCAATATCAAACACAAGTAAGCTGTAAACTACAGTAGCATGTAAATGAAAACTCAAACTATGAAAATAAGGTTTTTACCACTTTCAACCCCTAACTGAAATAGGGGTGCAATCCAATCCAAAACCTATCTCTCAGATAGGCTAATCATCACCATGAACCATCAATCTAGCATCTTCACACCCAAATGCATCATTATAAGTCCCTGTTTGACTTATCTTGACTTTTTGAGCTTTTGAACTAAAGTCTGTTTTGAACCTGCTGAGCTTATGAAGATTTATAAAAGGGCTTATGTGAACCACAATTACTACTAAACAAGCCTTTCATAACATCACAGATGAAATAAATTTCTTAAATGAAAATTGCAATGGTGAAATAAAAGCTTGAACTGGAATACTGAATTGAATAAGATTGTTGTTACAATGAAAACTTTTAGAAGTACAAATCAAAGTTTTAACAAAAACAGGGAATGGAATTACATTTTAATAAGTAAACTAAACTACATCTAATAAAAACTAACTGCCTAAAATCTACTACTTGAGCTCCACTGCATCACTTTCTTTTTATATGAGACCACTAGGGTTTTGAAACCCTACTGAGCAAATCCCACACAAGTCTTGAGCCATTGGATGAAGGGGCTGCAATCTTGGCCGTTTAAATTCTTGGCGCCAAAAAAATATCTTTGTCTGCTTCTTGGATTATTGATGCCGGGGGGGGGGGGGGGGGGGTTGTTTTTGGAGCTTAGTGTTTGGTTTGGAGTACCAAGGGGGGGGGGGGAAGAGTGTTGCAGAGGGTGAGAGTTGTGTAGGGTGATGATGGTGTTGCAGGGTAGTAGGCTGAGGTGGAAGGAGGGTCAATGGGGGGTGTTTGACTGGCTTATTATTAAAACGGGAGGGAGTATTAAAATGGTGGAGAGTGGGCTGATGGTTATGGTGGGCTGAGGAGATGGTGGAGTGGGCCTGGAGTGGGCTTGGGTTGGTTGGTATTTGGTTTTGGGTGGGGATAATAATACATTAGGATCCGTTTGGTTTTGTAGAAATTAAATCACAAGGACAAATTTAGTAAAAGCTGAAAATTGAGGGAGCTGCTGTGTAAATAATCCAAAGTTGTAACCAAGGACTAAACTTGCCATATAATAATATCCAAAGACCAAAATTTCAATTTTCCAAATTTTGAAAATCCCGGGGACTAAAATTGCCAATTGGTGAAACTTGAGGGACTGAATTGCAATTTCTTTAAAACTTTCACCCAAGGACCATTTCTGCCAACTTTTGATTTTCCAAACACCTGAATTGACTTTTTATCCAAAAATATTTCACAGGGACTAATTCTGTCAATTTCTGAAACTCCAGGGACCTTTTATTGCAATTTTGGATTTTGAGGGGTAAAAGTGTAATTTTCTCAAACTTTTTACCCAAGGATCGTTTTTCATAATTTTTGACTTTTCCATGCCTTGGGTTGACTTTTCTTTCGTTTTAAACTTCCAGGGACTAGTTTTGTCAATTTTTGAAACTTGAGGGACTGAAACTGCCAATTGTGCAAACATTGTTCGTTTTTCATTTGTTTTTAAACATTTTGCATCTAAAACATATAAAACACACTTTTGGGATAAATTGTGTATTTTGATGCGTATTTGGGTGTTTTTGGATGTTTTGGCAGTTCAAATACGATAAAAATGATGAGTATTTACACACTCATCAATCCCCCACACTAAACTATTGCTAATCCCTAGCAATCTTTTGAGAAAAACTTGATGGATTTTAAACTCTTTACCAAAAGCCATCACTTCTGGAGTAGCCAGGTGTGAGAACTGTGGTACACCTGATAACCGTGTGATTTTGAGCAAACCACCAGCTGTCAACGGATTTGATTAGTCTTTACCAAAAGCCGTTTGCTTCTGGACTAGCCAACTCTTGATGGAATAGTCAACATCTTGGTGAGTTGATTACCAATTATGGATTTTCCACTGCCTTTACCACAAGCCATAATCATGCGGGCTAGCCAACTCATTCGCGTTTTAGGATATGGCGAGTTGAGGTACCATACAATTTTGGGCAAATTGCAAGCCATAAACGGATTTGAGATGTCTTTACCAAGAGCCGTTTGCTCCTAGACTAGCCAATCCTTTTTGTCGGTTAGACAAGGCGGACTGATTATCACAAAAATTTTGAAGCACCAGTGAAATTTTTTTTAAATTTTTGAAATTTTGGGGGGTATTATATTGAAATTTTGAAGCATCATTGTGATTTGGATAATATGATTCTTGCTCGTATGAATGTGATGGGTAATTGGAAAAATTTGAAGAGTCATTGAATGAGTTCTGATTAGGATCATAAGACAATGAATTCCTCGAACCACAAAACAAACAACTCCCGTCTCGAATATCATTACCACATTGTACACATGTACACCAACGACATGGTAAACCAAAAAGTGGCTCGCCACAACCGACACAAGGGATAAAATCCGGAGGTGGGACAAGTGGTGTGCTCTTAGAGCTAGCAATTTCCACCACTTCCGTTATGGTCTCGGGTTTTGGTTCTTGATAAACGCGAAGATTGGGCAAGTCTTTCTTTTCAGTCACTGCCCTAAGCTCTATACGTTTGCTTGATGACCTTATAGCCTTATATCGTGAAAGATCAGGATTGATTCTTGAAGGTTTAGGAGCATTTGTCTTAGGTTTTTGGATAACCGTAGGTTGGACGTATTTAGCACTTTCATGGTTAGAGGAAAGTACAGGGTCCTTTGTCACCTCGGTTTCTTGATCTCTTTCCCTCACCGGAGAGGGAATAGGAATCGAAGGTCCATCATAATCAACACGACATCTCGACATTTTTGACAAGGCCATAAGTTTTTCAACTTTGCTTTTAAAGGCCCTTTGTTCAAAGAAATCGTCATCGAGAGATGCCATTATAATCAATTATGGGACAAGTGTAAGAAGTGAGAGTCAAAAGAATAGAGGGTAAAGGGATGAAGAATCAAAAAGGTAGGAGGGTAAAGATGGATATTTTTGGTGTTTTTGGAAAACATTTTGTAAGAAAGAAAATCTTTTTGTGTTTTTGTGTTCGCTGAAAACTAATTTTAAAAAGTTTTCAGGAACAGTTTTATTTTGATAATAAGAAAATATGAACAAATGATGGATAAATGTACAATGAGTGAATTTCCAAAATCACTAATCTGTAAAACCGTTTAGAATACGCGCACAACCTCCCCGGCAGCGGCGCCAAAATTTGATTGATCCCAAACGGTCAACCTAAATTGACCAGGTAAATGGACAACAAGGTCAAACTGCCTAGAGTCAATCTCCGCGGAAGTATAGTGTTTCCCCGGGTCGTTATGTCCCGACGAGGTGTGGATGGTATTAAAACGGTTTGTGATCGGGTGAATTTGGACGGAAATGGGTATAAGTGAGTTGTGATGACTACACTACTGGAATATAAAAGAAAATAGCTTAAATACACTATATTAACAAGACTGGAAAGTCAGAAAAACCAGAAACGTTTAAAACTTAAAACGCGTACGTTCACGTTTAAATAAAACGTAAACGTACAAAATAAAAAGTGAAAACGGAAATCTGAAAACACCCAGGGGTGAAAATCACTTTTTTACAAACTTAAAGGTAAAAGAAAATTTTTAGAAAAAGAAAATAAATTTTAACACTAATTAATTATTTAATATTAATTAAATACTAATTACTACTAATTATTAACATTTAAACAACTTAAATATAATACAATATTATTTAAACACTAGAAAAATGAAAATAAAATTTCTAAAATTATAAAATAACTAAAAATAAGTTTTAAAATTAAAAATAAGTGTTTTTGTCTTTTTGTGGTTTTTCTATTAATTAATTACTAATTAATTACTAATTACCTAATTAAACTATTTTAAATTAAGAAAAATACTAAATGAACAGTAAAAATTCTAGAAAATTTCCTAAAATTATATTATAATATATAAAAGCTAGGAAAAATATAAAAACTATGTTTTACTTAATAAAAACTAATTATGCTATTTTAAACTAATTATTAATTAATAATTAATAAAACTAAGATTAATTCTACTAAATACTAAATGATAAACTAAAAATCTGAAAAAATTATTATAAATACTTTAATATAATAGGAATTTAAGAAAAATATAAAAACACCAATTACTTAATAAAAATCTAAAAATGAAAAATAAAATTTAAATAAAATTAAATAGAAACTATCACTTAAAATTACTTTGTTTTTTCTGGATTTTTATTTTAGAAAACTATTTTACAACTAAAAACATGAACTTTTTGTAAAAACAAGTTTTGTAGAAATCAAAAATAAGCAAAACACAAGCTTATTAATGTGACAGTTGACTTTGGTCAACTGTCAAGGGAAATAAGCTAGAATGGCTTAAGTGGGACCCACAATGGGTAAATTCTGATCTAAATAACTTAAATGAACATGAATAAGCCATAAAAATCACAAGGAGTCCACAGAATAAGCAATAAGATCAAAAATAAGCACATTGAAACTTGTTTGAAACTGAAAATGGGGACAGAACTTTGGGCTTAATTTAAGTGGGGTCCACAGGGTTAATGGTCAAACCAAGGGTCAAAGGAGAAAGCCTGGCAGGGGGGAGTTGGTAGGAACCAATGGGAAGGCCTGAGGACCACAAGGGTGGCAAGAAAACCACCACCAAGGTGGTGGTGTGGCTGATGTAACTGCAGCAGCAGGGGGGTTTGCAGCCCTACAGCTGACTTTAGGGGATTGTGGGGCCCAGGGAAAAATTCATAAAAATGTAACCAAGATGGAATTCAAAAGTTGAGCTGGGGGGCTATCACTAGGAACAAGTTTCAACCTCAGAAGGCAAATACAAAAATCAAAACAATTGGTTGAACTTTTGTAAAAATCTGAAAATGGGTAAAGTTGACTTTTAAGAAGATGAACTAAGTTTGACTAAAGTGAAATTATAATGATTCCTAGAGACTAAATAAGTAACAACAAGTTGTAATAAGATAAATTTAAGCTAATAAAACAACTAACAAACACAAAATGATGATTGTGCAACTGAAAAACACCAACAGTGAACAAATAAGACCCCTATTATGGATTTTTGACTTTTCAAGTTAAAAGCTGCAATTTGTTGGCTCAAATGAATTTACTATGACCTAGGGAGTCTATTGATGCAGCAAAGAGACAAAGCAAGCCATGAAATCAGATGGAACTTAACTTATCCAAACACCCTATATAATGGCAGTTTACACTGTGTGTTAGATTTCTAGGCTTAACTTCCCACACCTAATGATCTAACACTAACTACTAACTGTATTTAAGTCTAATTGAACAATAAAATACTGCTACTAATAATGAGAAAACAGAAATGCCATATGGGCAAAACTAAGGCAGTGAGATAAGTAAACTTGAACTACAACACCTAAATATCAAACTAGAGTATTCTAATGACTTAAATAAGCAATATCAAACACAAGTAAGCTGTAAACTACAGTAGCATGTAAATGAAAACTCAAACTATGAAAATAAGGTTTTTACCACTTTCAACCCCTAACTGAAATAGGGGTGCAATCCAATCCAAAACCTATCTCTCAGATAGGCTAATCATCACCATGAACCATCAATCTAGCATCTTCACACCCAAATGCATCATTATAAGTCCCTGTTTGACTTATCTTGACTTTTTGAGCTTTTGAACTAAAGTCTGTTTTGAACCTGCTGAGCTTATGAAGATTTATAAAAGGGCTTATGTGAACCACAATTACTACTAAACAAGCCTTTCATAACATCACAGATGAAATAAATTTCTTAAATGAAAATTGCAATGGTGAAATAAAAGCTTGAACTGGAATACTGAATTGAATAAGATTGTTGTTACAATGAAAACTTTTAGAAGTACAAATCAAAGTTTTAACAAAAACAGGGAATGGAATTACATTTTAATAAGTAAACTAAACTACATCTAATAAAAACTAACTGCCTAAAATCTACTACTTGAGCTCCACTGCATCACTTTCTTTTTATATGAGACCACTAGGGTTTTGAAACCCTACTGAGCAAATCCCACACAAGTCTTGAGCCATTGGATGAAGGGGCTGCAATCTTGGCCGTTTAAATTCTTGGCGCCAAAAAAAATATATTTGTCTGCTTCTTGGATTATTGATGCCAGGGGGTAGTTTTTGGAGCTTAGTGTTTGGTTTGGAGTACCAAGGGGGGGGGGGGAAGAGTGTTGCAGAGGGTGAGAGTTTTGTAGGGTGATGATGGTGTTGCAGGGTAGTAGGCTGAGGTGGAAGGAGGGTCAATGGGGGGTGTTTGACTGGCTTATTATTAAAACGGGAGGGAGTATTAAAATGGTGGGGAGTGGGCTGATGGTTATGGTGGGCTGAGGAGATGGTGGAGTGGGCCTGGAGTGGGCTTGGGTTGGTTGGTATTTGGTTTTGGGTGGGGATAATAATACATTAGGATCCGTTTGGTTTTGTAGAAATTAAATCACAAGGACCAATTTAGTAAAAGCTGAAAATTGAGGGAGCTGCTGTGTAAATAATCCAAAGTTGTAACCAAGGACTAAACTTGCCATATAATAATATCCAAAGACCAAAATTTCAATTTTCCAAATTTTGAAAATCCCGGGGACTAAAATTGCCAATTGGTGAAACTTGAGGGACTAAATTGCAATTTCTTTAAAACTTTCACCCAAGGACCATTTCTGCCAACTTTTGATTTTCCAAACACCTGAATTGACTTTTTATCCAAAAATATTTCACAGGGACTAATTCTGTCAATTTCTGAAACTCCAGGGACCTTTTATTGCAATTTTGGATTTTGAGGGGTAAAAGTGTAATTTTCTCAAACTTTTTACCCAAGGATCGTTTTTCATAATTTTTGACTTTTCCATGCCTTGGGTTGACTTTTCTTTCGTTTTAAACTTCCAGGGACTAGTTTTGTCAATTTTTGAAACTTGAGGGACTGAAACTGCCAATTGTGCAAACATTGTTCGTTTTTCATTTGTTTTTAAACATTTTGCATCTAAAACATATAAAACACACTTTTGGGATAAATTGTGTATTTTGATGCGTATTTGGTTGTTTTTGGATGTTTTGGCAGTTCAGATACGATAAAAATGATGAGTATTTACACACTCATCAAAAAACATAAAAAAAACTTACAAAAAACAGAAAAAACGTAAAAAAAAAAAACTGATAAAATAAGGATGTAACGTACAAAAAATGGATAAAAACGTAAAAAAAATCTGATAAAACGTACAAAAAACGTAAAACAACTGACAAAAAGTGAATAAAACGTACAAAAAACGGATTAAAACATAAAAAACCGATAAAATGTTCAAAAAATGAAAAAAAAACATAAAAAAAACAGATAAAAAACGGATAAAAACGTTAAAAAAATTGATAAAATACGGATGAAACGTACAAAAAATGGATAAAAACGTAAAAAAGACTAATAAAACGTACAAAAACGGAAAATAACTGACAAAAAATGGATAAAATGTACAAAAACGGATTAAAACATTAAAAAAACTGATAAAACTAACAAAAAACGGAAAAAAAACTAAAAAAAAGGACTAACGGTGCAAATGTTTGGCTAACGAAGGTTAACGGTGTAATATTTTCAGTCTCGTTAAGAGATAACGGAGAAAAAATTTGCACCGTTAGTCCTCATTGTTAACGAGGGATGTATTGTGGCAAATATTTGCCTAACGAGGGATGTATATTGCCAAAAGTTTTTGACATGGATGTAAGATGCCAAAATGTGTAAACTACAGGGATGTATTTTGCAGTTTCCTCCATAAAATAAATAGAGTAAACTCTAACTTACATCTTTGTGGTTTGCTGGTTTGTCGATTTTCACAATTTACATTCTTGTTAGAAAAGTTGAGACATATACATCTTTCTGTTACGTTAGACAATATGCCATCCTAGAGACGAACGATGCAAACGTTTTCCCGTTATCTACTACACGTGCTTATCACGTGAGGGGTGTTTTCGTTTTCTTAGTGACAACTACAAATACTTCCAACACCACTTTTATCATCATCCACAAACAATCACCGTACCTGCCCACCATCACCCAACCGCCACCCCTGCCACCAATCACCAGCAAACCACCACCGTCTCACTATTGCCCAATTCTCTATCTTCTTTTTCTTTTTCCGTTTTCCTTTTAAGTTTGTATATGTGTGTTTATCCTTCAATTTAGTGGCGGTGTTTATGTTCATGTTCAAGTGTGGTTTGGTGAACGTGTTTATGTTCAGTTATTTATTTATTTATTTGAAGATAATGAGTATCCCGATTCTCTAAATTAACCACCACCAACTAGGGCAACAATTACAAAACAAAGTTAGATATGAAATCACAAGTTTGTGTTAGAAGAAGAAAAATGGTGCATAGGATATGTAGGTGTTTGTGGCAAAATCATAGTACTACCTCCGTCCTATATTAAGTGTCTACTTTCATAATGCACAAAGTTTTAGGAGATTCCACTAACTAAACTTTCCACCAATCAAACATTACTTTTACCCACTAAACTCTCATCTTATTGGTTGAAAGCTACAAGTGGACATTTAATTTGGGACATCCAAAGATTCCATTGTGTACACTTAATATAGGACGGATGGAGTAGTATTTTAGTAGACCACGTATATGAGCAGGGTAAGCCCGATTATTTTCGTTGTCGAAGATTATCGTCGTTGACAACAAAAGTTGACCACCAAATTGTCGCTCCCTTCAAAAGGCAAAACAAGCCATCATGGAAAAAATAGCAAATGTCAAAAAGTTGAAGGAACCGCTAAGCAGGATACAATTATGTTGCCATATATAAGTTATCTTCGTGCAAATGAACAACAATGAAGAGGGGGAAAAGAAAGAGAAGAAGAAGATAATTTTAATATTTTATACAGTTTATACGTTTAGAAATTTTCTGTTCAAACTGCAAAAAAGTGCTAAATGATAAGTTAAGGCTAAACTTGATCAAGACCTTCGGCCATATTCTATCCTCCAATAACATGATGCACTTGTGTTATCGTTTAAGAAATGTACCCTATTAGGTGTATGGGTACACATTGTTATAAATGTTTCATAGTTTACTAACTTTTTTTTTAAAACGTTGTTAGAAATCTTTCATAGTTATTAACTTTATTTTAAAATGAATGAGTTTTTTACTGTTTATGTTTTATGCGGAGAACGAGTCTTTTACTTATATGTACGTAGTCGAAATATGATATCTCGTAACCGTTTGGACTTTCCCTAACCACTATGTAGCTAGTGAAGTTTAAACCTAATAATCCTTGCAAGGATATAAAGGTTTTGTGCACAGGCTACCTTGGTGATTGCTGCTTTATATAAAACTACTAATCTCTGAAGAAAAAAAATGGTGTATGTGTAATTTGTGTATGTCTTAATTTGAAGGGAAACTAATCCACAAGTCAGATCTGCAGATCAGTATATGAAAACAATGGGCTTTGCTGGGCTCTAATGTGGGCCTTTGTGTAAGACTCTTAGAGCCCAATAAACTGTCCAGTCGTCATTTATGAATCATGACCATTTCGCATGCTATTTTGAAGCATCACGTCACTACAGTTTGATTACGAAGTATTCAATTCGTACACAAACACTAAACTTGTCAATGTGTTAAATCTAGTAAATGAATGTTTAACTTATGACTAAATGACGAATTAGAGTGATAGACTTTTAGAACCTCAATCGTGTTTTGATATCTTGTACCAGCTTTTCAACACATCATCTTATCATTATTTTTAAAGACGTAGTGGTCAACAGCTAACCAAACACGTAAAAATACTCAACTTTATACAAATATTTCCCACAATATGCTCCACGCACACTAAAAAAAAAAAAAAAAAAAAAAATGTTTTGTTAGGTTGTGCATACCACTTAACCAAGCCCATTTAAGGGTCTTCGTGCGCCAACATTTAGGGGTGTCATGGTGCTTCGCGCGCCATCTGGTCTCTTCACGCACAAAACATACCACCATTACGGGTGGTCTAACAACTAAATTTTCAAAAAATCTATTCGCAACTTTTTTATCTGCCGTGTTAGTGAAAAGTTTTCCAATTTCATCGTCCCCTACAAAATGACAATGTAATAAATACATTATACATGCGCTTATCGAAATACTTTCTACAAGTTAATAACATTTTGTGAGATAAAAGTAGTTTACATAGCTAATCGGTATAATAATAAAAATACATTGATGTTTTATAAAACACATATCAAACATATTACTTTTTGAGAAGAAAAATACTCACATTGACAAATTTGTTTCTTTTGTTCAAATGCCTTTTTCTTGTCAAATTTCCGAATCATAAAGCGAAATTATTTTAAATATTATTTATAAAAGTCAAATGTTTCAAAATTGGTTCACCTGAAGGTAAAAATGTTTGTTTTGAATTTTTTTTCCATCTTTCATATTAGAAATTTCAGCTTGTGCAACTATTTAACATATGAACATAACTTTAGCTCTTACTTCAACCGCAACAATAACAAACTTCAGCTCCTAAAAACTACAAGGGTTAATATTCAAATATATTACCAAAATTTTCAAAAAAGTGCATCTAAAGCTACAAACTTTCATTTCGTTCATTTAGGTTACTACCATTATAATTTAGATTATTTTCATAATTCTAGGGTTACTAAACGCATAATTTTAGATTGTTATATTACATAAATGTCGTGTTTTTATAAGTTTAGTGATGTTTACGTATATTTTTATAAGTTCAGTGACAAAAAATGTCATGTTTTATAACTTCAGTATCCCAAATAAACAAAATCAAAGTTAGTTACCATTAGTACGACAACTAATCCTGTAAAATAATCTAAGTTTGAAATAGTCTAAACAACCCAATAATTACAAACTAGTTATTAAAAAAAAAAAAAAAAACTATTTTATCAACATACTTTATCAAATACTATTTTATAAAAAAAATCAAAATACCCACAAATCCGCAAGTTCTGCGAGAGTTGCGGATTTTATGAAAACTTGTAAGATTTGAGAAGTCAAACCTTGCGAATTTTTTAAAAAAATCGCAAGGTGACCTTGCAAGATCAAACCTTATTAATTTTCGAAAATTGCTCCATTTTTCTTCGGTTTCTATGCTTAGCTCTAAAATACAAAAGTTGTAGACATCTTTTTTCTTGTTTAGTGGCTTTCTGAATCACTCAAAAGGGAGTTTGTATGAGAACGTTATAGCCGAAATACCACAAGTTTTTCTCATTTAATTGCTTTGATATTTTGGTCATAACTTTTTCATACGAACTTCTATTTGCATGATTCAAAAAGCCACTTAATGAGAAAATAGAGATCTACAACTTTCAAAATTTGAGCTAAGCGTGAAAACAAGCAAAAAAAACAAAAACAAAAAACAATTTTCAAAAATTCACAAGGTGGGTGCGTTTAGTTGGAGAGAAATTCTCCATTTTTTCAAGAAATTTTTCATAAGAAATGAAAAAACTGAAAAAAACGTTTAGTCGCACTTTTTTTCAACAATTTTAACAAAAAATGAAATTCTCATTTTCTAAATTTTAACTAAGAAATTGAAAAGCCCATTCTACCATTCTCACTTTTTTCTTTCTCATTTTTTTTCTCAACTCCAAAAAAAACACATACACCATTCTACCCCTAATCTCTCATATCATCCTCCACCGCCAACCGTCGCCGCCACCGCCGCCGCCATCGCAATTTGTAGTAATCTTCTTATCATTTTAAAAAAAGAAAAATATAACTCCAACTAAACACGTTTTCAAAATTCTGAACTCTTCTCTAGAGAAGAAAAATCATCCTCTTCTCAAGGAATTTAGAGATGGAAAAATTGAGAAATTTTTCACCAACTAAACGGCCCCTTAGGTGGAGTTATATTTTTCCTTTTTCTAAATTCATTGAGAAGAGAATGATTTTTCTTCTCTAGAGAAGAGTTAAGAATTTTAAAAATCCGTTTAGTTGGAGTTATATTTTTCCTTTTTTTAAATAATAAGAAGATTACCTCAAATTGCAACGATTGCGGTGATTGCGGTGACGGTCGACGGTAGAGGATGATACGAGAGATTAGATGTAGAATGGCGTATGTGTTCTTTTGGGAATTGAGAAAAGAAATGAGAAATAAAAAAAGTGAGAATGGTAGAATGGGATTTTCAATTTCTTAGTTAAAATTTAAAAAATGAGAATTTCATTTTTTTTTAATTGTTGAAAAAAATGTGACTAAACGGATTTTCAATTTTTTCATTTTCTCATGAAAAAATTCCTAAAACAAGTTGGATATTTTTCACCAACTAAACACACCTTTAACCTTGCAAAGTCAATTTTGCGAATTTTATGAAAACCAACAAGGTTTGATTTTAGGAGGTCAAACCTTGCAAATAAAAATAATAATAATAATAATAATAATAATAATAATAATAATAATAATAATAATAATAATAATAAGACTAAATTACACCGTTTGTCCTTGTGGTTTACGTTGACCAACAAGTTTCGTCCTTTGACCAAAAAAGGTTTACCGTCCATCCTTAACTGGCAAACCTTATGTATCGTTAGTCCTCCAATCAAACTGCATGTACTAACTGGCGTTAGTCACCCTTCAAATGAGGGTATTTCAGTCTTTTCCAATCCCCACTAGCAATTAAAACTTCAACTACCCACGTTATTTCACTCACACTCCCTCGTATATTTTCTCACACTAAAACTCCTTCTCACACTTAAACTGTTCATCTTCTTAAGTTAATCTCATCAATAATTAACCCTTTAAAATCAGGTAACAATTTACACGTTAGACGCATAGAATGGTGGGACCTTTGTATAGAATACGACAACAGCATGGGGTTGAATTTGATCCTAATGTGGTTTATGGTAAGCCCTTGTTTTCTAATAATGCTAACGTTTTTTTTTTTTTTTTTTTTTTTTTTTTTTTTTTTTTTTTTTTTTATGTTTTTACTTGTTAATTATGTTGTAAACCCTTTTTATGTTGATGAAAAATAGTTTAGGTTATTGTTAATTGTATAAACCCTAATTTTTTTCCCTTTTTTTCAGGTGGTTTGCGTACTCTGTTTTCAATTAGGATTCATTATGGAGGTACATTCACTTCAGCACCTGGTAGGGAGTATATTAATGGTCATATGGACATTGTTGATGAGTTAGACACTGATGAGTTCTCAGTTCATGAGATAGACTCAATTGTAGAAGACCTAGGTAATGATGGCCACAAGGTTATGTTTTACCATTTTCTGAAACCTGATACTGATTTAGATTATGGTCTACAACCTTTAGGAAGTGACCAAGATGTTCTTTCCATGGCTAAATATGTTGAAGAAGGTCACAAACTGATTGATATATATGTTGAGCATGAAAAAACCAACCCTGACCTCTATTTTACCTCACCACTAAAACACAAAAGGGTAGTTATAGAACAGATAGAAGATGATGAACACCCATCTAGAGAAGGGATCAAACCATTGGCTAGGAAATTGGTGATTGATGTGAATAAAGTTCAAAGCAGTGGTGTTGAAAACAATGTAGAACCATATGTTGTTAGGGTTGATGAAGGTCAAAGTAGTATGCCTGCTGTTAAGGATACACCTAGTCAGGGCAATAGTGCTTTTGTTAATGAGTTTTACTCTTCATATGACCCTTATGTAGAGTCCCAAGACCCAAACTTTGATCCCTTTGCTGATTTAGATTCTATATTACCACAAAATGACACCCAACAAGTTGAGATGGATGACTTAGTTGCTGATGCAGTGGTTAGTGAAGGTCATGGGGTTGGTACAGAGGTTAGTCAAGACCATGCGGTTGATACAGTGGTTAGTAAAGGTCATGGGTATGATACAGAGGTTAGTGAAGGAGTTAATGATGATGTAGAGACAAGTGAAGGTCATGGGGATGATGCAGAGACTAGTGAAGGTAGTAAGGTCACTGATTCTAGTGATGATGATAGCCAGGATAGTGATTACATTGTCGATGAGGAAAATTATGTTGAGGAGGTTGATGTTGACATGGAAGATTTCCACTTGAATATTGATGAGACTGTTGAGTTCATGGGTTGTAAGAACAAGGATGAGGCAACTGATGAGGGAGAAATAGAAGATGATGTAGAAGTTCTTAATAATGAAAACTTTGAGAGTGCTACAGATGAGGAGGATGAACTAGATAGTTTAAGAAGAAGGAAATTGAAGCAAATAAGGAAACAGGCACATGCTTCTCCCCAAGTGTACAAGACTTTTTTTTTTATGTGGGCAAAAAATTCCCAAACAGGGATGAAGTGAAGGCATTAGTAAACGAACATTCAATTGAAACTAGGAGGGAACTAAGAATGGAAAAAAATGATAAAGAAAGAGTGAGGGTAGTATGCATGGGTATTATTCCTACTTTGCCAACATTTGAACCCAATGGGTCTGATGGGCCTGCTAATGGGCTTGCTAGTGTGTCTGATGGTAGTGGGTCAAAAGTCAAGTCCACACAGACAAAGGTTTGTGAACCTACATAAAACCCTAGTACATCCAAGAAAAAGATGACAAAAGAAAGAATAGTAAATGGGGGAAGGACAAAAAGTAGAAAGGTTGATGGGAACAATAAATGTCCATGGATGTTGCTTGTATCAAAGCATAAAGACTCTGAAACCTGGGAAGTTAAAACTCACAACTCCACTCACAAATGCTTACAGTCTAGAAATATCTTGTATGCCACATCCAACTGGTATGCTAAGGAACTAGCTCAACAACTTGAATCAAACCCTAAAATTCCAGTTAGAGCTGTGCAAGAGCAATTACAGAGGACATACAAATTAAGTGTTTCAGAGTCTAAGGCATTTAGAGCAAAAGCAGAGGCTGAAAAGAAGGTTGTAGGGGATTATACTCAACAGTATAAGATGCTAAGGGATTATTGCTTAGAGTTGCAACAAGCCAATCCAAACACAACTGTCAAAATACAAGTAAGATCAGAAGCAGATCATACAATGCCAACTAGGGTTTTTAGAAGAATATATGTGTGATTAGGGCCTTTGAAAGAGGGTTTCAAGGCTGGAATGAGAGATGTACTTGGACTAGATAGGGCATTCATGAAGGGTCCATTCCCTGGACAACTATTGACTGCTGTGAGTATTGACCCTAATAATGGAATCTATCCATTAGCATATGGGATTGTGGATATTGAAAACACTGATTCTTGGACATGGTTTCTAAATCAGTTAGGAGATGATCTGGACTTGTACAAAAATTCCAATTTCACTTTTATAAGTGATAGGCAAAAGGTATGCTTTACATTGAATCAAAACTGTTATCTTTTTATATGTTTTCAGTTGTCTTAGCTAATATTTCATATGTTTTCAAATGTGTTATTATAGGGTATTGTACCAGCCCTTGCAAAGTTATTTCCTTGTGCTGAGCATAGGTTTTGTGTCAAACATATTCATGAGAATATGAAGCAGCAATGGAATGGTTCAGCTTACAAGGATTTTCTATGGAAATGTGCCACAAGAACAACAGTGGAAGAGTTCAATGTAGCAATGCAAGAGTTTAAAACATTTAGCAAACCTGCTTATGAGTGGTTGTTGAAGATTCCACCTCAGCATTGGGCAAGATCACATTTCTCAGGTATTGTATGAGTTCAATTAGACTTTATTTTTTTTATACTAAAGTACTTGTGCTGAGTAACACTTATGTATTAAATAGGGAGATGTAAGTCAGATGTGTTGGTCAACAATATGTGCGAAGTATTTAATGGAAAACTGGTTGGTGGTAGAGACAAGGCAATCATTGGGACTTTAGAATTTACAAGAGAATATCTTATGAAGAGAATTGTCAATGTGAATACAATGATTGTTAGATGTGATGGTCCACTCACACCTACTGCTACCAAGCTTTTGAAACACAGTTGTGATGAAGCAACCAAGTACAAAGTCAATTGGGGAGGAGGTATCTATTACCAGGTAAGTGGTCCATTCCATGACCAATGTGTTGTCAATGTTGAGCAGAGGAGTTGTACATGTAGGAAGTGGGAGTTGACTGGGATCCCTTGCAAACATGCTGTAGCAACAAACTGGAACATGGCACTTAACAATCAAAATGTTGGCTTACCAGAGGAGTGGGTACACCCATGTTATAGGCTGGAAACTTGGAAGAATGTATACTCAAACCTAATACAGCCTATTAGAGGTAGAATGTTTTGGCTTAAGTGTAATGTACCAACAAAAATGTTACCACCAGAGCATCAAGCACAAGTGGGAAGACCAAGGAAATAGAGGAGGAAGTCTAAGACAGAAAGAAGTGTGGTTTATACTGTTAAGAGTGGGAAGCTGTCAAGGGAACACAAAACTGTCACATGTGCTAAATGTGAGACAAAAGGACATAACAAAAGAAGTTGCACAGGTCCAAGGAATTCACAACCTGCTTCTGGTAGTAAGAAGAGGAAAACAAGAACCCCTGGTGAAGATGGTTTCATTGGAAGACAATCAACTGCTCCTTCACAAAAAGGTAATCTATATGGAATTTTCTTTTAACTTTGAGTTTATGTGTGAATGGTCAGTGTATATGTTTGATTGGTCAGTTTGACTAATGTTTTATTTGTTTGACTTTGAAATATTAGGAAAAAAATCAACTGCTGCTGATACAGGAAACACATCAGGAACACAATCAAGTGCTGCTCATAAAGGGAAGGGAATTGCAGTAGATGATGGGTCAAAAAAGAAGAAATCTCAACTAAGGAAGAAAGTGATCAAGCTTGGTTAATGTATTTCTTAGCAGCTTAGGTTTTATGTTGCTTGACTGATGTCTATGCATCTTAGGATTAAGACAATTTGGTGAATGTATCTTGACCATATGTGGATTATGTCTGATGTCTGTGAAACTTGGTTAACTTATTTTGGATGTTGATGGCATATATGCCTGGACAACTTGACTATTGAATGACATTCAGGCAGTTTATGGTTTCTAGCAATGGGTCATATGTTTTCATTTGTGTCACTTTGATTTCACAAAGGTCATATGTTTTCAATTGGCCAGTTTATGGTGTATGACAGTTTATGGTTTATGGCAATGGGTCAGTTTGACTTTACTTGGGTCATATGTATTCTGTTGTGTCACTTTGACTTCTAAAAGTTAACAAAATTGGGCTATTCAATTGTGTATATCAGTTGGGTCACTTTGACTTCAATTGTGTATATCTACTGAACATAAAACACCACCAATATTTGAGTACATTATTTTGACCAATATTATACTACATTGAACAACAGAAATAAACCAACAACTAACTTGTATTCATTCATAGATTACTACAAAAGAGGCACAAAGATCCTTACACCCACTGACTTCATTACAACACCTAAACATATCCATCTTCTACAACATAACAACCAAACACAAAAGATAATCAACTGAAGCGATTACAATACCTTGAATACAACAAACATAAAAAAGAAAAACCAAGACACATAAAGGTACTTCTTGATCCTTGCCCTATCTTCAACCAACTCTTGCATTTGTGCTCTCTGATTGTTAATTCTATTCAACAATACTGGTATGATTATAGTAGATCGAGGACATATTGGAGGGTCTAGCCAATCAATGAATCCACAGTGTGCCCAAAACCTTCATCCTGGGTTTGTATTTGTCCATGATGTTTTCACAACAGCTTGAGCACCACAGTGACATCTGACAATTTTTTGTTTTTTTGGTTTAATTCGTAGGTTTAGATTTAGGGTTTTGATTTGGGAATTTATTAAAAAGGAGAGAGATAGTAAAATTAGGGTTAATGAAAAAGTAAAAAGAGGTGGGGGTATTTATTCTAGGTGAGGTGAGAAGAAAGAAATGAGCGGGAAACTAGTGGGGATTGGAAAAGACTGAAATACCCTCATTTGAAGGGTGACTAACGCCAGTTAGTCCATGCAGTTTGATTGGAGGACTAACGATACATAAGGTTTGCCAGTTAAGGATGGACGATAAACCTTTTTTGGTCAAAAGACGAAACTTGTTGGTCAACGTAAACCATAAGGACGAACGGCGTAATTTAGTCTAATAATAATAATAATAATAATAATAATAATAATAATAATAATAATAAAAACGTAATATTTGACCTTACAAAATCAAATATTGCAAAAGTTTTTCCAAAGTCAAAACACTTTAATTTAAATTGTTTCTATTAATTTAAAAAGTTTTAAACTATGTTGGTAAAAACTAAAAACCAGTATTTTTGTCAATTTTCCCTTATTTTAATCACCCAAAGTCAAAAGACAAATAAAATCATAGGTTTCGAAACTTGGACACATTCATGGTGTTTATATTTTTAACGCGTTTAAAGTTGACTAGTTCATCACTCTTATATTTCTACAAGCTATGGTCACCATCAAACACTTCATTTTTTCAGCATCAACAAATCAACAAGTTGGAATTTTTTATAAAGTTTTGTTAAAACCAATGTATTTTCTTTGATCACTCAATGTTTGGTTTAGTGGATGGCAAAATCCAAGAATATTTTTCACAATTTGGTCAAACCTTTCAAATTCACTTCAACTAAAGGTAAAATCCTTAGTACCCTTTTCATGGTTTTGTACTTTTGTTAATGATCATGTTATTATATGTTTTGTAGTTGTTTTTAGTTTTCATAAGTTATGAAATAATCTTAGGGGTAGTTTGGATTAGCTTATTTTGCTGACTTATGAGTTTTGTTAATGATCATGTTATTATATGTTTTGTAGTTGTTTTTAGTTTTCATAAGTTATGAAATGATCTTAGGGGTACTTTGGATTAGCTTATTTTGCTGACTTATGAGTTTTGTTAATGATCATGTTATTATATGTTTGTAGTTGTTTTTAGTTTTCATAAGTTATGAAATGATCTTTTAGGGGTAGTTTGGATTAGCTTATCTTGCTGACTTATGAGTTTTCTTGAATTTGGAAAAGCTCATGAGCTCATATTTCCAGGCTTATGAGCTTATCAAGTTAAGGAGGGTGTTACAAGCTTATTTGATTTCGGCTTATATTTCGTGGGTGTTTTGTTTGAGCTTATATGTGTGCTTATGAGCTTATTTGGTTTCGGGTTATGTTTCATAAACCTTAATTTTCTGGCTTATTTTGATGTTTATCGGTTAAGATAAGTTTACATAAGCCCAAAGGTTACAAAATAAGCCAGAAAATCCGGGCTTGTGAAAATAAGCCGAAATCAGATAGGCTCATAAGCTCGCATGTAAGCTTAAACAAACACCCCCGAAATAAGCCTCAATTTTCCAGTTTATATTTTAGACTTATAGATTTTGTTAAAGATTTGATTTTTATATGTTTGTAGCTGTTATTAGTTCTGTTAAGTTATAGAATAGTCTTAGGGGGAGTTTGGATTAGTTTATTTTGCGGACTAATGAGCTTTTTTTTTTAATTAGGAAAACTCATAACCCCCTTTTTTCTCGGCTTATGAGCTGATCAAGTCAAGCCTACGACTTAAATAAGTCATAAGCTGGTGTTAAAAAGCTCCTAAGCCGAGAATGTGAGCTTATGAGCTTTTCCAAATTCAAATAAGCTGATCAGCCCACAAAATAAGCTAATTCAAAATTTTATAAGCCAAAAAATGCTAAAAGGAAGCTAAACCAAACACCCCCTAAAACATCTTAAATAGGTAAATGCCCGTTTCAACATTTAGTCAAAGATTAGATTTTTATATGTTTTTTGAGATGGGTTTTGGTTTAAATGTTTTTTTTCTTGAAGGATTTTGTTTTTTATGTGTTGGAAATTAGAAAATCAAGATGATGAACTGGAACAGATTGCTGCTCAGGAACAGAAGATTTTTAAGTTCCAAACACTAGTTTCCGCAACCAAAAATTTCCATCCAAATCATAAGCTTGGCCAAGGAGGTTATGGTCCTGTTTTTAAGGTATCACTCATCTCTTAAGTCTTAAGTAGGGGTGAGCAAACGACCCAAACGGACCGGACCGACTATATTCGGTCCGGTCATCGGTCTAGGCTTTTTGGCTAATTCGGTCATCGGTCCGGTCGGTTCGGTCCGGTCCGATCAAAAAACCAAAAATCTTGCCAAAATCTTGCCTTTTTGGACCGGACCGGACCGACCATATTTGGTCTCGGTCTCAGTCCCGGTTTTTACCTTAATTCGGTCTCGGTTTTTGGCGGTCCGGTCCGGTCCAGTCCCGGACCGATGCTCACCCTTGGTCTTAAGTATATGCACTTTTGAGTGGCTTGTTTTTATTTAAGTTGCTTGATGGTTGGTTTCTTTTAGGCCATTTAACAATTATGTGATGTGGGTGAAATGCTACAAGGAGTAAACTATTTAAAAGGTGGCGTTTGGCATTGCCTTTTGCAAAATGAATAGGTGATATGGAATAATCAGAATTGGATGCATGGATAGTCGGATGTAACAAAACGGGCTGTACGAGATAATGTTTGGATGTACTTATGCTAGTTAATTAAACTTAAGGTTTTGATGAGTAGAAGATTAATTGTTCTCGTGTTTGGCAAGTTCGTAATAGCTAGTCTTAAGGATGTATATATAAGAGGAAATCATTCCTACATAACAGGTTCGGTTTTGCTGCAGCTATTCCTAAACAGATTTTCAAACTATATATTTGACCCTTAAATAATAAGACAAGCAGTTTCACAACAAACAGTAGAAACTGATATATGCGTGATTTGAAAGCGTAATAATCTCTTAATCACTATAAGCACAATATCAAATACACAGCTAGTAAGAAAATGAGTATCTGTCTCCTAACTTAATCAAATCAAGAACTTGTAGTTTATCCAAACGCTAGAAACTAGTTATTAGGTCTTGGAATTATAATAGACCACTAATCACTTTCAAACACGAATCCAAACACTACCAAAAATAAAGAAAATAGTGTGTATGTATGCAAGTAAATTGGTCCCCTTTTAGTACTCGACACTTATGCGAAATCTTACTGTAACATATATGTATGTAAATTTATGGGTTTACGAGGGTGATATTAATAGATTGTACACAACTTGGTGTTTTGATATATAGGGAAAGTTGGAGGATGGGAGGGAGATTGCTGTAAAGAAGTTGTCACAGTCGTCGAGTCAAGGCAACAAGGAGTTCACAAACGAGGCCAAACTATTAGCACGTGTACAACACCGGAATGTTGTTAACTTATTGGGTTATTGCGGGAACCCCGAGAAGCTTTTAGTATACGAATACGTTGTAAATGAAAGCTTAGACAAGCTTCTTTTCAGTAAGCTCCTTCCACTTTCATAGTTTCTCGTACATCTTGAGTATAATATGGTTGATATGTTATTAAGGGGGGTGTTTGGATATGTGCTTTAAAAGTGATTATGTGATATTGCATCTTAAAAGTTTTTGGGGTTTTGCCTAATTAAACTGCTTATCTATTCAGTGCTTTATTATTTTAAGGGGGTGTTTGGATGTGAGCTTTGAAAATGATTATGAGATATTGTATCCTAGGAGTGTTTGTGATTGGCCATTTCAATCTGCTTATCTGCTTACTATTAAGTGCTTAAAAATAATCAAATAACAGTTTCATCTGAACACTCAAAACTTCTTGATTGTTTAAAATGTGCAGATAAGCACTTATATAAGCTATCCCAAACACCCTTTTTAGATCAACTATAAGCGGTGCACATGGATGTGCTTAATAATGATTTGAATGAGGGTAAAATAAGGATATAAATACTATTCATCTATCCATTTAATAATCAGTTTTATTGCAACTGGTTATTTGGCACCTAGTTATCTTAATAATGATTTTTTTTTTTTTTTTTTTTTTTCCTTAAAGAATCAAAAAATGGAAAGGAGCTATCTTGGAAGAGAAGACATGACATAATTTGTGGTGTCGCACGTGGATTGCTTTACCTTCATGAAGACTCACACGATCGCATCATCCACAGAGACATCAAAGCTAGCAATATTCTGTTAGACGAAAAATGGATACCAAAAATTGCGGATTTTGGCATGGCTAGACTTTTCCCTGAAGATCAAACTAACGTTAACACCCGTGTAGCTGGTACCAAGTATGTTTCACTCCTTTTAGTTATGACTAGTGCCTTCTAGAAAGATTTAAAGACTTAAAATGGTGATGTCAGTCGGGTTAGGTAATGGGTCAAACTGGGTTCAGCTCAGAACGATACTGAGTATGGTGGCTATCAACCTGTTAAAAATCCTTTTAATAAAACAGTGTAGGAGTTTGAATCCATTAATAATGGAGTTTACATGCGTAAATTTAACCTCATTTGACCCATCTCTCTTTTAGATACAGTTTTTAATTATGCTTATCATCACTTTGTTATAAACAATCATTTTACTTGTAAAAATGCAAAAACTAAATCTCAATTATTTATTTTCGTTTGATTCAGTGGATATATGGCACCAGAGTACGTTATGCATGGTAACTTATCTGTAAAAGTAGACGTGTATAGCTTCGGTGTCGTGGTTCTAGAGCTCATTAGTGGTCAAAGAAACTCGAGTTTTAACCTCGACCCTGAATACCAAAATCTTCTAGATTGGGTATGAGCACGACTTTTCTTAATGATTTTTATATATTTTTAACGTCAAGTGTTTGAAAATGGGAGTGTATTTTACAGGCATATAAGCTGTACAAAAAAGGCAAAAGCCTAGAAATTTTGGACTCAACATTGGCCTCATCAGCGGACCCTGATCAAGTTTCCGCTAGTATACAAATAGCCTTATTATGCACCCAATCGGACCCCCAACTGCGGCCCACCATGCGCCGTGTGGTCGTGATGTTAACCAAGAAATCAAGTGCATTAGATGAACCAACTCGCCCTGGAATCCCAGGTACACGGTATAGAAGGTCCCGCAAACCTGACACATCATCATCATCTACAGCCGGGACTTCTAGTACATTGAGTTCCCATTCCTCTATGCCCTCTACGACCTCCACAGCTGCCCCTATCCTTGACGGTCCACAATCTGCTCCTCACCATAGGCCTCGAAGATCAGTTACCGTGAGTTCAATATCAGATCCTTATGGTAAACGCCCGATGAAGATTCAAGATTGATTAGTGAACTCACTAAAATGTGTACATTTTAGGAAGTAGGATTGAGGTGAATAGTAAGAGCACTCGTAGTGGTACATATTTTGCTCGGGGTCACCACTGCACCTGCTCAGGGTCGGATCTTGGTCGCCTAGCTCGTGGTGGTGACCACGAGCAAAACACAAATGATTATTATTATTATTATTTTGCTAATATTATAAAAGTGATAAATGGCGGAGAGAAACCATTGCGAGATAAAAGTGGTGAGAAAGTTATTGTTGTGTTTAACATAGGACAAACTAGTAATTTCTTTCTTACAAATTGGAGGTAAAATTTCCCCTCTATATGAATGAAATTTTACAGATTAATCTGATATCTTTTGATAAAATTTGCATGACATATTTATGAAAAGAGAAATGCTACAACCACATAAAAAACATCTACAAAACCCTTCACAAAATGACATGTGGATTGGCTTAATCAGAGAAAAGAGAGAAATTATAATAAAATTCACCAATCACTGGCTGACACGTTACTTTATGAATGTTTTTACGTGGTCGTAGTATTTCTCGTATGAAAAAATAAAGCCTGTGTTCTAAAAAACACATCATATGTATGACATGACATGGATCTAATATTCTAATCTATAAACCTAACTGCATTATTGTATTGATGACTACTTTGAGTTAAAATAAAAATCACTTCTTTGGTCTAATCAAGAAGGAATTTAAGAATTTATACCCACTCAAATCAAAATAAAGGGTATGGCAAACCATCACCCACCCAAAATCCCATCACTTATTTCCAACCAATCTCTTTATGTCACATCATTCACCTACTTTTTTTATCACTCACTCATTTTTTTATTGGCAACCCAACACTCACTCAAAATCCCATCACCCACTCCCTTCACTCATGCAACGGTTAAAAAAAAAAAAAAAAAACGTTTGAATTTTTCTTCCCATCTCGTGCGTGAAACTTTCCCGTGCGGGATCCATCTTGTGGCTTCACGTGGTGCAGGCGGCGGTGTTCATCCAAAGGATTCTTTCCTTACCGTGCCATCACGTACCTATTGCCAACCTCTAAGGTTCTGGACAACTGGTTCACAATCATAGGACAATAGGACATGTCTTTGCATTACCAAATGTATGATTAGAATAACATTGTATTCATGTATGTTTAGGATCTTTTAAGATTCCAAATGTTAAAAAGGATATGCGTGTATGATGTAAATTTTTACCTTAATTCGGTCTCGGTTTTTGGCGGTCCGGTCCGGTCCAGTCCCGGACCGATGCTCACCCTTGGTCTTAAGTATATGCACTTTTGAGTGGCTTGTTTTTATTTAAGTTGCTTGATGGTTGGTTTCTTTTAGGCCATTTAACAATTATGTGATGTGGGTGAAATGCTACAAGGAGTAAACTATTTAAAAGGTGGCGTTTGGCATTGCCTTTTGCAAAATGAATAGGTGATATGGAATAATCAGAATTGGATGCATGGATAGTCGGATGTAACAAAACGGGCTGTACGAGATAATGTTTGGATGTACTTATGCTAGTTAATTAAACTTAAGGTTTTGATGAGTAGAAGATTAATTGTTCTCGTGTTTGGCAAGTTCGTAATAGCTAGTCTTAAGGATGTATATATAAGAGGAAATCATTCCTACATAACAGGTTCGGTTTTGCTGCAGCTATTCCTAAACAGATTTTCAAACTATATATTTGACCCTTAAATAATAAGACAAGCAGTTTCACAACAAACAGTAGAAACTGATATATGCGTGATTTGAAAGCGTAATAATCTCTTAATCACTATAAGCACAATATCAAATACACAGCTAGTAAGAAAATGAGTATCTGTCTCCTAACTTAATCAAATCAAGAACTTGTAGTTTATCCAAACGCTAGAAACTAGTTATTAGGTCTTGGAATTATAATAGACCACTAATCACTTTCAAACACGAATCCAAACACTACCAAAAATAAAGAAAATAGTGTGTATGTATGCAAGTAAATTGGTCCCCTTTTAGTACTCGACACTTATGCGAAATCTTACTGTAACATATATGTATGTAAATTTATGGGTTTACGAGGGTGATATTAATAGATTGTACACAACTTGGTGTTTTGATATATAGGGAAAGTTGGAGGATGGGAGGGAGATTGCTGTAAAGAAGTTGTCACAGTCGTCGAGTCAAGGCAACAAGGAGTTCACAAACGAGGCCAAACTATTAGCACGTGTACAACACCGGAATGTTGTTAACTTATTGGGTTATTGCGGGAACCCCGAGAAGCTTTTAGTATACGAATACGTTGTAAATGAAAGCTTAGACAAGCTTCTTTTCAGTAAGCTCCTTCCACTTTCATAGTTTCTCGTACATCTTGAGTATAATATGGTTGATATGTTATTAAGGGGGGTGTTTGGATATGTGCTTTAAAAGTGATTATGTGATATTGCATCTTAAAAGTTTTTGGGGTTTTGCCTAATTAAACTGCTTATCTATTCAGTGCTTTATTATTTTAAGGGGGTGTTTGGATGTGAGCTTTGAAAATGATTATGAGATATTGTATCCTAGGAGTGTTTGTGATTGGCCATTTCAATCTGCTTATCTGCTTACTATTAAGTGCTTAAAAATAATCAAATAACAGTTTCATCTGAACACTCAAAACTTCTTGATTGTTTAAAATGTGCAGATAAGCACTTATATAAGCTATCCCAAACACCCTTTTTAGATCAACTATAAGCGGTGCACATGGATGTGCTTAATAATGATTTGAATGAGGGTAAAATAAGGATATAAATACTATTCATCTATCCATTTAATAATCAGTTTTATTGCAACTGGTTATTTGGCACCTAGTTATCTTAATAATGATTTTTTTTTTTTTTTTTTTTCCTTAAAGAATCAAAAAATGGAAAGGAGCTATCTTGGAAGAGAAGACATGACATAATTTGTGGTGTCGCACGTGGATTGCTTTACCTTCATGAAGACTCACACGATCGCATCATCCACAGAGACATCAAAGCTAGCAATATTCTGTTAGACGAAAAATGGATACCAAAAATTGCGGATTTTGGCATGGCTAGACTTTTCCCTGAAGATCAAACTAACGTTAACACCCGTGTAGCTGGTACCAAGTATGTTTCACTCCTTTTAGTTATGACTAGTGCCTTCTAGAAAGATTTAAAGACTTAAAATGGTGATGTCAGTCGGGTTAGGTAATGGGTCAAACTGGGTTCAGCTCAGAACGATACTGAGTATGGTGGCTATCAACCTGTTAAAAATCCTTTTAATAAAACAGTGTAGGAGTTTGAATCCATTAATAATGGAGTTTACATGCGTAAATTTAACCTCATTTGACCCATCTCTCTTTTAGATACAGTTTTTAATTATGCTTATCATCACTTTGTTATAAACAATCATTTTACTTGTAAAAATGCAAAAACTAAATCTCAATTATTTATTTTCGTTTGATTCAGTGGATATATGGCACCAGAGTACGTTATGCATGGTAACTTATCTGTAAAAGTAGACGTGTATAGCTTCGGTGTCGTGGTTCTAGAGCTCATTAGTGGTCAAAGAAACTCGAGTTTTAACCTCGACCCTGAATACCAAAATCTTCTAGATTGGGTATGAGCACGACTTTTCTTAATGATTTTTATATATTTTTAACGTCAAGTGTTTGAAAATGGGAGTGTATTTTACAGGCATATAAGCTGTACAAAAAAGGCAAAAGCCTAGAAATTTTGGACTCAACATTGGCCTCATCAGCGGACCCTGATCAAGTTTCCGCTAGTATACAAATAGCCTTATTATGCACCCAATCGGACCCCCAACTGCGGCCCACCATGCGCCGTGTGGTCGTGATGTTAACCAAGAAATCAAGTGCATTAGATGAACCAACTCGCCCTGGAATCCCAGGTACACGGTATAGAAGGTCCCGCAAACCTGACACATCATCATCATCTACAGCCGGGACTTCTAGTACATTGAGTTCCCATTCCTCTATGCCCTCTACGACCTCCACAGCTGCCCCTATCCTTGACGGTCCACAATCTGCTCCTCACCATAGGCCTCGAAGATCAGTTACCGTGAGTTCAATATCAGATCCTTATGGTAAACGCCCGATGAAGATTCAAGATTGATTAGTGAACTCACTAAAATGTGTACATTTTAGGAAGTAGGATTGAGGTGAATAGTAAGAGCACTCGTAGTGGTACATATTTTGCTCGGGGTCACCACTGCACCTGCTCAGGGTCGGATCTTGGTCGCCTAGCTCGTGGTGGTGACCACGAGCAAAACACAAATGATTATTATTATTATTATTTTGCTAATATTATAAAAGTGATAAATGGCGGAGAGAAACCATTGCGAGATAAAAGTGGTGAGAAAGTTATTGTTGTGTTTAACATAGGACAAACTAGTAATTTCTTTCTTACAAATTGGAGGTAAAATTTCCCCTCTATATGAATGAAATTTTACAGATTAATCTGATATCTTTTGATAAAATTTGCATGACATATTTATGAAAAGAGAAATGCTACAACCACATAAAAAACATCTACAAAACCCTTCACAAAATGACATGTGGATTGGCTTAATCAGAGAAAAGAGAGAAATTATAATAAAATTCACCAATCACTGGCTGACACGTTACTTTATGAATGTTTTTACGTGGTCGTAGTATTTCTCGTATGAAAAAATAAAGCCTGTGTTCTAAAAAACACATCATATGTATGACATGACATGGATCTAATATTCTAATCTATAAACCTAACTGCATTATTGTATTGATGACTACTTTGAGTTAAAATAAAAATCACTTCTTTGGTCTAATCAAGAAGGAATTTAAGAATTTATACCCACTCAAATCAAAATAAAGGGTATGGCAAACCATCACCCACCCAAAATCCCATCACTTATTTCCAACCAATCTCTTTATGTCACATCATTCACCTACTTTTTTTATCACTCACTCATTTTTTTATTGGCAACCCAACACTCACTCAAAATCCCATCACCCACTCCCTTCACTCATGCAACGGTTAAAAAAAAAAAAAAAAAACGTTTGAATTTTTCTTCCCATCTCGTGCGTGAAACTTTCCCGTGCGGGATCCATCTTGTGGCTTCACGTGGTGCAGGCGGCGGTGTTCATCCAAAGGATTCTTTCCTTACCGTGCCATCACGTACCTATTGCCAACCTCTAAGGTTCTGGACAACTGGTTCACAATCATAGGACAATAGGACATGTCTTTGCATTACCAAATGTATGATTAGAATAACATTGTATTCATGTATGTTTAGGATCTTTTAAGATTCCAAATGTTAAAAAGGATATGCGTGTATGATGTAAATTTTTACCTTAATTCGGTCTCGGTTTTTGGCGGTCCGGTCCGGTCCAGTCCCGGACCGATGCTCACCCTTGGTCTTAAGTATATGCACTTTTGAGTGGCTTGTTTTTATTTAAGTTGCTTGATGGTTGGTTTCTTTTAGGCCATTTAACAATTATGTGATGTGGGTGAAATGCTACAAGGAGTAAACTATTTAAAAGGTGGCGTTTGGCATTGCCTTTTGCAAAATGAATAGGTGATATGGAATAATCAGAATTGGATGCATGGATAGTCGGATGTAACAAAACGGGCTGTACGAGATAATGTTTGGATGTACTTATGCTAGTTAATTAAACTTAAGGTTTTGATGAGTAGAAGATTAATTGTTCTCGTGTTTGGCAAGTTCGTAATAGCTAGTCTTAAGGATGTATATATAAGAGGAAATCATTCCTACATAACAGGTTCGGTTTTGCTGCAGCTATTCCTAAACAGATTTTCAAACTATATATTTGACCCTTAAATAATAAGACAAGCAGTTTCACAACAAACAGTAGAAACTGATATATGCGTGATTTGAAAGCGTAATAATCTCTTAATCACTATAAGCACAATATCAAATACACAGCTAGTAAGAAAATGAGTATCTGTCTCCTAACTTAATCAAATCAAGAACTTGTAGTTTATCCAAACGCTAGAAACTAGTTATTAGGTCTTGGAATTATAATAGACCACTAATCACTTTCAAACACGAATCCAAACACTACCAAAAATAAAGAAAATAGTGTGTATGTATGCAAGTAAATTGGTCCCCTTTTAGTACTCGACACTTATGCGAAATCTTACTGTAACATATATGTATGTAAATTTATGGGTTTACGAGGGTGATATTAATAGATTGTACACAACTTGGTGTTTTGATATATAGGGAAAGTTGGAGGATGGGAGGGAGATTGCTGTAAAGAAGTTGTCACAGTCGTCGAGTCAAGGCAACAAGGAGTTCACAAACGAGGCCAAACTATTAGCACGTGTACAACACCGGAATGTTGTTAACTTATTGGGTTATTGCGGGAACCCCGAGAAGCTTTTAGTATACGAATACGTTGTAAATGAAAGCTTAGACAAGCTTCTTTTCAGTAAGCTCCTTCCACTTTCATAGTTTCTCGTACATCTTGAGTATAATATGGTTGATATGTTATTAAGGGGGGTGTTTGGATATGTGCTTTAAAAGTGATTATGTGATATTGCATCTTAAAAGTTTTTGGGGTTTTGCCTAATTAAACTGCTTATCTATTCAGTGCTTTATTATTTTAAGGGGGTGTTTGGATGTGAGCTTTGAAAATGATTATGAGATATTGTATCCTAGGAGTGTTTGTGATTGGCCATTTCAATCTGCTTATCTGCTTACTATTAAGTGCTTAAAAATAATCAAATAACAGTTTCATCTGAACACTCAAAACTTCTTGATTGTTTAAAATGTGCAGATAAGCACTTATATAAGCTATCCCAAACACCCTTTTTAGATCAACTATAAGCGGTGCACATGGATGTGCTTAATAATGATTTGAATGAGGGTAAAATAAGGATATAAATACTATTCATCTATCCATTTAATAATCAGTTTTATTGCAACTGGTTATTTGGCACCTAGTTAAGAATTTATACCCACTCAAATCAAAATAAAGGGTATGGCAAACCATCACCCACCCAAAATCCCATCACTTATTCCCAACCAATCTCTTTATGTCACATCATTCACCTACTTTTTTCATTACTCACTCATTTTTTTATTGGCAACCCAACACTCACTCAAAATCCCATCACCCACTCCCTTCACTCATGCAACGGTTAAAAAAAAAAAAAAAAAACGTTCGAATTTTTCTTCCCATCTCGTGCGTGAAACTTTCCCGTGCGGGATCCATCTTGTGGCTTCACGTGGTGCAGGCGGCGGTGTTCATCCAAAGGATTCTTTCCTTACCGTGCCATCACGTACCTATTGCCAACCTCTAAGGTTCTGGACAACTGGTTCACAATCATAGGACAATAGGACATGTCTTTGCATTACCAAATGTATGATTAGAATAACATTGTATTCATGTATGTTTAGGATCTTTTAAGATTCCAAATGTTAAAAAGAATATGCTCACAAAAAAATGTATGGTTCAAAGTTCAAACCACTACCAAATAGGTGTGATTAAGGTTACAAATGGTTACGGAGATATCTTGGTTGTGCCACACACATCAAAATTATAGACTCGTTTCGCCCATTTACCTGACAAGAAACTTCCATTTGATGACTGCCCGGCCTTTTTTTTTTTTTTTTTTTTAGACAAAAGATTTATAGAAACATATAATCATTTCCCTTTTCATTTTATGTTAAAAGTTAAAGGCAGAATTGCATATATATCCCTCTCAAAATGAATAATTGCATATATATCCTTTATACAAGTTTTTGATGCATATAATACAATGGTTTTTATGCATGCTTTGGATATATATGCAATTATGTATTTTCGAAAGAATATATATGAAAAAACCCAAAGTTAAAACGTTTTGGATATAAGATTTGGTATATAATCTTACATAAAGATATGAAACTTACTCAAAATCCATATGTTTATATAAGATTTGATTTATAATCATAGCTAATGATTACGTCGTATCTTCTACATAACAAAAGATTATTTCATTTAGAAAGTTAAATCCTCATAAAGGTAATTCCAAAAAATACTAATTCTAATCAGAACTGGATAGATATGAAACTAAATAAAGATTAATTAGGATTTAGGATAAATGTAAATTATTGTTTTGATCCTTCAAATTTTCAGAACAACAGGAAATATTACAGTTTAGTGGTGACTAAACAACCCGTGGCTAAGTAAGAGGAGTTATAGATCGAATTTTTGTCTTGCGTCATTGTATAATTTTTGTGGGTAAAGGTGATTACCCCGATAAAATATATAATCACAGAAAAATGTTAAGTACAATGTTATGTGGCTGAATTACCAGATAAACCTAAAGCACACGTTTGAATGACCACAAAAACATTTGTGACATGCAACAAAGCCATTGTATAATTTCTCAAAGGGTGGCAATGACAAAGCAATGTTCTTGTTTCTTGACATTTAACTTAAGGATTTTGCTACATCCACATAAAATCCCCACAAAAAACTCTCACTCGCTGACATGTCAGCGGGTGATTGGTTTTTAGTGGGATGTGCACCACATCACATCCCACTAAAAACCAATCACCCGCTGACACGTCAGCGAGTGGGAGTTTTTGGTGAGAATTTTATGTGGATGTAGCATACCCCTTAACTTAATGAATTTCATGCGATTTAGAAAGTAACTTAGGTGATACTTAAATAGAAAAGGCAAATCATTTATTGATGGGATACTCTTCGTTTAAACTTGTGGTGCAATGGTTTAGTCAATTGTTTTGTTTAACACTTTAACGTGCAAATGTGTCCATCATGAATGTTTAATGCCATTATAATTGGTTGGCATCTTGTGTTCCTTCAAGTATACTTCACTTGGATGGTTTGAGATCAAAATCAATGCTCTCTTTTTTTGTTTTATAAAAAAGAGAAAGAAAAAGAAAAAGTTAAGAAACATGTTTCATTTTTAAGAACAATAGAAGCATTGACGTATACTAAAAGGATTGTCATCTCTCAAGCGTATCTATTCAAATTCATACGAAATGTCAATACTCAATAGCATTAACGAAGGAACAACAGGGTCCTTGGTTGTTAGTTGTTACATGCATGTGGATATCAAGGAACAAGTGCCCTATATATGGAGGATCAAACCAAAGCCGAAAAATTTAAAGCATAAAAACTAAAAAACCGAATTTTATAAGTCTAGGGTACGTTTGGTGAACAGAAATCTGTATGCAATAGCAGTTATTAGTAGCAGTTGCAATAGTAGTTATTAGTAGCAGTTGACAGTAGTTGTTTATTTAATAAAAACGTTTGATAACATAATTGTAACTCTAATTATAAAGTGTAAAATGACGTAAAATGACATATACAAATTAAAATAAAATCTGATTAAATAAATTTGAGGGTATACATGTAAATTAATAAGCATAACACTAGCAGCAACATGATTCTAAAATTTCTAATGCTTCCTTATGAAGTGTTTGAATAAGAGTAGTTAGAAACAATGAAAATGCTACTTAGATATTGTCAAACAAGCTTTGCACTAAATCATTTTTCACCTACTAACAAATCAACTAAGTACGTACCAAAAATACGACTAATTTTTGATTGAGTGCATTTACGAAAACTTGGTATTTTTACGAAATTAAACATTATGGATCAAAATTGCGTTGGGTTCTCATGACACCGCAAGACCCTCTAGTCCCGTCACTGACTTGACCTCCATCTAAAAGTTATTTAATTAACATCAGACGCACCAACAAGTTCACTTAACTGATGAAAAAGATCGATCTCAACTTGTGTACTCATTGTCTCAAGCTATGTCTAGGGTCTATAGTTCTTTAAAAATGGTGAATGAGGCTAGAGTTTTTGGCAAATTTTTGATAGAGTTGTGCTCTTGAGGAGGGGTGAGCATCGGTCCAGGACTGGACCGGACTGACAAGACCGAGGAACGAATTAGTCAAAAAGCTAAGATCGAGGACCGGATCGAATGTGGTCGGTCTGGTCCGGTACAACTAGGCTAAATAATCGGTTTGTGGTCCGGACCGGACCGACCGTCCCGAGGACTGAATTAGCCAAAAAGCCAAGACCGAGGACCGGACTGAATGTGGTCGGTACGGTCCGGTTTCGGTCGGTCCTTTGATCGGTCTGGTCCGTTCGGGTCATTTGCTCAGCCCTACTCTTGAGTATCATTTATGAAGAAAATAAATTAAAAGAAATAGACTGAAAAAAATATATAATTTAACTAATTTTAAAGTAAGATATTTTTCTTAAAATTAAAAAATTACAATATATTTACTTACTATTTGTTTACTCAAAAAGATAGAGAACACAGAAAAAATAAAAAGTGATTTGCGCACTTTTTATTTTGATTGAGACACTTGTTATACAACTAATCAACTATACAAAGCACACTGAATGTCCCAGTCAAAACCGTAAATCAATTCCCACAGGAAACTGATCGACATAACACGTTAAATAAAAGAAAGGAGGAGGCAGGTGTTAGATGATCATCTAATTAAGGGAAAGATCGGTAAGTATATGAACCGCTCATTATATAAACGGTTCCCAATATTACAAGAATAATCCGCACATCTTTTACGTATATTTCACTCTCACAACCATCACTCCACTCCTTCGCCAACCTTCTTCTTTCCTTCTCTCTCACACACTAATTCCGTTAAAACACACACACTAATCACATATTCAGTTGTAAGCATATATCATTTTCACACACTAATACACACACAGTTCGATTCAGTTACAATCCGTTAAAATTTTTGTTATATATATATATATATATATATATATATATATATATATATATGCTAAGATCTGATTTTTAATTGTTAAATTTATATAAAAACACACAAAAACACGTTCACTGTGTGTAAGTTATGATGCTTAATTTGATCTGAGATTTGATTCAGTTATAAACACACACATTTACACGTTTACTGTGTGTGTAGTATGATCCGAGAGTTTGTTATTAATTCGATTGATCTGTGCGTTAAATTCACGCACATAAACACGTTTACTGTGTGTGTATTGATTGATTGATTGATTGATTGATTTGTTGATGATGTTACAGGAGAAAAACAATAATGGCGAATTTTACGGTGACACGTGTCGAATCGGCGCCAATCGAAGGCCAGAAGCCTGGTACCTCTGGTCTCAGGAAGAAGGTAATTTGTTACTAATGGTTATTCGTTATAGATCTGTTAATAGTCTTATAGATTCAGTTATTACGGTTACTGATTAGTTGTTTTGATTGAGACCACAATGTTATTCATTTAATCATTTTATCGATGCATGTGTTAGTTGAGATCGGAATGTGATTGAAATAACTGAATTATTGATCTGTATTCGTGCTCGCTTATTGTGCATAGATCTATTGTGTGGAAGTTAGTGCCTTGGGTGAAAATTCGTAAATTTGGAACTGATTTGCATTCAAACTATAACGAATATTATTAAATGCAACGAACTTTCATAAAGTGTTCCGATGTGTTGTCAAGTTTAAAATTAGTGACACATGTGACAATACATCAAAGTTTGCATATTGGAACACTTTATGAAAGTTAATGATACTTTTTACTGTTCATGTACCAGGATGGGACTTTGAAAAAACTCCGTTGCAATTTTACAATGTGATCTGCATTCGTGTTCAGTTATCGTGCGTAGATCTGTATATATGTGATTGTGTTTGAATTTATGTGTTTCGATCTGGTTTGTATGAATGCTGTTGTTTGTTTCTGGATTTGGACATGGTTGAATTAGTGGAGTGGAAAGTTGATAGTTTTAGTGGCGGAGATAAAGGGGGGTCTGGGGGGTCACGTGACCCCCCTGCGAAAAAAATTGTAGTGTAAATTTTCAAAAAGTTCTGGCTCCGCCCCTAGATAGTTTATTAAAGTATAAAAAAGTATTGATCCATCTGTATATGTGTGTCACTGGGTGTGTTTAAGTGTGGAAGTTAGTGACTTGTTTTAAAATTAGGGGAAAGTTGGAAAAAGATGAGTTTTACTTTCTAATCGGTGTTTTTGTATCCGTTTGTTATTTGAATGTTGTTGTTTTCGTGGATCTCAAGATGGTAGGTTTAGGTGTTGTTTAAGATGTTGAGTCTGAATGTGACCTACCACATTTTACTGTTAAGAGGTGGCTAGAAAGTTTGAACGTGAATCAAATAATGTTGTTTGTTTTTGTTAAATCCTCTGAATGATTTTAATTTGCAAAATTTATATATAGAATCATCACATTGTGATGGCTAAGTAACTTTTATAAACATAAAGCGGAACATTTTTATCATACATTTAACATAGTCAATAAACCATTAAATAAATTATCTTAATACATATAAATTTATAATAATAATACACTATTACACATAATAAGAGGCAATACCCACCTCTAATTGGGTAAGAGGCAATATGTCCAAACGCGTCTAAGTAAGAGGTAAGAGGCTAGTAAGTCATTTTTTGTAAAAGCAAACACACCCTTAGTGGACTGGAAAGCTCAAGTGTTCCTTGTAATGAAAAGTAGTTCACTTTGTTTTTGTGCGTGGTTATTTTAGATAGGTATAGTACTATAGCATAAAGAGCACGATAATGAGTGAAATAAGTAAAGAATTTTTTAACTTTTACCTAGAAAATGCTATGATTGGATGATCAAAAGTATAGAGTGGATTGTGATTATGGACGAATTTAGCATATAGAAAGTGATATATTTTCCGTCTTTGAATCTGGAAAATGCTATGATTGGATGATGACAAGTTTTAAAGCGGATTCATATTATGGACGAATGTATCATATAGAATATGTTATCTTTTAAGGGTGTGTTCGGATTGAGGGTTTTGGGAATGTGGAATAGGAATGAGATTGATTGAGAGTGTTTGGTTAGTTGATATGGTTTTTAAATGTTGGAATGATACCTTAAAACCAGGGTTTTCCCATACCCAATTAAAAACCCAAACCCAACCTATAAACCAAATAATAATGTTAGATATGATATCTAAGTTCATACCTATACCCATTCCATCTTATAATCAAACCATACCCAAACCCATTCCTGATAATAAACCAACGGCACCTTAGTGTTAAGAGGTCAATTCAGTATTATTTTGAGACAAGTTTGCATTAAAGGGCTTGATTCTCTGTTCTCGTATGAGAAGCCTGTGTATTATGCATGTACACGTAAAAAACACAGAACTTCTGATGGTCATTGAATTAAGCTGTTATTCATATGATATAGGTTCTGGGAGAGCCTTAGTTACCAACTTGGTTGAACGAAGTGGTTGTTCACAAATATATGATCTATCTTAGAGACCTCTTCTATCTTATTAGATCTGACAAAGTGGTTGTTACAGCTTAGTCTCCTCATTTTGAAATTTGGTCAAGGTTGAAGGCTTTATTTTAAAATATGATAAATAATAAATAGGTATGAGTAGGCGCCTGTAAATTATAAACTGTGACTAAGTGTTTTAGAGGCGGCACATGACAATTTATGCTTGAAACGTGTGCAGCCATTGGGCAAAGCATTACTTTAGTACATTTTAGCTAACACTGCTGTTTATATGTGTTGCTATTATGTAGAGGAATATGTGCATATGCTAGGATTTAACTGCATACTAGTTATGCTGGACACTGTATAGATGTTAAGGAGTTTCCGTTACTTACCATTGCCTTCTCTTTGACATGCGTTATCAGTATTAATGTAATGATAATAATTTTACGTTTCTTCAGCATTAATGTAATGATAATGATAATGTTTTGTATTGACCTTTTTAACAATGGACGTCTCCATAGAGATCTTTGTTTGACATGTTTGTTGTTATAATGATCTTTAACTTCCTAATTTGTATGTTCTCTTCTCTTCACAAATTTATGCTATTAATTACTGTGGAATCATCCTCAATAGTTTATTTGAAGGACCAATATCTACTTGATACACCTTTTTATTGCAATGTATCCTCTATCTGTGGACATGATTTTTCATATTAACTGGCAAACTAATGTGGTTTGACTTGATTTTTTTCAGGTTAAAGTATTCACTCAACCCCATTACTTGCATAACTTTGTTCAATCAACATTCAACGCCCTTTCTGCCGAAAAGGTTAAAGGTAGGGAGTGTGCTACTCCTTCATCTGACAGATGCAGTATTCTTTTGTGATGCATTTTTCATTGATGGTTTGCATTTTTCTTTTTTTCAGGTTCTACACTCGTCGTCTCGGGTGATGGACGATACTATTCAAAGGATGCAATCCAGGTTAGTATATTAAACTTTTTGATTTAAAATATTAATGTGAAGACCTAGCTTCATAAATTATCCTTCTGAACACATTGAAGTCCCTTTATTTTTGTAAGAATTTGTAACTTTATGTATAGTGTTAAAAATGAGGAGGATACTAACAACAAAGTATACATACCATAACTGCAGCACTCGTGTATTTTATTTATATACTATCATGTATGCTCTGTAACAACAATGAAACATGTACTTGGTTCTTTTTTTAGTGCGAAATTTAGATGAAATTGATAAATTTGTTCAAACCAGGTCCTATGGTTCATGTTCATTAAAAAGTTCTCTGTATGGTGTCTCTAAAGGAACATGCTGTATCAGTGTTATCCATCTAATTTTATTGTATTTCTAAAAAAACTGCAGATTATAATTAAGATGGCAGCTGCAAATGGAGTAAAAAGTGTCTGGGTTGGCCAAAATGGACTTCTTTCAACACCTGCTGTATCAGCAGTTGTGCGTGACAGAGTTGGTGCTGATGTAAGTTTATCTGATTTATAGTTCTCTCTGTCAAACAATGGTGATGGACATTAATGATGGCAATCTCGACCCATATGGGTCAATTTCTCATTTCTGAAAAGCTACTATATAGGGGAACAAGTTAAATGGGTCAAACAGCTTGAAAGTTGCCAATTTCAATGCATATTACATTCTAAATAGTTATTTTAGAAAAGTTTGGATTATTATTGTATTATCATCGTGTAAAAAAAACATAAATAGCCCATGCTAATAATGACCCGCTATGAACGTCAACCATAAATACTTAAATGTTTCAGGGTTCCAAAGCAAATGGTGCATTTATATTGACAGCAAGCCACAACCCAGGTGGTCCCAATGAGGTATGTTGTAATATCTTATTGACAGCTCTAATCGTGGTAAATATAGTAGAACTTATGTTTTTGTTGCTCGTTTATCAGGATTTTGGAATCAAATACAATATGGGAAATGGTGGGCCAGCACCTGAAGGAATTACTGATCAAATCTACGAGAACACAAAAACAATAAAGGAGTATTTTCTTGCAGAAGGCCTACCTGATGTAATGCTGAATTCTCAAGCTACAGTAAAGTTTGTAAAAAAAAATTATATTACATGCATTATCTTATTATATACTTGACATATGTATACAGGTGGATATCTCGGCAATTGGCATTTCAAAGTTTTCAGGTCCTGATGGTCAATTTGACGTTGATGTCTTTGATTCAGCAAGTGACTATGTGAAATTGATGAAGTATGCTCTCATTTCTTTCCATATGTTTATTTCACAAAAAGAAATGAGTTTGACATCCATTTATTTATTCTTCTAATGATTTATTGAATTCTTTTCAGGACAATTTTTGACTTTGAGTCCATGAAAAAGTTAATTGCATCTCCACAGTTTAGTTTTTGGTGTGTAGCATATTCTTCTTTTTTCTTTTTATGTTACCATTGATTCCTGTTAAGCTTCTATTGCTTCCAAGTATCTGTTTGTCACTAATTGTACTCTGATTTATTAGTTATGATGCACTTCACGGAGTTGCTGGAGCTTATGCAAGTCGTATATTTGTTGAAGAACTTGGTGCAAAAGAGAGCTCATTGATAAACTGCGTACCAAAGGTATTTCTGCTTTTTAATCTCATATTTTGTTTGGTTTTAGCTAAAGGTGGTGTGGATTGTGTGTTTTTTAAATGGGCAAGTTATTAAACTGAAAACATGTAGCTTTAAGATGTACGTGTCAAATTGGTTGAACGAGTCAAATGGGTGAAAGCCGCCGAAAGTTCATTCTAACACGTACAACTTCCTAAGTCGAATATATTTAGAGTCAAATTGTTGCTGTAAAATTATTGTTTTTGTAATCATCACTAAAATGTTAATTATGTAATTATACAAATATAGTTACTCTGGTTTGGTGATAATAACATAACCCATCCCTCGTTATGACCCCTTACCCAACCCACCCGATCTAAACAAAACCCTCTATATGCAAAAGAACATGTGTATTACTTTTTTTTAACTAAAGTATTGTATGATGTGAGCAGGAAGACTTTGGTGGTGGACATCCTGATCCCAACCTAACGTATGCCAAAGAATTGGTCTCACGAATGGGATTGGGTAAGAACCCAGACAGTAACCCACCGGAATTTGGTGCTGCTGCAGATGGTGATGCCGATAGGAACATGGTTCTTGGTAAAAGGTACAAAAACTATACTTGATGCAGATTTGAACAACCACTTTAAGTTTTTTTGGAAGAGTTTTAGTTGGTAATACTTATTTATTTTTAAATTTGTCTGGTTTCAGGTTTTTTGTCACCCCTTCAGATTCTGTTGCCATCATTGCTGCTAACGCTGTTGAATCCATACCCTACTTCTCATCTGGATTAAAGGGTGTTGCCCGGTAACTTTTTGTATATAACTTGCTTATGTTTTTCCTTGTGACGACATTGCTAGGTGACTTGGGCCTAATGGGTCAAAACCCGGTCCTATAAATGTTGCTAAAGGCCGGTCCCAGTTGTTATCATCATGTAATCGGTGCATAGTTTGATGTGAGTGCAATGAAAGCAAAAAATAATTTGGAAATGTGATTTCTGCCTGTAGGAGCATGCCGACATCTGCTGCTCTTGATGTTGTAGCCAAAAGTTTGAACTTGAAGTTTTTTGAGGTACTTCTTTCACATAAAATGTAACTGAAAAAGTGCGCTTTTAAACAGTTTTACCAAAACAAACTCTCATATTCTTAATGTTACGTCAGGTACCAACTGGCTGGAAATTCTTTGGTAATTTGATGGATGCTGGTCTATGTTCAGTTTGTGGTGAAGAGAGTTTCGGAACTGGTAAAGTTTCCTTCTTTATGTTGCCTGTTAATAAAGGGGGAAAAACTGTTGCTTTTCTTGTTAGTTTATCATTAGTGAGGGTGGCAAGATGGGCGAGTGGGTTAACGGATCAAAGGTGGTATATAAACGGCCCAGGTGGGTATAGTATATAAATCATAATATTTAAGTAAAATGGTTACTTGGGCGATCACAAACCTTTTTGCCCCGTTTGAAATAAACATAACCCAAATTACCCATCTGTAAGTATACGAGTTGAAATTACTACAACTTTACAAATGAGTAATTGAAACTTTACAACTTGTTTTCTTTTTCAATAGGATCGGACCATATTCGTGAGAAGGACGGAATCTGGGCTGTGTTGGCTTGGTTATCCATTCTTGCTTACAAAAACAAGGACAATCTCAATGGAGGAAATCTTGTGACTGTTGAAGACATTGTGAAGCAACACTGGGCTAAATTTGGACGCCACTATTATACTCGCTATGATTACGAGGTCTTTATCATATTTTTAAACATCCCAATACTGTAATCGAGATTTATATTGATCATAAGTATTTTGTTTTTCTGTAGAATGTTGATGCAGGTGCTGCGAAGGAACTAATGGCTCACTTGGTCAAGTTACAGGCTTCTCTCAGTGATGTTAACACGTAAGCCCCATTTGACCCGTTTCTTTTTTACCCAAGTGCGATTAAATATTGACCATGTTTTAGACTGTTTAAACAGTTGTATTTACCTTGTGCTATTTATTTATGCAGTACCATAAAGGGTATAAGATCAGACGTGGCAAATGTTGCCAGTGCTGATGAATTTGAATACAAAGATCCTGTTGATGGTTCCATCTCAAAGAATCAAGGAATTCGCTATTTATTTGAAGATGGGTCACGTTTGGTGAGTTGATTTATTAATTTTCTGATATACTTCGAATTCCTCAATTTTTTGAAGGGTTATTTGCATGCCAAAGTGCTTTTTCGTTTGGTCTGTTTTAGTCATCTTACTAGTTTTGTTTATTCGGGGTCCTTAAAAGATGATTCTGTGTCCCATATGTCATTATTATAACTTGTGATCTTCAACATGTTTATTTAATTTAACTTATAATAATTTCAGATTTAATGCAGTTTTTAAAGCTTCTTTTTTTACAAAAATTCAATGACTGAAACAGTACTATTACAAAAGTACTGTGATTGTTTTTATATGCTGATTGAGTAAATAAATTGTGTGACGGTTTTATATAAGTTGGTGACTAGGAGTGTCAAACTTTCCTAAATGTATCTAAATCTGTATTGTGTAGGTTTTCCGTTTATCCGGAACTGGGTCAGAAGGTGCCACAATTCGTCTTTACATTGAGCAATACGAAAAAGATTCATCCAAGACTGGAAGAGACTCCCAGGATGCACTTGCTCCTCTGGTAAAATCATCGTATCTTAAGATATCTATTTTCGTTCTTTATACACAATGAAAATGTGATTGTGGGTCTGATTGTGGTTCAGTACTCAGTAGTAGTCGGTGCATCTTTTCTAAAAAAGCGTGCACTTATATTTCGAGAAACCTGCTTAAGTATTATGTAACTTTTTACGATACTGGGTTATAAAATATAACCGACTTTTGGTTATGTTTGGGCACAGGTGGAGGTTGCTCTAAAACTGTCAAAGATGCAAGAATACACAGGCCGTTCTGCCCCAACTGTCATCACATAAATATACGATACATGCTGCGGCTGCTGTCCACAACATATGTATTTTTCGTGTTTTTATAGCAATAAAGTTAGTGTTTCAGCTGTCTGGGCTTGTTTGTTAGTTTCACAGGCATCGTCTTTGTTTTTGAATGCTTGATGATTTACAATTTTTGTTTTTGTCTTTAATAATTCAGTTATATTGTATCTTGAGAACCCTTATATCAACAATATTACAAATTTCTTTGTTTTAATGTGAACTGAAAATCTTATAAAGGCCTATTAACAGCCCGCTTATGGATGCTATCACTGCTAGAGATATTAATAGAGCGGGTTTTAATATGTCGTCGAGGTTAGTAGATGTTATTATTAACAATGCTTGGAATTGGCCTATTAACTGGGCAACAAGGTATCCTAACATTTACAATGCTACTGTTCCAACTTTAAATAACAACACTACTGACATCTTGGTTTGGAGAGATCGGTTGGGTATTGAAAGACCATCTCGGTTGGTGTTGCATGGGAAGATTTGAGACCTCGTGGTGATACTATAGAATGGACAAATGTCGTGTGGTTTACACATTCTATACCTCGACATGCATTTCATTTATGGCTAGTCATACAAAGGAAGTTAAAGACTCAAGATTGGCTCAGGCAATGGGACGTTAGTCCATCGACTAACTTAAACCTGTCTAGATGCCCTTTATGTGACACCGTTCCAGATTCCCATGAACATTTGTTTTTCGAATGCACTTTCTCGTCACAGGTATGGATGTTTGTGAAGACAAAAGCAGCCAAGCAGGTATGCAAAACATATCCTCATCATTGGACCAGATTGTTACTTGGATTACCCCATTAGGAAGGGAAAGATCAGCCCCAAGTGTAATTGCCAAGCTCATCTTTGCAGCGTCTTCATATTTTATATGGCAAGAGAGGAATGCGAGACTGTTTCACCAAAAGAAGAGAACCCATAAGCAGATTATTGATGATATACTAGCAACTGTTCGCTTAAAATTACTCACATTTCACTTCAAGAGAACAAGCCGTGTGGAAAGGGTCTTAGACGAATGGAATATTCCAATGTCGTTGATCAGGAATAGGAAAACGTAGCTATATGGTTAGTCTAGTCGATCTGGTGTTACTTTGTTTTTTTTCTTGTTAGATTCGGCTAGGCTTAGTTGTTTGCGAGCGTTGGCATGTCAACCTCTTGAGCTTGGGTTAGAAGCACAATTTTTTTTTTGAAAGGCAGTCTTTTATTGAAACCACAACAAAAACAATACAAACCAATATGGTGGTTTGCCATATTTCCAATATGGTGGTTTGCCATATTGCCTAAACTTCATTGTTGATTTATACCATAGTTTACCAGGGTAAAACCCTTTACCCGAAAATCTTATAAAGGCTCGGATTTTGCTTGATTCATAAAAGGTGAAAGAAGAGCAATTTCAGCTTTGTTTGTAGCTCATTTATGGAATCAAATTATGTGTTACATAGTTCACATGTAAACAAGAATTCACGATTTTTTTAAGAGAGTTGAGGATTCAGATTATTCTAATCGTATAGTACGAAAACAGACATTACGGAAATGGACCAAGCGCACCAAGTGCTAACCATGCGTGCCAGCCCATGCACGCTGATCCTTCATAACATGATGACACTTATCCTCTTGGCGCACCTCATTTCATGCGCCCCAAACTGACATGCGCCATTTTGTACACAAAAATGAACCCCCACAAATATTTATGGGTTTTTATATGCAAGATATTAGTGTCTTTGTAATGTTGGTATGTATTTTTTTGCTAGATCTTAGTTAGGGTGTGTTTACTAAATTAAGTGATGAGATATGAGCCTCTTAATTAGGCTCTTGTTGGGGAGAGTGTAGTTATAATGGGTCTCTTAATTAAGACAAAGTAAGGGTTTTAGGCCCACAATTCCCTCCACTAAAGGAAAAGTAAACACCCCCTTAGTCTGTTTTTTTCTGATAAATATATATATATATATATATATATATATATATATATATATATATATATATATATATATATATATATATATATATATATATTTTTTTTAGATATGAGATTGTGAATGAGAGATGAAATAAGATAACAAATGGGCATGCATTTCATCTTGTTTATATATCTACACACGTCAGTGGTCAGTGTAAATGGCGTGTGGCGCGCATGAATTTGAGTGGCGCCAAAGGTTTATTTTCGTAAAGACACAAATTCTAGTCCATTATGGTAATACGAGTGGGGTATTAGTTTATTTTGGTAATTACTTTATCGTTTAATCTATTGATCCTTAGCGTTCTCAATTAGAAAATACATACATGCACGGGCTGACATGCATTAAGCAAAGGTTATGCACGCGCACACCTTTAAGCACCATATATGTAGTGTGAAAAAGATCAGATTTATGTGTTTTTTTAGATTTCAACTCCAAATGATACCTTACCTTTTCTTGTTTCAAAATAAAAAGTGCATACTTCTCGACGGATTTCTGGAACTACCACTGCATACATTAAAAGGTTATGTATTCAACTTTTAGATAGACGTGTTAGGTTATACTCCGAATATCTGTCTTTCACGAAAAAGGAAAAAAAATACAGTTAAAACTTAGTAGCACGTTTTTTATTTGTTTTGTCGAGATAATATTCTCACATCGACATACCAGCCGATTTTTCGAAATACACATCTCTCATTTTCGATCATTCCAATTCACTCATTGTATATCATTCTAACAACAATCATCACCTCAAACATCGTTAACAATGGCAATTCAAGAGAATAAATAATTATATTTATTAGCCAATAGAAATGCACTCAATAAATATATTGCACATCATGCATTTGAAATTCGTATTTTCAGTGTATATGTTATTTTGATATTTAAATTTGATATATATGGAATATATAGTAGCACGTTTTTATTTGCTTTGTCGAGATAATATTCTTTCACATCAACATATCAGCCGATTTTTCGAAAAACACATCTCTCGTTTTCAATCATTCCAATTCGCTCATTGTATATCCTTCTAACAACAATAATCACCTCAAACGTTCTTAAATAATGTGACCCCAAAATAATCCCATTACGTCAGAAACAAAAACAAAATTTTCCATGCTTTCATTGATGTGGATTTGTTGTCCTTTTAAGCTATAACTATCATCAACTTTTATTATATTTGTATCAAATCTTTTGTAATATCAATTCTCTTAGAAAGAAGTTGCTATTTACATTACAATTATATAATTAACCATTTGCTTTTACTTTAACCCAGAATCCTATATCTACACTATAAATATAGTGCGGATAATTTTTCTTAAACTTCAAACTTAAAGATGAGTAATCTGTTATAGGGGTAAAGCTAAAAATACGCAACATATTTTTACAAATAAACACAAGTACGCAACATACTTAGTAAACTGTCAAACGTACGCAACATAATTTCAAAAAATCGTCGATTTACGCAATATTACCTGCTGACAGCAGGTTACCAGGTTACCTAGTATTAAAAGTTACACCTTTGGTCCCTTAATTGTCTCATATCGCACGTACATGATCCTTTTTTGGTAACGGTCGTTAAAAAAAATTTTAAAAACTTTTTAACATTTTTAAAGTTAATATTTTTTTTTAAAAATCCAATTTTTAAAAAAAAAATTAATATTTGCGAAAAAAAATAAATATTTTTTCGCAAATATTAATTTTTTTAAATAAAATTTAAAAAAAAAATTATTTAAAAAAAAAATTAAATCAAAACTTTTATTTTTATTTTAAATTTATTTTTAAAAAAATTTAAAAAAAAATCAAAATTTTTTAAAAAAATTTTAAAAAAAATTATTTTAAAAAAAAAATTTTAAAATAATTTTTTTTCCAAATTTTTAAAAAATTAATATTTGCGGAAAAAAAAATTATTTTGTAAAAAAAATTTTAAAAAATTAATATTTGCGAAAAAAAATTATTTTAAAAAAAAAAATTTAAAATAATTAAAAAAAAAATTTAAGAAAAATATTTAATTTTTTTTTAATTTTAAATTTTTTAAAAATATTTTTTTTTCGCAAATATTAATTTTTTAAAAAAATATTGATTTTTTTTTTAAATATTAACTTTAAAAAAAATAATTTTCGAATTTTTTTTTCCTTTTTTTATTTTATTTTTAATTTTAACTTTTTTTTTTAATTTTAAATTTTTTTAACATTTTTTTTTTCTAAATTTTAGTTAAAAAAAAGATTTTATCTCGGTTAAAAAAAAATGTTAAAAAGTTTTTTTTAAAACTTTTTTTAACTACCGTTACCAAAATAGGATTTTGTACGCGAGATATGAGACAGTTTAGGGACCAAAGATGTAACTTTTACTACTAGGTAACCTGGTAACCTGTTACCAGCAGGTAATATTGCGTAGATCGACGATTTTTTGAAAATATGTTGCGTACGTTTGAGAGTTTACTAAGTATGTTGTGTACTTATGTTCATTTGTAGAAATATGTTACGTATCTTTTGCTTTATCCCTTGATTAAAATTAGTAACAACATCTATCGCTAAGTTAATACTCCCTCCGTCCCTTATTAAATGTTCATGTTTGACTTTTCAAGTATTTCTTTATTAACTTTGACTTTAAATATTTTTGCTTATGTTATATAGTATTTGATAAAAATTATACGCAATGAAATATTTAAAATTTAATCCATTCATATATTTTGTATCAAATATTATATTACACAAACACAAATATTTACGGTCAAAGTTGAGAGAAAAAGACTTTGAAATGTCAAAAATGACATTTAATATGGGACGGAGGGAGTAGTTTAAATATTGTTTCATCTTCAAACTTTAAAATTGATTACAACTTGAACCCGTATTCATTGCATCAAGGGTCACTTTAGAACTACAAGTTCGCAATTATAATTATTTGCTGCTATGCACTGTTTACATAATTATTTGCTGCTATACACCGTCACTTTAAACGAGTATTCGTCCAGTTTATATAATATATAGTTATATACATTCTCATAATACTAGTTTAATCTTGTTTCAATGCACATGCAAGAGAATAAATATATTATATTTATCAACCAATAGAAATGCACTCAATAATGTTCGTTAGTGTTGGAAAAATGGTTTACAAGGCTGATAAATCGCCACCTAAGCGCTAATCAGCCATTAATTTGGAGGTCTCATGTTCAAACTTTGAGAAGAAAATTATCCCCATGTGGCCACGGAGGTTCACCTGCGATTACTCCGAACTATTTAAAAGGGTAGTCGCCCTGGGATTAGTCGGTTCGCAATGTCAAGTCGAAACTCAAGTAAAATAAATAAATAAAATAAAACTTTGTTGATTTGTGCAAATCGGTTAGTAATGGTCAATGGGGGTCAACGGTACTAAATTTATTGGAAACCTGCAAATCTTGCCTGAAAAATCATAAACACGTCAGAAACTTGTTTTAATCACTTATAGTCGATGTTTGTATATATATTACAAGTTATTTGTGTAACTCAAATCTTGCTGTAAGTATTATATACTCACTGAAAATATCAAAAACTTGCCAGAAATATGAAAAACTTTCTAAAAATGCCAAATCACCGGTTTCGTCTAAACCGATTATTAGTTATAGGAGATCAACCGACCCTTACCGATTTGTGATTTTTGCGACCTTGATGTTCATGCTTACTCTTTACTCTTTAGAATTGCCATGAAGAAAGAAACTATGAATTATATGAGTCAAGATGTCAATATACAAATGGATAAGAGATGACAATCCGTGACGCAAACAAACCCCTCGTAAAAAGACAAGTTATTTATTTTAGTTCCTAAATAATTTAATAACACACTACCTTTTAAAATTTTACACGTCTTCATTATCCTTGCCTTAAAATCTGCCCAAAAAACTTCTTGTGTGTTCTTCTTTGTCACCTCAAACATTCCATTCACAAGACAAGCTCAACATATTTTTTTTCAGTACAATTTAAAAACTTAACCAACCAACATTGTTTTGGCCATACCTCTATTTGTTATATGAGCTATAATTCAAGATATGCATAAATATACAACAAAATGATTTTGTTAGTTACTATGTCATTGTCTACTAAATTGTTTTTTTCAGAACGCCATTTTAAGTATCTTATAACATATACACCACAAATTTATCTCACATATGACATGTCCTAAGCAGGACTTGAACCTACAATCATTTGGTTGAAGAGCTTCTCACACAAAATGAAGTACCACTGTATAAGGTTTTGATTGTCGCTGAGACTAGTGATTGAACTTGAGTTACTTCCAAATGCTCCCATTACCGGAACTAACTAGGCAACGCGTTAGATGCAGAAATTTTTTGTGTTATGAACAGAATATCAAAAGAGTCATAAGTGTAAGGCAATGGAGATTTATGTGAGTTATTAATAATTTGACATGAAGGTTTTAAGATAGAACTCGTTACAAGGACCCATATGATGATATATCCCAAAGAAAAGCACAAACAAGTAAACCACCAGCAATTAAAATTATACAGCATGTCAACAATATGTAGGTAATAAAATCGTACATGATTAAACAGGTTACTAGTTAGGAAATAAGCAAAAATCTTTATCACTTTCCTAATATTTATAAGTCATTTTTCTCAGGGAGAAGCATTTAGTCTTAAAGAATGGGGAAAAAAACGATATGCCCATTTGTGTTAGTAATAAGGAAAAATATTAGCAATTGAAATTGTCCCATCATAAGTTGGTAACACATATGCTTCACAAAAGTAAAAGATTTAACTAAAAACCCAAAAAAGGCTATCCAAAATAGATCGCAGGTTTAATAAAATAGGTTAAATCCTTACGGTGTGTTCGCAAGTTAGGTTTGTAGAGAAAAAGAATAGAAGAAATAGAAGAGAAAATGAATAAAGAGAATCAAATTATCTTCTCTTCGTTTCTTTCCTCAGCCTCCCAAAAGTCATAATAAGATTTTAAAGTAGGATTTAACCTATTTTATAAAACTTCAAACTTCATGTCTAAGTCTAACTAATAACTCATAGAAACTCCATGTAATGAGTTCTTATAAGTATTGTGATTACTAACGGTGCTAAAATCCCAAACACAATACATAACAAGAAGTTTTAATTCAACCAACCACCTCTTTTTTATTTCATAACTGCGTATCAACGCCTCATGATTCGTGATGTTTTAACGAGTCAAAGAAGAAAAATAGAGACTCAACTGTACAAATTTTAACAAAGATTATAAAGCCTAACAGAATTACACAGTGAAAACATGAGAGAAAACTATAACAACTTTGATTAAAACCGTTAACTTTTTCCTATTAGGCTAAAGGGAGTGGTCACCACCCCTCACCATCCACATCAGCTTTATCTCTCCTCTCACCCCTCTTATTCTTTCTCACCTTTCACCCGTTTTGGTTACATTTCTCTCATTAAAATACCAACTTTATATAAATATATCCTACTAAATATCTCACACACACTTATAAAACAAATAAAAAACATTACTTTTGGAATTGGGCTCCATATTTTTGTAACTCTCGCTATGGTAACCGACTCACCATAAACACAAACATTTGACCGTGATCATGGCTTCCATTTTGGTTGGTGACGCGTGATCTAAGGCTAATGTTGAGTGGGTCACTCCCACCCCGGATAGTCTTATAGCCCCTTTGCAACACTAGAGAAGTACTTTGAGATGTTGTCACCTGTGGTCCTTGTAGAAACAGAAAACATGCAAACACAACATAATTATAAAAAAAACTAGTTAGAATATATTTACTTTCTCACCCTCAAGATATCAAAATTTGCTAAAGAGCTTTTAGCATAAGTAAACTTACAAATTAGGGGTGTTAATCGAGTCGGGTTGGTCGGGTTTGGGTCAATTCAGGTCGGGTCAAAGTCGGGTTGAGGCTAAAGAAAACATACTCGAACCCGACAATATTAAAATCTTGGGTTATTCGAGTTCAGGTCTATTCAGGTCGAGTCCAATTGAGCCAGATTTATTCGGGTTCGGGTCAACTGGAGTATGAGTAAAATGACTAAAAAAATTAAAATGTTCAATAAGTTTACATATATAACTCATTAAAAAAAAAAAAAAAAAAAAAAAAAAAAAAACCTTATTTGAGTCAATCAGGTACATTCGAACTCTAGTTAACCAAACATTTTTAACCCGACACCTGACCCTATTTAGGATGTGTTTGGCGCGACAGATTATTAAAGATTATAAGAGCTTTAAATTATTTTACTAAAAAAATGCCATTAAAATAAATAAAAATAAAATCAGTGTTTGGGTGACAAATGTTGATCATTTTAGAAAAATGAGTTGCATAAACCTGATTTTAAAAAAAATGTTGGAGATTATATTTTACCAAATTACTGATTTGCCGTCATCTTACATTTTTGTTCTACAATTACAGCTAATTTGCAAATAAATAAATAAATAAACTTTTATTTTTAATCTTTTTCAGCACAGCAGCATCAGCAATAACACCAACAACTATTTTTGTCAAATATAACCTTAGTATTCGGGTTACTCAGGTTGACCCAAATAACTTAAATACAAGTATTAACCAGAGTAACTCGATCTGCATAAGCTTAATTGGGTTCGGGTTCAGATTCGGGTTCGGGTTCGAGTCCGAGTCCGAGTCCGGGTCCGGGTAGGGTCATTTTCTTTTTACACCCCTAATCATGACCATAAATTCCAATAAGCCGCCACAAATTATGCCTGCTAAACACAAAATAGAACTCTACTTTTTGGGCCATAGGGTCCCAGTTTTTGGGAACAAAAAATCAAATTATTGAACTCAAAAAATTGATAATCCATATCATCAACACAATCTTTTTATTTTTTGGATGGACATCAACACAATCTTTTAGTCTCATTGCAAAGTGGCAAACACGAAATATATTACGCAAAAGCATGTTATACGACAAACATTATTTAATACTATCATTAATAAAGATTTTGTGTCACTGGATATCATCGATAAACATATTTTGTGTGTGATTTTTAAAACATTACAAGATGATAATGATAATTGCTATGATCACTTGAGAGGCACGCATAGTTTGGTTTGTGTGTGATTTTTAAGTAGATTCGCCGTTTGAAATAAAATTTGAGCTAAAAGTAGTTTGCTTATCATGTGCGTTTAACCTATAATAGATGATCTAGACTCATGACCTTATGAGAAAATGGTAACTAGTCTACTACTATTTATTTATGTGAGTATGTCAATGGTTCTAAGTCGCCATCATCACCATATCCACATTTTACCTAATACAACATTTTTGACAAGGTTTTCCACATCATAGCTAACATTTTTAGTTTCTAAATATTGTGACTTGTAAATAATGTGACAAGTCAATATCAAAAAGCTCAAACCAATGAGACATACATGTACGAAATGCATATATTGTACCAATTCAAATATTTAATAGAATTCTACCGCAAATTCAGTAATGAGGATCTATTTGAAGCATGTCTTTGTTGAGTTGACGAAAGAAAATGACATTTTTATTGACGAATATCTTGAACAAATGCGAATGATAAAACAATATAAAGTATATAGTCAAACAACCTTTTGAAAGTGTAGGAATGGTGGTACTCCTATAAGAAACTCCATCAAAGATGTTGTTAAAAGAATTGAAAGGTATTTCCTTTCGAATCATTCAGTTTACCAAAACCTTTTTCCTGTTTTCTTTGACAAAACAGAAAACAAAAACAAAAATGACCTTATTCCACAAAAGGTGTAAATTGATGAGAACATCCTGACCCCAGATGTCTTTTGGCACCCGCCATTATCCACCCCACAAGGAATAACTTCGACAACTCTCCTGGCATAGTGGGGCACCAACTGGAGTGAGCACGAGCCGAGACTCGGACCCCTGAGGTCTTATTCCATAAAGTCTCTCCAGTGTGCCCATGAATTTTGCGGAGGTGGGTACCTATCTGAAGCAAATGGCAAGAATGAGACTTGAACCCTGTTCTATTGACTCAAGGACAAGTTCTCCAACCATTGGACTAATGCTCCATCGGTAATGAACATATATTGACGTTGGCATCAGGGACGAAACCTGAGGGTTCTGCGATGTCACGAGACCTCGATGAAATTTTGCTACGTAGTGTTAGTTTTAGTATAAAATTCAGATTTTCTTAAATGCATCTGATTCAAAAGTCATTGTGTTTTAGTGCTTGCTTAATTACTCCATTAGTAATATTTAAGAAGCAAACTTAATTTGTTATTAAAGTCAATCGTTATAATTGAAATCTTACTTTTTGTTCATTTTTTCCTTTATATTGTAGTCTAAAATATTTAGTACACTTGATTCCTTTTGGTCCTGGTTAAGTGTTTGCCACCAGGGACCGATCTAAAAGAAATATTGAACAAAAAAATGTTGTGTTAACTAAAGTTACATTGTAAGAAATTAAAGTAGCAAAAAAAATTTAGAGTTGTACATACCGCAAATACGGCAATTTTGAAATCTTTTTGCATTTCGTAATATAAAATCGGTGTAGCCCGTGACACACTCGGCATATGGGTCCGTCTATGTTTGCCACATGCCATTTCCAAATATACTCTTCTTAGTCTTAACCTTCTTTTTAATCTATGGGACAAATTTTTTTTTACTTTCAATCAATGCCTTGTAGCATTCCTATAAACAAGGTAAAACGTAAGATATACTTAACACCTTACATTAAAAGTTCCGAAAATTTCACTCCGTAATATAATTACATCTTGACTTTCACAGTCATAAAATTTTAACATCAAAACGTTAAATTACATATCATCATTCTTGGCCTCATGGTGTTTGTATACTATTAGCAAAACCATTAACTAAGGCCAAAGCATTACTCGTAACTTCCTTAACTTTAACTGCTCGACCGCAAACATCAGCCTTAACTCCGTTGTCCGGGATATCTTCGAACCCGTCCGTACATGTCTCTTCATTAGTTAAAGCTGCACTCATCCATGTTTGCACGTTGCTAAGCTGGAAACGAAGCGACTCACCCGACCCACCTAGCGTTCTCATTTGTTGAAGTGAGCCACGGATACTGTCTGCCGCGTCGGCGAATACTTCGTGGCAGTCGTGTACTGCAGCTGCGATTCTTGGATTGGCTACAACAAATATATATGTCATTAAGGCACGTTTAATTTATTACACGACAAAAGCTACAAATATATATAATTTTCCCACACAAACTTTTGGCATGATAATTTGTATATTTAAATAAAAGAAAAAGAGTTTTGTTATGACACCTCATTATGTGAAGTTTTTTTTTGTATAAAAATGATGTGGTCATAGCATTTCTCTTATTACGTTACGCCATTATTACTTATTAGCACTTTTATAAGCTTGAAAAAAATTAGCACTTTTAAAACATCTTAGTTCTGAGTTTTTATTGACGTACATATGACATTAACATTTTTTTCTTTTTGAATGGCAATTTTTTTATGCACACTATACCAGTATCTCACAATAATTCTCACATGTGTCTCTAAACAATTTGTCACAAACGGTTATAAATCTATGAGTAAACTCTTTTGTGTCATCAAAAGACTTATGGTCTAGTGGGTGGGGCTTATTTGGTTAAGCACCCACAAGTGGGAGTAGTACCGGGTGGGTGACCGCCCGGGAAGTCCTCACTTGTGGTCCACTCGCAGACCATTTGTTCCGGAGATATATTGCAATGATGGATTCGAAGCCCTTAGACCAAGCCGCTGGGGTTAGAATCCTGAGCATGGCCCGGTTTTCATCCGGCTGTTTCTCCAGCAAGGTAACTTGTGTGGAGGCAGTACGGTTTCCGGGGGAAACCCGTTACCACCTGAGATCAGCGTGGACCCGGTTTAGACAACATAGTCTGGCGGGGTGGCGATGGGGCCTTCGCTGTCCGCGAAGGTGGTCGATTCTAAGTTGAAATTCACCTTTCAAAAAAAAAAAAACTCTTTTGTGTCACTATAAACATCTAACAGACTGATTTGACATCTAACGACACTTTCGAATTCCTGACTCTTTTGCTTCATGTTAATTATGACAGTTTTCTTGTAGTAATATAACTACAGTTTTAGAAAATATTTTCAAAATCTAAGAAATAAATAAAACTGCATAAGGGTAGATAATGTATATATTGGCAACTTTAGGAACACAAAAGATTATTTTTCATGTCCAACAAAAAAGTATATAGAAAAAATGTTTTAGCAAATTTTGCAGAGGCGAGACATGAGGGGCAGCCGGGCAGGCCTAGCGAAAAAATTTGTAGTGTAATTTTTTTTAAAGTATCTGACTTTGTAATTTTCCCCCTAATAAACCAATTTGTCGTGTAGTTTTCTAAAAATTATCAAAGTTTGTTTCTCGTCCATAATTTTCTGGCTCTGCCCTGCTTATATGTGTGTAAATATATGAAGAAACATGCGTACCATAATCAGTACTATGAGAAATGTTGGCAACATATTTCGCCATATGTTTTGCTTTATTCAAAGTGACACCAATCGCGACACGAGCAAGACGAGCCGGATTTTGTTGGATAGCAGAGGAATAGCCTGCGAGCGAAGTGAAACATATTTGTGGATACAAGGTTGTTTGGCAACTTGTTCGAATGAAATCAGTGTCGTTGGATGTTGGTTTGAAAGTGTTGTTGCTAGCAGTTGTTAAGGTGGTTGATATGATGAACAAGAAAATAGTTGAGAAAATATGGATTTTCATGTTTCTTTATTTTTTTGCTGTGGTTTTTGAAAGTAGACGTTTTGATGGAGTGAAGGGTTTAAGTAGGAGTATATTGGGTTGAAGTGAAGTTACTTTAATGCCCTTGGTCAATAAATTTGGCTAGAGTTGTTTACATTTGCAAATTACAATATTGGGGGATGATTTCAGTTTTTTTTTTTTTTTTTTTTTTTTTTTTTGACTTTCTATCAAGAATTTTGCATCCTTAGGGCGTGTTTTGTATGTAACTTTTTGAAGCTTTTTAATAGCTATTTTTTTTTTTTTTTTTTTTTTAATAACTTAGAAAAAGCTTTGTTTTGACACAATAGCCAAAAGCTTTTATTAATAAAAAGAACCTTAAATTTAGTTACTAGTGTACCTATGATCATTTATAGTTTTATACTATATATAAAGAAAAAACATATTTGTTTAAAACATAAGAATTTAAAAACTTAAAAAATAAGTAACGTTGTTAGATTAAAATACTCATACTTATAAAAGTCAAAATAATCTATTAAATATTTAATTAAAATTTAAACTAATAAACATTCTTTATTTTCAATTACTCCACATATATATACAAAAAAAATTACACACACTATACACCGGCGCTATGCGTGAATAATCGTATAGTTTATTTAAATACACGTAAATTATGAAGATATATTGGATGGTCCAAACTTATATGAAAGCAAAGCTATAAAGAAAGAAGTAAAGCCATCAATAGTCCACATTAGCCAAAGAGCATATTTCGTATACTCATGCGCAATTTTTTAATGCACCATAATATATATATATATATATATATATATATATATATATATATATATATATATATATATATATATATATATATATATTTAAAATTCTAAGCTTAAAAATAATATTTTATAAAAAAAAATTACTTGTAAATATCTACGTAAATATAAAAGTATGTCTTCATAAATAAGTTTGACGTACTAGTGTTGAAATGTCTCGTTATAACTAAACTTGTCATTTTAGTCTTGATAAAATGCCAACGAAGATGAAATGTCTCGTTATATGTCATTTTACATTCATTATTAAATTACCAAACACTTTAATAAAGCATAAAGCTACAGTTTGCAGCTTCAATTACGATTTACCAACTTATAGTTATCAGTTTATATCTAACAGTTTACAACTATCAGTTTACATCTAATTTTACCAAACATACCCTTAGTTATTTTTTTCCCCAACTGAGTAAAGCTCTCTTAGGGCAAAATGATGTAGCCTGTTGATAACTCACACCGAGCGATGACAGATCCAGATATCCATGCAAAGATATCCGCTTTTTATAAATAACAAAAAGTAAACAACGATAAAAGTTATTACTACATGTTAAAAAGTTAAATATTTTCTAAAGAAACACACAATTTACACTCACGATGCTTTTACACATTCTCAAAAAATATGACCGTGCATACTTTCTGACTCAAGTATGACCGCTCCTGAATAATCACGTTTTATGTTTTAAACGTGGATATCTCGAGGGCAAAACCTGAGCATTTTTATTGGGAGGTCGAAACTGGAAATGATGGGCCTAAATTTTGTTTTCTTTTAACTATTAATTAAGTCGTAAGAACTTTTTCTGCCGTTCAAAAAAAAAGTTGTAAGAACTTAATTTTTTTCATACTGAAATTAGTTATCAATGATTGTTCGTTAATTCTCATAATTAATACAGTTTTACGGAAATTGTATATATATTTATATATGCCATATAAGATTTCATAGAGCATTTAAATGACTTTAACATATCATAACATTTTAGTGAGTCGTCACATACCATGTTTTGTTTGTTCAGAATGTCATATTCACGCACATTGCACCATTGCATGTAATGCCATATTTAGTTTTATAAGTTTGTTAAGAAAATATAGAGGTCGATAAGCATATTATCATTCAAGACATATAACTTGTTTTTGTAAGTTTCTGTGGAGCACTAAAGTCTTTAATAAACATAGAAGTTTCACGAGATATACAACAAATTTTGCATGTGAATTCTTTTTGTACTCACGTCTATTATGTATTTATGTCATGCACGTCCAAACAATGTCCATGAAGTCTTAGCTTATTGTACATTTCTTAACTTCTTCACTCATTGTTATTTTGGATTCATGTAAAATTGAGTGCCACGACTCACATTTTATCTGCCTTCTACAGTATATTATAATAAGTGGTCAGAGATTCACACTTCAAAAATCATCCTCGTTCTTTTCTAATCCCTTTGCAGAGGGGAAGATTACAGTGTACATTTTAACGACATATGATTTTATGTTTTAATATTAGTTAAACTCTACTTCAAGTGAAGAGTGACGACAATTTCAGATAAAAAAAATGAAGCTAGACCGTTAGGATTCTATGTTGTTTTATTTTAGTGGTTGGTATGGTATACATTTTATCGCCGTGTGTAGTTATCCTTTAAACTTTTGCACATGACATCCGTTAACTTAGCTACGCTTCTGACAGTGTATATATAAAAGCTTGAAGTGTTAATTTTGTATGGTTTTCTTGGGTAACCAAGGTTTCAGAACTTTTATCTGACTAATCCATGAAGTTTGAATCCCCTGTTAAACAGGCTTAAACCGATTAAAGTTCTCTCTTTTCAAAAGGTTGGCGTGGGTGGCCACTTTCAGGTTGTTTGCACTCACTAGGAACTGAACTTGAAACATCTCATATTTTAATAATGATAGTAACAATTGTTTTGTCACTATGCCATCCTGAAAGCTTAGAGTTATTTATGTTTCTATAAGCGACTTAAAAGATCTTTCACTCGGGCGTTTAGAACTTACAAGTTTGGCATGCTTAATTACTTGTTATGATCACGACGATTCAATATTTTTAATCCAACGTTCCCCGGTTCATAGAACATTATCATTGGATATGACTTCTCATAGATTTTAAGATAGAAAGATTGTTTATCCGATTGGACTATAACCTACCCACATGTTGATTTTGGTTGTAAATATATATGTAATACGTCAAATCTATGATATACTCTCTTCATGGGTCCAAATATAATAAGTAATAGAGTCCTTTGCGTTATCTAGATAACATGTAACGATGGCAAGTACTATTTTAATAACGATCATCATAAATATATATTAGACGTCCTCTTGTTTTGTTCATAAGTATGTGTTGTATCATTTTGAAATAGTATGTTCAAAAAGAATAATTTTAAAAAAGCTAGAACATAAACAGAAAAAGGTTTGTGTGGCCTTCATTTGCTTAACACATTGTGGCCATCATAGGAGTAACGGCATAACAAACACTAGTTGCAACTCATTTGACGAAAACCTTGTTAAATATAATTGTAGTACCGGATATTATAATGTGTACATATATAACATCTACTTACGGTTCTAATACAAGTGGTAACTAGAGAAAAGGTTACGGGGTACTGAGGTTACGTCCAAGGGCTGAGCTTAGTGAGGACTAGGAAGGGTCCTGACCCCCTAGGTTTAAGCCAGTTAGTGTATTTTTTCGCAATTTCATATATTTTAAAAATAAATAAATAAATAAAGAAAAATAAAAAACAAAAAAAATCTCGGCCCTCCCATCTAATATTTTTCCGGAAATAATTTTGTTTCAGCCTTCTCACAAAATCTTTTCTAGCTCCGTCACTGGTTACGTCACGTGCATCTGAGATTCTCTGAGTCATAAGCTTATACTCTATGGGTTTACGGGTAAAATGAATAGAGAAAATCTCATCTGTTTATCCCTTTAAATTGAGTTAAAATAATAATAAATAAATAAATAAATAAATAAATAGGGTGTGAACTCCAAGTTTTTTTTAATGGTATTTTTTAACAACCGAACGCTAGAAATACAAACGGGAAAAAGGTGAGTTTATGGCCCATTCCCATCATCATGTTCATACATTCTCAACTTCACATATGAATCATGGGCTCACATCATGATGACTCGTGATCAACTGCCTCTACCCGTGCTAGCAACCCAATCACTTCCTATAAAAATAGTATCCATTATACTCATAATAGAAATGTACCAAACACAAGCAATATAGTGTTTTGGTCTTTTGGGATTCCATGTTTTACTTTGCAATTGATTAATCATCATCTATCGAGTAGAAAATCACACAAAAGTAATCTTTAAGCACCCCTCTAATGTTGTTTTTAGCTTATACAGTAGTAAGTGTTCTTCAAAAGGTGTAGATCTGTGGGGACACATTGACCCCAGGACTATCGAGGTGCCAACCTGACCCTTCCTTAAGGACCAAGCATCAGCCAATGATCTCTTGTCCCATCAATCTAATTAGTCAGGAATTGGGATTGAAGCCGAAACATTTTTCCAAAAAGCACTCCATTGACCGATCACGTAAGTGTTTGCGAAAGGGGAATTATATCAGCCCCGGTTGGTACTTATAGTAAGTGTTAATAAACAAATTTATAAAATTTAGACGAGAATTACTGTGCTTTTCGTTCCATTACAAATCATCATTTATGTTAAGCTAATGAGATACACTAAGGGGGTGCTTGATTGGGGGTATTTGGGGGTAGGGAATGAGAAAGACAATGAATAAAAATGTCTGGTTAGGAGTAATAAAGCAATCATTGCTTAGTACTGGGTAATGGGGCATTACTCAGTAAATTATGGGGTAAGGTAATGATTACCCACCACCACCACCACCAGCCAACACCACGAGCAGCCACCACCACCACCCCCCCCCCCCCCCACCACCACCAACAGCCACCACCACCACCACCACCAGCCGCCACCACCACCACCACCAACCTCCACCACCAGCCACCACCACGAGCAGCCACCACCACTAGCCACCACCATCACCACCAGCAATAGCAGCCATCATCACCACCAGCCACTACCACCACCACCACTTTTGAGGTTAATGTGTTTTTCTTAAACTAAACACTATCAAAGATAATGATAATCTCCATTTCATTCCTTTATATTTCATTGTATTCCCTTTACCTTTGCTATTTCAATTCCCCTATTTGAACCAAGTGCACCCTTAATACGTCGTAATGAATGGTTTAATGAGATATATAACATAACTACTAGTACAATGAATGATTAGCATAAAGTAAAACTATAAAATAATAGGATAAAAGTCAAGGATGCTCTATGTACAACTATCAATAAAGATTCATTATGAATAACCAACTACCAAAAAACCATTATGAACTAAGAAACCAGTTAGAATCTTACACGTTTCGTCCCTGTGGTTGATTAAACGTTGCAACATTCATCCTTCTTATGTTTTCATACGCTTTTATCTGTTTTCGTCATATTTATATGTTTCATCCGTTTTATAAGTTTTCATTCTTTTTTCTTACATTTTTATCCGTTTTCGTCTCTTTTTATATATTTTCATCTGTTTTATACGTTTTCATCCGTTTCACTTACGTTTTTGTCTATTTTACCCGTTTTCGTCCACTTTTATCCGTTTTCGTTTATTTTTATACGTTTTTGTCTGTTTTTATACATTTTCATCCATTTTTATATGTATGTAGATGCAATAAAATGTATAAAAAATGGACGAAAACGTATAAAAATGAAAAACAACCTATAAAAATGAACGAAAAGGGATGAAAACGGATAAAAACGGATGAAAACGTATAAAAACGTAAGAAAATGGATGAAAACGTACAAAAACGGACAAAACAGATAAAAAATGTTAGAAAACGGACGAAAATGTATGAAACGGATGAAAACGTATGAAAACGGATTAAAACGTATGAAAACATAAGAAGGATGGATATTGCAACGTTTAATCAACCACATGGACGAAACATGCAAAATTCTAGCAGGTTTCTTAGTTCATAATGGTTTTTTTATTAGTTAGTTATTTATAATGAATCATTTTGGATAGTGTATAGAGCATCCTTGACTTTTATCCAAAATAATATAGTCAAAAGATTAGCACTTTCAAAATTAATGGAAACAAGAAGAAGCTTTGTTTTGCGAAAGATGGATAGAGTAATATGAAAATTTGACCAATGGGGACACAAAATGCTTACTATACATGTGTGCAGGAAATTTGGTGTGAATTGAGCAATGATTTTGGTCGGCAACATATTCAAGTTATTGGCCAATATATTGTTAATTTAGGCTTAGGATGGTTAATAATGGTATCGTACATTTATACACTAGACAACAACAACAACAATACCAAATTCTGGTGAAGCGAGGTACGAAGGAGGTGAGATGTGGACAGTTACACCACACACGAGAGTAAAGGGATTGCTTCCCGAATTTATATACTAGTCTCTTAAAGCGTAATGAAATGGACTTTAGCATGACCAAAAAATCAGGATTGGATTTGGATGTTTATGCTGGTTCGATACTATTTGAAATTAAAAGGTTTGAAACGACTCCATGTCACATCATTTGTAAAAGTGAATTATTGGCTTCTTATAAAGGTAAGGTAATCTATTATCAATACTTTCTATCATGATGTTGGGATGATATAAACGTTACTAGTTACTACCCTATATTTTAAGGTGTGACTAGTGATGAAATATTTCACCATGCATGGAGGTTTTACCAAATTCAAAGAAGTTTCTTGTCATATAAGGCTTATATCATGTCAGAAAATGAGTAATTTTAAACTTTTACGAAACTGTAATAGCATTTGAGAGAGAAAAAAAAAAAAAAAAAAAAAAAAAAAAAAAAAAAAAAAAAAACAACTATGCTGAATTATGTTGAGATGGACACACTTTACATTTAAGAAACTATTTTGAACAGTGGCGAAAACATGGTGGCTTTCGAGGGCTCACATGAATGACACCCAAGAAATTTCAGAGAGTAGTACTGTTTATTTTTGTAAAAAAACCGTGATCTTCCTCAAATGCACCTGGTCCAAAGAATATGTCTCGTGTATATATTGTTTAGTTTTTCTTAAATGCATCTGGTTACTTTTAATCTTTGTTAGTAAAACTTCTATTCAGTGTGATAGTATTGAAATTAGGCTAAAACTTTCTTGCATTTGATTCTTTCTTACACCGAACAAAACCGTAAACTCAAACCTTGTGAGTATTTTTTCTTTCTTAAGTTAGAAATCTCAAACAAATTAAACAAGAAACCGCGTAAATTAACTGTAAATATGATTAAGTCAAAAGTTAGGTAATAGAGGAAAGAAAAAGTGTAACCCTAACTCAATCCACATTAGATGAGTTTTGAATTACCCCTAAGTTCCACATTGTGATGAAGGATTCACAAACTACTAACGTAAGCATGCATTGTCATTAAAAACTAATGTATCAAGTTTTTGTATTATTTTTCCCAAGACTTCGGAAACGACATCTACTTGATAAATGTTTTGTTACTTATCATTTGTTACTCATACCTCACTTCGACAGGATTAAGTATTTTTGTTGTTGTTCATTGTCTTCTGTTAATTCAAATAAGTGATGTTTGAATTAATAAACTTTAAATATTTTAGTCTATGTTGCGAAGTGATGTTTGGATAACATGATCATAAAGTTTAAAAGTTCTATTGTATCATAAGTTGCTTATATTCTTGCATTTGTAAACAAGGGGCGGATAAAGTATAACACTCACTATAACACCAAATAACTACACCTTTTAAGCAGTAGATACAAGTATTTGACATTGTGCAAAACATGCATACTTCCTTATTGGAGTACGATATTAGAGCTGGCATAACAGGTTACACGAACCTGTTAAGACACGAACCTGTTAAGGCCAAACACGAACACGACCTGTTAACTAATCGTGTCATTTTTCTCAAACACGAACACGACACGAAAATAAACAGGTGCACCTGTTAAGACCTGTTAAGAACCTGTTAACATGCATATGACCAAATCGAATGATACAAGAACCTGTTAAAACCTGTTAACTTGTTAACATGCATCTGTTAAGAACCTATTAACATACATAATGCTACATAATGCAAAAGTTCATACAATTTCAAAGACCCACATGAATGGATAATAGAATAGATTTAGGATTTTAGGGTTTTTAATTTTTAGGATTATATATATATATATATATATATATATATATATATATATATATATATATATATATATATATATATATATATATATATATATATATTAACAGGTCATAACAGGTCTTAACAGGTCTGACCTGTTAAGACACGAAACCTGTTAAGAACAGGTCGTGTCGTGTCATGTTAACAGGTTTCGTGTCAAAATTGCCGGCTCTATACGATATTGTTGATGTAAGGCTCTCACTTGATATCGTGCAAGTGAAATTCTGTTAAGCGGAGTAAAAATGTGATTGCTCGCTTATTTTTATACGAGTATTATATACGGACTTGTTTGTGATGCATAGTAGCAATCACTATCGTGTTAACCAATTCAATTTGTGTCCTATTAACAAACAAAAAATATAGTTTCAATGCGTTTAACATGTCAAATTATCAATCTTTAGAAAAAGGGTAAATTAATTATTAATCTTTGCTTTTAAAAGGCAAAATAATGAAAATAATGATGACATGAGAATGTGATTTATAGTAAAAGGAGTCGCATTCTGCCGTGATTGACTCCATGCAAATTATGTCAACCCATGAGCCGTATTCTGTGGCCTATTTGCCTTTCGCTCCGGTCCCTCATGCCGGGGAATATGGCTAATCTTTAACTAACCAATTTTTTCACAATTAAGTAACAAAACTTTTACTTGTCACAATCATTTAGGTTAGAATAAAATGCAAAATACATCCTTTTGATTTGACATTTTTACACTACACATCCTTGTCAAAAAAATTTAGCAATAATCATCTCTCAGTTAGTAAAAGTTAGACACAATATATCTCTATAGACTAACGCTGTAAATTTCATTTCACTATCTATACTAATATAGAAAACATTTGAGACATTCTATTTATGGAAGGCTTAAAATTTTCAGTTTACACACTTTCTAATTATGAAATTGTGTAAAATTTAAAAAACTTCCATTGCAAAATTCGAACTCTGGTTACCTGGGTGAAAACAAAACATTCTAACAGTTGGGAGACAATAGACTTTTGTTAAATTATTGCAAAACTAAATACATATACAACAATTGCAAGTGAATTCTTTAATATAACAATAAACCGATACACAAGACTCTCACAATTTAACAACATAAACACACAATCTCTGAAAATTATCATCCATTATATAAATCATTAAACAAAATTCGCCAAAAACACATAAAATCCAAAAACCGTTAAACATTATTTGCCTTCGAACCCACTGCTTTGCGCGGGTACTATGCTAGTCATCATTACCAATCATCATCTTTTACTACTTCCATCACTATAAAATACCTAAACCAGTGACCATTAAATCACTTTTAACTACCATAAAATACCTAAACCCATAAATTATTTATACATATTCTCAAGGTTGCAAAAATCGATAGGCGGTAGCTTGCAAGTGCTTTACAGTATCTTACATTTACTAGACCCGATATATCTTATGCTGTTCAGCAGGTTTGTCTGTTTATGCATGATCCTCGGGAGCCTCATTTCTCCGTTTTTAAGAGGATCTTACGTTATGTTCGAGGGACCTTAGATTTTGGATTACAGCTTTACTCGTCATCAACGTCATCCTTGGTTGCTTACTCCGATGCTGATTGGGCTGGTTGTCCTACTACACGTCGGTCTACATCTGGATATTGTGTTTTTCTTGGAAACAACCTTCTCTCCTGGTCATTTAAGCGATAGGGTACACTATCACGGTCTAGTGCTGAGGCTGAGTATAGAGGTGTTGCCAATGCGGTTGTTGAGACTTGTTGGTTACGTAATCTACTTCGTGAGCTTTATACACTTCTTTCGACTACTACAATTGTTTATTGTGATAATGTGAGTGTTGTATATCTCTCCTCTAATCCCGTGCAACATCAACGCACGAAGCATATAGCGATTGACATGCACTTTGTTCGTGACTTGGCGGCTATGGGTCTTGTTCGTGTTCTACATGTACCGTCTCGATATCAGTATGCAGACATCTTCACGAAAGGCCTACCTACTGTTTTATTTGATGAGTTTCGCTCCAGATTGAGTGTGCGTTTATCTCCCCCTCAAACTGCGGGGGGCTGTTAGCAGACGATTTATGGGCTAAACCCAATAGTTCTGTATCTTAGCTTATATTTGTATTAGTGGCCTATTAGCATGTTATTTATACACTTTATTGTACCCATTATCAATAAATGAAACATACGGTTTACAATTAGTTGGCGGAAGATGAGGTATTGGAGGTGGCGGATGGTAGAGAATGGTGGTGATGAAGGTAGAAAGTGGTGGTACAGGTAGCGAATGGTGGTGGTCACAAATCCTGCCACTAGAAATTTTGTGATGGTTGGGAGTGATTTTTTTTTTATAGGTATAGGTATTTCGTGTAAGTTTAGGTATTTTATGACAGTTGTAAGTGATTTTATGGTGAGCGGTTAGGTAGTGATAAAAAAAATTGATGATGATACGCAGTGGAGGTGATGAGAATAAGATGATGAAATGAATAAAAAGGTGTTTGGGAGTGATTGATTAAGATTTGTGTTTGACTTTTACTAGATAACGAAGATAACAGAAAAAACTTATATCGTTAGAGCTCCGGGTACCCTGCGTTTTCCGCTTGCGCCGTCGGGAAAACGCGACCGGACAAAGCCATAACCACACCACCACTCGCGTTTTCGGGTGTGGCGCTGTTACCACCAGCCCAAATGGTCCGGGAAAACGCAACCGGAAGGCGCGAGGTGGGTACCTTAGCTCTCGTTTTCCAGTTTTTTTTTTTTTTTTTTTTTTTTCGCGTTTTCCTTTTTTTTTTTTTTTTTCTTTTTTTCTTTGAGATACAAGATGATCACTGGTTGTGTTATCTTAAGTTGAAAGAATGGATGTAGAAGTGTAGTAGCTGCGTCAGTTTTAAGGGCAGTGTTTTGTTATGGAGTGGTTTGGGAGATATAAGGGAGACATAAGGTAGGTGACTGTAAATACTATGTTGCATAAGGCAGATGAGAATAACCAGTATTACGAGCATGACATTATCATTTTTGAAAGGATAAAGTGTGGGTGGCTAAGAAAATAGGGCAACAAGTTTTCTAGTTAGAGTTTTTATTATTAGTGGGCCAAGAATAGTTCAAAAGACTTGGGTTGTGAATTAATATCAGTTGGTATAGTGAATAATGGGCCGATTTTATACAAAGAAATATATTTTTTATTTTTTTAATGAACATTTAATTTTAGTAAAACTTGTTAGTTTATTTAAATCAATGAAAAAAGAAAACAAAATGTGGGCTCCAGAGGTTCACGACGGCACCAGAAACTGGTATTACAGGAGGGATGGCGTTTTTGGTGTTATGGTGAATTATAGTGTTATTGGAAAAGGTGATGATGTGGCAGCACTTTTCTCATTACACCAGCGGGACGGCACTATGGGTACCTTATGCTCTTAGTCCCTAGAGATGTATTGTGGTTAACTTTTACTAACTGAAGATGATTAGTGCCAAAAGTTACCTAGGTGTTTAGTGTGAAAACTGACAAACCACAAAGATGTATTTTGCAGTTTACTCTTTAGGTTATATGGATATTTTTCATACGTACCAAAGCTAATCCAAAAAAGTTTCATCTATAAGTAATGACTCAAGTTACAAAGGTCATATTATTTACATGATAATTTTCTTTGTTAAAAGAACCTGATTAAGCTGTTGCGTCCAATTTTTAGATGATGTGCGATATGAGAGGTTTGAGGTTTAAACTTGGCTGGGCATCGTCATTTTCTTAAAACGGCGTTATTTTATATAAGCTAGCATGAAACTAGTAAAAGAGAGTTTAACAGTACATCTTCCACGTAAAATACAACTTGGCTCGACTCTTTCCGTTTCATAATTTTGCCTTTTCACTTCTACATAAAGCTTATGAAAGAATTTTACTAGTTAGTTAAGCAAGTACGTGAGACACCACTTAAATAAAGCGTAACTTGATAAATTTAGACTGAAGTAGGGGTGGAAATGAACCGAGCCGCTCGTGAAAAGCTCGGGATCGGATCGGTAAAAAGCTCGAACGAGCCGAGCCTAAACGAGCTTGAGCTTGAGCTCGAGCCTAATTTGCAGCTCGTTTATTAATCGAGCTCGAGCTCGAGCTTTACATAAAAAGCTCGTTTGGGCTCTCGAGCCTAAACAAAAATATGCTATTTTAACTTGTATACGAGCCGAGCTTGAGCTTATTAACGAGCTCAATAAAGATATATTACGAGCCGAGCTCGAGCTCGAGCCAAGCTTTAACTTTTCATGGCCAAATCGTATAAACGAGCCGAGCTCGAGCTGAGCCCGAGCCTATATAATATTCTACGAGCCGAGCTCGAGCTTAAAGTTTAAGGCTCGAAACGAGCCGAGCTCGAGCTCGAGCCTTTTAAAACTTAAACGAGCCGAGCTCGAGCTCTGACAGGCTCGGGCTCGGCTCGGCTCGTTTCCACCCCTAGACTGAAGTGACTCCAATATAGGAAATGTTAGGAAAAACAAGTTAAAATTATAATACGAAAACATATTTTTCAAAATAAACTGTTATGCTTTTTATGAAACTAATCAATGATTGATTTCTCTGTTGTAAAAATCGGTCCAGGCGGCCGATTAATCCCCGTATAATCGCTGATCGCTCATTAAGCGCCTTGATTTATCATAATCAGCCTATTTAATTGCTTTGGTCAAAGATCGCTTAAAAATTGGTCAACAAACCGATTAATCGGACAAAATCGGTCTAATCAGATTAATCGGACAAAATCGCTTAAAAATCAGACATCAAAATCGGGTAAAAATAAGTCAAAATCGCTTAAAAATTAGTCAACAAATCGATTAATCGGACAAAATCAGTCAAAGATTGCTTAAAATAGTCAACAAACCGAGTAATATATATGTTTGACTTTAAACGAAGAATTATGTATTATTTTTATATTTGAACACTTGAAATATTTGAACTTTGATGCATTATGTTTATCTCATGCATATAATATAGTATAATATCTAAAATTACAATTTTGTGCATAAAAATTCCAATCCGATTAATCCCCGCCTAACCGATTAATCGCTAGGCCCTACCCAACCGCCTCACTAGCGCTTAGCGATTTTTACAACCTTTATTGATTTTACGTTTTGATTGTTTATGTTCTACATGTTTTGTTTCATTGGGGTCCTACATCTGGCTCAAATATTAGCTTTTCGTAAGTTTATAAGACAGTCCAATAAGCCTAGAATCAGCCCAGTTCCAATAAAGCTATAGGCCTATAGTAAATCTTGAAGTCCAATAATTCGTTTATTTTTTTTAGAAAGCAAACTTTTATATGCTCGGGTAATCTTTCACTCACAAATGGATAGTATAGATGATAATAAAGACTGTTACTACAATAAAGATTGATACTATTCGGTATACCATTGCACTGAAGTTACAAAAGTATCACCAAAAAATTGTTAAATATGAGAACAAGCAAATTTGCAAAAAATAAAAAGTAGTTACTGTTCAGGTAAAACTGTATTTTTAATCATTTGTTTACAGAATGTTTAAGAAATATTTATCTATCATCTTCCTTACTTACTAATCTGGGTACCTAATCTGGGTACGTGGGTAACATTTTCTTTGTTTAAAAAAAGAACATATACTATAAGACCACATGTAATGGTAACGCGTGATTGCACCAAATTGTTCTACACCGCGCTGGTGACCACTACAAAGGTCTCAGGGTATGCGTGGAAGGAGCAAATTGGAGTCGGTTTGGTGGTGTTTTTTGTTTGTGTGTGTTGGTCTGTTGGGGTATATTGTGTGGTATATTTGTATTTATGTGTAGTATTTTTACGTGTTTGTATTAGTGATCAACATTCCAACTGTTTGGTTGTTGGTTTGATCAAAGTAGTGAACGTTGAAATAACTATGATGAGTGCAATGACCATTAGATACGGTCTAAGATTTTTCCAACCCTATATTCATAGTACAAGAATAGGTCTCAACTATTATTAGATAAGGCTACTCACAGTGGTGACCCATATTTCATCATTTTTCCGGCTGCTACATCAGCTTTTTCTCTCTTTAACCCATATTCATCTCTCTCATCACAGTGGCAACCCATATTGCATCATTTTTTTTTTTCTTTTTAAACATCTTTTAACACAAACACAACTTTTATTAATAAAATGTAAATATTACATAAACGAAATGATACGGAATTAAAACATTACAATACTAAATTAAATATAAATATGACTAAACATCACAGAAATTCTTCATCTTCTTCATCATCGTCCTCGTCTTCGTCTTCATTGTCATGAGGGAGACGATGATGTCTACGATTTCTCCAAATGTGCTCGACCAAATCAGCTTTTAAGTTTTGATGAATTGCTGCGTTATCGAGCTCCAGAGAAATTGCTAAAGATTCTTCAAATGTATTTAAGGGATCGTGTGGTTGGTGGACCTCCTCTTGGTGCCATGTAGGACATATCGCCCGCTGGTCGTCTTTTATGATCATATTATGTAATATGATACATGTATAAATAATATCTTTGAGATCACTTTTAAAAAAACCTCGAGCTGGAACTTTAAGCATTTTCCACTTCTTCTTCAATACACCAAAAGCCCGTTCCACATCTTTCCTTGCTGCTTCGTGCTTCCTCTTGTACAATAGCCTTTTATGATCATCCATGGGAGGATTTGAAATGGACTTAATAAGAACGGACCATTGTGGATATATCCCGTCAGTAAGATAATATCCCCTTTTGTATTGTACATCGTTTGCTTCGAATTCAATGTCTGCTGCTCTCCCAGATCTGATATCATTGAAGACAGGTGAACGACGTAAAACGTTTACGTCGTTATTTGCACTGGAAACATCAAAGAACGCATGTCAAAATAAGTAGAATAATCGGTTACCTCTCGAACAATTCGTGTGAACAGTTCTCGGCGCATTCAGAAACGTCGACGGAATGTTATGTCATCGTGCATCGGGTTTTCGCCAAAGTATGCATTCACTAACCGATTGTGTACAGTAACATGATCCCTAGGTATGTACCTTCTTTTACGTTTTGGCTGATTTGCTTGATACGCGTTCCAAGCGTTCCAAGCAAACTCCGCCACCTCAACAAACTCACTAAAAACTTCTTCGTCATCGTCGGAAGACGAAGAACCAAACAAATACTCGTAGGACAACATGGACATGGTGAATGAATATTGATGATTAATTTGTTTGAATTGTGTTTGAAATTATGTGTTTGAATTTGGGTTTGATTGTTGGTATTTATAGGATGAAAAGTGGTAATGTTTTTTGAATTTTTTTTTTTTTTTTTTTTTTTTAATACAAACGGTTACTTTTTGATTGAAAAGTGGTACAAACGTTTCTTGAATATCGGTTGAAAAACCGATCGATGTTCCATATCAGTCACCGGCGACCGATGTTCCACATTGGTGATGATCGATATTGACATCGATCGACCCATGTTGATGACCGATTTTTTCCGTCCCACTACTAGTGGCCTAATATATGACATTTTATAGGGAAAATTTTAACTAAAACTTTGGCTGGGTGCAATAAGGACTAGAAATAAGGGTCAATTCCTTTTATTTTCTCTGTCACGTCAGCTTTCTCTCTCCAGCGACCTGCATGCGATTCAGTGCCACAGTAAGGGCAACCAAGTTCAATTTTTTTCTTTTTTACTACAAACTTAACACAAACACAAATTTTATTAATAAAACGTAAACATTACATAAAACACGAAGCGGAAAACAAATAAAACACGATGCGGAAAACAAATAAAACACGATTACTCATCGTCTCTGTCCCATGCATTTGTGTTTCTTTACCAACGGCTATAAACATGAATTTTTGGAAGATTTTGGATCAAAAATCAAAAAAAATGGGGTAAACACTCGGTCGTGGTTGAGACCGAGTGTGATTCTTTTGGCCATGTTTCTCGGTCGCGACTTCATGCCCACAACAAGGATGACCGACTCGACCGACTAAGACCGAGTCGGTCGAGGTCGTTATTGCAACCGGCCTTATGGCAAAGATTCATTATTATTTTATATGCACTCGATTAGACAAATGGATAAGACATGTGAAATAAAATGAGAGTTGTTTTTGATAATTCCTGACATTCAAAATCCAGGGAATGGCCAACTCAGGGCAAGTAGTGTGATATACTGATATATTCCCTACACTTGGTAATAGCTATTTTATCATATTTTATGTTCAAGTTAAAATCTTTATTTTCAACTTATTTGAATGGTGTAATTTGTAAAGTTCATGTACTGGTAACCACGTGATTATTTAATTAGCATATCTAATGCATGATTTATAATCAAGTCTTTTGGAGTATTGTAAAATCTTCTAGTAACTTGAACAAAACAAGTTGTTTACAACATTGTATAAATAAAGTTTTGAATTAAGTTCATGTTTGGCTTGTGATCACACAGTGTTTTTGTTAATCACGTGTAAAGTTAAGAGGAGAATTTATTTACATGCTAATAAAAAAGTTGCATACCAAAATATCAATCCTAGGCATATATTCAAGCAAAAATAATTACAGTATCGTGCTCAGTATTTAATTATTTTTCTATAGATGAACAATTCGATATACACTCGACATAAAATTATTTTTCGTTTTTTCACGTCTTTATTTGTTTTTTATTTGTCTTTTTATTTATCGTTGCTGAAACTTATATGATAAATCATATGTGATTTAACACTAATTTAAAAGTTTTAACCATAGTTGTTTAGATCTCGATCTAGCTCTTAAGATCTTCCGATTTTATGATCTCGTTAAGAAAAATCGAATCGATCCTTCGTAGGATCTTAACAGGCATAGAATCTTAAATAGGGTCTCGATGTTACCGTATGATCGTAAGATTTGGATCCGATTCGATCCGATTCGATCAGATCCTACTTCCCTTAAATTAGCTAACTAATACACTAAATGTTTTATAAGAGTTTTGATTAAAAGATCCAGCGCCTTAATCACCGGTTAGATACTTCAGTATTTTAATGCATTACGGGTTGCATTTCCATATTCTTATAACTTTCGTAACTCTTTTTCTTCATAAATTTGCTATACAATCAGCTTTAAATACGAATTACTAGACAAATAAGACTTTTAAATATTAAGTAAGATCTTCCGATCCCGATCCGATTTTACGATTATGATCTTGCAGAGACAAAAACAATCCAAGTATGATCTCGATCTTAACAGCCTTGGTTTGAACAATTAACAACTGTAGTTAATTAAACAAAACTCTTTATACGAAATTCTAACAGTTTCACCATTTTTTCTGAAAAGTAGACATTCATAGCTTTACAACCACATATAACACATTATATTACAACTTCTAGATTAGAGCAGGTAATTCGTCGAAGTTGGACAAAATACGAAAAATACTTCACCTTTTGTGTGTATTGGTAATTTACACTATAATTTATGGTGTGAGTTTAAAAATTCTTATATATTTATTGATTCGTGTTTGCTGACATTGGGTATGTTTGGCGAAATGGGCTGGAGCTGGGGCTGGGGCTGGGGCTTATATTATAAGCCGAAATTAAAATTTGTATTTTTATAAACTTGTTTGGCAAATGATGAGTTTTTGTATATGTTAGATATTTTTGTGGGTAAATAAGTAATTTATTCTTCAAAAGCTCCGGACTTAAGATTTTAACCTCTTTTATGGGGATAAAGTTTTTAGCCGGCTTATTTCATAAGCCCTTCCATAAGCCCCATGACAAACGAGACTTATTTAATTAGCCGGCTTATTTTAAAAGCCCAAACCCCATAAGCCCCATAAAAGCCCTCCCCAAACATAGCCATTGAATTGTACATATGTGTCTGCTGATTGTGATTGAATTTGTCTTATACAAAATGTGTATTTTTTTTTTAATGTTTATTCACATATAATGATATCTTTTGGTTTAAAATTACATGTGCTTTTTATCATATGTAATTTTTATCACATTTGATTCAAAACATATTGTTCAAAAATCGTATGTAACCATATGCTAAAAGCTAAAACATTTTTTATCTTTTTCTTTTTTCTTTTAGTTGGAAAGCTATGAATGTTTTCATTATCAATGAATGAAATCATAAACTTTGAAGTTTGATACAAAGAGTTATGTTAAATTTTACTCTATATTGCGAAAGGTTTGCAATTGACATATTTGCGTTAAATCACTATATCAAATGAGTTTTTACACCAAGTTTTTGTCTTATATTTTGTTCAAATTTTATAAATAAACCCTCTAATCTAGAAGTTAAAATACAATATGTTATATACTTTGTCTTTGTCCCAAAATAATTATCACCCGACAACAAATACGCACTTTACACTAAAAAAATTGGTTTAATTTACACATTTTTTTTCTTCACACTTCTAAAAGTGTGTAAAATTTTATTAATTTCTTAACACTTAATAATGCATAAAAATTAGTTACATTGATAAGTGTGAAAAAAAAATTGTAAAACAATTAATTTTCCATACTTATAGTTGTGCCAAAAAAAAGTTCACACTTTTAAGTGTGAAAAAATCTAAGAAATATCCACACTTATAGGTGTGGAGCCAAATTCTCCACACTTACTCAAAGTGTGGGGACCTAAACATTCTCCACACTTCCTCAAAGTGTGTAAAATTTGGGTGTTACAAATAACCTCCATATTTGAAAGTGTTGAGAAATCTTCTAATTTTTCACACTTAAAAGTGTGAACTTTTATTTGATACAAATATAAGTGTGAAAAATCTATTTTCTTACATTTTTTCCCACACTTACTAATGTAAACAATTTTTATACACAATTAAGTGTTAATAAACTAATTAAATTGTACACACTTTTGAAAAGTGTGAAAATAAAGTGTGAAGAATCAACTATTTTTTGTAGTGTTAAGAAAATATAATTATCATTGTTTTCCTTTTCTTACTTTTTAGCCAAAAGACAGTATTACCCATAACTAATTAATTAATTTCTTCTTTAAAGTTTGTAATATTAATTTCAACCAGATGCTAATATGGTTAACTCGGTCAAACTTTATTATCTACCTTTAATAGTAGAGAATTAAATTGGGATATCCAAAAAGGAAACACGAACTATAAACTTCGGACGGAGGAAGTATATGGTTAGAAAGATATTATGGTGTGCTTTTCATTGCAAAAAATAAAAATAATGAAGCTTTCAATTTGGGTTCATTTAACAGTCGAGCTTGAGCATGATCTTTATATATAAAGATCGGCTAGGCACGCAAGCCTAAACGAGTCCTAAAAATATATCCGTAAATATATTGTCTATACATATAACTATGCATAAACGAGTTTACAAGAAATAAAAGATCCCGAGCCTAGTAAGATTAACGAGACGAGTTTTATTTGAGCTTTATTTCCTTCAACACATCATATAAAATTTTCAAGCTCAAGCCATAATCAAGATTCTACAAATTATAACAACACAACATAAATGATACTTAGGGTATGTTGAGCTAAAATAACAGTTGTTGGAATTGTAGATGTGGCTGTAGATTGAGATGGATAAGGAGACTATAAAAGTGATTATTTTTGTATGTTACATAAAGTAGCATTTGATTTTCAGATATTATAGAAGATTATTTATTTATTTATTTATTTTTATTTTTTAATATAATTTCTTATAAATTATGCCTACTAAACAAAGATTAGATTTTAAGTAGTTTAGTTAAAAAAAAATAACAAGTATAATCTTTCAACAATCTTGTGCGTCAAACATGGACGGAACTATGTAGGGGCATGGGAGGGTCCCGGCCCCTCCAAAATTTGTGGCACCTAATGTAAATATTATATGTTTTAGGGGTAATTTAGTTGAGGTTACAAATCTCCGATTCGGCTCCCTCAAAATTAATTCGGCCCCTCCAAGAAAAATGTTCAAGTTCTGTCCATGACATCGAATATACTCTTATAACCAAACAACCATCTACCATGATCCTACAAATCTACAATGTATTGCTTGTAGTTCTAAACTAAGGAGTATTTCATATTGGCGCTTAACTAACATCGAGTGATATGTAATATAGGGTCATACATATCATACTATGATGATGATTGGATTTATCAACTAGACCATGTGATTAGTATTCTAATATTCTTATATAATTTTTTAAACGACAATTTGACATTCCATATGGGACAGTTCATAGTTTCACGTATAAGTCTTAGAAATAACGCATTCCGTACAAATTCAACGTATCACATTGGGTCGTAACTTATAAAACATACGTAGTTATCTATAATGTCTACATACGTTGTTTATCGTAACCGCACTTTAAGAACGCTTTAACCTCATGTACAAGAAACCATATTACAAAATCATGTGTTTTCTAAACTTTATATTTAGTTTTCTTATGGTACAAATAACACGTACCCATGCATGCAACTTTTACACTTTACATGTTTGCTTGATAATATACCGTACTTCATATCCTTTATACTTTACATCCGTTGCTTCGTGATAAACTTACTTTTATCTAAATTTACACGTCCACTTTACTTCTTTTTGTAACCTACGGTGAGTAAGGGGCTTGGAAATTAAACTACACATTACTTTCATAACCTTTATACTTTACATCCTTTGCTTCGTGAAAAAATACTTTTGACATCGACATGACACTGAAAATAGAATTAAATGCATTTTCACGTAACACTTAAAATCAAAGGCATAGATAAAAGGGGGCAAAATGAGCATGTGCCCCTTAGCGAAAAAAATTATAGTGTAATTTTTTTTTTTAAATATTTAACTATTTTTGTAATTTACACCCATAACGAACTGATTTGTAATGTAATTTCTAAAATTATCAAAGTTCCCATCGAACACAAGTTTTTGGCTCCGACTCTGCTTAAATATAAACACTAAAACACAACGTGCAAAGTTAACTTTGGGCTATAACTTAGAGTACGTATAACACCAAGGTCAGTATTGCTACGTACTACGGCATTATAGCATCATAACGCTAAAAGTACTACACCGTGTGCTCGTTCTAGTAATGAACATACAAGTAGTTGCTCGTCTTCATAAAAGTTGATACATAAAAAACACACAACCCTTTGTTTTTGCTATTATGCAATAATTTGTTATGTTTAACAATTAACAAGCAAAAAAATGTCAGACAAAAATCGATGCAATCATGAACAACACTGGCATAGAACAATATTTAAGGAACCATGCATTTAATTAGTTAATCTTTGTACTTTAACAATCTCATAAGAAATATTTGTATGGAACAAAATCCAATAGCATGGCCACTTGTTGAATGATGATAAGTTATCTTCTTGGGTTTAATCTTTAGATTCTTTGTATCCGAACCATGTACCTACATACCTCCAACACTAGATCGCACCATGTACTCAGGTACTAACCCCCACAACATATAAAAAAAATGGTATAATAATAATGCCACTTGGAAATGATTTTATCTTACTATTTTTAGTCAATCAACATAATTGACCAATGGAAACAAACAATTGAATTATATTTCTTTCTATTTACATGAGTTTTTAATTTAAGATTGCGAGCCGACTAATTTTAAAGCGACTGCTTTTTTGGATAATCTAAAGTCGGCGCAAGGAATCTCCACAGCCACAAGTAGATTAATTATATTGGCAATGTTGCTATAGTAGTGTCAAGTGTCGTATGTGAGTTGTGACGACTAAGGTTTTGGAACAATTCAAAACAGTAAGTAATATTGGCAATGTTGTCCAGAATTCAAGACATTTGAAGTGACATATTTTGTTATCATGGCATAAATTGATCGTTATTGGCATGTCGGTAATAATATGAAAATCTTTATGTATATTATAAGATCATGACTAATATCATATTTTAGTCATGTTTCAAATCTAACAAGCGTCGGTTGGGTTGGGTTGATGGTAGACAAATAGCGGTCATCACATAAGTCCATTTTGAATGAGCTCAATCATGTAAACTTTAGACAATGCATGATGCTTGAATACCTAAATCGTTGCAAGTATGTACGACTAAGAAATACGGATCACACAAAGGCGGAACGAGAGGGTTCTTGGGTGAACTACTTATTTATTTTTGCGTAGCATAAGATTTTGTCAAAGTTCTCGATTTATAAAAAGCACATTGTAAAAATATTTTCTCCAAAATATTTTGGGTTACGAGTCCTTTCTAGTTTCATATAGTATACCTTACAATTGTTAGTCATGGTCTACTGAGACTACTTAGAAGGATGTCACTACATTTTTTGTGTATAATCACATTGTGACATACATTTGAACGACGTTTTATAATTTATACATATTACTACAGTGACTCGATTATATATATGTGTGATACTATTTAGAATAAGCCAAAAAGTAGACAAAAAGCAAACAAAAGAGCACAAGGTTTGACGAAGGCCCATAAAAAGACGGTGAAACCGTGAAGGGGCGCAAGACAAATTAGGTAGTGATTAATGTCTTAAATGCCCCCACCTTCATTTACTACTACCACCACTCATCATCATCCCAATTAAGATTTTTAAGGGCCCTAGAAAGTAGAAACAACTATAGAGTCATCATTTTTGCTTACTTTTAGTTCATTTTGAACAGAAATTAATGATGGGAATGTCTAACCAATGCCCTTAGGGCATTGGTTAAGCTTTGTTTTTTTGTGATACTTTATTCCTTTTTGTGTGGGTCCCTGTCCAAATATGTCATTTTGTGTTAATTATAAGGACCATTTAGGTAATTAAAAACCATAAAAAGACAAAGCTTAACCAATGCCCTAAGGGCATTGGTTAGACATTCCCTTTTTGGGCTCATTCAAAATGATTTTTGTGAGGTATATAAGTATATTCGTGTTTAAGTGGGTATGTTTTGACAGTGATGTTGTTTGTTTTATTACATTATATTTGTTGTAATGTCGGTTGTGGAAAAATAAGTTTACGTGACATTGAGTCAATGTTGATGATGTTGTTTACTATTACAACTAGCCTATGAAGTGATAACATCAAAAGGCTTTTAAATTGATTATGAACAAATTATCCGGATTGATTACTATAACAGTCTAACTTCATAACCTATAAAAATGGTAAAGAACACAAGATCACACTCTATTACACTCAACCAACCACCCCTTAGTGTATTTATTCTTATTAACTATTCAAGAAGATAAGTCCTCAAACGAGTGCTTACCAGTACAATACACAAGACAATATGTGATCTCTTCTAGGAAGACACCACACAAGATTCTCACCTACAGATTCACTCAAACACTCAGAATCACAAGATCAACAAACTGATCTTATGGAATACTAGAACAAGACTGAAAGAAGATATCAAAGTGATATCTAAAAGACAATGAATAACTGTGTGTATACTGTGTGAAGAATAAGAGATTGAATAATGACTACTCAAACCCTAATCGGATGAGATGTATATATAGCTCCAGCTTTTACTCTTTAGTCCCTAGACTTCATCACAACTTCAATAAGAGCTAATACTTGCCTTCAGCTAAAACAACTTTGAATATTAGCATAACTAGTCCTCCAACTTATAAGTCAGCTTGTATACTCTTTAACACCCCTCCTCAAGCTGAACATCTTTAACACCTGCACTTTTACCTTCAGCCTTTAATCTAACTCCAGAGTTCAATTCACCTGCAAACATATCTAACAAACCAAGTTTTTTGCAAAGAACCTTATGTTGAATTTGACCAAGACATTTGGTAAAAATGTCAGCCACTTGATTGTTAGTAAGAATTTTAACAGTTTTAATAACACCAGCTGCTACCTTTTCCCTGACCAAATGAACATCAAGTTCAAAATGTTTTGTCCTTTCATGAAACACAGGATTAGCAGCAATTTGAATTGCTGCACTGTTATCACAGAAAATATCAACAGGAAACAAATTTTTTAGCCCAAGACTATGTAACATATTACCCAACCATATAACCTCACAAGTAGTAGAAGCCAGACTTCTATACTCAGCTTCAGCAGAACTCCTAGACAAAGTAGCCTGTTTCTTACTTTTCCAAGAAATAAGTGAATCACCCAGAAAAACACAGAAACCAGTAACAGACTTTCTAGTGACAGGGCACTTAGCCCAATCAACATCAGCATAAGCTCTTAATTTTAAATCAGAAACTTTATTAAATTGTAAACCAGTTCCAGGAGAACCTTTCAAATATTTCAAGACTCTTAAAGCTGCTTTAAGATGAGACTGTAAAGGTTTATGCATATGTTGACTTAAACAATGTACAACATAACTAATATCAGGTCTGGTATTAGTTAAATAAATCAACTTTCCTACCAACTTTTGATAATTAGTTATGTTGTTTAAAACTTTATCACTTTCATTTTCAAAACAGTTTAAAACTGTATTTTCAGGAAGAGGAGAATCAACAGATTTAGCAGCTAATAAACCATATTCACATAACAACTCCAGACAATATTTCCTTTGTGTCATACAAACACCATCATTATTCCTTAAAACTTCAATACCAAGGAAATAATTCAACTCACCCAAGTCCTTAATCATAAACTTGGACCTCAAAAACTGTTTAAACTTTTTAATCTCAACCTCATTGTTACCAGTGATCACAATATCATCAACATAAACAAGAAGGGCAACAAACACAGAACCCTTTGTTTAACATATAATGAATAATCAAATTTACTTTGAATAAATCCATGTTCAAGCAAGGCAGTAGTAAGTTTTGCATTCCACTGCCTTGGAGCTTGCTTAAGCCCATAAAGAGATTTATTAAGTTTGCACACTTTAGTACCATCACCACCATTAAACCCTTTAGGAAGAATCATATAAACATCTTCTTCCAAATCACCATATAAGAAAGCATTATTGACATCAAGTTGATATAAAGGCCAGTTCATGTTAACAGCAATACTAACAAGACATCTAACAGTGACCATTTTAACCACATGACTAAAGGTTTCATCATAATCAAAGCCTTCTCTTTGATTAAAACCTTTAGCAACAAGCCTAGCCTTATATCTGTCAATCTCACCAGTAGACTTATATTTTATTTTCCATATCCACTTATAACATATAGCATGTCTACCAAGAGGCAAAACACATTCAGTCCAAGTGTTATTTCTATTTAAAGCTTCAACTTCATCATTCATAGCTTCTAACCAATTAGGATTTTTGACAGCTTCATCATAACTAGTAGGCTCATTAGACTTATTCAAAGTAGAAACAAAACATTTATTAGACACATTCAATCTACCATAGCTCACATACTTTTCAATACCATACTTAACTTTAGCACTCAAAACATAATCATTGAATCTAACAGGTAATCTAGACTCTCTATCAGATCTTCTTAATACAGGTGTCTGCACATTATCATTGACATTACCATTTTGAGATGACTCATTTTCATTTTGAAACATTTTGCCCTCAGACCAGTTTTGGTCACCAAAATGGGTTGCAGATCCCCAATCTTCCTGATGTAGTTGTGTAGTATCTGTATGAATACTATCTACATCACTAGAAGATGGTTCACTACCATCCTCAACTGGTGAATCTCTCCCTTCATCATTGGGACTTTGAGACCACTGATTATCAAAAAAATTCAAGTGTTCTATTTCATTTGCTTTTTGAGCATCTATAGATTCACAGGTTTTCATTTTTAAAGGAAAAATATTTTCATAAAACTTCACATCTCTTGCAAAGAAAACACTTCTTGTGTCTAAACTTAAAAGTTTATAAGCCTTTTTAACAGTAGAATATCCAAGAAGAATACATTTTTCTGACCTAAAAGACATTTTATCATGATTATTTAAAATAGTTGCAAAACAAAGACAACCAAAAGACCTCAAATGGGAAAGATTAGGTTTTCTATTATGAATCAACTCAAACAGACACTTTCCTTTTAACACAGATGATGGCAGCCTGTTTATAAGATACACAGCAGTAAGAACACAATCAGACCAGAACTTAAGAGGAATCCCCCCTTGAAACATAAGACTCCTTGCTACATTAAGCAAGTGTCTATGTTTCCTCTCAGCAATACCATTTTGCTGAGGGGTATGAGCACAAGAAGTTTGGTGTATTATACCAAGTTTAGAAAACATATTACTCATTTTATTGTTTACAAATTCAGTACCATTGTCAGACCTGACAGTTTTTATTTTAACATTAAACTGATTATGTATCATGTTAATAAAAGAAGCAAATACACCAAAAACTTCATCCTTGGTTTTAACCAAGTAAACCCAAACTGCTCTAGAAAAATCATCTACAACAGTTAGGAAATACTTATAACCCTCTCTACTAGTTACTCTGTATGGACCCCATAAGTCAAGATGAACAAGTTCACCTATAGTCTTAGACTTATGATCAGACAAGGGAAAAGGTTCCCTTGTTTGTTTAGCCCTATGATAGATCTCACAAACATGTATAGAAGTATTTTTGGTAAAACCAAGATCATTTTGAAGCACAGACAAAACTTGATCAGCAGGATGACCAAGTCTATTGTGCCAAACAACTTTAGAAACATTATAAGACATAACAAAATTACTTTTACTCACAGTATTCACAGAATGCATATCAAACAGATAAAGACCATCACACTGGCTACCAGTCCCCAAGACTGTCTCCCTTTTCAAGTCCTGAATATAACATTTATCCTCATGAAAACCCACAAACATCTTACTATCTCTTATTAACTTGTTAACAGACAGAAGACTCACACAATAACCAGGCACAACTAAAACATCATATAATACAACATTACTGGTAAGTTTTAAATTGCCAACATGACTTATAGTAGCCAAAGTACCATTAGGATGTCCAACAGTAATATTAAGGCTAGAAATATCAGCAACATTAAACATACCATCAGTAGACACAGTAAGATGCTGATTAGCACCAGAATCAATAATCCAACCCAAAGTAATAGAATTAACAATCAAACCAGAGTTGGCACAAAAATATCTAGAAATATTCATATTAAACCAAACATTATGATTATAGAAAGAAGCTCTACCAGACATATTAGCATGAATGCTTCCAGCAGAGTTATCATTGATCAAAGACAGGAGTTTCTTTACCTGTTCAGAAGTAAAACCAGAAGAAGGACTAACAGATGATGACTTATCATCTTTAGAATCAACATTAGCATTATAGTTTTGCCTAGTTCCATTATTTTGTCTTCCAGAGTTATTATTTTTAACAAAACCAGGTGGAAAACCAATAAGCTCATAACATCTATCAATAGTATGTCCAATTTTACCACAATTTTTGCAATTCAGATTAGATTAGGACCTCTATTAATATTGTTATTACCAGAATTAGAACTAGAACTTCTAGTGTTATTATTATTGTTAAACACTCTCCTATTGTTGTTAAAGGATTTAGCAGCAAAAGAAGTAGCATTAGTTTTAGACTCAGAACCACTAGAAGTCTCAGGAATCCCTCTATGAGATTCCTCCCTAGAAACAGTAGCATAAGCATCTTTGACCTCGGGGAGTGGATCCCTAGTCAATAAAGCAGTCCTTACAGGCTGATAGCAATCATCAAGGCCCATAAGAAACTGCATCAACTTCATCAATTGATGATGCAAACTTAACTCCTTACTAGCATCACAAGAACATTTGACTTCACAAGTACATTTAGGAATTTTAGTTAAAGCATCAAATTCTCTCCATAAAGAATTAAGTCTATGATAATAATCTGCAACAGAAGTACCACCTTGTTTCACATTATTAATTTTTTGAAGCAAATTATATATCACAGACCCATCCACTTTATCATAAGTTTCCTTTAATTCATTCCACACAGAAGCAGCATTTTTAGAGTAAACTAATCCCATATAAACATCTTGAGAAACAGAATTCATGATCCAGGTTAAAACAATGGCATTACATCTATCCCATTGAGCAGATAAAACTTCACTAGCAACAAAAGATTCCTTAACACAAGAACCATCAACAAAGCTGTATTTATTCCTAGCTTGTAAGGCTAATTTCATAGCACTATACCATATTCTATAATTTTCTGTTCCAAGAAGTTTAAAAGGAATTAAAGCAGTACCACTATTATCATTAGTCTGAATATGCAATGAATTACCAGCATCAAGATTACTAATTAAAATAGTACTACTACCAGGATCACTAGCAGACATGATGAAATAACAAACAAGAAGCAAACAGACAAACAATAGAAACAGACAAAAAAACAAATAATAACACAAACATATAACAAAACCAACTAACTAAAAAAAAAAGATAACACACACCCAAGATTCAACAAAGAATCAGCCAATTGGACTGGGATTGGCCAGAGCAGGTTTTCACACCATTCAAGATGGAGGGTCAAGGAGTTAGCCAATCCGTTTGCACCCAATTAACAAGACTCTTGTTATCTTAAAGGAGAAAAGACAACTTACAGTGCTATAACCACAGCGGAAGAAAAACTACAAAAACACTAGATTCACTTAGTCTAATGTTTTTGCAATCAAATACAGGCCCAAGAACCACCAACAGTCACCACGGATCACGATCCCCAAAAAGACCAATTAGGGTTTCACAAACCCTAACCAAGAATATCAACAACACCACAAGATCTAGTCTAAATCGACTAAATCAACCACAGCCGTAAAGAAAACGACTTCAATTAACCAATAGAACCACCAATTCAAGAAACCCCCAAAAATAATTGAAACCCTAGAAACCCTAGAATTTCGAATCATCACCAAATCAGAACCTAGGGCTCTGAGACCATGTAAAAATGGTAAAGAACACAAGATCACACTCTATTACACTCAACCAACCACCCCTTAGTGTATTTATTCTTATTAACTATTCAAGAAGATAAGTCCTCAAACAAGTGCTTACCAGTACAATACACAAGACAATATGTGATCTCTTCTAGGAAGACACCACACAAGATTCTCACCTACAGATTCACTCAAACACTCAGAATCACAAGATCAACAAACTGATCTTATGGAATACTAGAACAAGACTGAAAGAAGATATCAAAGTGATATCTAAAAGTCAATGAATAACTGTGTGAAGAATAAGAGATTGAATAATGACTACTCAAACCCTAATCGGATGAGATGTATATATAGCTCCAGCTTTTACTCTTTAGTCCCTAGACTTCATCACAACTTCAATAAGAGCTAATACTTGCCTTCAGCTAAAACAACTTTGAATATTAGCATAACTAGTCCTCCAACTTATAAGTCAGCTTGTATACTCTTTAACATAACCCTTTGTTGGTTGAATAAGTAATCTATTTAGTGGTTTTAGGAAAATGTATTATTTGGTTAAGTGGTTTAATTACCATATCAATATAGAACCTAATGGTGTGTTTACTTGGTGAGAAATACTTTATTAAAAAAAAAATAAATAAATAAAAAATAAAAAAATAAACTCATTTAGTTACAACTTTTTAAGAATATTTTTTAAAATAATGAAAATCTCATTTCTCGTATTTTAACTAAAAATCTGAAAAGTCCAATTTAGTTTTCTATTCTTCTCTTTTACTAAAAAAATGAAAAATGTAATACTACGTAAAATCTAATTGGGTTTTCCAAGTTGTTAACTTTTTCTTAACAAAAAAAAAAAAAAAAAAAAAAAAAAAAAAAAAAAAAAAAAAATCATTCTAAGGAAAACCTAAATGAAAAAGTGAGAAAATTTCTCTACGACTAAACGTAACCTAAATATTTTGTTCCCCTTTGTAAAAGATAGCATTTATGATTAGGAATAGCGGCTTAAGGAAAATATATGGATTTTTCTATTCTAATAAATGATTTTTAGAAAAATGTATATTGAATTGGCCCTTAACAATGGCCAAATATGAAAAAGGTATGACACAAAGTAAGGAGACAATGATATTGATTTCAAGTAATGGTGATTAATATTTTCAGTTATAAAACCTAATTCGAGAGTAATCGTTACCAAAAGTCCTTCCATTGCACTAAATATATAAAGTAAATCTTGTAACAAACTGAATGATTTTGGGACATATAAAGAGCACACAAATCACATCCTTAACCAAAATTATACAAACATGTTAAAGAAAACATACATCCTTACTATTTAAATTTTGAAGTATACGACAAACTAATCACTATATCCCTTAAGCTAAAGACATGAAATCATGTCTATGCAATGCAACTAAAGCTATACAACGAGGCTCAAGTTAATTAATGCGAGCTTCTTCTGGCTCAGTGTCACCGTTCCACTTCGCTCGGGGTTGGCTAGGGATGGAAAGCCTCGTCGTTATATTGCCGAGAGTTGTGGTGTGGTTTTTCTGTTTTAGAAAAATTGTAGTGGCAAACGATAACAATAAAATCATTGCAAAGTAAAAAAAAAAAAAAAAATGTATAGCAAGAACAGATATCGTACTTTTAATCCATACATTCTAATATATAATCTTCAAAAAAGCATACGATAAATTTACATCTGTTTAAAACACAGTTTAAAGTGTGCAAATCAAAATAAGAGTGTACAATCATTAGCCTATAAGGCTTGTGACAGTGGTGACCCATATTGTATCATCTTTCCGGCTGCCACCTCAGCTTTCTCTCTCCTCAACCTATATTCATCTCTCTCATCACAGTGGCAACACATATTGCATCATCATATTAATTGCTACAACTTTGTGTCTAAATATCGTTCGCTCAAGCAATCGATTTTGCATATTAATCGCCGGCGATCGATTTCCACACAAACCACCACAGTGGCCTCGATCGATTTCCATATCGATCGACCGCTCCTCTCTATCGATATTTCCCGACCCACTGCTAGTAGCGTAAAAAAGTATAACACAAATCAAGGAGACATAAATGCTAATTTGAAGTACCGGTGATTGATATTTAAAGATAAAAAACCTAAATGTGCGGTTTGCTTTTGTAAAAGATTTGCCATAATTAAGTAAATAAGTAATTGTGATTAAAATGTTCTAGTATCATTTGGGCCACATAAAGTACATAATCATCACATCGTTTACCATAACTATATGAACATGTTAAAGAAAACACATGTTGTTACTAATATTATTCAAGTATACGACAAATTAATCACTATAACTTTTAACTAACAAAGAAATGAAACCATATCTAGCTGCTGATTGATGTCATGCAACTTTTAAGTTACAAAATTAAACTTGTAATTAAGTTACTTATAATTCAAGGGGTATTATTTTTTGTAAAATATTTTAACTAGTCGGATGTTCTCTGGCCAGGCCACTGCGACATATTTTATGAGTGAACAATAATTTTAAGACGAAAAAAATATTTTACGTTAAAATCAATTAAATTAGCTTTATTTTTTCAGTCATTTTTCTAATCTTTCGTTCGGTAACTAATACTCGAAAACATAAATTTTTTCATTCCTCTTTATTTTCTTTTTTAAATGATACTCAAAAACACAATCTAAAAATATGATACACTTATTATAAACGAAAAAAATTATATTTCAAGCATATTGTGAAAATTTGACAAACACATATTTACTATTGATTGGCAAGGTGAAAAAATATTGGAAGATAGTAAACGGCACAATATCAATTGTCCCCACTGCTATCAACGGTTACTTTATCTTACATCCCATCACAACCCGACCCGACCCGTCAAACCACATACCACTAAAGTCAAACCTCGGTATCCAAACCCACAAGCATTCCTATTCGGACCTTGTACACGTGGCAGCTTTTTATTCGCTGTTCTGCAAAGAATCCAATGCAACCTCCACTTTATTGTTCCCACACTCTATGAAACGGAAACGACGTCGTTTCATCTTTTACAATTATTTACTGTATTTATTTATAATTAATGTGATATTAGCAATCAATTTTATAAAAAGTATTTTACTTTCACAATTTTTTTTTTAACTGCCGACATATTAAAACAAAAGAAACAAAATACAAACTATAGCCAATCCTCACATTGCTAAGAGCCCGGTGTGCATCGTTATTTCCCTGTAATGCTACCATACGACTCCACTCGAAACCTCACTTGGCATCAAGGCTTCACACCCAATTTACCAGCCGAGGTTATCCTATCCTTTTTGTCTTCTCTTTCTTTTCGGGTTAAGTGTGTGTCAGGAAGTGACTTATAACTTGAGTGATAGAGGGATATGTTTTGGGTTAAATTTTATGTTATGATTTATAGAAGAAAAATGCCGAGCTTACATCACTTTTTGCTATAAAACAAGCCATATGACTAACGGTCTTCTAGTGCTCTAATTGTCACCGTTTACATATTTTAACTCGTTTATTAAAATTAACTCAATTTTGTCTTTAGAAAACTAGAATGTCATTTCTTCTATCGCCCATCTTTATATTAAAAAGCTTTTTATAAAGCACACATACTTCTTCTATCTCAAATTTTACGAAACACTCAAGTCAAAATATATACTCCTATCAGAGGAGAGGGAGTGGGTGCGGGGAGGAAGCGGGGAAGGTGAACCCCCGCACGGGAACACCGCCGCCTCGCGGGGAACCCCGCACGGGGAGGGGTTTTGAGTGGAAATACCACGCATGCGGGGAGGAAGAAAAAAGAGACGTTGGGGCTATGTTGCTGTTGCTGTTGGTAGGAAGCAAAAAAGAAAACAAAATGGAATGTGTGTTTTTGTGTGTGTGTTTGCAAACAGCCAAGGAAGAAGACAGACAAGAAAGAGTTTTTTTTTTTTTTTTTTTTTTTTGAAATGGACTTTGGGCTATTGGACTTGTAAGATTGGGCTAGTGAAAAAGTTTAAAAAAGAAATTTTTTTAAACTATAGTGAAAAGTATAACTTTTATGTTTTTTAATAATATTATGTAATGTTTATTTATTTTAATGAATTTTTAGTTTTTAAATAAATTTTAATACAATTTAAAAAAGAAAAAAAAAAAAAAAGTGAGTGAAGGGTGAGTGAAGGTGCCGCCCCCAAAAATGAAGTGAGTGAAGAGTGAGTGAAGGAAAAAGTGGGAGATGATGTGGCGAAATGGGATTGGTTGTGAGTGAGTGAAAGGAATGGGGTGAGTGGAGCACTCCCCCCACCCTCATACTCGGCACTAATAAAATTTTAGTTTGAGATTTTAAAAATATTTTAATCAGTTAAAACTTAAAACAAATTTTTATTATGAAACAAACTGAAATAAGAAATTAGACATTTAAGCTTTTTAGTAAGAAAAATTAAATAAATGGAAGTAAACAATTTCAATTCATTTTAAGAGAAAATATTTTACTTCAAATTAACAAAATCACTTCCTTTTTCAGTCTTTAGGTTTTTCTTAAATTATACTCGAAAGTTGAAAATATAACTTTTTTGTTTCATTTTATTTTATTTACTTTAATTCTTTAAGTGATACTTAAAAACACAATGTTAATTTATAATGAACTAACATTCTGCTATTAAAATTAAGATCAAATGAAAAACAAAATTAAAAAAAATAATAATAAGAAGTTACTTTATAATAGTTTATTTATCTATACCATTTGAGACTATTATATCTAAGAATACTAAACTTTTTTTTTACTTATTATGAAAAGATTTTAAAATTAATTTGTTAGAAAGCAAGTTGGTTAGAAAGTTAGTTAAGAAGTGGTTGGTTGTTCAAATTAAAATTATTTGGCTTAATCATCTCTAATATCTCTACTTATAAAACATGAAAACAACTAAACATGTAACCAAATAACGCAAAATATAATCACACGGTACCCGCCACCGGATTACGCGGGTACCGTTCTAGTAGTATATTTATGTGACAAAAATTCTTCTTCTTATTTATTTATTATTATTACTTTATTATTTTATTATTTCTTGTGAACACAGTTATAGTTCTCTTTTAAATAAAATAATTTTATTCTCTCCCTCTCTATTTCTTCGTCTATAAAACCCAAACGACAGCGCTTCTCTTTCCATCTTCCCCACTTCCCTTCCCACTCCCGCAACCAAAATGGCGCCAAAACTGTCGCTCATTTTCATTGTAGCATTGTTCTTGTTGTTGAATACTTTTGTTAAGGCGCATAATTATAACGACGCCTTAAAGAAATGCATTCTGTTCTTTGAAGGACAGAGGTCCGGTCGACTTCCTCCGGACCAACGCGTCACGTGGCGTAGCCATTCTGCATTGCACGACGGTGCCACTGCCGGAGTATATATTTCACTTTTTTTTTTTTTTTTTTTTTTTTTTTTTTTTTTTAAATAAAAAGTTGTTTAGTGAAATGTGGGTTGAGTTTTTGGTGTTTTATGAAGTCGGCGTTTGTTTAAGCTTATATAGTGGGCTTATAGCTTACGGAGTATTTGGTTTTCGGCTTATGTTTCATAAACTCACTTTTTTTTTTTTTTTTTTTTTTAATAAAATAAAAAGTTGTTTAGTGAAATGTGGGTTGGGGGTGTTTAAGCTTATATAGCGTGCTTATAGCTTATTTGGTTCTGGGCTTATGTTTCGTAAGCTCACTTTTTGTAGCTTATTTTGGGACATATGGGGTTATATAAGCTTATTATGTCATAATAAGCTTAAATAAGCTGAAAAGTTTTAAAATTAAGCCATAAAAAGTGAGCTTATGAAACATAAGCCCAAAACCAAATAAGCCATAAGCCCGCTATATAAGCTTAAACAAACACCCCCGAGAAATAATTGCTTCATTGTAGGTAAAGTTAGCTACTTTCGAGTGACGGAAAAAGGGTGGGTCCTGGGACACGTGGCATAATGTTAATTTTGTTAAAGAAGTTTCTAAAATTTGTGTTTGTAGTACTGTTTTAGTTTATTATAAATGCACCTGATCACTTTGTGTCCTGGTTTCGTCTCTGATTTATGCGGTTATTTGTTAAATTTAGAGTTATTTTGTGTAATGTGGGTTTATTTTTTAGTTTTAGGTCAAAATAATTAGTTTATAATCTTGATTTTTTTTTACTGTTTAACTGCTTGGTGAAATGTGAGTGAAAAGGTTTGATATTTCAGTAATTAGTAGTTTTGTTTATGTTAAAATGATTTGTTAATGTGGGTTTATTTTAGTTTAAATAATGTGTTTAGTTGATTTTACTGAAATTTACAGAGTTTATTTTTGATATTTCAATGAAAAGTAACATTATTTTTGGGTAAAAATGTAATATTACAGTTTGAGTATAAATGTAATGTGTGTTTTTTTAGGTTCAATAAATGTGAGTTTTTTGGGTAACAAATATGAGTTCATAATGTTAAATGTTGTTTTAGCTTCAATAATGCATTTTACTAATTTTAATATTTCATTAATTTTTTAGCTACATTTGGTTAAAAATAGTAACTTTACAGTTTTTACGATATTTTACTAATTTTATTTTAACTACACAGGTTGATTTGAGGGGAGGATACTATGACGCAGGAGACAACATCAAGTTCGGTTTCCCAATGGCGTTCACCACAACAATGCTAGCATGGAGCGTGATCGATTTCGGCCGAATAATGGGACCAGAGTTAAATAACGCGTTAAAGGCAGTGAAATGGGGAACTGACTATTTACTAAAAGCAACTGCGACAGATGGTGTGGTTTATGTTCAAGTTGGGGATGCTATTTCGGACCACAACTGTTGGGAAAGGCCTGAGGATATGGACACGTTAAGGACGGTTTATAAGATTGATAAGAATCATCCGGGGTCTGATGTGGCTGGGGAGACTGCTGCTGCATTGGCTGCGGCTAGTATTGTGTTTCGGACTAGGGATCCGAGGTATTCGCAGATTTTGCTGAATCGGGCTGTTAAGGTATGGTTTTTTATTTTTGGTAGTTTGTTACTTTGTTATGGTTCGAAAGTGAAGTTTTGGCTTGTTTTATGTTTTAAGATGGCCTCGTGATTGGGTAAATTAGTTGGCATTGTTCTGTTCTGTTAGATATTTATTGTTTGCGGTGGTGTTTGGTTTGCTTATTTCAAAAGGGTGTTTTCAAATAGCATGTCTCAATCAGCTTTTAAAAAGTAAATAATTGCGGGGGTTAGTAGATGCAATCCCAAACACCCTGTTAGAAATAAAGTTTAGCGTTGAGTCAGTCTGAAGTATATGCACGTTATCCTTTTACATATCATTTTCGGCTGGGCGTGTGCACTGATTTACGCTGTTAGTTATTAACGTTTTTAATAAATTCTCACTAACAACACTTTTTTCCGGTCAAAATATCATCTTTACTCACTAAAGTTTCTTTCGATTAGCTAAAATATCAAAATGGACCTGCATTTTGGGACGGAGGAATTAAAGTTTTAGTTTATAAAGTAACCTACGATGTTGCTTGCATTTGGAAAAGTGTTTAGGATCTTTTTTTGGTATTTAGAAGCTAAAGATAGTATTTAAAATAGTATCAAAAGTAGTACAATATGAAACCTTATGTTTAGCATTTCTTTGGGATTCTTGAGATTAACTCAAAGTATCTATATGAGGACAATAAAAAGGGTACGGACCAATAGTGAAAGTCACTTTTATAAAAATAAATTTTTTGTCAAATGCAACATACTTTATTCACATGGGATGTCATTTAATGAAATTCTGTTAAGTTGCTTCTTTTCCATGCTAAACGATAACCATCTTGTTACAATATTTATTGCGACGCCATTTCTCCATGTGATATACTACTTTAGTACCAATGCTGCCTTCATGCTCATGGTGAAATATCAGAAAACAATGCTAGAATTGCATGCCTGAGTTCCGGTTTTATTTGTTGCTGCGATAACCTCTTTTGGTAGGCATGTCCATGGAGTTGCATTTGATTTTTTGTTTTGAAAATCGCAACTTAGTTAGGCAAAAAGTCAAATACAAAAGTGTATAAAAGACATAAGTTGGACCAAACAAGGGATTTAATGATGTAAAGGTGAATTATAACATCTGATGTTAGGTACTCCATATTTGACGCAAGACCAAACAAGGGATTTAATGATGTAAAGGTGAATTATAACATCTGCTGTTTGGTACTCCATATTTGAAGCAATTTTGATTCTTATCTAAAGTTATAAAATTTGTTTCCAAACCGGGTACATGAAGTTTGGTTAATGATACAAACCGAACTATTACAACCTTACGCCGTGAGTTTAAGTATTTTAACAAGTACGCTATTAGTGTTTCTTAAACACGATTATGTATCAAAGTGCTTGTAGCTTAGCCGTGTGCGTGAGATGAGTTCCAACTAAATGTTTTTATTGTTAATCTGTCTGATTTCATTTTATTTTTTTAGTACTATACTAGTATATTTTATTGCTACTGCAGGCATCTTTTAGACCAATGAGTTGCTTTGAATGTAATAATAGCTTATTCTTTTGTACGCATTTTGACAACAAACATCTGTTTTACTATGCCAAATGCTTCTTGGTCAATGGAATCCTTTTTCGGTTATATTATAAGTTGGTATACTAGTATATTTTATTGCTACTGCAGGCATCTTTTAGACCAATGAGTTGCTTTGAATGTAATAATAGCTTATTCTTTTGTACGCATTTTGACAACAAACATCTGTTTTACTATGCCAAATGCTTCTTGGTCAATGGAATCCTTTTTCGGTTATATTATAAGTTGGTATATCAGAATTTAACACTACGGTGACTATTATTTATAGCAATTGGGCCCCTGAATTTATTAGTTCGATACCGGACATTTTACTGCTAACTTTATCTCTTCCCAAAGCAATTTTATCGACATTATTTACCTGATTATTTACCTGATTTTTGTTTCAGGTCTTTCGTTTTGCTGACACATACAGAGGCGCATACAGCGATTCTTTGTTCCATGCCGTTTGCCCTTTTTACTGTGACAACAATGGTTACCAGGTGTTTATCTTCTTAAACTCTTGATTAGTTTTTGGTCCTGTGTGAAACAAGCTGAAAGATTGTCTAAACGAATGGATGCAAGCATTGTTGATAACGTGTTAGTTTTATCTGTGCAGGATGAATTGCTATGGGCAGCAGCTTGGTTGACAAAGGCGTCAAAAAGACGGCTATACAGAGAGTACATAATACGTAACCAGGTTATCTTAAAGGCAGGCGACACCATTGATGAATTTGGTTGGGATAACAAACATGCTGGCATCAATGTTCTCCTTTCAAAGGTACGTAAAAAAGTAAATTATATGATCAGTTAATCAAGATTGCATCTAATTTATAACCCTGAATAAGGAAACATGTTAGTATATAACTATATGATCTAATCAATCTCTTGTCATTTAGTATGTGTTGTATGTGTCATTTTTCCTCTTCTCATTCTGATGTCTATTCTAATATACCCCATACCCCTAAAACCTTTTACATTGTGTCAGTAAGTCACATGTATTCCATTGTGTATGTTTATTTCTAAAGTGGTAACCACAGATATGTCCCTTTGCCAAGTGGGTCATGGCCCATTTTCACACAACAATGGGTCAATATTGTCAAATTCAGAATTTGTATCTACTTGTTATTCTTTGCTTGTGGCCATCTATCCATCAAAATTGCAACTTTTACATTTTGACACATCCTGATCATAGTTTTCTTTGTCTATGGGGCCAGTCGTCTTTCCTTGTGAAAATCATGTTAAGATTCTTGTGGTTTTGATTTCATAGGCTAGGTGTTTTGTTTTTTTTTTCTCTCGTTAATAGTAATTGACATGTAAAATCCTTAAATGGCTGTTCAACTTTTTATGTAACCTCCTGCAGATGCCTTGAGGTTACATAAAAAGTTGACGTAGATGCCTTGAGGTTACATAAAAAGTTGACGTAAATAAGCTTGAGTGTGATTATATGAAAATCATGTATTAACTTTTATACATCAAACATCTTTATGTCTATTGTACAATAAAACCAATGTCCTTGATATAAGAACAGTGTCCTCTCTAAGCAACAAATGCACAGGGACTATGTCTATATAAATATGTATATATGTCTTTACTCTCAAATGGAATGGATTAATGCAATAAGTCATGGTACCTCCTTCATGTTTAGGTCTCTGTGGGTAATGTAGTGGGACCCATCTTTTGTCATTGATTTTTCTGCTACATTGCATGTGCATAAAGGAGTTTAGAGGGTAGTGACACTTCATTTCAATTCCCATACTCAATGGATAAATACAATTAGTATTCCTTCAGAAAGCATCTTCTTAGAGTAAGCCTGATTGTGACCTCACATAATTTTGGATAAAAATTTCACATTATATCATTTACATCTCCTTTCCCATATCTTAGGACTATCCACCCATGTGAATTGCTTTTTATATTAGATTTTCTTATAATTGATAATTATGGCTAAGTGACTAGTTGTAAACAACCTTGGGTAACCAAAACATATTTAAGTCTAACCCCTCATCTAAATATTTAAGTCCATGTACGATGAAAAAAAAGAAGCTTTTGTTCTCATGAATGTATGATTGATCACATTGAGATCGACTGAACAATATAAAATGTTGCGTGCTTTTGGTTTTTTGCTTTTGCTATGTTTTAGCGTTTATCCTAACACATACGTAAATGCATACAGGAAGTGTTAATGGGAAAATCGCCAATCTTGAAATCGTTCCAGAACAATGCGGATACTTTCATATGTTCTTTATTGCCCGGAACGTCACAGCTTCAAGTTGAATACTCTCCAGGTTTGTTACTTTCTACTATATTTACTTTTTACCGGAACCTGAATAAAGATACTGTACTACTGTAGTAAAATAACTGATTGGTAACCGTTAGTTGTATTTATGATGTGGTAATAATTTTAGGTGGACTGATATTTAAAGCTGGAGGAAGTAACATGCAGCATGTAACTTCACTATCTTTCCTACTCCTAGCCTATTCTAATTACCTAAGCCATGCCAATCATGTTGTGCGATGTGGTAGCAAGTCAGCTTCCCCTGCTCTTCTCAAAAGCTTAGCCAGACGTCAGGTAAACTAATAAATTCATCTAAGTCATTAATGAATACATTGTGATGTTAACGGGTTAACCGATATCTTAAATGGCATACATAATGAACAAGCGGCTGCATTGACAATTTAGACTTACTATAAGTGCCGATCGTCTAACCATTTATTATGTTCATATGGGTCAAAAGTCTTAGTTTAGAGTACAAGGTATTAGTACTTCCACATTGAAAAGCAATGTCCTATTAGCACCATACTATTGAAACCATATTTGCCTCGTGTCATAAAACTAGAACTAGGCCCCCTCCCCAAAAATCCACACACTGTATGCACACACATATACAGACTAGAACATTGTGGTCTCTTATACGTTGAGAAACCACATCGACAACCAAACTGGGGTGTCATCACTTATGTGTAGTCAGAGGCGGACTCAGAACTTACAGGTGCAAAAAATATGGATGAATTACAAAGTTACCAGCATTTTTGACAAAATTTACACTATGTCCGCCCCTGGTGTTATATTTTTTCAACCAATGAATAATTTATAAAGTTTGAAAAAGATGAATAACAAACATTTGGAATCTTATAATGCAATTAATCATAGGTGCATTGAAAATTTTCATTAGTATTGGGGGCCCATTTCACATGACTTGGGTTGTTGCCAAATGGATAGCTTTACTTTATTTTGGGCCCATTACAAATACAGACAAAATATAACGGATATGATGTTGTCTAACTTTTTGCACACAAACATTCCTTTTATCTCATGAACCTTTGGATCCTTTTATGTCATGGACATCCCATTATAACTAGTACTACTATGCAATCTTAATTAAATTGCATGTTTTGTATGATTCACAGGTGAACTATATCCTTGGTGATAATCCAATGAAAATGTCATACATGGTAGGATACGGACCTCGTTACCCTCAAAGAATTCACCATAGGGGCAGCTCGTTACCTTCTGTGAGAGTCCATCCGGCTCGCATAGGCTGCAAGGCTGGATCTCAATACTTCTTTAGCCCAGACCCCAACCCGAATGCCCTAGTTGGAGCGGTAGTCGGTGGGCCTAACACTACTGATGCATTCCCCGATTCTCGACCTTTCTTTCAAGAAACTGAACCTACAACGTATATAAACGCGCCATTGGTGGGATTATTAGCCTACTTTGCAGCCCACCCTTAATTACGAAAGTGGTGCTATGAGTAGTGGTGCGCGAAATGGTCACCCTGCCTTAATTTATGCTTACCCTTATAATGTCGTTATTTATTAGTGTCTTCTCCAAAATGGAAAAGCTAATTGCAAGTGTATCTTCTTATCAAGTCTATCATTGACATGTTGTCTTCTTTTGTTGTTTCCCATGATTAAGGGAGCATTATTTAAGTAGATCTTTATTGATATCGTGTTGCTCAAGCATTAGGAGATGTATGCTAATTTTTGCTTGATTGCCGTCTTAAATGTGAATTATTATGTGAAAATAGAAGTGTAAGTTTGTTTCAGAATGGATTTTCTTTGGTTTGGGTTCGGTCAAGATCTATCTTTTTATTGTTATCGCATTTATATTAGAAATGCTAAATGCTCTTGAACGTCTTATAATGTACTTGAATTATAATCTTAGAAAAAGTACTTGCAACTAGTTCCTTAACTTAGAATGAGTCGTTTTTAATATGCAATATTAGTAGGTAAGAAGTCAACAATTTTTTGGAATCAAATTGTTCTATGCAAGCAAATTTTCAATAAAAAAGCTATATTATTTTTGAATTTAATCTAACTTCTATCCTTCAAATTTTCTACACAGCTTCTATTATGGTCTTTCAAAGTCCAACATGTATCTGACACCTCAATTGGGCTACCACTTTCAGCCCAACTCAGAACTCGTTGTGCAACTTTTTCTTTATCATTAGAAGTTTATAGCCACATATTATCATTTTTAATCAATATTGCTACAAAAATAGAGTGAATCATCTAAAGAGTTTAGTGTAGCAAAGTACATATGAGATTGTCTTATGAAATCCAAAGGATCTTGTCAATATAACAACGAGGTATTTAATTCCAAAAAACCACTATTAAGGAAATCAACTCTGTTGAAAAGCTTTTTATGGAATTCTAGTTTGTCCTCTAAAGGAAAGGCTAGAGTAGCATGGAAGCTGGTATAAAAGCCTAAAGATCAAGGGGTCTAAGATTGAAGCCTTTACAGTTATGGAATAAAGTTCTTCTCACAAAACACATCTAGAACATTTAGCTAAGAAAGACACTTTATGGGTGAAATGGGTATCTATGGTGAAATTGAAAGGAAGGAGCATGTGGACATTTAAGTTGAGAATAATGAGAGTTGGGGGGTGGAAGAATTTAATGGAAATAAGGGATAGTATCACAAAGCCCTCTTAGTGAGTTTATAAGCAAAAGGAGGATATGAAGCAAGGCAATCTGATAACACTACTGTTCAAGATATGGTCAGAAAAGGTGAATGATGCTGGCCTATGGAATGGAGTGATAAATATCCTGTTCTTGTTAACATACTTGTGCCTATCCTATATGAGAACATAAAAAGACATGATTGTATGGGTCAATAAAAATGGAGTTCAAAAATAGTATAGGACTGGTATAGTGTGGAAGGATCTCTGCAAAGAACAGACTATTGTCCCTTGGCATAAAGTTGTTTGGTTTAGTCATTGTACTCCCCAACATGTTTTTATTTTATGGTTGGTAGTTCAGGAGAAATTGCAGACTCAAGATAAAATGTTGGAAGTGGTGCAACAACATCATTTTGTTATGCCCTTTTTGTAGACAATGCAATGACTCTCATGGACACCTGTTTTTTCAATGTGAATACTCAAAGAAAATATGGAGGGCAATGAAATCAAAGATTGATGCAGATAACCTGCCTAATTGTTGGAAGCAACTGATAGAGGCAACGAGTAATATGTAATGCAAGAATAGTATTGGTGGTGTTCTTAAAAGACTGGTCTTGGCTGCTACTACCATATAATTTATTTGGATGGAGAGGAATGTGAGATTGTTTCAAGATAAGAAGCAAGACAATGAAATTATGTGCGCTATTATCTGTGAACACATGAGATTGAAACTTCTCAACTTAAAGGCAAAAAGAACTCATGCAGTCAAGAAGGTAGCTGAAAAATGGTCTGTTCAATTGAACTACCAGATGGATTAAGATCTTACATTCTTGATTACATACTTGCTTACAAAAAGTACGCAAGGAAATGCATTTGGTGATTTTCATGATGGAAATGCTTTCCTAATCCCATATGTCACAAAGTTATGAAAGATAAAATGATGTTTGGCAGTTGGCCTATTATTAAAACTCACTTCAGATGATGGCCTTGTACCTTGGCTACTTATAGTTGGTTTCTGCATGTACCCATTTTAGTCTCTCAGTTGGCCTTTGTTAGGTACTGTGAGCTTGAATGATTATATATCAGCAATGAACTATTAGTGATCCATAAAAGGTTTCCATCTGAGTAGGGTAAGTGAGTTTGGTGGGTAGTTTATGTTGCTTGGAATATTAAGGAGTGAAAGATGAACCTAATTGGTCCAAACAATACAATGCCAATAGGAGGAAAGGTTGGTTCTCAATCAAGGAGTGTGTTCCTAGTTGTTGATGCCATTATATGGAAAATGTAGGCAACTAGTATAGCCTTTGATTGGAGAAGTTTGGGTGGCTATAGCTTGTACAATGATGCCTTTCCTGCTTTCCATCTCCCCCATTGGTCATTGTGGATGACGGTTGAATGATCTTGGATGGGAGATGGTTTGGAAATGTAATTGTGAAGCTATGATCTTAGGGGGCATTTGGTTGGGGTAAATTGAAGGCAATTGAGGTAATTTAAAATTAAAATTGCTCAAATAGCCTTGTTTGGTTCATAATAAAAACGTGGGCCCAATAATTTTAATTGCATTAATGAGGCTAAAGTGAGCTAATTTAATTTCCTTTCACTTGGGAAGCAATTAAATTTGCTTAGAATTTTAAATAACATCGTTTACATATCTTGAACCAAATGCTCCCTTAGAGCATTTTGGGTGAATTCATGAGTTAGTTTTGCTGATGTTTTAATGGTTGCTAAAGTGTAAAGGAATGCTTTCTTAGACTACTATGTGTGAGGTGTATCAGAGATGATGGCATAGTTTCTTAGAGATATTGGTTTGTTTGGTATCTGATAGGCTTAGTATTGTTTAGGTTTTGTTATCTGATTGGTCTTGTCCATATCAGTTTATGTTTATCAGTCTTGTATCATATGTTGATATTAATATAAAATTCACCCTTTGCAACCAAAATAGCAAGGGAAAATTGTTCAAATATACATTCAACTTGCTACCTTTTACTATTGTATGAACTGAACTTTTTTTTTCCTATTATATACACATACTTTACTAATCATCCTTATTGTATCAATAAAACGCCTTTTTGATGATGTGGCATGTATTAAGCTCCCTAATTACGTATAATAGTTGGCAAGTCCCGTTTTTTCTACTTTTGGGTCTTTTTTGACAACATTTAAAACTTCTGGGTGGTAACCTAACAAATTAAAACTACTAAACCTTTACCACCAGCCATATATATATCCCCAATTATACCTTTATCCCTAATTTCATTCACAAACCCTAATTTCACTCAAGAAATAAATTAATCAGAGTTGAACATTGATGTGTGTTGTGATATTTCAGGTATGTGTTATTTTATTTAGTTGGTGTTATCTTTAATTTGTTCATATTCCAGAAACCCTAATTCGTTATACTTGTGAATTGTGTAACAGAATGATACCTGGTACGAATTTGCACCAATTTGATGTTTGGAATGATGGGTATTTTGCACATTTACCCTTGAGGTATGAAAATGGTGTTATTCTGAATATGGCTGTTGAGAGGATGCCATATGAAAAGTTTGCTGAATTCTTGGAGGAAAAATGTGGTAACTACTTTCAAGTCTTGTATTACAAAGTTCCTACTGTTGAATTAGAGAAAGGGTTAATTAGAGTAAGTGATGACAAGGAAGTAGCAATCATGTTTGATATTGCTGAATTGTATGGTAGGATAGAGCTTTATCTTGATCACTTAGGTATGGATATGTCAAAGTATGAGTGTAAAGCAGATGAGATGGTTGAGTCTGTTTGTAAAGCAAAAGGCCCTACCAAAAAGAGGTATTGCAATGAATTTTCATTAGATGAGATGGTTGATTGGGCTGAGATGGAGGTTGAGTATGAGGGTTCATGTTCTCATCATCCTAGAAGCTCAGATGGTGATCATACCAGGAGTAGTGCAGATGGTGATGTGGCTGGGACTAGTGCAGATGGTGATGTGGCTAGGACTAGTGTAGATGGTGATCATAATAGGAATCTTAATGTTGATAAGGGCAAAGAGAAGGTTACAGTAGCTGAAGAAGAGAGTGAGTATGATTCTGATTCTGATTTTGATTCTGACTATGATTCAGATAAGTCAATTGACTATCTCAGTCCTGGTGAAGAGGAGTTGATTGAACTAAGAAAGATGATCAAAGCTAATAGAGAGAAGGAACGTGAGTTTATGCCAGAAATGATGGAAACAAATGATGAAAACATTACACCTGATGAAAACACTGTTAATCATAGAAGTGAGACTTTCATAGAACATGATGTATTCATGGCCAATTTAATGAGAAGGCTTCAATCACCAGATGAGAATGGAATTCACCATGATCCATTCATTTGTGTGGAAAAACATGTTGACAGGTATCCGGTCTATGATGAAAGTACCCATTGGAGACTTAGACATCCAAAGGTATGCTTATACTTTTTTGGAGTTGTGATATTGTTTATAAATGTTGTTTATAAACATATGTTGTGTTTGAAATGCAGGTTGGAGAAAAGTATCCGAATGTTGAGAAGTTTAAACAGGGTCTAACATTCTATGCATTGGCTAACGGATTTTCAATTTGGTTTGAGAGGAGTGCAAGTAAGTATGTTATTGCAAAATGTGGACAGAGAAAACCAAGGTTGGTTGATCCTAAACTAGGTAAACAAAGGAAGAATAAAAGGTATCCTTGTGTTAATGAATCTGAGTTACCTTCATGTCCTTAGAGATGTTATGCTAGGTGGATGACTAAAGAGAGAGCTTTTCAAATAATTACCCTAAATGATGAACATACATGTGTTAGGAATTTTGAATTTGGGTCTTTAGTGAACTTTAGGTGGATAGGTACAGTATTTGGTAATAAGATTAGGGCTAATCCTGAGATTAAGTTGTCTGCCATAGCTGACCTAGTGATGAGGAAATATAAGTGTAAGGTATCCCCAAATCAGTGTACTAATGCCAAGAGGTTTGCATTGACAGAGTATGAAAAATCAGTTGATGAACATTATGCCTTGCTTAGGTCTTATGGAAGAGCAATATTAGATTCCAATCCTGGGTCCACTATGAAATTAGGAGTCACTAACAATCCTGATAGGAAAACATACTGTGAAATTAGGAGACATGGACTGCACAAAAGGACAGGGTCTAACTCTTATGTCAGACGACCAACATAAGGTATGCTTGTATCCACAATTTATTGTTAATGTGTTATATATATATATATATATATATATATATATATATATATATATATATATATATATATATATATATATATATATATATATATATATATATTATAACACTGTGCTTATGCTTTGGTGAAGGGTCTTATTGAAGCTGTCAAGGATGTTATGCCATATGCTGAACACAGGCAATGTGCAAGACATATTTATGAAGGGTTTAGGAAACAATTCACTGATGGTCAGAGGGTTGAACCTGAAAAGGCACATGTTCAATCTCAAATTGTAGAACCTGAAGTCCAAGAAGCAGAAGGGCAACAACAAGTAGAGATTGAGTTGACTGGTACTCATGTTGAAATTATGCAGGTAGAAGAATCTCAAACTCAAATTGTTGAACCTGAATAAGCACAAGAGGAACAACAATTTCAGATGCAAGCTCCAGTTGTACAGGTAAGATTAAGGAGACCAAGTGAAAGAATCATGAAGAACAAGTTGGCTAGAAAGATCCATGGCCAGGGCAGTACTCCTCAGGCTGCACTGGATTTAGATGATGCTTGAACAAAGAAAGTTTCATGTGCCCATTTTGTACATCTTTTGAGGGCAAACTAATGTAAACTCTTAGTAACTAATTATGGGTCTGTAATATGACTAACTATAACCACTAATATGTTTAGTTGATGAAATGACCATCACACATTAGCCCATTTTGTACATCACACAGGGCACATTTGATGGTCATTGTTCAACTCTTAAATGCAATGAAATATGCAATATTTTATGTAATATTTTATCTGTGCATTCAAGTGTATGTTACTTTAGTGTTTGTACATTGCAACAACAACAAAACTTAACTTATACCAAGAAGCTATGATACAGGCCTACGCCAACTACTTGCACTATATAACATACCAACATCCATCAAAAGTTAATAACATTCAACAAATGGCTTCCAACAAAGGAAAAGGTATTCTTCCATGTTCTTTACTAGTCAGTTACATCTTCATTTGCCATTTTTTTACTCTCAGTTACAATTCAATACTAAACTTTTTCTTTTTACCATTTTTTTGGCAGAAATAATCAACATTTCAAGTGACAGTTCTGAGGCAATCTCATGTGATCCACCTTCATTTGCCTTTTCTTCAGACAGTGGTGAATCCAATGGATGGTCGGATTACTTTCCTAAAGAACAAAATCCTTTGAAACTGACTTCTAAGAGGGTGGAAAGCACTACAACTCTGATTGACAAAAAGGAAGCTAAGTTGGCCTTTGATGCAAGGGAGCAAGTCCTAGGGCTGCCAGCTCCAGAAACATGGAAAGATCGTGGTATCAAAACATGGGTTCCCAAAGAACCAAAAGGAAAAGGGAAAAAGTACTAGGTTAGCTCATGAACCTATGTTATGTGGTTACAATATATGTATGTATGAGGAATGGTTTAGGTAACCATCCTACAATAAAACCATTGTAGCCCTACCATGAATCAATGAAATGATTTTCTCAAATTTGTTCAAAGCTTATTCAATTTCCAACAAACTTTGACTGTTAACCAAATTCACATAGGAAAAACAAGCATGTAAAACCAACACAGAAGCAAATATTTCATAAACTTACTTAGCATTCAACATGTGAAACCATTACATTACACGGATCATAAACTAACTTACCAAGTTCTTCTAACATGCCCATCAACAACCTAACATGAACAAACCCAAACAAAGATTACACTACTTGCCTAGTGACATACCTATCCCAACACATATTACACACAAACATCCCAACATGACCATAAACAACTTATCATACAATTCCAACTTGACCTTTGCAGCCTTCAAATCATCTCCCAACCTTGACTTTGTAACCTTCAACTCTTCTTCCAACCTGGACTTCTCCAACGCAAGTGCCTCAATCATTGGTCCATTATCCATTCCTCTTTGCCTTTGAAAGAACCCGTATATCAAGTCTTTGTAATATTGACTTGGAAGGTCATCATCAAGAAACTCATACACACGACAAAGATCACATTTGACATACCTCTTTCGTGGATTCGCCCTTGAAGATGATGTTTGTACCCTTAATTGTCGATTGCAGTTGCAAAAAAACTCAATCTTACCTCCAATTAAACGGGATTGGGCTGAACTAGAAGTGCTCATTTTTAGGGTTCTTGTATTATTATTTTGGTACCGTTTGGATTAATGGGGAAGAGGGAAATTGGGGTGGGTGGTGTTATTAAAAAGAAAAGATGACAAACACCCCCCAAAAGTTTTAAATGTTGTAAAAAAAGACCCAAAAGTAGAAAAAACGGGACTTGCCAACTATTATACGTAATTAGAGAGCTTAATACATGCCACGTCATCAAAAAGGCGTTTTATTGATACAATAAGGATGATTAGTAAAGTATGTGTATATAATAGGAAAAAAAAAAGTTCAGTGCATACACTAGTAAAAGGTAGCAAGTTGAATGTATATTTGGACAATTTTCCTAAATAATAATAATAATAATAATAATAATAATAATAATAAGGGGTATTTGAAATAAAAAATAAGAACTCAATTATTTTTCATTGAACTTTCTAATGTAGGTTGACAAAAATTGATTCCTAGTATATCTGAATTCTGGTGCAATTACCATCTGGTTTCCTTTGACAAAATCATATAAACAACTAAAGAGATTTTTTTCCAAGTCAAATTACAGAATAAAATAAACTTTAAATTTATTCTAAATTGTTATTAGAATGATAAATTAACCAAAAATGATTGCAACTTTTCAAATAAAAAAAATTGTTGATGGTTCATGTATCAATTGACACAAATGCGTAGTTATGTGTAAATTTGTCGTTCAAAAAAGTAAATTTGCTAGATGCCTAATTGTAAGTTTAACTCAAGTTTCAACTAAGACAAAGATGGAATTCGAGTGAATACGATGTTCAAAAAATAAAGTATGGAAAGATGCTAGAATCATGTATTCAAGTGTATAAAGAACACAAATCATGACAGGTATATAGTTTAATTAAGACAATGAAGTGGCAATTTGAACTATTCAACACCAACACATATTATTTACATTAAGTCCCTTTATTTAAAGATTGATTTTACAATGATAATCTATTATCTGCATGATGCACAAAGACTTTGTTTAAGTTTTTTGGTCATAACCTCAAGATTATAAATTATCAACAGTTGACCTTGACCAATCATCCTAGCCATGCTTTAGATGTAAGTTTCATATGAAAGTCTGGTAATTTTTTAATACTTCAATAACATGATTCTTATGTTCGAAAAAAAAAAAAAACATGATTCTTGTAATTTGAAAAACTGACAAAACTTTAACAGTATTAGGTAATACACAATTTGAATAAAATTAAGTAAAAAGGATATAATTGTCATATGTAAAAATATGATGTGTGATGTATACATATAGTGTGATGAAAGTTCAACAATCTTTGAACTAGCCTTGGTCGTTGATAAAGCCATTTTAACTACCACTTCTCTACTTATCCATTAATTTCTGCAAGTGGGTTATCAATATTATGATTGACTAAGTTCAAGGCCTGTAGATTGTGTTAAGAAGAAAACATTGGTGTTTCGATATGAGCTTTTATAAGTGTGTTATCCGTATTTTGATTAGAAGACATGGCTGATTCACATCCGTTATCTAATATTTTTTTGAACGGCAATTGAATTAGCATATTATCAAGAAGCTAGACAATTACAAGGAAGTGGATAGAATGTTACAAGGATTACAAAGTCATTCTATCCAATTGAATTTAGCTTTTCTAAACTTATTTGATATCCAATTGAAAGATAATTAAAGATATGTACTTTAGAGAAAACGATATATTTCAATTAAAAGGTTAAGTAGAAATAAGAGTTAAAACGAGCAACTTAACGAGCTATTTGGTGTTTCGCCACTTCTTGATGGCTTGGGTGTATAAAATGTGTGCTCCTTTTATTAATTTTACAGAATTCTTCTCTTCCAAAAAGAAAAAAAAAAAAAAAAAAAAAAAAAAAAAATCACAAGTATCTACTTTCATTTGAGTTATATAAAATAAACCAATGAAAATTTGATGTTAAAAAAATAATAATAATAATAATAACAATAATAAAAAAAAAGAAGAAAAAAAAAATCATGTATCATAGTTTGACTTAGTATTATACCATGTGGTCTAGTGGTGAGTGCTTAACTTGTTAAGCGAGCCACAGAGAGAGTAGTACCGGATGGGTGACCATCCGGGAAGTCCTCTTTGACCACAGGGTTTGTTGATACTAGGCTTTCAAAGTCCTTCAATGAAGGTTTCAACCCACTAGGGTTCGAATCTGGAGAAGGCAGAGTTTACTTCAAATTAAGTGTCGTGCCTTCGGGCGGCTTAAGTTGAAGGTTTTCCCCCCATCGGGTTTCATTGGTCAAGGATTTCTCCGAAAGAACCGTTCAAAAAAAAAAAAAAATCATAGTTTGACTTGGCATCAATATAATTTCATTAATCATTATTATGTGATTAGATATATGATAATATTCCTCGTTTTGGCTTTACCAATAGCCCCAAAATATATCAACTTGATGCCTATAAGGTTATAAATACTACTAGTATTCCAAAATCCTTCATCACTACTCATTCAAACAAAGCAATCCCTATTGTTGCAATCATGTACTCTTCCAACGGGCAACAACCACCAATGGCACCACCACCAACAACATATGGTCAGCCACCACAAGCAGCATATGGTCAACCACCAATGCCACAATACGCAACCGGTATTCCACCACAGCCTATGCTCGTTGACGGCAAATGGTCCACCGGCCTTTGTGATTGCGGTGATGATGTCTCCAATTGTAAGCTTCTAACTATATCTACCAACTATTTTGCACAAACAATTTCAACAAGTTTTTCTAATGTTTTGTATTCTATTTTAACAAACTATAGGTTGCATTACGTGTTGGTGTCCATGCATTACTTTCGGACAAATTGCTGAGATTGTTGACAGGGGAACTACTTGTAAGTTTTAATGCATACAACAATTTATGGTACAAAAGTAAGTCATATTTCCTGTAAACGCACAAGAAAACACGCCATGCTCGGAGAAAATTAATATTGCATACATGTCTTAGTCGAGACTTGGAAACTACAACATGTTGGTTGAATTGATGCATGATTCTATATTACCTTGATGACTGATAGTTTTGTTTTTTAAATGTAACAACAGCTTGTGGAGTACACGGTTCTCTTTACACAGTACTTGCTCTACTCACTGGATGTCAATGGATATATTCTTGTATGTATCGGTCTAAAATGAGACAACAATACATGTTGGCTGACGAACCCTGCAATGATTGCATTCTCCATTGTTGCTGTGAATCATGTGCCTTATGCCAAGAGTATCGTGAACTTAAGCATCGAGGATTTGATATGTCTCTTGGTAAAATTTCTCTTTTGCTTAGCACTATACGTCTATACGTCCATTCATCATATAAGAATTGATCTGATCATTTAAGTTCTTGTTTGACATATTCAGGATGGCATGGAAATATGGCTAGGCAGAATCAAGGAGTCCCGATGCCACCATTTGCTCCAGCTGAAATGAAACGTTAGGCGCAAAAGTTTGAAATGTTGTACTATTGTTTTTAATACCATGTGTGATTCTATTTTGTCCCCGTACCATGTATAGTTGCTTGATTGCATTGACAGCATTGTCTTATTTTAAATCTATGTATTTATTTGAATTATGTTGATTGAAGTATTCTTATTTTAGTGCAATTTGCTCCACAGCTTGTTTAATTTGTTTGAATATAAATAAACCAGTAGTGAATGATTTTATTATATATTTGTTTCTTTGCACTTCAGGTAGTAATATACGGGTAAATGTATGGAATTTTCTCTGCTCAGGTTATTTACGGACGAGTTTTTAACTCATATATATACGATTTAACAGATTTATCTCCGTGCCCATTGTTTGTAACTTCATATAAACAAATGATGCATGCCTCATAGCGCCAGCACAAACCGTGACCTGAATGTCCACGATGTTGAATAACAAAGAATTGAATTGGAAACGAAAAAAATAGACTGTAAAAGTGAACATGGTTGCCGACCGGGCCGTTTTGTAGTTTTCGGTGGCCCAAGACAATAATAACAAAGAGGTCCTATTACATTTGTAAACTAAAGAAAAATTGCATATAAACTTGAATTATATGACTCATATATGTTTTATATTAGTGTATTTATATGCAAAACTAATAAAAATGTGGTCACATTTAAGTGAATGTCATGTGCGACGACACCTATTACACACTCCTCCGAGACCTCTCTTGCCGCCAAATTGGTTTATAAATGGGTTTACCTTTTTGTATCATTTATTTAAAAAAAACTGATGTGCTATGACTTGGTCAACACGTTATTTTAAACTACCTGGGGTACTCATTCCATGTGCTTCATAGTTCATACTTCACAATACTTTCGTTTAATTATTCTTAGCATTGATATAATTAATTACTTGTATTAATGTATTTTAAGATAATCCCATATTTATGATTAATATGAGTCTTAGGAAGCTACTTTATGTTGGTTACAAAGTGATTAGTAAACAGCACAATATGTGGTACAAGAAAATTGCTTTGAGACGAGTCTGGTACGTAATTTGCAAGAACTTTGATGGTCGTGAATCTTAGTAATAGATTTAGATTTAGTTACGCACTAGATTTAGCTAATAAAATTCAACATATCATTCACTCACACCATCGACAATAAGAGTTTATTTGAGCTTTTCCGATATCCACGTAGATCATGATCTAGACAAATAAGTGGCATTATTGTTTTTGCAATGAGTGCAGGGAATAAGCAAACCGTTAAGGTACAAATTTCAAATAATAACCACTAATAGATCATTATATAGACGAAAATAATCTTGGATATCTAAATCTTAAAATACCCATAGTAAACGTTTCATTATTAAGTGTTATTCAACAATTGAACAAGACACTTTCGTCATATGAAATCGACTTGCATAGAAAATTATATACTACGTATTTGCTACATGCCATCTTGGTATCACTATTGAGAAAAAGTCCAAAGAGGTTGCAAAACAATTAACTATGTTTGAATGTTCTATCCATAACACATTGCCAAACTTTGTGTATATAAATATGTATCGCACAACACTTCAATATATATCACAACATTCACAACCATCTCAAACTTCAAACCAATAACTCAAATAATTTTCAATCATGCATTCTTCCACCGCGCCACCGCCACAATATGCCAGCGGATTCCCAGCTCATCACATGACCACCCCCGGTGATTGGTCCACCGGTCTTTGTGATTGCACTAAAGATATGTCTAGTTGTAAGTTTCAAACTTATATTTGTCATTTTCATTGTTGGCATCGTGTATTAATTGGTTAGAACTTGTTATAAAAGATAGTTTTATTGAAGTTTTGTATTGTTTTCGCGAACAATAGGTTGCATGACTTGTTGGTGCCCATGCATTACTTTCGGGCAAATTGCTGAAGTTGTCGACAAGGGAACAACTTGTAAGTATCTATTTTCTAGCGATTGATTGTATTAACTATCGTTGTTAGGTCAAGGACTCAAGGTAGAGTCTTATTGTAAATTTGAAAGTTGACACTTGATTTAACTAGATGAATAACTAGTTACTTTGGTGTATAATGCAGCTTGTGGTGTACACGGGGCCCTTTATTCAATACTTTGTCTATTCACTGGCTGCCAATGCATATATTCATGTATTTATCGTTCTAAATTTAGGCATCAATACATGTTGACCGAGCAACCATGTAACGATTTCCTTGTCCATTGTTGTTGTGAGTGGTGTGCTCTCTGCCAAGAGCATCGTGAGCTTAAGTATCGTGGATTTGAACCTTCTCTTGGTAATTAAATTGTCTTGATACATTAAGAGCCATTGTTATAAGTTACTGTATAACACTATAACCTATATAGGATGTTATCTAACTTGAGTTTTTGTTCGTTTTGAAATATATTCAGGATGGCAAGGAAATCTTGCGACACAGAAGCAACGTGTCGTGATGCCACCCGTTGGTCCCGGAGAAATGAAACGTTAGATTAATATCAGTTGAAGAAATTTGTCATCATGGGAGTGTATAGGTTGAAATATCGTGTTTATTTGTTTTCACTTGTAAGACTAGTATTGTGTCAGCTCAATAAAATTAACTAGAAATATATGTTTTTATTTCTTATGTTGCCAACGTAGCATAGTTTCTTATACTGGTATAAGCGATTCAAGTTTGACTTTATCAACGCTGTTAGGGCTGTAAACGAACCGGACGAACACGAACGGAGCCCTGTTCATGTTCGTTCATTTAATTTTAACCGAACAAATAAACGGAAATTGACGCTTAAACGGACGAATTTTCTTGTTCATGTTCGTTTATTAAGAAAATGAATTGTTCATGTTCGTTTATGTCCGTTCATTAAGACACTAAACGAACGCTAAACGAGCATAAACGATCGAACATAAATGAAAATAGACAAACAAACATAAACTTTATTGAATTCTTCACAATATATTGTTTTATAAGTAGTTGCTTTGTTTAAACAAACCAATTTTTAAATTATAAAATTAAAATATATGATATATGAACATAAATAGATAAATAAACATAAACGAACTTTAATGAACGTTTAATTGGACGTTCATGGACATAAATGAACGAACGAGACTTTTGTTCATGTGCGTTCATTTAACTAAACGAATGTAAAATACTGTTCATGTTCGTTCATTTAATAAACGAACAAACATAAACGAACTTTTTACCGAACGGTTCATGAAATGTTCACTGAACGTTCAGTTCGTTTACAGCCCTAAACGCTGTAATTTCATTATCATGCGATAAATATTCCTCATTTTGTGTTTTGACTTTACCAATACCCATGCATATATCAACAAGAACTCAATGCCTATAAATATTAAGGGAATATATTAGCTATATTTTTTTTTTCAGTTAATTAGCTACAATTTTCTATAAATATTGGACCCTGATTCATTGTTTGTATATTTTTTTTGTGAAGAATTATAATCAATTGGCTACAAAAATTATAGCCAAGCTATCCCCAAATATTAATCCACAATCCTTCATCACAACTAATTCAAACTAAGTAATCCATAATTTTGTGATCATGGTCTCTTCCATCGAGCTAGCTACCAGCACTGGCACCATCACCACCACAACCTTATGGTCATGAACAAAATGAACAATTTGTAACCGGTGTTCCGACACCACATATGGTCCCTTTGGGCCAATGGTCCACCGGCCTTTGTGATTGCGGCGATGATTTTTCCAATCGTAAGCTTGTAACTTAACTATATCGACTAAGAGTATAATTTCGTACACACAATCTATACATGACATCTTATCAATGTTTTGTATTATGTCCATGTGTTACTTTCAGACAAATTGCTGAGATTTTAGACAAGGGAAATACTTGTAAGTTTTAACGCATCCAATTGACATAATGTTTTAGAGTGATTAATTATATAACATGACAAAAACACACAATATCTATAGTACATAAATGGTACGTGGGGGTCGCACCAGGCTTTACCTCTCGAGGGATCTCGAGAAGCTTACAACCCCCACCAGGCAGTGTACCTGATCGATGTAGTATAGTATAATGACAAGTACCGGAGGATTGATCGTTCAGCTAGGAATAGTGTCGCTAGGATTAGAAAACCTAAAGACTAGGTCAAGAGATGAAGGATGATTCTTTTTGTATTTTTTATATTTTATGAAAGCAAGTAAAAATCTCGGTTTTGAAGGAGTTGGGCGGAATTAGTTGCTAGTCAACTAACCCAATACTAAAGATGCAATCAAAATAGAATACAAAAAATGAAAATAAACTAAATTAAACTAGGGTTGTGAACAATATGTGGGAAAATTGTGTTTACTTAGATTTCACTACTCCCTAGACATCTTTTACATGTTAATTACTTGTTACAGTTGCGTGGATGACGGGTTGTATTCCTTAATACCATTCATGGGGTGGCGTACTTACTTCCCCAATCCTATAAGCGCCTACTTCACTCCTATGTCGAGCCGGCTAAGAAGCTCCTAACATGGGATCACTAGAATTTGCTCATGCATTAAATACAACCAATAAAACCTAGTACACATCGGTTCATGTTTCCTAAGACGTTCAAGCATGTTACACAATGGAGATCTGCCAGTTTTCTTAAGCCTAACATTGAAATCATTCATCCATTACAACCATAAACAAGTAATCAACACATAATTAACATCTACGTTTCATTACATCTAAGCAAACACAAGATAGATTTAGCCTAGCATGTTGAAATCAAGACAAGTACAAGATAAATTCAAACAACACATAGACATATTGATTGAATTAATAGAAGATTTATCTCAACTGAACATGAAAGGATTCAAGGGGTGAAAACCCTTGAAAACACTGTAAAATATGACCTAGGGTTTACAAAGTTCGGCCCTAGTTTTCTCCACACAAGTTCCTCTCTAATGAATGAAAAATAGAAAACTATATATAGATTTTGATAGGTGACGGCGTCAAGAACAAAAGTCTGACGCCGTCATCTCGCCGCCAAATAGTTTCTCGGACTGCCTAGATCTGGGTCTGACGTCGTCATGTATACTCCTTATGCAGGCCGTCACAAAAAATAGTCTTGACGCCCTTGTTGTGACGCCTTCAGGTTTTCACTGGGTCGTCACCACTTTTACTCTTAACGCCGTCATGATCTTCTTCTTGACGCCGTCAGGTACTGTTCTCAGCATGGAAAATTAAGTCTTTGCCGTTTTCTTCACTTTTATGCTCCAAAAATGTCCGAATTGCTTCATTTTCCAGAATTCGCTCCCAAAGTACCTAAAATCACAAAAGGAACGATTTAGGGCAATATTTGATCAAATAAATTCAATTCCGGGCTTAAATGACCCCCTAAAAGTGGTTCATTTTTTGCCTCATCATATACCCTTACACTTGAGATTTGCTTGTCCTCAAGCAAATGCGCTTTTATTCTAATCAAAATACAAGTTAGGGGTCATTTAACACTAACATAAAAGTAATTACAACAAATAATCGTTCCACTAAGGACCAAAGACAAGCACGGAGGTCATACACTAGCACCTCACAAATAGTGTTTAGATACTCACATCTCTCGGGTGTAATAAAATAATATCACAATATGGAAACGGAAAATATCTCTCACTACCTGTCATAGCAAAATAGATTACCATAGGCTTGGGAAAGGATCAAACCTCCACCACATGGCGTAAGCACCTAGAATAAACTATCAAAGAGGTCTTTTAAAGGGTTGTAACGTTAGGTGTAGGGATATGAAATACACGGTTTTGTTGGATATAGGCAGTCTTTACTGGTGGCGAGTTAACAATCTTGGTTAATTACATGTACAATATGGCGTTGCTAAGACAAGACTAGACCCGAATTAAGCTAATAAATGAAAAATAACAAAAACATAAAATGAACATAGAATGAAACGGGATGATAGTCCGTATATTTTTTCTCTTTTCTTTTTCTATTTATTTTTTTTTTTTGCATACATTTTCTTACCCTACCATCCAAAATAATACATCGTAGAGAATGAAAATTCCCCTTACACTTGAATTTTTATATACTTTACAATAAACTAATCTAATGACTCGAATTAAGAAAATCAAAACACTTGGAGTACTTTTAAGATTAACGCACATATGGGGGTAATATATGATGTTCTTCCCCATTACTCCATAACACAAGTACTTTACCCATGAGTCTCAATCGTCCCAAAACAATATGTACAAGGATATGACTCAACTTAGCAACCATGTAATCAATTAGATAATTAACTAAGTGTTTAAACACATAACAATAATGCACTAAAGATGAGTGGATATACGGAAGGCTAAGGCGATTTGGGTGTACATTTAAGTGGGGTGTAACAAATTCTTCCTTTAAGTAAGATGCTTAAAGTTAGAAATGAAAAGATAGGCCCGGAGGGGTGTACTAGAGGTTTCGTGTACTAAAAATGAGTACAACGCTAAGGGTGTGGGAAAAATTAATTGACTTAACTAGCCAAGTAATATGACTTAAATGGTCAAGTACTTATGATACGGGTTTAACACAAGGGTGATCCTAATGCCTCTTATCATGTAGTAAATCCTACTACACGAATGTAGTCTTACTAGCGGTCTCGAGATGCATCACTAACGCAAGTTCTAGAATCTAAATGCTACCGGTACACTCATAAGCACTAATAGTAAATGCTTTTCCTATCAAATCTAAAGGCGAACCTCAAATATTAGGGTGAAAATTTTTTCTGAATGGTACGGTTTTGTGCTAGTCATACAATCTCCTATCCATGAGACGCTTGCTATGGCTAAGGTTTCACTCCTAAATGTTGTAAAAAATTTTAAATTTGGCGCTAAAATTGCACTAACAAGTATTTCTCATAGTTTTATTACACATCTACTATTAAACAAACAAACTCAAGCGAAAGTGTATTTGTAAGGTATCATCATTTTACTCTCCCCTTACACTTAGGATGAACATTGTCCCCAATGTTCAAGTAAAGAATGTAAAAGTGAAATAAGTAAAACAAATGAAATCAGATACTCCCCTTATTCGCTCGGTATGGATAATAAGGTGGTCAGGTTAGATCTTCCTCTAAAAAAATGAACAATCAAAGCTTCCCTTCTAGAATATAAATCATCTTCTTGTCATACATAACCTGTAAAACCTTAGAAAACAGACAAGACAACCTCGCATAAAATCGGCGGCAATCTACATATGCTAATAAATCCTAGAAAACAAAATAAGATATAATGCTTGTGGAATGATGTTTGCAGATTTCCTGGAGATTATAAAACTAATAATTCAACAAAAACTTTAAGACTCCGTTAGAAAAACAAAACTGGTAAAATTTCCAGATTTTTACACGTGACGCCATCAGAAGTGACCTGCAGAAATTCTTATGTTAAGTTTCCGGAAAATTTCTGGAAAAATTTCATCCTACTTCCTGGAAAATCCTGCAAAACTCCATTGTGACTCGATACAAGCATTTGACTCTAACAAATACGAATATACATGTTCACTTAATATTGTGAAGAATCATGATCGGGTTTTGTTTCTTAAAAACATATTTGGGGTTTCCCCTTACACTTATCTTTTGCAAAAATACCTTTGGATGAAGTTAAGACTAAGCCAAACAACAAAATAAAGTATTTTCACTATTTTAGTTTTGAAACATGATCTACCAACAATAAAAAATAAAGCATGCATACGAAAGCAAATAACAAAACAAACAAAATAAAAATCACTCAAAACATGGGTTGCCTCCCAAGAAGCGCTTTTCTTTATTTACGAGTCTTGTAGCTAGACTCAAGGTTATGGGTTACTACGTGACCTCATCCCTTGAGATGATGTACCCCATGTAGTTGTGATCATTACTATTGTGGTGGTAGTGCCTCAATCTGTCGATACTTGCAATCACCTCTCCACCTACTTTACTTCTCAGGTTAGCCATCCCATCTTGGCTCATGCTCTCAATTGTGAAAGGCCCATACCACCAGGGACTCGGTTTATCGGGAGGTATCATTATTTCAAAGTGTCTCAAGAGTACTAAGTTCCCTTCCTCGAATGGTACATGGCTTCTCGCTGGTCGACTGTGTTCGTACTCGACATGAACTTCATTGCTTTTGCTTCTTTCATGTTTAGCCTCCTTGTAGCTTTTGATTCTTGCCTCCCATGCAAGTATTTTCTCTTGAACACGAATAGGTGATGTGTCAATGTTGTTTTTGAGCTTTCTCCAACTCAAACTCTCTTGCTCACATCGCGGGGTCATGGGGAAGCTAATCTTTCTTTTTCCTGATTTAAGCTCAATTTTCCTACCTTCATACTTAATGACAGCTCTAGCGGTGGTGAGGAATGGTGCCCCAAGGATTATTGGCATGCACCTATCTCCCTTATCATCGATGATCATAAAATCAACGGGGTACATGAACCCGACGACATTAACCAACACATCTTCTGCAATTCCTAGGGGGTATACATAAGAGTGTCCAGCGAGGGATAGCCTAACACGAGTGGGGGCTGGCATTTTTGACATTAGTTGGGTGTAAATAGTTAGGGGCATAAGATTTACTTCCGATCCTTGGTCGGCGAAAGCACTAAGATATTTCAAATCCCCGATGCTAGCCGGTATTTCAAAGTTCCCACACGCCATCTGCTTAATAGCCACTTTTTGTACCAATAGTTTCTCGAATATTGGCCCCCCCAGGTAACGTATCGTACTCATCTTTTCCCTCTTCCTCCTTCTTAGAACCCTGTTTGGAAGATTGGTTACACCCGTCACCCTTTATCCAATTTGTTATAGTGTTTTCGTTTATATCATGTTTCAGGTAGTAACTTAAAGATTGGGATTTTGGTGGCTCTTCTACGGTTTGTTCAGTAGGGGTTTCTACCTTCTCATTATCCGTGTGGACAATTGTGATGGAATTAACAAGTCGGGTAGTAGGGATGACACTTTCTTTCCTTAGCAACATTCTTTCAGGGGTTCTCTGGTTGGCATACTCTTCCATCAGACTCATCATCTCATTCACTTTCTCTTGCATCTCCTCTTTTTGCTTATAAACCGCTTCTTCGAATCGAGCGAGCCGATCTGAATGAGTTGCCATGTATTCTCTCATTCTGGCTTCAAATTCTGGGCTAAGTTTCTCGGGAGGGGAATAAGGTGGGGTATAGTTTTGAAAAGTCTCAACATTCTCTCTAGAGGGTGATTCTGATAAAGGCGTTGAAGTCATTTTTAAGACAGAATTGACGATAGCCCGTCTAGGACTTAGGGGTCTCCTTTGCCTTTCCTCAAAATAGTCAACTTTTGCCTCGAGTTTGCATAGGAGTTCATCAGAGATTTTGGTAGTCCCTTCAGGTGTTGAGATTGCGTTGATGGCCGCTTTTATAGTATGATTAAACTCCCATATCTCTTGATTATCGGCGGCAAGCTCTTCAATAATTGCCCAGGACTCCTCGGCGTCCTTATCGCGCAATCTACCTCCTGCGGCCCTATCGATTGTACGTTTAGTGTGATAGTCGACATGATCATAAAAAATCTGAACTAATAACCAAAGGTTTATACCATGATGAGGAACCTTATGGAGGAGATCCTTGAAACGAGCCCATGCTTCGTAGAAAGTTTCACCCTGATGTTGTTCAAACATCAAAATGTCATTTCTAAGCATCGCAGTCTTCCCCGGTGGAAAGAATTGGGCAATGAAGCGAGTGGTGAGATCATCCCATGTGGTGATGGATCCCGCGGGAAAACCTTCAAGCCATTGACTAGCTTGATCACATAGAGAGAATTGGAATAGGCGTAATCGGGTTGACTCTCTAGTTGTAACATCAAGGTCTATAGAATCTACGATTTTAAGGAAGTCCTTGAGATGTTGATTTGGATCTTTGGAACGAAGTCCATGGAATGCACATCCGCTTTGCACCAACCGGATGATGTCGGATCGCAAAGGGGTCACATTGGCTCTTTGGGTGAGCTCAATGGTGTTTCGATAGCCTTGGTGGCTAGGTCGGGAGTACTCTCCTAGGGTTCGGGGCCTAAGAGGTTGGTTATCTAGTGGTGGATTTTGTTGTGGTGGGATGACGGGTTCAAAGATGTTACCATCGTCCATGATGTCGGATGGCAAAGAGTTACGAACAAAAACAAGAAGAAATAAGATACACTAAAGAGAACCTAAAAATAAAAATAAAATTTTACTAGAAAGAAATCTAGCAAGTAGACCTAATAAAAAGAGATTCTAACCTAGACAATAACTATTCCCCCGGCAACGGCGCCAAAAACTTGGTACGTGGGGATCGCACCAGGCTTTACCTCTCGAGGGATCTCGAGAAGCTTACAACCCCCACCAGGCAGTGTACCTGATCGATGTAGTATAGTATAATGACAAGTACCGGGGGATTGATCGTTCAGCTAGGAATAATGTCGCTAGGATTAGAAAACCTAAAGACTAGGTCAAGAGATGAGGGATGATTCTTTTTGTATTTTTTATATTTTATGAAAGCAAGTAAAAATCTCGGTTTTGAAGGAGTTGGGCGGAATTAGTTGCTAGTCAACTAACCCAATACTAAAGATGCAATCAAAATAAAATACACAAAATGAAAATAAACTAAATTAAACTAGGGTTGTGAGCAATATGTGGGAAAATTGTGTTTACTTAGATTTCACTACTCCCTAGACATCTTTTACATGTTAATTACTTGTTACAGTTGCGTGGATGACGGGTTGTATTCCTTAATACCATTCATGGGGTGGCGTACTTACTTCCCCAATCCTATAAGCGCCTACTTCACTCCTATGTCGAGCCGGCTAAGAAGCTCCTAACATGGGATCACTAGAATTTGTTCATGCATTAAATACAACCAATAAAACCTAGTACACATCGGTTCATGTTTCCTAAGACGTTCAAGCATGTTACACAATGGAGATCTGCCAGTTTTCTTAAGCCTAACATTGAAATCATTCATCCATTACAACCATAAACAAGTAATCAACACATAATTAACATCTAGGTTTCATTACATTTAAGCAAACACAAGATAGATCTAGCCTAGCATGTTGAAATCAAGACAAGTACAAGATAAATTCAAATAACACATAGATATATTGATTGAATTAAGAGAAGATTTATCTCAATTGAACATGAAAGGATTCAAGGGGTGAAAACCCTTGAAAACACTGTAAAATATGACATAGGGTTTACAAATTTCGGCCCTAGTTTTCTCCACACAAGTTCCTCTCTAATGAATGAAAAATGGAAAACTATATATAGATTTGGATAGGTGACGGCGTCAAGAACAAAAGTCTGACGCCGTCATCTCGCCGCCAAATAGTTTCTCGGACTGCCTAGATCTGGGTCTGACGCCGTCATGTATACTCCTTATGCAGGCCGTCACAAAAAATAGTCTTGACGCCCTTGTTGTGACGCCTTCAGGTTTTCACTGGGTCGTCACCACTTTTACTCTTGACGCCGTCATGATCTTCTTCTTGACGCCGTCAGGTACTGTTCTCAGCATGGAAAATTAAGTCTTTGCCGTTTTCTTCACTTTTATGCTCCAAAAACGTCCGAATTGCTTCATTTACCAGAATTCACTCCCAAAGTACCTAAAATCACAAAATGAACGATTTAGGGCAATATTTGATCGAATAAATTCAATTCCGAGCTTAAATGACCCCCTAAAAGTGGTTCATTTTTCGCCATATCAATAAATAAATTGTATTTCTTGTAAACATGCAACACACCATGGTTGGAGAAACAAGAGCGATGAAAAATATTGTAACGATTTTTTTATGTGTATCAATAGCTTGTGCAGTACACGGGGCTATTTACTCAATACTTGCTTACATCACTCGATTTCAATGGATATATTCTTGGGTGTATCGGTCTAAACTGAGGCATCAATACATGTTGGCCGACGAACCCTGCCATGATTGCGTTATCCATTGGTGTTGTGAACCATGTGCCTTATGCCAAGAGTATCATGAGCTTAGGAATCGAGGATTTGATATGTATCTTGGTAAAAGTTTTGCTTTTAGATAAAAAAAGAGTCAATAATATCCACAAGCATTACACGTCCATTAAGCATATAAGAATTTGATTATAGTTTTTATACGTCATATTCAGGATGGAATGGAAATATGGCTAGGCAGAATCATGGAGTTGTCGTGATAACACCAATTGCTCCAGCTAAAATGAAACGATAGTTACAATAAGATGAATTATTCTTGTATTACTTATTGTGGGAACATACTAGAAAATCACCACCCAAGTGAAATAGTAGCCGCACATCCTGATATCCTCATGAAATGTATTAGGCTCAAACCTCTATAAGTAAATATCGTAGGGTGGCCATGAAAAGGGTTCAGAAATGGTCACATGGATACCCTAGGTAGAACATTTACATTTGAGCCAAAGACTTGCATTCTCTCACGCGAACAAATAAAGTTTGATCCCTTTTCCCATTTCTCTATGTAGTTACGTGATTTAACACAAGTTTCTACTTGAAATTATCTCTTATCCACTCCACTCCTAAGTCGAATTTCTGTGCCCAAAATATGATTGCGGCGATGATGTCTCCAATTGTAAGCTTCTAACTATATCTAATACTAACTATATATTGTACAAACAATTTTAACAATTTTTTTTTTTTTTTTTTTTTTTTTTTTAAATGTTTTGTATTCTATTTTAACAAACTATAGGTTGCATTACGTGTTGGTGTCCATGCATTACTTTCGGACAAATTGCTGAGATTGTTGACAGGGGAACTACTTGTAAGTTTTAATGCATACAACAATTTATGGTACAAAAATAAGTCATATTTCCTGTAAACGTACAAGAAAACACGCCATGGTTGGAGAAAGCTAATAGTGCATACATGTCTCAGTCGAGACTTGAAAGTTGAAATTACAACATGTTGGTTGATGCATGATTCTATATTACCTTGATCACTGACAGTTTTGTTTTTTTATGTGTAACAACAGCTTGTGGAGTACATGGGGCTCTTTACACAGTACTTGCTCTACTTACTGGATGTCAATGGATATATTCTTGTATGTATCGGTCTAAAATGAGACAACAATACATGTTGGCCGACGAACCCTGCAATGATTGCATTCTCCATTGTTGCTGTGAATCATGTGCCTTATGCCAAGAGTATCGTGAACTTAAGCATCGTGGATTTGATATGGCTCTTGGTAAAAATTTCTCGCTTGCTTCTAATATATAAGTTATCCACATGCAAGTATGCTACGTACACCTCCATTAATCATATAAGAATCGGATTTTAGTTCTTGTTCGCCGTATTCAGGATGGCATGGAAATATGGTTAGACAGAATCAAGGAGTCCCGATGCCACCATTTGCTCCCGCTGAAATGAAACGTTAAGCGGAATAGTTTGAAATATTCTACGATTGTTTTAAAGGAAAAAATAATAAAGATAAATATCATGTGTGATTCTATTTTGTCCCCGTACGATGTATAGTTGCTTGATTGCATTGACAGTAATGTCTTAGTTTAAATCCCTGTATTTATTTGAATTATATTGATTGTAGTATTCTTTTTTTAGTGTTTTAAAAGATAGGAATCAATTTGCTCCACAGCTTGCTTGTTTATTAAAATATACGGGTAAATGTATGGAATTTTCTCTTTTTAGGTTATTTCAGAAGGACAAGTTTTTAACTCAGCTATGTATACGGTTTACACAGATGTATCTCCGTGACTTTTGTTTGTAACTTCATATAAACAAATGATGCATGCCTCATAGCGCCAGCACAAACCGTGACCTGAACGTCCACGATGTTGAATAACAAAGAATTGAATTGGAAACGAAAAAAATAGACTGTAAAAGTGAACATGGTTTGCCGACCGGGCCGTTTTGTGGTTTTCGGTGGCCCTAGACAATAATAACAAAGAGGTCCTATTACATTTATAAACTAAAGAAAAATTGCATATAAACTTGAATTATATGACTCATATATGTTTTATATTAGTGTATTTATATGCAAAAATAATAAAAATGTTGTCACATTTAAGTGAATGCCATGTGCGACGGCACCTATTACACACTCCTCCGAGACCTCTCTTGCCGCGTTTATAAATGGGTTTACCTTTTTGTATCATTTATTTAAAAGAAAGTGATGTGCTATGACTTGGTCAACACGTTATTTTAAACCACCTGGGGTACTAATTCCATGTGCTTCATAGTTCATACTTCACATTACTTTCGTTTAATTATTCTTCGCATTGATATAATTAATTACTTGTATTAATGTATTTTAAGATAATCCCATATTTATGATTAATATGAGTCTTAGGAAGCTACTTTATGTTGGTTACAAAGTGATTAGTAAACAGCAGAATATGTGGTACAAGAAAATTGCTTTGAGACGAGTCTGGTACGTAATTTACAAGAACTTTGATGGTCGTGAATCTTAGTAATAGATTTAGATTTAGTTACGCACTAGATTTAGCTAATAAAATTCAATATATCATTCACTCACTCCATCGACAATAAGAGTTTATTTGAACTTTTCCGATATCTATGTAGATCATGATCTAGACAAATAAGTGGCATTATTGTTTTGCAATGAGTGCAGGGAATAAGCAAACCGTTTTAAGGTACAAATTTCAAATAATAACCACTAATAGATGAGATTTTTAATATGTGTCACCATGGCATATGTCTATGTGTATTTATTAAACACAAAAATTTCCTAAATTATGTTAATTTTCATATAAAACAATATTAAATATGGTAAATGAAAGCAAATTACAAAATTATTAATTTCAAATAACATTCAAACATGGTAACTTATGTTTATTAAATGGTTACACAAATTAGAAAAAGCCATCATTATATAGACGAAATTAATCTTGGATATCTAAATCTTAAAATGCCCATAGTAAACGTTTCATTATTAAGTGTTATTCGACTTGCATAGAAAATTATATACTACGTATTTGCAAAACAATTAACTATGTTTGAATGTTCTATCCATAACACATTGCCAACTTTGTGTATATAAATATGTATCGCACAACACTTCAATATATCACAACATTCACAACCATCTCAAACTTCAAACCAATAACTCAAATAATTTTCAATCATGTATTCTTCCATCGCGCCACCACCAAAATATGTCACCGGAGTCCCAGCTCATTACATGACCACCCCCGGTGAATGGTCCACCGGTCTTTGTGAATGCACTAAAGATATGTCTAGTTGTAAGTTTCAAACTTATATTTGTCATTTTCATGGTTGGCATCGTGTATTAATCAGATAGAACTTGTTATAAAAGATAGTTTTATTGAAGTTATGTATTGTTTTCGTGAACAATAGGTTGCACGACTTGTTGGTGCCCATGCATTACTTTCGGACAAATTGCTGAAGTTGTTGACAAGGGAACAACTTGTAAGTATTTACTTTCTAGCGATTGATTGTCTTAACTAACGTAGTTAGGTCAAGGACTCAAGGTAGATTCTTATTGTAAATTTGAAAGTTGACAATTAATTTAACTTGATGAATAACTGCTAGTTACTTTGGTGTGTAATGCAGCTTGTGGTGTACACGGTGCCCTTTATTCAATACTTTGTCTATTCACTGGCTGTCAATGCTTATATTCCTGTATGTATCGTTCTAAATTAAGGCATCAATACATGTTGACTGAGCAACCAAGTAACGATTGCCTTGTCCATTGTTGTTGCGAGTGGTGTGCTCTCTGCCAAGAATATCGTGAGCTTAAGTACCGTGGATTTGAACCTTCTCTTGGTAATTAAATTGTCTTGATACATTAAGAGCCATTGTTATAAGTTACTGTGTAACCTATATATGATGTTATCTAACTTGAGTTTTCGTTCGTTTTGAAATATATTCAGGATGGCAAGGAAATCTTGTGACACAGAGACAAGGAGTCGTGATGCCACCCGTTGGTCCCGGAGAAATGAAACGTTAGATAAATATCAGTCGAAGAAACTTGTCATCATAGGAGTGTAAAGATTTAAATATCGTACGTGTTTATTTGTTTTCGTAAAGGCTTGTATTATGTCATCTCAATAAAATAAAATAGAAATATATGTTTATAGACTTATCAACCTTGTATTACTTATTGCGGGAACATACCAGAAAACCACCACCCAAGTGAAATAGTAGCCGGGCATCTTGATTTCCTCATAAAATGTATTAGGCTCAAACCTCTATAAGTAAATATCTTGGGGTGGCCATGGAAAGGGTTCAGAAATCACATAGATACCCTGGTTAGGCTACTTACATTTAAGTCTAAGACTTGAATTCTCTCACCCCAACAAATAAAGTTTGATCCCTTTTCCCATTTGTCTATGCAGTTATGTGATTTAACACAAGTTTCCACATGAAATTATCTCTTATCCGCTACACTTTCCTAAGTCGAATTTCTGTTCTCAAAATATGTTGATCGTATTGGTTTAGTTTTTATATTGGTCCATATTGTAAAATGATTGAAACCGTAGGTATAACTTTATTATTGATCACTATAAATAGAGTACAAAGCAAACCCTAATGGACCCAACCCACAAGTCAGGCTTGAGCCAACTAACTTATCCATCTAATACTCTCCCGCAGTCCGAGCGGCAAAATCGCGAAAGCTCGGATTAGAGTAGTAAACTAGAAAAGAAAACAAAAAAAGGCAAAACATTAACATATTAAAAACATAACTTTAGTCGACTCGTAACAAAACCATACCAACGGTCGACTAAGTCGACTGGTAACAACACCGTACCAACGGTCGACTTTAGGGACTAGTACCAACGGTCAATTTTAGTCAACTGGTAACAAAGCCGTACGAACAATCGACTAACAAACAAACAATAAAACAAAGTATCCCTACAACTAAAACAAAATGAAAAGTTGGTTCTAAAACTTCAACCCAAAAAAAACCTTCCGAACAAACGGGGTGTGTTTTTCTCTAGAAAAACGTAAAGATCCACCATTTATTTATGTATTTTTAATGAGGAATAGATAACTAGTAAATCAGTAACCACATACCAATCACATATCCATAAGAAAAACACATCTCACAACTTTCAACGCAGCCTTTATGTCTCTTCAGTCACACCCTTATCTCTTTCCTAAAAAAAAAATGAACATCAAACAAGAACCTTGATCTTTTTGTCTTCTGTAAAAGACTTCACAACCGAATTTTAAAACAGAGATTTGTTACATGGCTTCAAGATCTTTATATAAGGTCTTGGGTAGGTTTTGTTTTTGTTTTTGTATATATCTTTAAAGATATTGTTTCTTTTGATTTTCGAGACTTGGTATGGTTTAGATGTAGATGAGATTTGTGGAGTGATTGTGAGGGTGACAATGATTCTGTTCGTGTCGGTGGGCCAACAAATCCGTAAGATGATTGAAGCAAACCTTAATGATTTTGATACAATGTAAGATCCCGTAGGTATAACTTTATTATTGATCACTATAAATAGAGTACAAAGCAAACCCTAATGGACTCAGCCCACAAGTCGGGCTTGGGCCAACTAACTTATCCATCTAATACATATTGACATGTACTGAAATTTAAAAGAGTGATTGATCTCAGGATGCTTCACTACTTGAGTAACTTGTAATCCTTGTTTGTGATGCACTTCATAAACTGGACTGATTACAACACCGATGTCTACGAAACAACTGTGAATCAGAGGATGTTAAACAATAGTCATATTATGGATTTTGGGGTCTTTAGCTTAGCTGATGTATGGAGTTTATTAGCTTATTTCAGTTTCAAAACACAATACACCACAAAAATGCTGCTTATATTTGAGCTTGTTGGCTCATTAATTAAGAGATCTTTTTGGAACTTTTTGAAACAACTTAATCTCTTCCAAATAAGCTAAAAGTTGGTCTAGAAATAGCAAAGATGCAAGAAATAAATAAGAGCAAAATTCTCATGAATTCAATAAATACTGCGTGTATTAGTAATAATCTATTAAAACTTAAGTTGATTCAAGTAGTTACACTGTTGAAACATCATTTTGAGCATAAATCCATTATGGAATGCCTAGTCAAGCTAGTGTGTGGTTCATCATTTTATTACTATGCTTATATGAGTACACATATTTTGAAATATTAATGATTAATGATCATATTAGGATCAAAAGCATGCACTAAGAGAGCTCGGTGCAGTGGGTTACAGGACCGTTATAAGGAAAACTTGATATCTATATCATTTTAAATTGCACCATTACTTGTGTTCTTGGTAAGTCATAGGCGCCCACGTTATACAACGCACGGTTTGTGTGTGTTGTTTTTTTATTTTAAAATCTTTTTTTAGTGTAAATTAAGTGGGGTTTTTATGGTGTTTTACAGTAATGTTATTAGGGAGGTTTATTTATATATATATTTTTATTTTTATTATTATTTATTTTACAAAGAAATGTTATAAGGCAGAACTAAGGTGATAGTACACAGATAACTCGCACCGCGCCTAGCATTCTAAGCTTTCTGAAAGATAAAAATACTTTACAATTTACTTATATTATTCAAGATAAACTAATGGCACATATGGTCAAAGATTGCGTTATCAAGTATTATTTATATTGATGCTCTAATTACGATTTGTGATATTATTTAATAAAACAATGATGTGTTGACACTTGGTCAACAATTAAGCCGTGTTAACCTTAACCCGCATAGTTGCTCATTCCGTGTGCTTCATTCTACCTTGGTTGATTGTTAATGAGACTATGCATTCATCCGATCAATGTTTTAAAAACCGGGTTCGAAATCGACCCGGTCGAGTCACCGGGCACCGGGTCAACCGGTTCGACTGGTTGGACCGCGGGTTAACCTAATTTTCAATTTATTATTTTTTTATTTTTTTGACCGGGTCAATCGGTTCGACCGCCGGGTCAACCGGTTCGACCACCGGGTCAACCCGGGTTTTATCAAAATTTTTTGAAAAAATGAAACCCGGCGGGTCAAACCGGTTAACCCGGTTTTAGAAACCCGGGTTGTTTTGACCCGTTTTTCGGCCGAAACCGGTCGAACCGGTTAACCCGGCCGGGTCGACCCGGGTTTCAAAACACTGCATCCAATTTACTTGTAAATTTTAGTCTAAATACAGAAGAATAAAGAAAACAATGGTCATGTTTGGCAACACCTTTTTGGAAGCGTTTAAGAGCGGTAAGCGACAAGCGTTCCAGTCTTAATGCTTGTTTGGCAACACTGCTGCTAGCATTTAACAACACTTTAAAAGCTTGCAATCTTAATGCTTCTTAAAGAAGCTTTCCAATATACCGCTAGCGTTTTACTTTTAATATTACCAATTTACCTTTAAAAAATAACATTCATTCATAAGCATATGCCCTTTTTCGTAATTTTACATTTTATAATTACAACTACAGCTACGTTACCAAACACGTTTTTTAAACAAGCAACTAATGCTTACTGCTACTGCTTACTACTACAGCTTACTACTTATTGCTACCGCTTACTGCTACCTGTCGCCAAACATAGCCAATATAAAAATCTGCGTGCCTCGGTCAACAGTTGTCATTATTTTATGATATCCATGGACAAATTATTACGCAAACGAGGTTTTGAACCCGCGCGTTGCCGCGGGATTTTTGTATACGCATGTTAGCACAAAAGAGAGAGGGACGATATTGCGTTAAAGCGTTAGGGTCTTGCTAAGGTTACAAAAAATTAAGAAGTTATAAGGTTGTAGTAAATTCATTGATGTCCAACAATTAATAAGCAACATAAATGCAACACAACCCAGTCATTACACAACAGTAACAGAAAGTGTCGTATACCATATAGTGTTTGCCTAGTATTGTTGTTTTTTAGGCAATAAATTTAAAGAGTAACATAGCCTTTCTATTAATCATATACTTTTTACATAATTGTCGATACATTCACAACTAAACTTCATACATCCCGACACTAATCTCCGTTAAGTATATGATCTAGAAAAACTAATTTGCGAGGACACAAAACTGAATGTGGTACCAAATCATGCTACTCAGTTTCAGCCCAGGAGGGAAAACAACACAATATCATAGGTTTTTGTATCTCCTGAGCTGCTCCGTGTACCTTAAATGCTTCAAATGCATGACCAAAATATGTTGTTTGTTGAACTTCATCCTCTTCTGCAATTCTCTAAACTGCAAATGAATAAAACTTGTTAGGTAAATATCTTTGCTACAAAGAGAATGGCACAAATAGAACATCTCAGAATTATGTGGTGCAGACAGTACTTTTTAAGCATAACTTCCTGTGCGGTGATCATGAAATACAGAAATAGAGCTAGCAAAAGCTACAGCTTTAACAACATGCAAAATATAAGGGAACAAACTGATACTTCTTGTCAGTAAACATAATAGGCATTCTAATATCCTCTAGAGCTAACTTCACTAATACCTTATCTATTGTTGTATTAAGCCATTAAACATATAACTTCAATTAAATATTCACAGAGATATAGAGCTGTTATTAGAAATGTACCTCATCAAAGAGAAGCCTATATGCATTCAAATCGTGATATATTTTCCGATTGTCCGCATTGCAATGCTCGAGTGCTTGCATAATATGGTAAGCAAATCTAACACGCATTTCCCATGGCAAAGGGTGTTTATCCCCTATATGCCAACAATCGGAACTTGTTAAGCAAGATAAGAATCTATATAAAAATAAAAGAACAAAAAACATCCATGACTACATAATGAAAGCCTATTCCGATGGCGAGCAGTTACGATGGCCCCTCCCTAAATAAGTTATCTAAATGTCAGTGTTAAAGGATGAATGGTTGCTTATAAGTGCAACTCATAAGACAACTGAAAGAGAGAGCCAGCTGCAGCAATCAAGACTCACTAAACACCATAAAAAGTTATATATTAAAATCAAAATCTGTCATGAATTAGGGAACTACAGGCTACATAAAGCATCCCTCAATAAATTTGAACCTACCCAAGACTGTTCCGTTCCTTCTAAGATAAACGCTATTAATGAACTTAGCATGTATACAAACAAAAATGAGCTTTCTATAATTCAGGTGTTATTTAAAACTTAGTTATACAAAGCATAAACTACTTGCTAGTTGCTTAGTGCATGTAGATGTTACTTTGTCAAATAGCAGGACAAAAAAAAGATACATTGATTATGTTGGAAAATCAACCTACTTTTGCTCTATTTGTTGCCGTTAAGGCTAAAACACGTCAGGAAAGTAAGTACTATTGAATTAATACAGTAATAACTAATGTATCAAGAGCAAGTATAAAACTACTTTACCCTCCCACCCATATAACACCGATGGTACAAAGGTCCCGAACGCCTTGTAGAGGTACTCAATCTTTCTTCATACCAAAACCGAGCATGACAGTGAGCGTACACACATTGACATGGACCAAAGGCGCCGTAGTCTGTCAGAGGGCATGCAAAACAGATGTAGTTGTCATGAATAAAAGTACATGTAAGAATAGACAATGATGACATGACAGTTTGTGAGAAAATGCATACTTGCATATGACTAACCTGCGCGCAAGGGGGGCATTCCATGTGGACGGGGCGCAATTCTTACACCAGGTTGCCTACGTGCTCGTCTCCTAGGATGACTGAATCTTGGGCTAGAAGCTACAGACCCCGGCGCTGAACCTACATTGACGTTGCAATAAATGGATTAACGAGCTTAGAAAGCAACACACGCACACTAACACATGGTTGATTAGTCATCGATACACAATCACCGTAATTTTGAGGATGGAGAGGACCTTGATTCTGACCAATGATATGGATTCCTGTAACGATACAGGAGGGCCCTATTAGAAACAGTGTGCGCTATTTTTATTCACAAATCAGGAACATGTATTGTATACACGTGCAAGCCGCAGCTGTAAACATACCTGCATGCATTTGATCATATCGTCTTTTACCGCGCCAGACATCTTGATGTTTGTCGCTGCAATTTAAACCGCGATAATGGGCAGCACCACGACTCCTCAAATCCCACCATCGAATGAAATTCTGAAACTCACTCGCAAAATACTCACTTCCCGACGGCCATTACCAGTTTCCTAAACCCTTCTCATCGACCATTCTCCGATAATCAAATCTCACCCCCAAACACTAACGAAATTCGCCCTCCCGTCTTCCCCACAGCTCATTCACCTGATCGCTCTCCCCATATCCATTTCACTAACCCACCTAGGGAATTTTGCACTGTTGCATGCCAATATCATCATAATATATGGAGAAAATAGATCGACAATTAACAAAGGAAAAAAGGAGAAAAATAAGGAAAAAAAGGGGAAAATTATCAAGTGAGCGACATATTCAAATATGAAAAGAGCCGTAGGGAATAAAGAATATATGACACATTATAAAGCGTCAACATATTTTTGCTAACCTTAAGCGGGGGCAAGACTGGGATTATGTAGTTGGGCCGACGTCTAGGTTTTTCGTAGTACAGCTCCCGTTTAACTGTTTCAACATTATCTGTTCACAAATAGCTTTTTGTTTAGTTCTGGGAGAGATAAAAGGTCTAAGCACCCTGGTAACTACTACTTATCGTTCATAAGTTTATATATATATATATATATATATATATATATATATATATATATATATATATATATATATATATATATATATTTAGAAATACACCTATATATCGGGCACAATCAAGTATGGCTCTCTATAAACACAATGCTCCAACTTTATTAGTAAAAAAATTACCATCATTAGTAACATTAAGACGGTAGGGGTTCATCACATATCACCAACTTGCACATGCAACTGTGCAAGCACTGGCCGTGGCGTCCGTGGAGTACTTGTTTGTCGAGGCTGTAGTTGTGGCCCTCTTGTTACCTCTGCAATTGTTGTTATTGGAGGCACATGACATGTTTCTCATGATCCTACATTGACAATTTTGTAAATGGCTTAGTATGTAGGTGCTTGATGTTGTATTTACATTTTACATTGCACATTGAGTACAGGATATTTTGTAATCGGTTGGTAAACAGGGAGACTACAAAATAGTAACATAAATAATCAGCCATTGTTGCACCAACCTGCGCGCGTAGCTGTTGGTTTTGAGCCGCGCGCAATGTCTGCCTGCATAGCCGGGGGGTGGCGAATTGGCGTGAATTGCACGTCAGTTGTCGTTGGACTTTCGATGTGAGAGTCTGACATGCCAACACCGACAGTACTAAAAAATCATAGAAGTACTAAAAATAACACCTTGTTAAAAACAATTCATTCTAAATCGAACCACAATTTGTCTGATCATTGATAAATTAAATACAATAACATAAAAATTATACCTAATTAATTGATCAGGGTGGTTTTGCCCAATTTTTTTTAGGGTTTGCTCAGAAATATTTTCTAAAAGTGTTTAACATAATTAACGCAAATTTATACAATATACATGAATCGATACAAAATTTAATTGAAGAACAACTGAAACTTACCAATTTTAATGATTGGGGAAGCTTTGTAATCCCTAAAAACTTAATGATCGTCTTTTTTTGGATGATATAAATGATGCAACCGGATGTGTGGATCTGATCAACCTTGTTTGCTGATTAATTTTGTTTGTGGATATGTGAATCGTGTGTCGGATGGATAATCTGTTGGAGCGATAGGTTTTTTTTTTTTTTTTTTTTTTTTTTTTTTTTTGTGAAGAATCCAGAGAACACGGCTTATAGGAGGAGAGGGATTCTGTAGCAACACTCACAATGTGTACTGTAGAAAATTGTAGCAGTAGAGGCTATGATGAACAGTTAACGGCTTTTATACTATTGTATAATGACAAAATTTATCTTCTTGGATGTGGTTTTCAGATCTTGATATGTTTTATTACATATTTTTCAACCATATTATAAGGCAATTTTCGCCACATAATTATACTAACTAACATTTAGCGGGGTTCTTATGAACAGTACCGCTTGGAAAAAAAACATATAAAAGTCACTTCCCACAAATCTCCCCCTCTTCATCTTTCCTGAAACTTCTTCACACCCCAAAATCCTTTCCATAATTCAAAACCAAATCACATATCAAAAAAACGTTTCGATATTTCTTCTACCCCATACCGATTCAAACACAATCGAGAATTTTTTTGGGGTTACAACATTTCACCTGTCATTAAAATTGGTAAGTTTCAATTGTTCAATTTAATTTTTTTTCGATTCAAATATGTGATACCTCCATTCTGTTTAAATTAATTTTGCATCGATTCAATATTGTATAAAATTCTATTGATTATGTTAAACACTTTTAGAAAAAAATGTAAACCCTAAAAAAAATTAGGCGAACCACCCTGATGAATCAATTAGGTATAATTTTTATGTTATTTTATTTAATTTATCAATAATTAAACAAATTGTGCTTCGATTTAGATTTTGGGGGTTGTAATTATGGTTGATGAGGTTATGGATTTTCAAATTTTGGTTTTTGTCGTTAAAAAATATAGTGACCAAACTAGACTTTTGGTTATGATGTAAACAAAAATGCTGATTTCATTTGTGTTTAAATAATTCATGTGTGTATTAGTTTGATGGTCATAATAGTTTAGGCGTAGAAACTGAAAGTATTTGGATTTGTGTTTGGTATTTCGATTGTTTATAGGCTTATTGAAACTGTACAGACAGTTAGGCGTATAAGCACTACAAGTTATGCTTATTCTGATTATTTAATTCTTTCGGCTGAAATTATCGTATTTTGTGATTAGTTGATGTTTGGGATTGTGTATTTGAGGTCCTTAAGAGATGGAAATAAATTTTGTGTCATTCAGTGACTCACTTCTTTGTGTTTGGGTAGTCTTTATTGATTTTGCATAATTTTAGCTAATCTGTTATTTGTTCCTCTTTTCAGCTGATTGATGTGGATTTTGAGTGTGTGAAATCTATCCGTAAAAACATGATTTCATTGGTTTTATATTGATTTAGTTTGTGTGTTTTGATTTTTGAGGCTATAGGCAACTGTGAATTTTTGCCGATGGAGACAACACACATAAACGTAGCAGCTTAAAGTATTTGGTGGTTCATCAAGAACGGAATCAACTTCTAGGAAACACCGAGGTGAGATTGTTGTTTATTTTGTGATATTGATAATTAAAGTAGGATGTTTATGTTTTGGGTTTTAAGCAGTATTGCTTTAGATGGATTTACAGAATTACTTCAACTACCTTAAAATGAAGTTTAAATGGCTACACTTTCGGATGAGTAATGATTGTATATTTTTTTACCTTTCAGTCAAGGCTACAGAATGTCAAAGTCGAAAAGGCAGCAACATGTTCTGGAGCTAAAGGTCTTTGACTTTGAATGTGACATGTACAGGTACTAACGACACTGTAGTCTGTACCATACCTTATTAAAATAAAGGCAGCTACATGCGCAAGTCTTGGTTGCGCAGGTCAGTCACGGAGAAATTTTCATTATTACGGAGCTAAGCTTTAAATGGCTACACTTTTATTACACACTTTATCTTGGTTGCATCAGGTACTAACGACACTGTGATCTGTACTTCTGCATTTATCTGTGCTCCTGCAAACTATCATCAGCAACCTATTCAAGGTGAGTTAAGGCTCCCAATATTGATCCAAAAGATATATTCGAATTAATTTTACCGCAACTTTAACTAAAGATTAGTGAAAATTAATTTCTCCAATCACTTACAAGATCTGAATGCTTATGCAAGCCACATCCGATATGTTTATTCAACGATAAAATTGGCGCTTTTGAATAATCTTCAATAGTCATCGAGTTTTTTTCGTGTTTAAGGTCACACTGTTTGCTCAGTATTTGATCTATTTGTGTTTTTCAGGTAATATACGCCATCAGCTAAATTATATATTTAAGCACATTCAGGATAAAAATGGTAGCGTTAAGCTTTCTGAAGTGTATTACAACACTTGCATGCATGCTTCATGAGGATACAAACATACCGGGAAAGCCTAACATCTTGGACATGCACTCCAAATTGACAGGTCAGCATACGATGGATATAATTGGCGAAAATATGGGAAAAAAGTTGTGAAAGGAAGTGAATATCCAAGAAGACTTTGAGGTATTGGGACAATCCAGTTTACATATTTGATATTTGTTGAATGTGGAGCTTATGACCCATTTGGTTTCTAAAAATGAGCCAATTAGCATCGTGTCTTTTATCTCTAATTGGTTAACGGGTGAAGGCCATTGCAATATTTAATCACGGCTCATTTCAATGGTTGTTTAACTTTGATTCTTTTGGCCTTTCAGACTTATAGGCTGACTCATTTTGTTTAATTTTCAGACTCACGTCAATAATGTCGCAGAATAATGAGGTTCAGTCGCAATTGAAGGATGTTTGCTCACCCGAGCAGAACTGGTGCTCAAACCTTCCATACTTCAATAGTTTCAACATAGCAAGGTAAGCACCGCTGTAGATATTGGTAAAGTAAGTCTGATTTATTTTTAACCTCGATAAGTCGGGTCTATTAGCTCAAGTGAAAAGAACGTTTAGGGAAAACGCAATGAATGTGACAGAAGCTGCGAGATCCACAGCAACGGGTATGGCTCAAAACATTTTCAGATTTGTTGGTCTATGTGTACAAGGAAAGACTGCACTTCAATACTGCTGCCATACAAGCACCTGAGGTGCGAGCCATGGCTGGCCCAGCATTGTGTCGGATGGTGTTGATGCAGCAGATCAATCAGCTCATGCTCAGAATGCTCGAGTCACATTACAAGATGACAGACCCAAACTGAGGAAGATTGTAGCAGTAAGCGTGTATCATTTTTACATTTACATATGATTCATAGATGCGGGCCATGGCAGCCTTTTTTTACACCATAACTAAAGCCTTATTATTAAACCTTTTTCACATTTATATGTTGTTCAATGATGCCTCAGATTGTTGTTTTGGTGCACAATTTAGTGCTAACTTGCGTAATTTTCATTGGTTTTGCCAGGTTTATGTAGAGAGGAGGTCTAGCAATGATTCTGTCAGAACGGGTCCATATACAACCGAGGTATGCATTCATATACTAATGCTTACAAGGTTGTAATATGTGGTTTTAAGTGAAATACTCATTCATATACTAATGGTTACAACATTCATGTATATACAATGTAAACATAGACACCGCTAAACACCATCTTTTTTCTTCATGTTTTCTAAAGAGGTTGGTTATGTCTGTAACGGTTAAGAGTACTAATATGTTGTACGTATCCCCTGAAACAAATAAGCTGAGGTTGGCTATATGAATAGATTTAAAGGGCCGACGTTGTGTAACACGTAGCCAATTTTTGTCTAACTCATAATTTTTTAAAATAGATACTAAATCTATTACTATATAGTATTTCACCTATTCTCTAAATATCTGTGTAATGGGGTTCGGGAGGTTGTATGCACTTATTAATGGTATTAAAGCTTTAGCCAACGGTTTAGAAAAAAGTTACATGCAATCAATCATAATTAAGGAATAAAAAACCGGTTGACTCCGGGTCTGCTGCACATATACAGTTTTAAAGGAAATGCCGAGCACCCCTAGGTTTGTAATTTACACCATATCCTCATTTTGCGTATGGTTGATCTCAAGTATATTATGTTTTTTCTGTTCATTGAGTGATACATTATACAGTTTTGTCAATATAAATTCTGATTCATCTTCCAAAGCTGTTGGAAAAATGATTGCTCTGCAGCGGGAGACAGCCTATTTTACAGATCTTAAACCAACAGATACCAGCAACGCCATTGAAGTCTGACTATACTGAAAGTGGGCAGCTATGAAAGTCCCAATTCTTACTCCTACATGCTTTTGTTGCATGTTGTTAGAAAAGAAGGTATGTAACAAATTCTTATTTTAACATCTGAGATTATACTACACTTCCGCAAATATGCAAACTCTCTGACGATGACCTCACATCTTTTGCAACAGGGTTCTGCTATACAGGCTGACGTAGAGTTAAAAGACAAGGAACGCTTCGACAACGACCTACAAATAAACTTATTATACGAGATTCATGGGTTTGGTTTTGAAATAACCGAAAAAGGTCAGAAGACGCTTAATAATGATATAACTCTGAGTTTTGGCAAGTATACACAGATACAGCTTTTTCCAAACGGCGATTTCCCACACCACTACTTTGCTTTTGCCGCATACAATGAGCTAGGGGTAAGAGTGGATAACAAAGACTGCATCCTAACAGGTATTCTCAATCAACAATTACTGTTCTTTTATTGTCCCACACTTTCAGATTTGCATAATACCTTTGCAGACTACATAGGTTACATTTTTTTTAGCAACTGGCAATAAAATCAGCAGCCCCTGAAACTGAAGAACTATTGCCGTGTGCAAATAAATACTCATATGGTATCGGTTAATATGCATGTCCAAATAGTTATAACAATTTTACCTGTATACTGGCAGGCACAAATCAGCTTCCTGCAAGGCCACCGGCACTAGAAGTGCAAACGGAAAGGCTAGCAGATTGGGAATAAGAAAGAACCAGAAATCGTATACCGTTAAACACACTCCTGCAGATAGACCCTGATACTCAAAAGGTGCACAAGCTTTTCATAAAAATTATTGTTTGTAAGTGTATGCGCAAATAACTGGCAGGCAATTTCTACAGCGTGTGCGATTCACAACTAAAGCGGTGATATTGCGAATTGACAACACGAATGCTTGGTATTATCATAAATGTGAAACGTGCAGCAAAAAATTGGAAGACGATTTTCCACATGGCCACTGTCACGAATACGGAATGACCCCAAACCCCGATAACAGGTGGAAACACTTACTTTCGCTCTCATTCAGGCAAGACATTATAATCGTTGCCACATACAACTTGCATAACGCATTTTCATATAAATTGGCTTGCAGTTATTATTTCAAAGCAATCGTTTTGGATGGAACTGCAAACGTGGTCCTTACCAGTTTTAGCCCCCAGACAGACTCGTTGATTAAAACGTAGTAACTCTGTTTTATATTAATAGTCGCCTCTGTACTTTGATATGTAATAACCTGATGTTGTTTGTTCATTTTTCAGGCCAACTATTAGGTTGACTAACATCAGAGACTTATTTCTGTTTCCTAATAAAAAGGTAATTAGTCAAACTTAGCTTAAAATCAGTTAGTCCAGGTTGTAGAGACTTTATGCCATTGATTATTGGTCATAAAAAGCATAGCTCCACCATGTTTTGCAAATGTGTATCCTACTGTTTTCTAAAGATAAGATATACAACCGTATGACTTCAAAATTTAAAGAAGTTGGAATGCTTTAGTGTTATCAGTAAATGACTGTAGTTTGTTTTAAGATTTTATTACAACAAATTGGTAATCTGTTCACCTGCACACTCATAACTTATTGTAAGAAACATTAAAGCACATCCAAATTCCCTTTAAGGCTTAATTTCATTACTCCCCTACAAGATCTTGCTCAAAGGTTCATTAAATTAGGACCTCTAGATACTAGAATTACTTTACTATTTTGATACACTATGCAGTAACATGTTTAAGATCATGTCCAGACCTGCTAAATATCTTCTTCCGGCTGACAACCTTATGCGATTTTGGTGTTAGCTTCTTACTTTTAAATATTTTATGTGCGTTGTGCAGTTCACGACTCTGCAGGCCAAGCAAAAGGACGTGAAAGAAGCCCACCAGAAGTCGTTTGAGCAACTGAAGCAACTATATAAAGAAGCTACAACTGATAAACGTAGCTGTTCTTATAAGTGAATTTATAATTTTCCTTAGTGACATGCTAGATAAAACTAAGAATTTTCCTTAGGGATATGCTGATAAATGTACTGTTGTTCTTATAAGGAAAATGTATTGTAATTTTCTTATTTTAGTACATTCAAATGGAAAATTACACATAATAGTAACTTCGTCCCTCTTTATTTTGCTAACTTGCGTATACACAAATCCCGCGGCAACGCGCGGGCTTAAAACCTCGTATACTTACATAAATATATACCAACTTTTCATTAACAAATATTAAGAGAAAATCCAGAGAGGCTGCAAGGAACCTATATAGGACAACTTTGTTTGACTGACGCCCATACACTACACTACAAATGACTTTTAGAGACGGATTGATTTTGAGACAGCATAAGATTGTCACTAAAAGTTTAGGGGGCCCCACAATTTTCAACAATTTTGCAATTCTTTGACAAAATCTTTTTGCGACAACCCCATGTGGTCCCCAAAAGTGATGATACAATTTTTATTGTTTTTGGCCAAAAATAAATTGCGGCAAAAATAAAACAAAATACTGCCACACTTTTTGCGACAACCCAAGTTGTCTCCAAAAGTGAGATTATATTTTAATTTTTTTTACCTGAAAATAAAATAGGCTCGAATATTTAAAAAATCCTGCCTTACTTTTGGCGACAACATGAGTTGTCTCTAAAAGTTAGTTTACAAAATTTTATAATTTTACCGGAAATAAAAAAACCGCGAGATAAAATAAAAGAAAAGCCCAAAAGTTGAATTCAATAAAAAAATATTTATAGTTGTTAAAATTAATTTTTAAAAGTATGTAAATTAGTTTGTCCATAAAAATTACTATTTAATTAAGGTATGAAAATTATATTTGTAGTTGAAGTAATTTTATAATTTTACCGGAAATAAAAAAACCGCGAAATAAAATAAAAGAAAAGCCCAAAAGTTGAATTCAATAAAAAAATATTTATAGTTGTTAAAATTAATTTTTAAAAGTATGTAAATTAGTTTGTCCATAAAAATTACTATTTAATTAAGGTATGAAAATTATATTTGTAGTTGAAGTGTGTTTAAAATTATTTATACATGTTAAAATTAATCTTATAAGATATATAACTTAGTTTATTCACAAAAATAATATTTTATTAACGTTTTAAGTGGATTTATATTTAAAACTACTTTTTTAAAAGGGTAAAATATTTTTTAATGTATTAAACTTGTCACAAATATCACTTCCATGTAGCGAACAAAAAAAAAAAGCTTTTCTGTGCACTAAAATAGCCATTTTTGTCTTTTTTAACCATTATAACTATTTTACCCTTCCAAATTACAAATATGGTCCCTGTGGGTTTGCAAAAATTGCATCCACCGTCCCTAGGCTAAATTACATAAATGATCCCTGTCGTTTGGATGCAATTGTATCCACCGTCCCTTTTTGAAACAAAATATTTTCGAAAAAAAATATTTTTGAAAAGAAAATATTTTCGAAAATATTATATTTTCCGAAAAAAATATTTTAGAAAAAAAATTTTGAATTTTTTTGTGAAAAAAAAGTATTTTCAAAAAAATAATTTTTGAAAAAAAATGTTCGGAAATAAATAATTTCGAAAAACAAAATGTTTTTGAAAAAAAATATTCTGAAAAAAATAGTTTTCGAAAAAAATTGTTTTTGAAAAAAAAAATATTCGGAAAAAAAAGTTTTCGAAAAAAAATATTTTTGAAAAAAAAAATCGGAAAAAAAATATTTTTGAAAAAAAATATTTTTGAAAAAAAATATTTTCGAAAAAAATTAATTTAAAAAAAATTAATACTGAAAAAAATTAATCTTGAAAAAAAATATTTTCAAAAAAAATAATTTGAAAAAAAAATTATATTTTAAACAACAGGGACCATTTATGCAATTTAGCCAAAGACATTGTATGCAAATTTTAAAAAGTCAAGGGTAAAATGGTCATTACATAATTATTTTTTGTCATTATTACACAAAAAAATATAAAAATGGCAACTTTAGTGCACAGGAAAGCAATTTTTTTTGTTCGCTACACGGAACTGATATTTGTGACAAGTTTAATACATTAAAAAATATTTTTCCCCTTTTTAAAATGATTTATAATTATTAAAAAATAAAAGATATATAAATTAGTCGAGATGATATTGATATACTATGTTAAATGGGGGAGTTAAAATGATATTGATATACATTAAATGTTAAACGGATAGTTCGAGATGAAATTGATATACAAGTTATGTTAAACGGATTGGTCGAGATGATACTAAGGCAATGGTAGGAGAACTCGGATCAGACTGGGGAGTTGGTTCAGACAATGAACATATAAAAACTATCAAGTAGTAAGCTTGGGAGTCTAATCGAAAAGGTTGGTGTAACTATGGCGACTGGGACAGAAACCGAGAGTTATGCAAGTTTAGACTTCCTAATGTTTTACGATATGAAACTTAAACCCGGTCTAATATAAGAAGAATATTGCTTGGTGGGTGGTGTTAATGTTGTAGGTTAGTATAACTTTTTGGAAATATGAGGTCAACTCACATTAACATTAACACATTAAACAACAACAACTACTACAACATCAATAACCAGTGTTCTAAAAGGCGCGCCAAAGTGACGTAAAGGCATCGCCAAGGCGCGAGGCGTAACCTCGCCATCACAAAATGGACCTTGGCATCAGCTTAAGACGTGGCATGGGTTAAGGCGTAAAAAGACGTGGTGTGGTTCAGTGGTCTAAAAAAGGGTTATTTTTTTAATTTCATATATCCTTTGCTGCAATTTAATTTGTAAGGGTTAAATCATCCTCGCCACTTCTGTTATATTTTATTTGTATATTGTGGTGTTAGTTTTGACTTGGCCTTTCGATGGTTTGTCGCAACTTGTATTCCATGTAATTTTTATACAATATTTAATTATACATGTGCAGATTCACTCTTGATGCCTTGATGGCTAGTATAGAATTTAATTTAGATGGTGCAATTCCAACAACAACAACAACAGAGGATAGTTCTTGTGCAGAATCACTATTGAAAAGGGATTCACGGGATCCGGGTTGGAATTATGGCACTTTGTGTGATCCTACAAATAAAGATGCAGTCAGATGCAAGTTATGTGGATTCATATCTAAAAGGGGAATCACTAGGCTAAAGAACCACATTGTAGGAATAAAAGGAAAAGGTGTAGCTGTATGTATGAAGGCATAGGTTGAAATTGAAGACAAAGACATTGCTTTCAATGTCAGGTCAATAAAAGGAAAAGGTGTAGTTGTATGTATGAGGGCATAGGTTGAAATTGAAGACAAAGACATTGCTTTCAATGTCGGGTCAAAAAGACAAAAGCCAAAGAATTTGGGGCCAATGGACAAGTTTGTGAATCCTATTGATCCTGAAGGTGTAACTCTTAATGTGCGTCAACAAAATCTTGTAGATGCACTTGATAAAGAAGGACACATAGTGTACATCAATTGTACTTGATGGATATATGGATCAGGAATTCCATTTCACTCAATCGTTAACCAGTGTTCTAAAAGGTACATCAATAACAAGTGTTCTAAAAGGCGCGTCAAGACGACGCAAAGACGTCGACAAGGCGTGAGGCATAACCTCGCCGTCACGAAATGGACCTTGGTGTTGGCTTAAGGCGTGACATGGGTAAAGGCGTAAAAAGGTGCGCAAAGGCATGCATATCATAAGGCATGGCGTCATTTTTAGGAGTATTTAAAGGATTTGGGAATTTGGGCTTGAATTTGTAGTATTTGTACTATATTTTTTGGGCCTAGTAATTTTAAAAATTAATTCATGTTTATGCTTTCAATCAGTGTAATACTCTAATAGTATCTACCACTCATTGACCTTGGCATAATAAACTAATAAAGTGATAAGGTTTCATTTTAAGTTCGGCTCGTTAAGCTAAACGAGCTGTAACTTTTGTTCGGGATCGGCTTGAGCTCTAATGTTATAGAGCTCGAGTCGAGCTTAACGAGCCCAAGCTCGTATAACTCGTAAAAAGCTCGAATCGTATACAACCCTACTCTCAACTATCACTTGCAACTTGGAACGACCTTTACACATTCTAGGACATCGGCACTAATGAGAAAGTTTACAAACTTTGACTATATTTATTTTTTCAATCAATTTTAATTAATTTTTAACATTTTTAAGTAGTTTTTAAATAATTTTTATATTATTTATAATTAATTAAAATTAATTTTAACCTATTTTAATTTATTTAAAAAATGGCAAATACATTTTGAAATTATTTTTAATTAAAGATAATTAATGAAACGATTTATAAAGTTAATACTAAATTTTTAGTGGGATTTTCATTTCCCTCCAACTTTATGCGCCAAAAGGCCCAAAACTGATTCACCTAAAAATCGGATCTAGCAAGTTTATATCATTTACTCTTCTCCCCAACTCACACAACTCATCCACTAAACAGTAAAACCGCCTTCACGCCTTCACCTTCACACCGCCACTGACCCACCGCTGCCGTTCATTGCTGCCGTCGCTGACCCACCACACTAGCACCCAATTAGAGGTAAATGGTTTTTGTTGGTTTTGTTTTTATTTGATTTGAATTTTATTTTTATTTTTGTTTGATTTATGATTTTATTTGCTTTCTCACAGCCACCGTTGCCGTTCATTGCTGCCGTCGCTGACCCACCGCCGTTCGCTGTTGCCGTCGCCGTCTGACAGCGCCGAACACCACAGCCACCCATCTATTTTGTTTAAAGGTTCGTATTTTAATTAATGTGTTTTGTTTATTAATGTCTAATGGGTTTTTATGTTTTGTGTTTGATTTGGAATTGCAACATGATTGTTCAAAATAGACTTTTCAAATGTGAATTAGGATAGTCTGCTTCAAAGGTATGAAGTCAATCATTTTGACAAAATAATTTCTGATAAAATAATATGGGGTATTATAATATGGGAAGTCAATCATTTTGACAAAAGAATTTTGACAATTATTATAATAGCTTTGTAGTGCTCTTGTTAACAGGTCATTTAAAAGACTAGTCTTCTGTAATACAACAAAAATAGGTTCAAGAGGAAGTGGTTTGACTCAGCAGATTCGATCGAAGAGGCAAGAAATAGAAAGCCGCCGAATTGGAAAGCAGGAGATGATGAATGGCAGAAGCTTGTTAACTTATCCGAAACGAATGAAACAATCAGAAAGGAATTCGAATAACAGATCCAAGAACAAAGTGACAACACACCAAGGATCGATGTCTTTCGCACGAGGAAGACACAAATTCGTATGGTTCTTTATTATTTTTATTTTTATTTTTTATATTATTTTAAAGGTGTTTATATTGTTTATATATAGTTTGTTATTAATTGTTTATTTATAGTTCTCAAAAAAAAAAAAAAAAAAAAAAAAAAAAAAAAAAAACGAGGACTTGGTCGAGACTTGGAGGAAAAATCATACGGACAAAAAGGGCCAGTTCAAGACTGAGGAAAACGAAAGGATATACGTAAGCCCACTATTTGTTTATTTATTTATTTACTTATTTTTTTTATTATTATTTTTTTGTCTTTGTGATCCAGTGAACTGGTATATCTAATTTTTTATACCATTATAGTTTTTGGTTACCCTAGTTTTGCATAATTTTGAGTTTGCTGCTATTAGAGTTGTTTGTGTGTGTTGCATCATATTATTTTAGTTGCAAATCTTGTTGAATTTTCTTAGTGATCGACTGATCATCTAATATTCAGTTGAGGGTTTCAAGTTCTATTTGTCCCGATAGTTTTGAATTTATTCTGTCTTGAGTGATATTAGAAGCCGAGGATGCTCAATTACCTGTTATTTCCTACAAAATCTAGTTTTAAACTGTTTTTTTTAAGTTTCATACAGTTTTTATGATGATTTATTGTCTCTAAATGCTTACTTAACTGTCTTGTAATGATACTTGTTTCTGGAATGAATGAAAGTAGAATTTGAAATAGATAGATGATTTATGCGTGAAATGTGGTTCAACCAGCCAACTAGGAAAGAGCTTGTGCCTGTAGACTTAGAAAAGCATGATGTGATTCTTAAGACACCTCACTAATATCATGGTGATACTTGTTTGCTACGTTTGTCAGTTTTGAGTTTTTGATGCTCTCCTGAAAATCAAGTCTGTTAACTGAATATGATGACCCATTGTTCATTTGTTTATTATGGGTCAATTATCAAAAGCACGCATGTATCATACTCCCTAATTGCCCAGGCCTTAGATCCCTCCCTGCCGCAAATTACCCAGACTTTATTGGTCCAGTTTTGGGTCTAAAAATGCATGTCTTGGTTTTGGGTTAAAGTCAAAATAGGCGTTTGGCATTTGGTTGTTTTAATCACAGAATCCGTATTTGGCTGTTTGTGTTTTGTAGAATCAGTATTTGGTTTAGTACCATCAAGTTGGCCGTTGAACTGATGTGTGATAGACTACTGCTGCACTAGGAGTGTTTGGTAATGAGTTTAGTGGTGCAACCTGTAATGGAACTTATTCAAGTTGGCTGCTGTAATGTTGTAATCGACGTTGTTCCAGTCAATATTTTTAGTGCTAACTGTTGTTAAATTGAGAAATAATCAAGTGGTGATATTTAGTGCTAACTGTTAGTAAATTGAGAAATGATCAAATGTAAACTATTAGTCAACGCACACCTTGGTAAATGGTGATGTTTAGTGCTAAATGTTGGTAAATGATAATGTTTACTACTTTGTAGCCGATAACACCCCTATAATCGTACTAAATGTTGGTAAATGATAATGATCCAACTGTGAATTTAATGATTTGTTCATTATTCTATCTATATTCTAATACAATGATGTTTGCTTATTTGGTATTAATTATTTGTTAATTGACACGAAGAACTTATTCACTTATCTGACGTATTCGTCATTTGTAATATTAACTCTGTTATTTTTTAACTACACAGGGAGAAATGTGGGCGATTCAAGATGCAATCAAACAAAAAAAGATGGATCCCAAGATAGACCGCCAAATCATCGATGAAGTCCTGCATTCTCAAAATCGGGGACATATTGTGGTTATAGGCGGGGTGGTACCGGGCACGGGCTCGAGTTCTAGTATCTTACAAGTGGACCAAGGTTTCTGTACTCGGGAGGAGATTGAAGAGTTGAAGAAGCAGCATGCTATGGAGCTACAGGAGCAAAGAAACTTGCTTAAGAAATTTCTGGATTTCTACAACTGTCAACAAGGTACACCCACTTCACAGTTTCAAATGCCTGACTCATGCAGTCCTATGTTTTCTGGTTCAACATATGACCGTGGCGGTCCTAATACTACTAATTCCGACCCTAGTTCTAATCTCGACCTCGATAACTGTTACAAACCGATAAATGTTGATGAAGATGATGATGGTGGTGATGGTAATAGTGGGCATGACGTTGGTTATGATGGTAGTAGTAGTGAGTTTGACGACGAGTGTTCTGATGCCGAGTAGTGAGTTTGGTGATGATGGGTAGTAGTGAATTTGCTAGCATTATTTAGTATGATGTACGGATCATTCTTTTTTAATTTGAACAAGTATATTAGCGAAACTATTAGTATTTGTATGGATCTTCTTTTGTAATTGTCGGTTTTGAATGAATGAATGAAAGCATTTTGCATTATTGATTTGGGTTATTTATGGCATTGGTTTTGGTAGATTTTTTCGGGAAAAAATTCCGGAATAAATCTGGAATTGCAGCAATGCTGCTGCTACTATTTTCCTGCACAGCAACGTTTAGCGACCACCTAGCCGTCTCCAAAAGTTGGAACTTTCGTCACTAAAAGTGACAATAAAAACCTGGACCAGTTTGACTTTCTGGTTTTTGCGACAAATGGTGTTGTCACCAAAGGTTTCCCGTCTTTTTTAAAATTTCATTTTATTTATTAATATTTATTTAATTAATAATTAATGATAAAAAAATAAATTACTAAAAATGTTTTTGCGACAAAACAATGTTGTCGCTAAATGATAGGGCCCACTCCGGTCAAAGGAATTTGGCTGAAAATTTGTGGGTCCCACTGTTTGACGCCAAAAGTAGAAACATGTTGTCACAAATACTTTCTGTGACGGACTATAGGCGACAACCTATTGGGCGACAACCTTCTGTCGCTAAAAGCATCAGCGACAAAAATTTCCCTCTATTGGCGACAACCCTTTCTGTTGCAAAAAGTGGTTGATGTTGTAGTGATAACACATCACCAACTTTGTGCATATAAATAGGTATCACACAACACTTCAATATATCACAACATTCAAAACCGATCAACTATATATATATACTCAAGTAACTCACTTAAATTTTTAATCATGCATTCTTCCAATGCTCCGCCACCACAATATGCCACCGGAGTCCCAGCTCATCACATGACCTCCCCTGGTGAATGGTCCACCGGTCTTTGTGATTGCACCAAAGATATGTCTAGTTGTAAGTTTAAAACTTATAACGTGTCATGAATCAATAACAACTTGTTATATAAGGTTGTTTTTATTGAAGTCTTGTATTATGTTTGGAACTATAGGTTGCTTGACATGTTGGTGCCCATGCATTACTTTCGGACAAATTGCTAAAGTTGTCGATAAGGGAACCACTTGTAAGTGTTTATGGATCTGGTTTGATCACTTAATTACATAACTTTATATTTAGGTCAGCGTAAAGTATAACATACATTGGAAATTTGAAAGTTGACAATTGATTTAACTTGAAGAATGTGTAATGCAGCTTGCGGTGTAAGCGGAGCTCTTTATTCAATACTTTGTCTATTCACCGGCTGTGAATGCATATATTCTTTTATGTATCGTTCTAAATTGAGGCAACAATACATGTTAACCGAGCAACCGTGTAACGATTGCCTCGTCCATTGTTGTTGTGAGTGGTGTGCTCTTTGCCAAGAGTATCGTGAGCTTAAGTACCGTGGATTGGAACCTTCTCTTGGTAATTAAACTTTTTCAATACGTTAGGATATAAGTTATAACATGTATATGTGTATATGTTGTTATCTAACTTGAGTTTTCGTTCATTTTGCAATATTCAGGATGGCAAGGAAATCTCGCGAGACAAAATCAAGGAGTAGTGATGCCACCTGTTGGTCCGGGTGAAATGAAACGTTAGTTTAATAACAATGATCGAAGAAATTTGTCATCATGGGAGTGTAAAGATTTGAAATATCATGTTTATTATTTTCTCTTGTAAGACTTTTAGTTTTATGTCATATTCTCAAAAGGTGAAGATCGGTGGGATCACCCTGGTCCCATGCATCCTAAGGATGCCAACCGGACCCTCCCCCAAGGACCCGGCCCCAGGCAATGAGCACCTGTCCCAGTGACTGTACTTATCAGGAGGTGGAATTCATCTATATGGTTAGAAATATAATGTATATTTACCTTGGCCCATAACATTTGGACCATTGTTTATTCACTGTGTGTTCCTTGATTATTTTTTTGAAAATGCATTCTCTTTGTAAGTTTAATATAATGCGTTTAAATATAATAGTTTCCTTTTCACAATAAAGTTTGATTACAAAAGTTTTATATGGGCATTTATTGGGTAACAAATATTTTCGTGAAATCAGCCTTTAAAAATTATTATAATACATTTAAAAAGTACCAACACGTACAATAGTTTTAAATAAATACAGGATTTCTAAGTGCACTAGGTGTGCGCGCAGTCTAAGCATGTCTAAGCATAGTTTTGTGTTATAACTGTCACGTTAGCTTTTCATTTATAACCCAGATGTTTTACTCAACACAAAACAAGCTCTGTCATCACTTGAGTTATAGGATCTTCCCAGCTTCACAGTTTTTTAATTTTTTCATTTATTAAATAAAAAAACATGTTTATTAAATTAAAATTAATGATACAACAAAATAAAATAAAAAAGTACGTAATAGAAACAAATACAATCTCAGGTTTCAAAAAAAAAAAAAACAATAGTAATAACATCGCGTGGTGGCAACAACGCAACCTTTACGATGGCTCACTCCATAAAGGGGGACAACACGGGTGAAAATGCAACCTTACCAATTGCTCTAATAAGACTTTGTTTACATGGGACATTGGGACCGGGGCAAATAGGACACACTTATCTTCATTCAATTATTCATTTCATAGTAAAATAAAAAGCACCTAACGTTTCATTTCAGCTGGAGCACTTGGTGGCATCATGACTCCATGATTCTGCTTAGCAATATTTCCATCCCATCCTGTATATAACCAGTAAAAACTTTAATCAAATTGTTTTTTCATTTTTTATTTCTCGGTAAAGGGCTACCCGGTAAAATAACTATAATCAAATTGTTGAATGCTAAATGGACGTGCGTAATGCCAAAAGATAATTAAACTTTTACCAAGAGACATAACAAATCCGCGATTCTTAAGCTCACGATACTCTTGGCATAAGGCACATGGTTCACAACAACAATGGAGAATGCAATCATTGCAGGGTTCGTCGGCCAACATGTATTGTTGTCTCATTTTAGACCGATACATACAAGAATATATACATTGACATCGGCCAGTTAGTAAAAGTAGTAGTGTGTAAAGAGTCCCGTGTGCTGCACAAGCTGTTGTTACATGTAAAAAAAGAAAGATTATGAATGATTAGACAAATAAAATTTGGACGATAATGATAGAATTCCCAGTAAATATTATATTTTATCCATCAAGCATTTATTCTAGAAATTTTATAATGGTGAATAGAGCTGCAAACAAACCAAACTTTTACCAAGTAACTTGAGCTCTAGCTCGAGCTTAAGCTTTACACAATCGAGTTGAGCTTTTACCTAGCTCAAGCCTGAGCCCGAACCCAATAAACCGGCTCGAAACAACATAACTAACATAGCCCTCAAGCTTTTATCGAGTTTTTCGAGTTTTCAAGAACATATATATTTTTATTACCGATGTTTAAATAAACTTAAAAGCTAACGTGAATATTGGTATAATAATTAAATATTTATAGAAGGACTATTTAAACCATAATACTCTCGAATGTTTTTTATAAGTTCTTTGCTCTTTAGTTCATCGCTTATCTTCTTGAATTTATTGATGAGTATGCCTATCGAATTTAGTGTTTATATATAAATTTACTCTTTTGGAGCCGAGCTCAAGCCTGGATAATTAAAGCGTCAAGCTATCAAGCCAAGCTCAAGCTTACCTTATAATTTTAGAGCCAAGCTCTAGCACTATCAAGCTCGACCTTAATATAACTCGATTACAGCCCGAATGGTGAATACATAAAACCCTAGAAACTCTAATGTTACATGAGTCCAGACTCACAGTACTTTGGCTAAGGCCAGCTAATACGCCTAATAGTTAATTCCTACATTAAAACTTATATAAAATTGTAGAGTGATCCGTCCCTTTGAGCCATAATATATTAATATGTGGCAAATTAAACTAGTTCAACATCTTGTTTTTCGTCAATAAACCATAATTTGTTTTCTTGTACCTTCACAAAATAAATAATTTATCTATGTCACATAGATTCTTGTAGGATTTTTGACATATATGTGAACGTTAATACTTACAAGTAGCTCCCTTGTCTACAATCTCAGCAATTTGTCCGAAAGTAATGCATGGACACCAACACGTAATGCAACCTACAGATTGTTAAAATAGAACGCGAAACGTCAGCAAATAAACAACTTGTTAAAATTGTTTGTACAAAATAGTTTTTTTTTTTTTTTTTTTTTTTTTTTTTAATACAAAGTAGTTGGCATAGTTAGAAGCTTACAATTGGAGACATCATCGCCGCAACCACAAAGGCCAGTGGACCATTTGCCATAAGAGACCATAGGTTGTGGTGGAACACCGGTTGCGTACTGTGCCATTGGTGGTTGACCATATGATGGTGGTGTCAATGGTGGTTGCCCGTTGGAAGGGTACATGATTGTATAAAGTTGGAGTGCTTTGTTTAAGTGAGTACTAGTGATGAATGATTGTGGAGTAATATTTATAGAACCTTATAGGCATTACTCTCAACAATATGATATATATGACACTTTTCTTCATAGAAATTTACATGCAAAGGTTTTTTCTTTCTTTCTTTCCCATTTTTTTTAATAATATATTATTAGAGAGAAAATACAATTAAAGAGCCTGCTAGGAAAATACATGCACGGGGACAAGTTTGTTTGACTGTTCTATATATCCAGATCATATACATAACTCATTACAAATTGGGCTAGCTCAGTTGGCCATCAAAGGTGACCTTAGGAAGTTGTTACAACATGCGAGAGGTCTCAGGTTCGAGTCTTTTCATTGGGGTTTTTCTTCAAGGTGGAATCTGTGAGGTTCCGCCCCATAGATGCGTCGATTCAAGGCTGGCAGGGACTACCTTCTGGGTATATACTATGGAATCGAATCACTAATTATTATTCGAGGTTGGCAGGGACTACCTTCTGGGTAAGTAATGTAGAAATCAATGAAATGAACAGTATGTATAAAATTGTATTGAAGTATATATAGAAATCAATGGGCACATTGGTACCCAACCGTGCTTTGAGTCAATTGACCTATGTTCAAGTCTCATCCTTTGCATTTGTTTAAGATAGGTACCCACATTCGCAAAACCTATGGGCACACATTGGAGAGATTTTGTGGAATAAGAGCTCAGGGGTCCGAGTCTTGGCTTGTGCTCACTCCAGTTGGTGCACAACTAGGCTAGGAGAGTTGCCAGAGCTATTTCTTGTGGGGAAGACAATGGCAAGTGGCAAAAGACACCCGGGGTCAGGGTGTTCCCACCAATCTACTCCTTTTGTGGAATAGAAATCAATGTTTTTCTGTTTTAACAATTAATAAGTTGTTTTTTTTTTTTTTTTTTTTTTTTTTTTTTTTTTTTTTTTTTTTTTTTTTTTTTTTAAATAAGGACCTAAAGCATTTTTACAGTTAAAGGTTTGATATGTTTCATTTACACACATGCTTATATCGATCATTAGAGAATATTTTCGTATAATCTATCCTAACGTTAACATGTTCATCTACAAATTAACCAGTTTGCTTTCAAACAAAAACCGAGCAATAATTTCGTCCATAATGTTGTTGTCGATTTGGGCCAATGAATAGTCTTTAGTCTTGCAATATACATTTCCTTTCAATTTCGAAGCCAAAAGTCTTCTCTTCAGTCTTTATCATTCCTAATCCTAGCTAGTTTCCTTTGAATTTCATACTTGACAATCACTATTGACTCCATAAAAGTTGTACGATTGAAGTTAATTGTTTGTTACCAATCAATGCTTACAATACAAAATGGTAGAATATATCAAACAGATTCAAAGAAAATACTTATCTTGTCGTATTATATCAATTCGACGTGAATGATAGTAATACTTTATTGAGAAAAATGATTGTTTTTGTTTCAGTCACGATGTATTTCTAGCTACCATCAAATTAATATGACCATGCATGCATGTACAAGTATATGGATTTGGCCACTATATATGTTATGTGCAATTTTTTAAAAATAAAAAATGTAAGAACATTGCTTCTACAACTCCTAATTGAACTTCAAAATACTCCGTAAAATCACAGTTGTGTCACCTTTAAAGTTTATGAATAAAATGCATTTACTATAACGTATATACTACTTGTATATCTCCGTGTACACACTGCATTTTGTAATAGATTATTGTTAGATTGATTTTCACAGATTGTGCGTGTGAACATGGCTAAAAGAAAATAGGAAGTATCTTGTTATGTAAGCTTTTCGCCTATGTAACGGGCTGAGATATAGGATTCACTCATATCCGTTGTTCTTAAATGTTTTTTGGAGTAATATATTTACCGGGTCTTTTGACCTTTTACCCAAAAAAAAAAAAAAAATGGCTAAAAGAAAACATGAAGTCTTTCCTAATGAATTATTTTAATACATAACCCAACTTTTAAAGATATTAATGAATTATAAATTTTTATGATGGGTAATAACATTCAAGTAAACCAAAAAAAAAAAAAAAAAAAAAAAAAAAAAAAAAAAAAAAGTTCATCTTATTCTTTCTTTTGAATTTTAAAATATTTTGATGAAACATCTACTTCATAATCTTTATATATAGGTCATGTTTGGCAACACTTTTTTGGAAGCGTTTAAGAGCGGTAAGCGACAAGCGTTTCAGTTTTAATGCTTGTTTGGCAACACTGCTACTAGCGTTTAGCAACACCTCAAAAGCTTGCAATCTTAATGCTTCTTAAAGAAGCTTTCCAATATACCGCTAGCATTTTACTTTTAATATTACCAATTTACCCTTAAAAAATAACATTAATTCATAAGTATATACCCTTTTTCGTAATTTTACATTTTATAATTACAACTACAGCTACGTTACCAAACACGTTTTTTAAACAAGCAACTAATGCTTACTGCTACAGCTTATTGCTTATTTCTACTGCTTACTGCTACTTGTCGCCAAACATAGCCATAGTCTCTAATATCTACAACAAATAAAGACAAGCTGTTTTGGGTTTTATTATACATGAACATGGCTAATACAGTCGGGAGGCTATAATTAGGGTATTATAATTTATTTACGTGAATTGATTTTGGTATACTTATAACGATATGCTAACTTATAAAATATGCATGTAACGAATAATTGTGGATACACAGAAATATTTGTATATGAGCAAGTTGTTAGGTTCAAGCCGGGTCAAACGACCCTACTAACACCCCTATTAGGGGGTTGGCAACACTTGTGGCACCATACCACCATCCCTCACTCCCAACCAATCCCCTTGTGCCACATCATTCACCCATTTTTCCCATCCCTCACCTTTTTATTTGTTGGCATCACTTGTGGCACCACACCACCATCCCTCACTTCATTTTTTTTTAATTCCTTTAAAATAAAAATAAAAACTAAAATTCCATTAAATATCATAAAACATTACATAATATTCCTAAAAAAACATAAAATAATATTACATAATATTAAAATACTAAATTTCATAATACTAAAAAAACTAAACTTCATCGTCGGAATCATCCACCTGGAGGTATGGTAATTGTTGAGCGTGAATATGCTCCATAAGATCAAATCGAAGATGAAAATGGGTGTCCTCATCTCGTATCTCGGCCATGGCTGCTTCATCAAACACCGGTTGGATCAGAGGATCCCGAATATGAACTGGCGAGATTGCGGGTACCGGCGTTTTTTATAATCATGTTGTGCAAAATCACACACGTATACACTATTTTGCTAATTCTTTCTACTGTGTGTGGCCGTAAGGGTCGATTCAGTATACCCCATTTACCTTTAAGAATAGAGTCGAACCAATTCTTTTAAATTCCATTTGGTTGAGTTTTTTTTTTCTTTTTTTTTTTTTTTAGATCGGATGGAATGGGGATTGATTGGGAAGGTATGTTTTTTGTTTTTTTTTTTTTTGTATGCTGCCTCATCTTTGTGTAGCTGTGTATATATATACCAAAGTAAAAAAAAAAAAATAATAATAAAAAATAACCGTTGCTTCCAACGTTCAAAAAAGGACTCAAACGGTCGAATTTTGCTCCCTTCCCGTGCCAGAAAAGAACCCATGCCAGAAGGCTACCGTGCGGTACCGCGGGGATGGCGGCGGTGTTCCCGCACGGTAGCACGGTACCGTGCTATGCTTGCCGTGACCAATGCCGACCCCCTTAGCAACGACAAAAATAACATCATTAAGTAAAAAGATGAAGAAATCATTGTAAACGATTGTGGTCTATTTGTAAAACAAAACATGTTGTTTTAATCTTCGTCAAAGAAGTTGAAGTCGACAACATCATCATCGCTTATGCAGTGACCTCATGTAGTTGTTTTATTAATACATCAGCCTTTTTGATCTTCCTCATTATCTGCCTGATGCACAAAGACTTTGTTTAAGTTTTCTACTCAACTAGACCAATTATCTGAACTTTAGATGAAGTTTTATATGCTTTTATAACATAAACTTTTGTAATTTCCAAAAAAATAAATAAATAAATAAAAATAAAATAAAAACAAAACACAGACAAGATTAGGTAATTGACTAAAGTTAAGTAAATAGGATATAATTGTCCTATGTAAAAATGAGATGTGATGTATACATATAGTGTGATGAAAGTTCAACAATCTTTGAACTAGCCTTGGTCGTTGATACATGCCATTTTAACTACCACTACTCTACTTAGCTTGTCCATTAATTTCTGCAAGTGTGTTATCAATTTTATTATGATTGACTAAGTTCAAGGCCCGTAGTTTATGTTAACAAGATGACATGGTGTTATCTATATGAACTTTTAACTGTGTATTATCCGTATTTCGATTAGAAGACATGGGTGATTCACATCTGTTATTTAATATTAATGATGACTTTAGACGTTTTCTGCATATTTTGTTTAAAAGAAAATTTGTTACAAAGAAACGTATATGAAACTAAACTTAAAATCCGTACGGATCAAGAGAAAACAATACATTTCAATTTAATGATCAAGTAGAAATAAAGAGTCAAAACGAGCAACTCAGTGAGCTATTTGGTGTTTCCACTTCTTGATGGCTTGGGTGTATAAAATTTGTGGCTCCTTTTAGTAATTTTACAAAATTATTCTCTTAAAAAAAATTTCACAAGTATCTACCTTCATTTTAGTTGTCTAAAATAAATCAATAAAAAATTGATGTTCAAGAAAAAGAAAAAAAAAAAAAAGAAAAAAAAAAAAAGAAAAGAAATACGGAGTAAAAATTCATGTGTCATAGTTTGACTTTGCATCAATGTACATAATTTCATTAATCATTATCATGTGATTCACTATATGATACATAATTTCATTAGTCATAGTAATATTTTTTATTTTTGGCCTTTCCAATAGTCACAAATACACAATAATTTGATGCCTATGACGTTATAAATAGTATTCCACAATCCTTCATGCATCACTACCCATTCAAACAAAGCAATCCTTATTTTTGCAAGGGGTAGGATAACCACACCCTCCCTAGAGAGGGTGTGTTGACTTTGACCAGCTGCCGCCGCTTGTACTGTCTGTATTAAAACTTGTACATTTTTTACTAAAGTAGGTGGACCCTCCCTGGTAGGGAGGGTTAGTATAACACAACCCTTTTGCAATCATGTACTCTTCCAACAGGCAACAACCACCACCGTTGGCACCTCCACCAGCGACATATGGTCAACCACCACAAGCAACATATGGTCAACCACCAATGGCACAATACGCAACCGGTGTTCCATCACAACCTATTGTAACACCTCCAAAATTTGGTACAGCGGAAGACTTATCAAGCTTTCGGGGTGTTACGGGGATTGGTATCCAACACAAGTCATAAAAGAACGAGATAAAGTAAACATAAGTAAAACACGACCAAACGGGGTTTTAAAGTTTACATTCATCCCAAATATATTCAAAGTAAGGCTCAAAAGAAATAAACGTAGGTCCACAAATACATATAAGAGTTTTAGAAAATAGATCCTTAAACCGCATTGCCAAGCCAAGCCTCCAATCCAAGCATCCAAAATCATTACTTAATTACTTGAGAAAACGTGCTAAAAGTCAGCTTTCGCTGGTGAGATTATATGTTTATATTCATAATTCAATCAAGTGGACATATACGCAAAACGCTTGCTAGCTAGACTAGGCCTTAATCTCCAAAGCAAGCTCCTATAGGTGCACACTATAGTCTAATCACATAACCTCAAACAACAACCATTTATATTATCTAACCATATCTAGTCCCCACACGATAACAAGATTCGCTGTGCGACTAAGGTTGATATAACTTCCAATATTATCTAACCATAACTAGTCCCCACGCGATAACCAAATTCGTTGTGCGACTAAGGTTGATATAGCCTACCTAGTTCTATAAGCATAGCAAGATTTAAATAAAAGCGATAAAAGTCCACATAAAATAATTTGCACGTTTCTCACCTCAAGTATTGAAAACAAAGTTCAAGAGTAAAAGTGATGCTATGACTCACCTCAAGTCCAGAAATCAGCAGAAAGAAATCGGTAGAAGTAAGATGTATCACAACTCAAAAGACAGCAACTACGGACCCGGCACTTCCTAACAATATAAATTCGTTTCAGGATTATTTCCTCAAAATCAAATATTCCCAATCCCGAACGTATTTCTTTTTACTTTACAAAAATCCATTTCTCGTATTATTCTCGTATTAGTTTGGCGTTTGGTATCCATGCGGGTAGAGGGTCAACACAACTCAAACCAAGAAATCTCAACCAAAAGATATAATAATAACAATCTACGGGTCTAATATTAGTCCAATATATCATTTAAATAAATCATCGAAGTTTATCAAGTCCGTCGACTTGGTATCCTTCCACAATTTATTTACCTAATATATTATTCCAAGATCATACCCAAAACCCAAATCACATAGCACGTAGGATACTATATGGCATGTTTCTAAATTTATTAAGTTCCCTAAATATATCGTCAAACTTACCAAATTCGTCAATTTGATAAACCTCACGTGATATTTAGTAACTCGCAAATCTCGTACACATACCACAACCTATGGGCGTCGTAGGATACAATACCCATTAATATACTCATTTTATATAACTAATTATATCCTATTTAATCCGTCGATCAAATAAGTTACTTAGTTATAGAAAATGGATGTATTAACGTCACATATCCGTGACAAGCACGAAAGTCATAGAATGAATAACATGGCCCACTTGGACTCAAGTGACCACGATCCCGTATAACTTGTAAGTTTTCCCGTTTTATTTTCCAAAAAGTATTTCATTTCGTATAATCATCCAACGTTATAATTATATCGGCGTTTATAATTGTTTAATCATAATGACGTTCCCGACATTTATTATACTATTTTTATAGCATAATATATATCGTTACGTTATTATAATATTACTCGTGATCGTTTTACTTTTAATATACGCACTTGTATAAATATATATACGTTTTCACGTTTATATATTTATATAAAAGTTTATATTATTAATAATAGTATTACGAGTTTTTATTATTAGTTTGATCATAATTTATATCGAGTTATAAAAGATGGTCACATGTCCGAGTCATCACTCTCGGCTCATTGTCCGAGTCCAAGTGTTACGGCGTTTTGTCGAAATCAACCGTTGACTAGAAAGTCAACGTGACTTCGACTCGCACAACCAAAAGTCCAAGCAACAATATCAATCACAACCATAAGTAATCCATCTCCGTCATCAATTCCCATATCACATGCTACAACAATAGGGTCCGACTACGGCACCCGACTAACCTATCTCTGTCAATCTAATTCACCGTCTCATAACCGGTTCCAAATACCCTTCGACAACAACTCCACAACTATCAACAATGTCCCATTGTCAAGGCCACAAAGGGTCTCGACCCAACCAAAGTATTCGGCCAAAATAAAACACCACAACAACAACATGAAAAATATAACAACTAGAAAGGCAACAAGATATACATTTTCCGGGTTGGTTTACCAAACCAAACCCGAGCCAAGAGACCCACTTGGGTCTCGACTAGACCACGAGTCAAGAAAGACTCAAACTCAAGACCACTTGGTCTCGGCTAGAGCTCATACGAGCACACTAAAGCTGCCAACATGGACCCCTTGGGTCACGGCATCACAAGCAACAACAACAAGCATCCATGTAAATCAAATCAAGGCGAAACCAAACTCCAATATTCAACACCCTCGTTAATAATATCACGAGGTCAAAACTATCAAAATAAGAGCCACAAGGCTCGATCCAACAACAAGCCGAGAGCCTAGGCTCTCGGTTTCAAGTCGACATCCACAAGAAACCTCAAACCCGGATGCCAAACGAATTTATATATCAAAAACATAGTTTCCCCAACATTTTTAATCAAGACTTCATCATATCCCAACAAAAAATACAACTCGTGACCCTCCTTGGTCACGTTTTTCATACAATCCGAGTCACAACTCTCTTGTGACTCGACTCACCTTTGGTTTCACAAGAAAAGAACACGAGAGCTTCCAAAAACAAGAAAATAGGGGCGCGTTTAGGTGGTAACGAGATCAAAATAAAAGATTTAGGGCGCGTGTTTTTGTAGATCAGATAGAGATTAGGATGGGGAGTTGATTGGTGGTGGCGATGTAGTGTGGTGACCGGCGGTGTGGCTGTGGTGGTGGCCGGAATATATGGCGGCTAGTGTAAAAAAAAAATGAGAGAGAGATACTACTACAAAAACTGGTTTTACCCACCACCAAATCCGTGGGAAAATCAGTGTGAAATGGCCGTTATCCACAGATTTCACACGGATTCGTTCCGTGTGTAAAAACCCCGTGGGTAAATATTTTCCCACGAGAATTCCCACGGGGCGTTGACTATTTTCCCACAAATATTACCGTGGATATTCCGTGGGTTTAATTTCCCACAGATTTCTCACGAATTTCCCACAGTTTCTAATAGCCATTTTCCACACATATCCGTGGTTTTTTTGCCACTGATTTCCAACGATTTCCACACTATAATTTCACCCACAGATTTTCCATGAAATTTTCCACAGTCTCTAGAAGCCATTTTTTACACATATCCGTGGTTTTTTTGCCACAGTTTTCCAACGATTTTCACACTACAATTTGTGACGGTTTTATCACAAATTTCCCATAGAAAAGTAACTTTTCCCCCAAAAAATCCATGGGAATTTTGTGATTAATCCGTGGCTAAATTCCGTGGTATATGTATTATAATAGATTTTCCGAACCTGTAAATACAAAAAACTAGTATTTAAAAAATAAAACCCATTAATAGATAACCAAGATAAACAAATCCATTACCCAAAATGCATAAATGTGTCGCCCAATGGACATAAATCTGTAATCTAAAAGACATAGGCTAGCAACATGTTATCGGACAACGCAACATCAAAATTGTTTTCAAGATACTACAACCCAATAGTTCTAACACAAAAACTAAGGCCAAATGCCAAATTAGACTAGTTAGGACTAGGATCCGATTCAGCAGTTCGGGGAGGATAATTTTGAGCAAAAGACTCCAACCTATCATTGAGTGTTTTATGACAAGCCTGCATGTCCGCTGCTCTTTGAGCCTCCGCATCTGCCCTCTCATCTTCCATCTTTGTCTTCAAATCTTCGTTTTGCTTTTTCAGAATCCGTATCTCCTATTACATCCAATTACACATAACTAAATTAGAATAACTACAATATGAGAAAACAACCAAAAACCTAAATGCCAAGAAAGGAAAAAAGAAACCAAGGATTGGTATGGGAAACACAGTTTCTGTGTTGGATATGGAGGCTACCGGAAGTAATCGATGTATAGGTAGTTTCTGTGTTGGATATAGGTTTTAAAGTGTTCTATAACTTTGACTTGGATTACTTGTACCATAGATCAGTAGAGAATTTGGAATTTGGAACTATTGAATAAACCTATATCTTTATTCAGCTATAATTATAATTTTTAATACGCATATATATTCAAGATTGTCAAAAAGGTGTAATTTAAAATGAATACTAGTACGTTACATAACCAACAATTTATTTTTTAAGAACATTAAATTGGACCAAAAAGAGAATCTTAGAAGAAAAACTCCAATTTTAACACTTTAATTTCTTTAATCGATATTATTTGTTCAAGTATTGTGATTTATAAATGCACATAAGTAATTGATGCGTGGGAATTGCATCAGGTTTTTCCTCTCAAGGGATCTCGAGAAGCTTACAACCCCCACCAGGCAGTGTACCTGATCGTTGTAGTATAGTATAGTGATAAGTACTGGGGGATTGATCGTTCAACTCAGGAATAGTGTCGCTAGGATTAGAAAGCCTAAAAACTAGGTCTAGAGGTGAGGGATGATTCTTTTTGTATTTTTATATTTTTATAAAAAGCAAATAAAATCTCTGGTTTTGGGAGAGTGGGCGGAATTAGTTGCTAGTCAACTAACCCAATAACTAAGATGCAATCAAAATAAAATAACAAAAATGTAAATAAAACTAATTAAACTAGTGGTGTGAACAATAAAATAGAAAATTGTGTTTACTTAGATTTCATTACTCCCTAGATAACTTTTACAGGTTGATAGTTTGTTACAGTTGCGTGGATGACAAGATATATTCCTTAATACCAATCGTGGGGTGGCGTACGTACTTCCCCAACTCTATAAGCTCCTACTTCACTCCTATGTCGAGCCTGCAAGAAGCTCCTAACATGGGATCATTAGAATTCGCTCATGCATTAAATACAACCATAAAAACCTAGTACGCATTGGTTCATGTTTCTTAAGACGTTCAAGCAAGTTACACGATGGAAGTCTGCCAGTTTTCTTAAGCCTAGCATCGAAATCATTCATCCGTAACAACTATAAACAAGCAATCAACCCATAATCAACATCTAGGTTTCACTACATCTAAGCAAACACACAAGAGATCTAGCCTAACATGTTAAAATCAAGACAAGCATAAGATATATTCAAACAACACATAGACATATTGAATGAATTGAAAGGATACTTATCTTAATTGAACATGAAAGATTTCAAAGGGTAAGAACCCTTGAAAATACTGATAAAATCGTGCTAGGGTTTCTCCAAGTCGTCCCTAAAATTGTCCTCCCTTTATGAATGAAAATTACAAAACTATATTTAGATTCTCTAAGGTGACGGCGTCAAGAAGAGAATTGTGACGCCGTCAACCCGCCGTCCATAATATTCTCGGATTACCTAGATCCAGATTTGACGCCGTCAAGAGTAGTTCTCCTCTGGGCCGTCACGTATAAAGGGACCATGACGGCCTAGCGTGACGCCGTCATGCCCTAGTGTAAAAACATTCTGGACCGTCATGGATTCCATCCTCTTCACCTTTTGTTTTTCCTCTTGACGCCGTCATTAAGAACTTGGTGACGCCGTCAGGTACTGTTCCCAGCAAGGAAAATTAATACTTTGCCGTTTTCTTCACTTTTATGCTACAAAAACGTCCAAAATGCTTCCTTTTCCAGAATTCACTCCAAAAGTACCTAAAATCACAAAAGGAACGATCTAGGGCAATATTTGATCAAATAAATTCGAATTCGGGCTTAAATGACCCCCTAAAAACGGATCATTTTTCGCCTCATCATATACCCTTACACTTGAGATTTGCTTGTCCTCAAGTAAATGCGCTTTTAATCTAATCAAAATACAAGTTAGGGGTCATTTAACACTAATATAAAAGTAATTACAACAAATAATCGTTCCACTAAAGACCAAAGACAAGCACGGAGGTCATACACTAGCACCTCATAAATAGTGTTTAGATACTCACATCTCTCGGGTGCAATAAAGTATATCTCACAATATGGAAATGGAAAATATCTCTCACTACCTGTCATAGCAAAATAGATTACCATAGGCTTGGGAAAGGATCAAACCTCCACCACATGGCGTAAGCACCTAGGATAAACTATCAAAGAGGTCTTTTAAAGGGTTATAATGTTAGGTGTAGGGATATGGAATACACGGTTTTGTTGGATAAAGGCAATCTTTACTGGTGGCGAGTTAATCATCTTGGTTAATTACATGTACAATATGGCGTTGCTAAGCCAAGACTCGACTCGACTTAAGCTAATAAATTAAAAATAACAAAATCATAAAATAAACATAGAATGAAACGGGATGGTAGTCCGTATGTTTTTTTCCCTTACACTTGAATTTTTACATACTTTACAATAAACTAATCTAATGACTCGAATCAAGATAATCAAAACACTTGGAGTACCTTTAAAATTAACGCACACATGGGGGTAATAAATAATGTTCTTCCCCATTACTCCATAACAATAGTACTTTACCCATGAGTCCCAATCGTCCCAAAAAAATATGTACAATATATGACTCGACTTAGCAACCATGTAATCAATTAGATAATTAACTAAGGGTTTAAACAAATAACAATAATGCCCTAAAGATGAGTGCATACACGGAAGGCTAAGGCGATTTGGGCGTACATTTAAGTGGGGTGTAACAAATTCTTCCTTTAAGTAAGATGTTTAAAGTTAGAAACGAAAAGATAGGCTCGGAGGGGTGTACTAGGGGTATCGTATACTAAAAATGAGTACAACGATAAGGTGTGGGAAAAATTAATTGACTTTACTAGCCAAGTAATATGACTTAAATGGTCAAGTAATTATGATACGGGTTTAACACAAGGGTGATCCTAATGCCTCTTATCATGTAGTAGATCCTACTACACGAATGTAGTCTCACTAGCGGTCTCGGGATGCATCACTAATGCTTTTCCTATCAAATCTAAAGGCAAACCTCACATATTTGGGTGGAAAATTTTTCTGGATGGTACGGTTTTGTACTAGTCATACAATCTCCTATCCATGAGACGCTTGTTAAGGCTAAAGTTTCACTCCTAAATGTTGTAAAAAATTTTAAATTTGGCGCTAAAATTACACTAACAAGTATTTCATATAGTTTTATTACACACCTACCATCAAACAAACAAACTCAAGTGAAAGTGTATCCTATAAGGTATCATCATTTACCCTCCCCTTACACTTAGGATGAACATTTGTCCCCAATGTTCAATTAAGGAATGTAAAAGTGAAATAGGTAAAAGAATGAAATCAAATACTCCCCTGATTCATTCAGTGTGGATAGTGCGGTAACAAGGTTAGATCTTCCTCTAAGAAGAATGAACATTCAAAGCTTCCCTTCCAGAAATATAAGTCATCTTCTTGTCATACATAACATGTTAAACCTGAGAAAACAAACAAGGCAACCTCGCGTAAAATCGGCGGCAATCTATATATACTAACAAATCCTAGAAAACTATGTAAGATATAATGCTTGTGGAATGAATGTTTGCAGATTTCCTGGAGTTTATAAAACTAAAGATTTAACGAAAAATTTAAGACTCCGTTAGAAAAACAAAACTAGCAAAATTTCCAGAATTTTACACATGACGCCGTCAGGAATTAATTCCTGACGCCGTCAGAAGTGATCTGCAGAAATCCTTACGTTAAGTTTTCAGAAAATTTCTGGAAAAACTTATGTCCTACTTCCTAGAAAATCCTGTAAAACATCATTATGACTCGATACAAGCATTTGACTCTAACAAATACGAATATACATGTTCATTTAATATTGTGGAGAATCATGATCAATTTTGTTTCTAAAAAACATATTTGGGGTTTCCCCTTACACTTATCTTTTGCGAAATACCTTTGGATGAAGTTAAGACTAAGCCAAACGACAAAATAAAGTATTTTCACCATTTTAGTTTTGAAACATGATCTACCAACAATAAAAAATAAAGCATGCATACGGAAACAAATAACAATCAAACAAATAAAAATCACACAAAGCATGGGTTGCCTCCCAAGAAGCGCTTTTCTTTATTTAAAAGTCTTGTAGCTAGACTCAAGGTCATGGGCTATTACGTGACACGGGTGAGTTCCTCATTGAGGACATCTTTGGGATCAAACTTAGGTTTCAACTTCCTATTGGTTTTCTTAGTACGGTATGACCTTTCAAACTTTTCTCCATCCGGATCATACAAAATCATCTTCATATGCCATGATCCGTCACCTTCCTTAGGTGGCTTGTCCCACCTCCATTTACACTTATCCCCCTCTCTCTTCCACTTGTTCATCTCTATGTTAATAGGCATTACGCTTAAGAACTCAATCATTTTCCTAAAGACTAGGGGGTCCTAAAAAGGGTCTAGCTCTTCATCTCTATCTATGAGTTGTTCCACCGAATGTGTTTTATCGATGAAATCTTTTTCTAGATAGAATGGGCGTTGAGGTTCTATAAAGTTTCTTTCTATCCAAGGTCCATATCTAGATGGTCTCCTATTCATCTCTACCCAATGTGGTGTCGGTTCGTCCTCACAATCGTAGTTATGTTTCTTAACATCATATACCGACCAAGTGTCGCCCTCACCTACCGCTATTTTAGACTCCTTACAATCTATCATGGCGCTAGCGGTTGCTAAAAATCCTCTTCCTACTAATAATGGGCATGTAGTATCACTAACCATATCTAGGACGTGAAAATCCACTAAAATAGTTAACTTCCCTACGTGAACAACTACATCCTTGATCATCCCAACAGGGTGGGCAATACTCCCATCCGCTAGACCAATTAATACCTCTGTCTCCTCTAACTTTCCTAGCTTGAGGGTGGTGAAAAGGGATAAGGGAATCAAGTTAAGGCTTGATCCTAAATCGGCTAGTGTGTCGAAAGCTTTGAATTTTCCTATCTTACAAGGCAAAACAAATATACCCGGATCATCAAGCTTTTTAGGCAACTTATTTTGAACGAAGGCGGTCCCATTTTTACCTAGTTTAAATTTCTCATATTTTTCTAGGAGGGCACTATAGTAGGGAGCACGGGCTAAGACATCAATGACGGGACGTTCAAGGTGGAGCTCCTTGAATTCGTCGTCAAGGTCTTGTGTAGGAGGTGTTTCAACTATGCTTTTGACCGGTTTGATATCGGGTGTTTCATTTGATTGGTCCTTTTGAAGAATTTGGTTTTGCTTGAAACACGTGCTCATCGATTTAACCGAGTAGTATTGCGGACAAGAAGTGGGTAACGAAACTGATGATATGGAATTAACGTTTAGTTTCGGGTTCTTGACCGTGTCACTTGGGAGTGCTCCCATTTCTCGGTCATTGAGAACTTTTAACAATGTGTCGATTTTGGTGGTCATCTCGCTTTGCTTTTGTTTGAAATCGGCTTCAAACTTAGATATGCGAGCTTCTTGAGATACCATAAACTTGGACATCAATCCTTCAAGATTGTTGGTACTACCATAGTTATTAGAAGGATTGTTGTTGAAAGTGCGGTTGGAGGGTGGACCGTTTGGTTGGTAACGATTAGGCGGGTTGGAAGAATTATTTTGGTTTTGTCTCCACCTAAGGTTCGGGTGATTTTTCCAAGAAGGGTTGTAGGGATCACCATAATGGTTTGGCTCGGGTTTGAAAGTGTACCACTTATCTCCCACTTCGTCGGTACGCGAAGATGCGTAGTCCGCAAAAGCTGTTCCGGGGAGTTCCACGCAATCACGAGTGTCATGGGGACCACTACATAATTCGCATGAAGAAGTGATTTTGTTCACTTGGCTTGAAGGCTTAGGAGCTTCGTAAGATTTCATGAGAAACTTGACTTGGTCCTCAAGTTCCATGATCCTACGGTCGGGAGTGCTAGAATTGTTCGAAGGCAAAGATATTGCCTTGACCGTTTTGTTCAAATCACGGGGATCATTCCAACTTTCGTTGTCATAGAGAGCAAGATCTTCTATGAGTTCCCATGATTCTTCCGCACTTAGATCACGTAGCTTACCACCGGCCGATTGGTCAATGGTTCGCCTTGTGGAGAGATCGATATGGTCATAGAAGATTTGGACTTGGAGCCAAAGATCTATGCCATGATGAGGGACTTTTTGGAGTAAGTCTTTGAAACGAGTCCATGCTTCATATAGAGTTTCACCTTGACGTTGTTGGAACATCAAGATATCATTTCTAAGCTTGGTAGTTCTCCCCGGTGGGAAAAATTGAGCAAGAAAACGAGTGGTGAGATCATCCCATGAGGTGATGGATCCCGCGGGTAAACGTTCAAGCCATTGGCTAGCTTGATCACGTAGAGAGAATTGGAATAGGCGTAATCGGGTTGACTCTCTAGTTGTAACATCAAGGTCTATAGAATCTACGATTTTAAGGAAGTCCTTGAGATGTTGGTTAGGATCTTCGGAACGAAGTCCATGGAATGCACATCCGCTTTGCACCAACCGGATGGTGTTGGATCGCAAGGGGGACACATTGGCTCCTTGAGTGAGCTCAATAGTGTTTCGATAACCTTGGTGGCTAGGTCGGGAATACTCTCCTAAGGTTCGGGGCCTAAGAGGTTGGTTTGCTAGTGGTGGGTTTTGTGGGTAGTCTGGTTGTTGTGGGTTGATGGGTTCAAAGATGTTACCACCTTCCATGATGTCGGATGGTAAAGATTACGAACAAAGACACGAAGAAATAAGATAAACTAAAGAAAACCTAGAAATAAAAATAAAATCTTGCTAGAAAGGAATCTAGTAAGTAGACCTAATAAAAAGAAATTCTAACCTAGACAATAACTATTCCCCAACAATGGCGCCAAAAACTTGATGCGTGGGAGTTGCACCAGGTTTTACCTCTCAAGGGATCTCGAGAAGCTTTCAACCCCCACCAGGCAGTGTACCTGATCGTTGTAGTATAGTATAGTGACAAGTACCGGGGGATTGATCGTTCAACTCAGGAATAGTGTCGCTAGGATTAGAAAGCCTAAAAACTAGGTCTAGAGGTGAGGGATGATTCTTTTTGTATTTTTATATTTTTATAAAAAGCAAGTAAAATCTCGGGTTTTGGGAGAGTGGGCGGAATTAGTTGCTAGTCAACTAACCCAATAACTAAGATGCAATCAAAATAAAATAACAAAAATGTAAATAAAACTAATTAAACTAGTGGTGTGAACAATAAATGGGAAAATTGTGTTTACTTAGATTTCATTACTCCCTAGATATCTTTTACAGGTTGATAGTTTGTTACAGTTGCGTGGATGACGGGTTATATTCCTTAATACCAATCGTGGGGTGGCGTACGTCCTTCCCCAACTCTATAAGCTCCTATTTCACTCCTATGTCGAGCCTGCAAGAAGCTCCTAACATGGGATCATTAGATTTCGCTCATGCATTAAATACAACCATAAAAACCTAGTACGCATTGGTTCATGTTTCTTAAGACGTTCAAGCAAGTTACACTATGGAAGTCTGCCAGTTTTCTTAAGCCTAACATCGAAATCATTCATCCATAACAACTATAAACAAGCAATCAACCCATAATCAACATCTAGGTTTCACTACATCTAAGCAAACACACAAGAGATATAGCCTAGCATGTTAAAATCAAGACAAGCGTAAGATATATTCAAACAACACATAGATATTGAATGAATTGAAAGGATACTTATCTTAATTGAACATGAAAGATTTCAAAGGGTAAAAACCCTTGAAAATACTGATAAAATCGTGCTAGGGTTCTCCAAGTCGTCCATAAAATTGTCCTCCCTTTATGAATGAAAATTACAAAAATATATATAGATTTTCTAAGGTGACGGCATCAAGAAGAAAATTCTGACGCCGTCAACCCGCCGTCCATAATATTCTCGGATTGCCTAGATCTAGATCTGACGCCGTCAAGAGTAGTTCTCCTCTGGGCCGTCACGTATAAAGGGACCATGACGGCCTAGCGTGACGCCGTCATGCCCTAGTGTAAAAACATTCTGGACCGTCATGGATTCCATCCTCTTCACCTCTTGTTTTTCCTCTTGACGCCGTCATTAAGAACTTGGTGACGCCGTTAGGTACTGTTCCCAACAAGGAAAATTAAGACTTTGCCGTTTTCTTCACTTTTATGCTCCAAAAACGTCCAAAATGCTTCCTTTTCCAGAATTCACTCCAAAAGTACCTAAAATCACAAAAGGAACGATTTAAGGCAATATTTGATCAAATAAATTCAAATTCGGGCTTAAATGACCCCCTAAAAACGGATCATTTTTCGCCTCATCAGTAATTTCATAATATCATATAATAATACTTCGAGAGTTACCAATCGTTGTTTAGACATCGGATCAACAAACTCCGGACTCCCACTTGTTCCGGGCTCACCCGGCTTTGTCCCTTTCCTGGCATGGGTGTATGTATACTCAGAATCCAAGCCTCGCTTTGTATGAGAGCGCTGATAAACTTCATGGGAACTTACTGGACCACATCTTTTCTTTTTGGAGTTAATAACTTAAGTTAGATAAGAAAATAATAAATTTTAAAAGAAAAAAAATAGAAAAGATGATGATGGAATACATATTTACCATTCTTAGATGATGCTGATCAATCAAAATTGAGCCACAAGTATGTTTTTTGACCTTTCCATCAGCTAAGGTGAGCCTATTTTCCCGACCTGCTTTTAACTTTCTTTGCCACTCCCTATCAATAATATCAGACCAACTCTTGAGTGTTGATTGAGTATGTGGCATATCAGCTATGTTCGACCCACGTCGATGTTGCCATGACTCCATGTCTAACATTCTCACCTCGAGGTACTCCACATGATTATCAGTTCGCGCATCACCTTCCCTAGTAGCACGAATACTATCACCTCTTTATGCAGGCCTATTTGAGGGTCTAATACCATCGTCAAGATACTCCTATATATTTCCCCGATCATCAGCAAACGGATCACCATTCCCAGAAGCACTACTACTTCCCCCTCTCCCACCTCTACCTAAACTAGCACCAATAGGTTGATATCTGGGTCGATTAGGAGGTCGATCTTCGGGGCCATGTCCAGTAGAATCTTCACCTTTAACATAACCTGATGATGTTCGCTTTGAGATAGTATACCTGAAACATGAAAGAATGAAACAAAAGTTATTATAAATACTTAAGTAGACACATTATATGATATATAAACATACACTTGTTATGAACAAATTAATAAATCATACATGTGGAAAAGTGACGAATACATATTTTATACTACATAGTCATCATCACAAGAACAATAAGAATGTAATGTCTGTTTCACCATGTGACATCTAAGTTGTATAGTCGGCCATTAATACATAAGTGAAACCATTTTAGTTGACATGTTATGTTCATTTTTAACAACTACAACAATTAAGTTTTGATCCTTTTTTAGTATAAAATATGTATTTTTAACTACCATTTTACTTGGCAAGGAGTATTTCTTTTTGACATTATTATGATGAAAATGAAATCCTGAAAATTTTCTTAGGCTGAATGATTGCGGTATCACATTCTTTTATTTTCAACAATGGGCTTTGGCCCTCTTTTAATACTAAACACATCCTACTAATGGGCTCGACCCAAAAGTAAAATCCGAAACCCAAGCTGGGATTCGGCCTAATAACAAAACCAAACATGCCCTTATGGCTGTTGTTTGGCTGAACATAAACAACAAACAAACAACCTCTTTTGTGCAGAAAATAAGCATACAAACACACCTTTTTGGGGCTAATATCAGCAGCTCCAGACGCACCCTTTGTGCAGAAAAATTAACAAACAAAACGCACCCGTTTAGGGGCTGAAATATGCAGACAAACGTACCCTTTTTTTGGGCTGTATTGCAGCAATTAAACACCCTTGTTGGGCTGAAAATATGCAGAACCAACACCCCCTGTTGGGGCTGCGTTGTAGCAAACAAATACCCACTGTTGGGGCTATGACACGCAAAAATAAACACCCTCTTTGGGTGGTATTTCCAGCCGAGAACCAAACAAACGAAACACCACTCTTGTGGTTTTTATCCTAACTCGAGAGCAAGCAAACAAAACCAAACAACTCAACACACCCCTTCATGGGTGGCTTTTGAACCAAACACAAAACACATCCCCCCTCGGGTTGTGTTTTGTCACCGAAAGCAATAAACCAATCATATGCTATACGAGTCAATTAACAATCTAATAAGCCACAAAAAAATAAGCACACCGTGTAAAACTATTATTAAGCCACAAAACCACGAGCTTAACGATGATACTTTTATTACAAAATAATCTTTAATCCATTCCAAATCACTTAATCATTTATACAATCTTAGTCTCGTAATCAGTTTCAAGATGATAAAAACATATACAAAACGTGTTTAATTAACACCTAAAACAACTCATGTACTGATTTGAAGCAAGAAAAATGATATAAAGTAACATGAATATATATGAAAGAGCACACACACACACTAACCTTTAGAATAGTAGTCATAGTCCAAACTTGAGGTCGAGGCGAGAGCAAATAGGTCGATTTTTGGGGAGAAGATAAGGTGAGATATGATTTTGGGGTCAAATGGGGGTGTAATCGAGGTTTTGGGGGGAGGTAGAAAAAGTAAAATTGGGTTTGGGGGGAAATGAAAAAGTGAAATTTGATTTTGGGCGTAAACTGAATTTTCGGGGATGATAAGTGAATGGGATTTTTTTATGCTAATTTGTTAAGTGGTTGAATAAATCTAGGGTGTTGATCGGTTTAGTTATCGGTTAAAAAAAATTGGGGTTCGGTTTTGGTTCAGACTGCGAAATTCGTATCCAACCTGATAACCGAATTAGTAGTTCGGTTCGGTTCGGTTCGGTTTTAGCAAATCGGTTTGGTTATTGATGAGGCGAAAAGTGAACCATTTTTAAGGGGTCATTTAAGCCCGGATTCATGATTATTTGATCAAATATTGCCCTAAATCGTTCCTTTTGTCATTTTACGTACTTTGGAGAGAAATCTGGAAAAGGAAGCATTTTGGACGTTTTTGGAGCATAAAAGTGAAGAAAACGACAAAGTCTTAATTTTCCTTGCTAGGAACAGTACCTGACGGTGTCACAACTTCCTTAATGACGGCGTCAAGAGTAACAAAAGAGGTGGATGTGGGAAATACACGTGACGATCCCAGAGAGTTTTGTGCATTGGACATGACGGCGTCACCCAAGGCCGTCATGGTCCAAGTATTTGCGACGGCCCGGAACTATTTTACACATGACGGCGTCAAAATCAGATCTAGGCAATACGATTTCTATTATGGCGGCGAGTTGACGGTGTCACAATCCAATACATGACGCCGTCACCCATTGTAATCTATATATAGTTTTCCAATTTTCATTCATTAGTGTGTAACATTAGAGGGTGCAACTTTGAGGAAAACCCTAGGTCGAATTTTCCAGCCCTTTCAAGGGTTTCAACCCTTTGAATCTTTCATGTTTTATTAAAGATAAGTATCCTTTCAATTCATTCAGTATGTCTATGTGTTGTTTGAATATATCTTACACATGTCTTCAATTTAACATGCTAGGCTAGATTTCTTTTGTGTTTGTTTAGATGTAGTGAAACCTAGAAGTTAATTATGGGTTGATTGTTTGTTTATAGTTGTTACGGATGATTGTATTCGATATTAGGCTTAAGAAAACTGGCAGACTTCCATTGGTAACTTGCTTGAACGTCTTAAGAAACATGATCGGAGGTGTACTACGATATTCGGTAGTATTTAATGCGTAGGAGAATTCTAATGATCCCATGTTAGGAGCTTCTGACGGCTCGACATAGGAGTGAAGTAGGATCCTATAGAGTTAGGGAATATTGTACACGGCCATACGACTAGTATTAAGGAATATGACCCGTCATCCATTCAATTGTAGCAAGCTATCAACCTGTAAAAGATATCTAGGGGGTAATGAAACCTAAGTAAACACAACTTTCCCCATCATTGTTTACACCACAATAGTATAATTAGTTTCATTTTCATTTCTGTTATTTAATTTTGATTGCATTTGTAGTTAATTGGGTTAGTTGGCTAGCAACTAATTCCGCCCACTCTTCCAAAACCCGAGATTTTAATTTGCTTTCATAAAAATATAAAAATACAAAAAGAATCATCCCTCACCTCTAGACCTAGTTATTAGGCTTTCTAATCCTGGCGACACTATTCCTGAGTTGAACGATCAATCCCCCGGTACTTGTCACTATACTATACTACAACGATCAGGTACACTGCCTGGTGGGGGTTGTAAGCTTCTCGAGATCCCTCGAGAGGTAAAGCCTGGTGCGATTCCCACGTATCAGTTATTAGTTCGGTTCGGTTTAGGTTTTTGGTTTTTTTGGTTTTTTTGCTCACTCGTATAATAAATCACTAGAAAATTCTTAGGAAGTGATCGAACAGTTCCTATAATTTGTATAGAAAATTTGCTAGGAAAGGACTAAGGCTATGTTTGGCATGGGGATTTTATGAGTTTATCGAAGCTTGGGCTTTTAAAATTGGTTATTTTGATTAAGACGACTTTATATCTAATTTTAATCTTCCATTGCAATCTCGTTGTAAATTTCTCAATTCGCTACATAATTTTCTTGATGCTAGCTATAGGCGTCATGACTTATTATATATGGAAAGAACGTAAATAGTCATTTGTTTAAAAGGTGAATCGCGATCGATGAAGCAATTGATTGATGTCATTATTCCTATTATAAACCGATGTTGGGGTGCGTGAAACCCTAAGTGGTACATATACATAGCAATCCCTAAATAGGTTTATACACTAACATACGGTTACTTACAACGATACAAATTTTGTGAAAAATTGTGGAAGAGAAATGGGCAAATTGATTTAAACACAATTAGTAATTGTAAGTCTTGTATATGTAACTCCTTAGAGCAGATAGCACGAAAGAACGTGCACAACTCTGTTATTTCATCCCATATTGCATTAGGGATCATACCTTTGAATGCAATAGTCAGCAATTATTGCATAAACACATGACATTCGTGACTTTTAAAACTATAAAAGCTAGAATCTTTGAGGTATACGCACCCCCTATATTTGAAGCATATCCGTCGGGGAATTTAACATTTTTGAGCCATTTACATACTTTCTTTACTTGCAGTTTGGATAAAGTGTATGACGCTTTTGTCTTCAAAACTTTGTTATTTTGATTCCAAACATGCAAGTCAGCACGGTCACAATACTTCTTGATATCCATCCTTGCCTTGATATTATCTTTTGTTTTTGAAGTGTCCATGACAATGAAGTGTTGAAGATATTCTCGAAAACATTTTTCTCAATGTGCATATGAAGACATAATAAGTAATGTGGTAATGTGTAAGTATGCAGAAACATAAAGACGATATTTTTGTGGGAAATCCGCGGGTATTTGCACACGTGTTTCCTACGGATTTACCAAATTGGTAGGTAAACTGTGGGAAAGTACAAACATGTTTCCCACAGATGTAATTGTTTTCTTTTACTTTTTGATATAGTTGCACGTTCACGCATATAAACGTCCATATACCTAGATAGAATACATTTATAGATAAAATGAAGGCCATAAACTGAGATATGTAATATATACGTGTAGATATCCACACATATACAACGGTTTGTTACATAAACTTGAACCTACATATACACTTGTGATACTGACATAAATAGTTCCATTAATTAAAAAAGACGTATAATATGAAAGTACAAACACATATGAAGACTTAATAAGTAATGTGGGAATGTGTAAGTAGACAAAACATAGAAACGATATTTTCAGTGGGAAATCCGTGGGTATTTACACACGAATTTCCCACATATTTATTAAATTGGTAGGTAATCTGTGGGAAAGTACCCACATATTTTCCACGGACATAATTGTTTTCTTTTACTTTTTTGATATAGTTACACATTCAAACATATATACGTCGATATACCTTGATACAAAACATCTATAGATACAATGAAGGTCATAAATAAGCATACCAAACATATACATATAGATATCCACACACATATAATGGTTTGTTACACAAGAAGGTTTTAACTAAACCTACACATACACTTGTGATACTGACATAAATAGTTACATTAAAGGACAAACACATACAATATGAAACAAAAAACCATATGAAGACATATTAAGTAATGTGAGAATGTGTAAGTAGACAAAATATAAAAACGATATTTTATGTGGGAAATCTGTGGGTATTTACACACGTATTTCCTACGGATTTATTAAATTGGTAGGTAATTCGTGGGAAAGTACACACATATTTCCCACGGACATAATCGTTTTCTTTTACTTTTTTGATATAGTTACATGTTCACGCATATACACATTGATATACCTAGATACAAAACATCTATAGGTACAATGAATGTCATAAACGGACATACGGAACATATACGTGTAGATATGCACACACATATAATGATTTGTTACACAAAAAGATTATTCATAAACCTACACATACACTTGTGATACTGAAATAAATAGTTATATTAACTAACAAACACATATAATATGAAACTACAAACACATATGAAGACATTTTAAGTAATGTGAGAATGTGTAAGTCGACAAAATATAAAAACGTTATTTTCTGTGGGAAATCTGTGGGTATTTACACATGTATTTCCCACGGATTTAATAAATTGGTAGGGAATCTGTGGGAAAGTAGACACATATTTTCCACGGACATAATCATTTTCTTTTACTTTTTTGATATGGTTACACATTCACGCTTATAGATATCGATATACCTAGATACAAAACATCTATAGGTACAATGAAGGTCATAAACAAACATACGGAACATATACGTGTAGATATGCACACACATATAATGGTTTGTTACACAAAAAGATTATTCATAAACCTACACATACACTTGTGATACTGACATAAATAGTTATATTAACTAACAAACACATATAATATGAAACTACAAACATATATGAAGACATATTAAGTAATGTGAATGTGTAAGTCGACAAAATATAAAAACGATATTTTCTGTGGGAAATCTGTGGGTATTTACACACGTATTTCCCACGGATTTATTAAATTGGTAGGTAATCTGTGGGAAAGTACACACATATTTCCCACAGGCCGGTTAAATAGTTACTTTATAAAAAAAGACCGTGTGAAATCCGTGAGCAATGGAGCTAAAATTTGCCACATACTTTTGGCCGTGGCTAATATGAGTGAAATGTGCCACAAGTTTCCCACGGACGTCTAATAAACACAAATAGTGTGAAAATTGTCGCAAATCTGTGGGAAATTTGCGACGGATTTCACACAAAAACTTGGTCAACAATTTAGTGTGTAAAGAGTGAGAAATCCGTGAGAAATTTACGACATATTTCCCACCGAAATTTGGTCAACAATTTGGTGTGTAATTTGTCGGTATCCAGTGTGAAATTTCACACAGTTTCGTTTCCGTGGGAAAATTTTCGTGGGAAAAACCAGTTTTTGTAGTAGTGAGAGAGATGTTAGGAAGATGATGGTTGTGTTGTGTTTGTGTGTGTGTTAGACCGGTCCACGCAAGGACCAATTTGTAGTTCACTCTTTTATTTTTTTATATATATATATATATATATATATATATATATATATATATATATATATATATAATAATAATAATAATAATAATCTTTTATATAATAAAATAAAACCCATATTGGAAATTTTGCATTTCAAAAAAATCGATTCATACCTGATTTAGTAATAATTTTATTTAAAAAAAAATTATTTTCTTATTAGGTAATATTTTATATTTATCCATAAAACAAGTAGAAGATAAATACAAAAAATATAGATAAGATATTTTAAAAAAAGATTATTTATTTTATATTTAGCCACAACACAAGTAGAAGATAAATACAAAAAATATATATAAGATGCAATTAACAATAGGATTAAAATTTTAAAATAATTATTTTAAAAAATTAAAAAAAAATAATTATTTCAAAAAATTAAAAAAAAACCCGCGCGTGTGCGGGATTTATAACTAGTAATAATAATAATAATAATAAAAATAATAATAATAATAATAATAATAATAATAATAATAATAATATGGGGGAAAGTGGCTAAGAGTAAAACACCCGGACCAAATCCCGTAATCTTTTTTAAAATATTCCGACTCTCTCTCGAACTGAGCTTGTTCCCAATATTTTTAAAACTCACGATACGTTCAAAAATGAATATATAGTCGAACCGTAATCTCAAAACATTTAAATTTCGTTAGGTTATTCCTAGTGCCGGAGTCAATGTAGTGCCACGAATATATGATTCAATAAATCTCAACATAGATTCCAAATCAACGATAATTCAAATTCGATTCCACATAAGGTTAAAATTGTCAACCACAATTTTTAAATTTCACAAGTTCGTAACGAATAAAATTTTAAATATTTAATTATAAACGAACTTTAACGTAATGCGGGTTTCAAAATAACTCCCTAATTTGCCTGTTGTCACACCTATGGTCTCTAACGAAAAATGGTCCACCGGTCTTTGTGATTGCGGCAATGATGTCTCCAATTGTAAGCTTCTAATTAACTGTATCTAGTATCTACTAACTATTTTGTACAAACAATTCCAACAAGTTTTCTTAATGTTTTGTGTTCTATTTTAACGAACTATAGGTTGCATTACGTGTTGATATCCATGCATTACTTTTGGACAAATTGCTGAGATTGCTGACAAGGGAACTACTTGTAAGTTTTAATGCATACAATAATTTATGGTGCAAACATAAGTCATATATCATGTAAACGCAAGAAAACACGCCATGGTTGGTGAAAACTAATCTTATATATGTCTCAATCGAGACTTGAACTTACAAGCTCTTAGTTGATGGACACACTCAGACCAAATGATTTTTGATGATTTTATATTATTTTGATCACTGATAATTTTGTTTTTACGTGTAACAACAGCTTGTGCAGTACACGGAGCTCTTTACACAGTACTTGCTCTACTCACTGGATGTCAATGGATATATTCTTGTTTGTATCGGTCTAAAATGAGACAACAATACATGTTGGCCGACGAACCCTGCAATGATTGCATTCTCCATTGTTGTTGTGAACCATGTGCCTTATGCCAAGAGTATCGTGAACTTAAGCATCGTGGATTTGATATGTCTCTTGGTAACATTTTCTCAATAAATAAGCTAATATTGACAACTATACTACACGTCCATTCATCATATATGAATCTGATTTTAGTTCTTATTCGTCATATTCAGGATGGCATGGAAACATGGCTAGACAGAATCAAGGAGTTGCAATGCCACCATTTGCTCCGGCTGAAATGAAACGTTAGGCGCAAAAGTTTGAAATGTTTTACTATTGTTTTAAAGGAAAATATAATAAAGATTAACCTTGTGTGATTCTATTTTGTCCCCTTACCATATATAGTTACTTGTTTGCATTGACTGCTTGTTTGTTTGAATATAAATAAACTAATGGTGATGTATTTCCGCTTTTATGTAGTAATATTATAGGTAAATTAATGGAATTTTGTTATTTACAAAGGACGAGTTTTTAACTCACATGTATACGATTTAACTGATGTATTTCCGTAACCGTTGTTTGTAACTGCGTATAAACAAATGATGCATGCCTCATAGTGATAGCACAAACCATAACCTTAATGTCCACGATAATAATGGGCCGGGTTTAATGCTATTTAGCATATTTACTTATGAAATTTAGTAAAGATATCGAATAACAAAGAATTGAAACGGAAACGAAAAAAATAGAATGTAAAAGGGACTACCATGGCTACCGAATCGGTTTATAATTTGGTCAACACGTTGTTTTAAACCACTTGGTACTCATTCCATGTGCTTCATGGTTCATACTTCATATTACTTTCGTTTAATTATTCTTTGCATTGATATAATAAGCTGCTTCATGTTGGTCACAAAGTGATCAGTAAACAGCACAATTTGCGGTACAAGAAAATTGCTTTGAGACGAGTCTGGTGCGTAATTTGCAAGAACTTTGATGGTTGTGAATCTTAATTCCTTAAATGCCCCAACAGTACAACCATGTGTACCCTTTTCACCCCAGAAATTTTCTTTTTCCCCAAATACCCCAAGGGCGACTCTCTCCCATAATTTTTTGGGCAACTCTCACAGATTTGGGACAAGTGTCCCTATGCTTGGGCCTACCTTGTACTTACATACTACTAGTTACTCAGGTTATTTCTTGAGCGACTGGGCCCACATTTCTTGGGCGACTTGGCTTTTTTGACTTTTAATGAACTACATTTTTGGTCCTCGTGGTTTGATTGGTATTTCACAAACACAAAACAAACACAAATCTCAGAAACACAAACACAAACATATACACAAACAAGTTCATCTTCCTCTTATGAACCAACAGAGACAAACGTATACAGACACAAACACAAAATGAAAAAAGAAATTCATTTTCATATCATATGTTTTTACATTTACACCAACAGACACAAGGGAACTCACTATCCATAGTAATATAAGGATATTTATCAACAATATCTCTAACCAAAACAAATTCTTCATCAAGATTATCATTCCACACTGCTCTAATCTCAACTGATTCCATCACCTTTTGGTAACAGATCAATACTTGACATCTTCTTATCAGTTTTATGAAAAAAGATTCAATTTTTATATCTTTTTTCCACAGATCTGCAACAAATAAACAAAACCCATATCAAAACCAAACTTTAATCATACCCACATTTCTACTAAAAAAGAGTGTATTTCACCATTTTAATTGGACGATCAAAAAATAGTGTCTTGTTCTCATTTTCTACAGTCAAACAAAACCCATATACAATAAACCATTAATAGTATTTTACTAAAGTCAAAGTAAAACTCATTTTCTACTGCAGAACTAATAGGAACTTTATCAAGAAAATCTAGAACTAAATAAGAATAGACCCATTAAATATTTAATTTGCTACAATATTAAGTTGCACTTACACTTACATCGTAGCCAATGTCAATTCGTCCATCACTAGTTAACCAACAATAGTTGAACGTTTACAGCACATCGATCTTGAAAAAAGACACAAAAACCAAGAAAAAAAACCCTACACGAGACCCAATTATGGATCATGAAGCCAATTTAGATAAGGTTTTTGTGGTTGTGATGATCGATCGATTAACAAGGTTTATTGTTTCGGTTTTAGATTAAAGATGGAAGATTTGAGATGAGATTTGGTGTTTGTGATGTGATCGGTTTGTTAGGTGATAGAGTTTAGGTTGAAGGGGGCGGATTTACCAAGTGTGTTAGGTTAAAGTTACAATGATATATGCAAAATATTAGGGTAACAGGTTTATATGTTTGTGATCATGTTTGTGTCTATTAATAATAATAATAATAACCACAAGGATTAAAAATAAAATACCAAGCAAACCATGAGGACAAAAAATGTAGTTCATTAAAAGTCAAAAAAGCCAAGTCGCCCAAGAAATGTGGGCCCAGTCGCTCAAGAAATAACCTGGGTAACTAGTACTATGTAAGTACAAGGTGGGCCCAAGCATAGGGACACTTGTCTCAAATCTGTGAGAGTTGCCCAAAAAATTATGAGAGAGGGTCGCCCATGGGGTATTCGGGGAAAAAGAAAATTTCTGGGGTGAAAGGGGTACACATGGTTGTACTGTTGGGGCATTTAGGGAATTAGCTCTATAAATAAACTAATGGTGATGTATTTCCGCTTTTATGTAGTAATATTATAGGTAAATTAATGGAATTTTGTTATTTACAAAGGACGAGTTTTTAACTCACATGTATACGATTTAACTGATGTATTTCCGTAACCGTTGTTTGTAACTGCGTATAAACAAATGATGCATGCCTCATAGTGATAGCACAAACCATAACCTTAATGTCCACGATAATAATGGGCCGGGTTTAATGCTATTTAGCATATTTACTTATGAAATTTAGTAAAGATATCGAATAACAAAGAATTGAAACGGAAACGAAAAAAATAGAATGTAAAAGGGACTACCATGGCTACCGAATCGGTTTATAATTTGGTCAACACGTTGTTTTAAACCACTTGGTACTCATTCCATGTGCTTCATGGTTCATACTTCATATTACTTTCGTTTAATTATTCTTTGCATTGATATAATAAGCTGCTTCATGTTGGTCACAAAGTGATCAGTAAACAGAACAATTTGCGGTACAAGAAAATTGCTTTGAGACGAGTCTGGTGCGTAATTTGCAAGAACTTTGATGGTTGTGAATCTTAGTAATAGAATTAGATTTAGTTTCGCACTAGATTTAGCTAATAAAATTCAATCATTAGCTCACTGATACGCTTGGGCTCGAGCCCAAGGCTTATTTAGCTATTAGAGTTTTACTTTGTCTTATAAATACTCTTTCTAATATTTTAGTTTATCATTCAATCAAGTTTAAAGTCAATAATATTCTAGTTCTCCAATCTTTTTCTTAAAGAGCTCGCGTCCGCTTGAAGTGGTGCCCTATCCCGATACAACTTTAACGGGTCGTATCAATTGGTGCTTTCATTGAGAGCTCTCGTTGAGAGGGTTTACAATTAGGGTTCCAATTAGAGGGAAAAAAAATTACTGTTCATCGGCACTATTCATCCTGAAGTACTGTTCATCGATCACTATTCACAGTACTGTTCATCGACCACTGTTCATCGCTGGTACTATTCATCCGAGAATAAAAATTTGAGTTATTAATCGCTTGACTATTATTCATGGCATCCGGTGGCAACAATCGGGACGTAGAATACGCACTCTTTAAGCTTTTGCAAATTGGTACGGTGGCTGAATATCAGAGTGAGTTTGTGGTACTTGCAAATCAAGTAACATGGATCTCTGAATCTTTACTTACATCGTTTTTTATCTCCAGACTTAAACTGAAGTTACAAATAGAACTGTTGAGGGCAAGACCTACAACTTTAGGAGAAGCCTTTTCCTTAGCCCATATAGTCGAGGCTCGTTTTGAGGCAATTGAAGAAAAGGAGAATGAGCAAATAATTGAAAAGAAATCGAATATCATTCCATCATTACCAGCTTCACCTGAGATTAAAAGGTCTTTAGATGCTGATGAATATACTGGTGTTGATGTGATTAATAACACGATTGATGGTGTTTTCGATATTGGTGAAAGTAATGAAGTTCATAGCAAGTTTGAAAAATTTTCAGAAAATAAGAAAAGTACGGAAGAGATTATTGTGGCTGGTCGTTTTGATGGTCGTTTGGATGAAATAAATTTGGTTTTAATCAAGGAGTTTATGATTAAGATGTTGCAGGGTAGAGATGTTTCCGACGAGAGTTTGGTTGTTTGTTTGAAGTGGGTATATCGCGAGAAGAGTCGTGGGTCAGCAAAAGATGGAAGAAGGGTGTTGTGTTATGTCTGGTGGAAGAAGAAAACGATGGAGGCTGCAATTCAAAGAAGATTATGGAATCCCGGAATTAAGAAAACTTTTGAAGACAACACCTTTAGGGAAAGGTGATTTTGAAGGAGTGAGAAACGATACGCTTGGGCTCGAGCCCAAGGCTCATTTAGCTATTAGGGTTTTACTTTGTCTTATAAATACTCTTTCTAATATTTTAGTTTATCATTCAATCAAGTTTAAGGTCAATAATATTCTAGTTCTCCAATCTTCTTCTTAAGGAGCTCGCGCCTGCTTGAAGTGGTGCCCTATCCCGATACAACCTTAACGGGTCGTATCACTCACCCCATCGACAAGAAGAGTTTATTATAGCTTTCTAATATCTACGTTGATCGATTCAGTATGGTTTGACAACTTTCACAGTTTGGTTTTAGTTTATAAGGTTATAAGGCAAGGTGGTAGTGGTTTCACCAATTGGCCCCCCTCACGCATGATAGCCCTTGCCTTCCACCATTTGCTTCACCAAAAACACACAAACCAAGGCAACAATCGGTGGTCTGATCACCAAATGAAAAAGAAAAAAACGGGCCCTATTTATTATGTTTTATTTTGTGTGTGAGGTATTTAGTGGGGTATATTTTTATAAAGTGTGTATTTTAATGAAAGGTGAAGTGAAGCATGCCTTGCCCACTAAAAGGTGAAGTGTGGTGAAGGGAAGTGAGAGGAGAGAGAAAGCTGACATGACGCTGATGTGTATGGTGAAAGTGTATTATCCTTGCCTTCTTGCCTAAAACCCTAGAAAACCAAACAACAAGGATCCGTTTTGTTATTGCCTAAAAGTAAAAAAAGAAAAAACCCAGTTTGTGGTTTTGGACTTTCAGCTAAACTTGGATATAGACAAATCACTGGCATTATTGTAGTGCAATGAGTGCAGAGAATACGCAAACCCTTAAAGTGTTGGTGGTTTTATACGGGGATCAACTTACCCAATTGGGTGAAGATAATCAATGTATTGGGATATTACTTAAAATCTTGTAATCACTTTCTAAAAGAATCTATTCGACCATAATGCCTGGATATTATGAATATCTCTTTGGGATAAGACTAATGTTTGTTCTTGATTTAAGCACAATCTAAGAACCTATTTTTTATTCTAAGTGTTTTTGTTTTCTATCCGTTTTCATGCTGATGTGTGTTCTTATTTATAAGAAAACTCAAAGCTCAATGAAATAATGATAATTAATCGGCCCATTAACCACATCATAATATTCTTCTATTATAGGGATTAGTGGTTATACAACCAATTAAATGTGATCATTAAGTTGCAGTTATAACTGGGAACGAATAGGTCAAAGACGTTACAATTTACTTTGAATTCATTCCAACACGTTTACTCGATGACGGACTAGCTCCCTGAGTATGTTCTTTGAGGAGTTCACTCACCGAGGAGATGATACTCTTGAAGAAACTACTTCTTGATAAGATCTTTTAGCGTCGACTCAGTGAAGAGTATGAAGCTGAACTCATCAGTTTGATGGACACCATTCAACTACATGAATTCCATTTTATCACAATCAGATTTAGGGTGGTTCAATAACGTGTTGTTTGTGTTAGAATTTAACATTCAAAATACACGTATGTGGAAGCTAGGATCAAGTATAACACATAATATTAACTAAAACATAAATAGGAATGTACCGTGGTGATTCTAGCCCGAACAAGAATCAAATAAGTAAATCTTGAATTAATTAATGAACCCTAATTAGGGTTTATGAATCAATGATCAATCCCTTACCGTTTTATTGATCGATTCACTGATAACAACTATAATGAGTTGTTACCTCGTTCTTGTACACACAAACTAATACCGAATCAAATTAATTGCAAGATTAAACACAAGAAAATTCCTTTATAAAATTTTCGACCCAAAAACCCTATGGGTTTGTTGTGCCGATCGGCTAGGAAGAAAAGATGGGAGAAAGAAAACTTTAGGGTATTGTGTGTGCACAAAAGGTGAGAAACAATGACCCTTGGGTTTGTATATATACTAGAGGAAACTTGGAGAACAAGTTGGAGTGGGTTTGGGTCTCCCCATACCCTTGTCGACCGGCCACTAAGCCCAAGGGGGTGTTCCGGAAGTTCCTTCTCATCCAATTTACAATCTAGCCCTTTTCCTTCTTATTTAACGATAGTTAGTCCATACATTTAATAACTAACGATCATTAGTCCTTAAACTTGTGTTATTAATAAATATACATAACTATTAATATTTATTAATCTTTGATTCTCGTTTGTATTGTGTGCAAGCCTGAGGTCTCGGGTTCGATACTAGTCATTTACATATTAATATTTATACGTTACTTTTTACATCTCCCACTCGTATTAATAGTAAAATGACATTGGTTAGCATCTTGCAACACTCAATGCCCCCAGCACGACTCGAGCTAGGTTTTCTGGAAAAACCTTGAATGATTAGTCATTATAATTATCCTTTTGTTTCTAATACTACATTAATAAAGATGTGAGATTCTTTATTAAATTTCTGTTTCTCTTCTCTCTATGATTGAACAAAATTACCAAAACATTTGAACGTATTCCAGATAGACTTTGGGAGTGGCCACGCAAACATTTTGTCAACCCTACGAGAGGCCCAGCAGTATTAAACTTCTGAACAAATCAGAAGGAACAAATTCTCTCTTGACTACAAGAATAACCCATGAACTTTGCAACACTTCTGAAAACAACCCTTATAACTCCCTATTACGGTGAGCAGTAGATTGCTTCACAAAAATGCACTACATCCATGAAACTTGTAACACCCCTAAAATATCACAGCGGAAGACTGTGTCACTTGGGGTGCTACTTGATAATACAAAGTACAAGTTATAGAAAACGACCTCTAAATGAGACGTTTTGAAAAGTTACCATTCGATTAATGAATTCAAAGTTACAAACATGAGATTCCAAAGTATGATACATAAATGTATACAAAATATTTTGAATGGTAAATGATAAAAGCGTAAGTCTTCAGAATATGCAGCTTGACTCTAAGTTCCACGCACTAGCTATCGCCTTACTAACCTGAGATAAACATGCTAAAGTGTCAACACAATGGTTGGTGAGTTCATAGAGTTTGTCTTAAAACAGTTGAAAAGTCTATAAAGAATGTTCACATAGCAAAGGCATTGTGAATCCACTCAGTTGCAAGTCCCGCCCGTAGCAACACTTGCAACCTGTGTGTTCACAACCCACTGCTAAATATATAGTATGATTAAGACATGTATAAGTTCATCACAACAATTAAGCAATTAGTCGTGAGTCTACACTTCATCTCACTTGGGAGCCAATTCCCAAAGACAACTGGGAGCCAATTGTAACACCCCCAAAATACTGCAGCGAAAGATTGTGTTACTGGGGTGCTACTTCATAATACAAAGTACAAGTTATAGAAAACGACCTCTAAATGAGACGTTTTGAAAAGTTACCATTCGATTAATGAATTCAAAGTTACAAACATGAGATTCCAAAGTATGATACATAAATGTATACAAATTTTTTGAATGGTAAATGATAAAAAGCGTAAGTCTTCAGAATATGCAGCTTGACTCTAAGTTCCACGCACTAGCTATCTCCTTACTAACCTGAGATAAACATGCTAAAGTGTCAACACAATGGTTGGTGAGTTCATAGAGTTTGTCTTAAAACAGTTGAAAAAGCCTCAAAAGAATGTTTACACAGCAAAGGCATTGTGAATCCACTCAGTTGCAAGTCTCGCCCATAACAACACTTGCAACCTGTGTGTTCACAACCCACTGCTAAAAATATAGTATAATAAAGACATGTATAAGTTCATCAAAACAGTTAAGCAATTAGTCGTGAGTCTACACTTCATCTCCGAAGACCTCACGTTTATGATGTATCCAACATTCGCAAATGTTAGGATGTATCAAAGCCTCAATGGTCATCCAACAACTTAATTTGGAGCCACCGGAAGTCTCAATGGTCATCCAACAACTTAATTTGGAGCCACTGGAAGTCTCACAATTAAGTATAACGCAATCATGTATATATGAAATCAAGTATAATGCGATCAAGTATAAGACAATCAAGTATAAAACAATCAAGTATAAATGTTTTGAGTATTTGTACAAGTAAGCAAGTAGTTGTGCATGTATCTCCCCCAAAGAGTTAAAACAAGTATGAAAAAGTAGGGGCTATGACTCACCTTAAGCCTATGTAATGAGAAATGAAAGTGGTAGTCGAATCGCGAAAGTCTCTAAGAGCAGCCTATAATAGAACGTTGCGACTTAGGTTTGGAGTAACGTCTAAGAATACGAAGAATTGCCTATATATGTCTTGCATAATGTTCATGATGTAGTACTTAGTATATAGTGTAAGTCTTTGAATATAAATGGTTTATGAAACATGTATAGGTTGTATATCTCTTACTACCGTTCGGGCCGACATAATTCAGAAGTCATGGAGTAAACGTTCGAGGAGCCAGGACACTTTAATTCGTAAATCCACAACTCATCTCGACGGTTTACTTAATGAACTCCTCACATGAGGCTCCCTACTATTGTAGTATTTGATAATATATATATAAGTTTTTGATTCGAAATGTTACATGGTCTTTAGCCGTGGCTTTGCCGTGACCTTGGTTATTGTTACCATGGTCTTTAGACTCAATCTTGGCTTTAGCCATGGTTGTGGTCTTGGCTTTAGGTCATTAGACCTCTTGGTCTTAGTAAAACATAACTATTATATAGTGACTTTGGTATATATAAAATAGCTGTTAAGAAACTGAAGAAAATCTCATTCGTTATTGGTTTTCTGGAGACGTGCTCCTGAGATTTTGAAGAAAACGTGATTCCGGACAACTTTCGTGATTTAACTTTTTCATGAAACGGACCAGAAGGGCCTCTTTTTGCGTGTTTTATGTTCTGTCACAGAAAGTATTTGGCAGTTTTGTCGTAAAGTTTTGGTAATTTCAAATGGTCATAACTTTTGACTCGGGTACTCGTTTTGGGTGATTCAAATTGCTATGTTTTCCTTGTTAAGTCCTCTTTAACAGTAATTAAGTGTCAAATATCATAGTTATACTATTTTGGTTGTGGTTCTCCAAGAAAGTTACTAGTTTACTTGTTTAAATAACATAAGTTAATATATAGTTTCCATAACTTGTTTTACTAGTTTTTATACAGCATGAACATAATACAAAGACCATATATAGCATGAAAGAAACATAATAAGCATGAAAATGATATTGAGCAAGAAAGTGTAATAGGGTTTGCTTACAACTTTTGGCTTTCTAAAGAAAGGAAGTCAAGTATGAAACTAGGACACTAAACCTATGCTTGTAAACCCTTCACCACAACTCTTGAAACCCTTGCTAGCCTTGATATAGACCTTGTGAAAACCACTTAACTTCAGCCCTAGTAACCTTGTTTAGCTCCTAATTCATCCATGGAATCACCAAATAAACTTAAGAACTAGGTAGAGAATACTAAGACCTTGAACTTTGTAGTGTAACTTGTAGTTTGAAGATCAAAGGATCATGGTTTTGTGATCTAAGTGTGGCGTTTGGAATGAAGAGAAAGGAATGGATTAAGCTTGTATATATAGCATGAATGAGGAGGTTAGGAAAGTAACTAGTAAGTTTCCTAAACTTGGTGACCAAGTTTAACTTGGAGCCAAAGTTTCACACTTGTTCTAATCCTAGGGCTAGAGTCATGAGATTAAGCCACATGGGCTGATTTCCCCCCCCCTAGAGGTGGTTCACCTTGGATAAGGAGGGATGACTTGGTCTTGGATGATATTATCCTACTTATGTGACTAGTTTTGACTCCGTAAATTGCTAACCGTAAGTTGTTAAGCCACGAAACGTAAAACCGGGTATCCTAAAAATATGAAACTTATAAATATGCTAGAACTTATCAATATACTCCATAATAAAATATAAAATGAGTGGTAGGTTCTATTGGGGTGCTCAAACCCTGCTAAAACTGGAAACACGGGTCTAAAACACGTAATACGTAAAACGTACGAAAGTTGCGTAAAATTGAGAAAAGTAAAATGTAACTTTTCTAATCAGATACTAATGACTTAAAATGGCTTATAATGTCTAGGCTGGGCTCTGTCTAGTGTTGGTTGGTATTTAATGTCTTTAAACTTAAAACCGTAAGCCCAAAAATCAAGGAATGATTTATAAAATCAAAGGAATGATTTTTGGTCAAAGGAGGAGGGAAAAATATGTTGACTTATTCCAAAAATGTGAAAACTCAAATCGTCTTAGAAACGCGGTGCAGGTATAGGCTAAGGTTACGGCTGAGTAAAAGTGCTTAAAAACGAAAATTCCTGTTTCTCACGGCCGAGGTTTATTTGGTCATGTTTTTCTCAGTCATGATTAGTTCTCAAATAAATCATGAGAGTACTAAACATTTTTCTGATGCGGGGTCACTTAACGCGGTCGAGTTTCGTTGTGCGTAGAATTTTTGAATGACGTTTTACCCTAAAACGTGTAATTCCTTAATAACTTTCACGAAAATGATCTGATGAGTGTCAAACTTTTAATTTGCTATGGAAATGATTTATCACTCGAGGCCAAGAAACAAAAATCAAATTTTGGGAAAATTTCGGGAAAAATGAATAGTAAAATTTTCCGGGAATAGAAGTTAACCTGAAAATGTGAATTATTACACCAATTCCCAAAGACAACTGGGAGCCAATTCCCAAAGATAACTACTAGCCACTAAATAGAATAACGCAATTAAGTATAACACAGTCATGCATGTATGAAATCAAGTATAATGCAATTAAGTATAAGACAATCAAGTATAAATGTTTTGAGTATTTGTACAAGTAAGCAAGTAGTTGAGCATGTATCTCCCCCAAAGAGTTAAAACAAGTATGAAAAGAGTAGGGGCAATGACTTACCTTAAGCTTATGTAATGAGAAATGAAAGTGGTAGTCGAATCGCGAAAGTCTCCAAGAGCAGCCTATAATAGAACGTTGCGACTTAGGTTTGGAGTAACATCTAAGAATACGAAGAATTGCCTATATATGTCTTGCATATAGTTCATGATGTAGTACTTAGTATATAGTGTAAGTCTTTGAATATAAATGGTTTATGAAACATGTATAGGTTGTATATCTGTTACTACCGTTCGGGCCGACATAATTCAGAAGTCATGGAGTAAACGTTCGAGGATCCAGGACACTTTAATTCGTAAATCCACAACTCATCTCGATGGCTTACTTAATGATCTCTTCACATGAGGCTCCCTACTATTGTAGTATTTGATAAAATATATATGTTATTGATCCGAAAAGTTACATGGTCTTTAGCTGTGGCTTTGCCGTGACCTTGGTCATTGTTACCATGGTCTTGAGACTCAACCTTGGCTTTAGCCATGGTTGTGGTCTTGGCTTTAGGTCATTAGACCTCTTGGTCTTAGTTAACCATAACTATTATATAGTAACTTTGGTATATATAAAATAGCTGTTAAGAAACTGAAGAAAATCTCACTCGTTATTGGTTTTCTGAAAACGTGCTCCTGAGTTTATGAAGAAAACGTGATTCCGGACAACTTTCGTGCTTTAACTTTTTCATGAAACGGACCAGAAGGGCCTCTTTTTGCGTGTTTAAGGTTCTGTCACAGAAACATTTGGCAGTTTTGCCGCAAGGTTTCACTAACTTCTTTAGGCCATAACTTTTGACTCGGGTACTCGTTTTGGGTGATTCAAATTGCTATGTTTTCCTTGTTAACTCCTCTCTAACAGTAGGTAAGTGTCAAATATCATAGTTATACTATTTTGGTCGTGGTTCTCCATAAAAGTCACTAGTTTACGTGTTTAAATAACATATGTTAACATATATATACTATAACTTGTTTTATTAGTTTTTATATTTCATGAACATAATACAAAGACCATATATAGCATGAAAAAAACATAATAAGCATGAAAATGATATTGAGCAAGAAAGCGTAATAGGATTTCTTACAACTTTTGGCTTTCTAAAGAAAAGAAGTCAAGTATGAAACTAGGACACTAAACCTATGCTTGAAAACCCTTCACCACAACTATTGAAACCCTTGCTAGCCTTGATGTAGACCTTGTGAAAACCATTTAACCTCAGCCCCTAACACCTTGTGTAGATCCTAATTCAACCATGGAATCACCAAACAAACTCTTGATTCATGTAGAGACTAACTATATCTTCAACTTTGGTATGTAACTTATAACTTAAAAATCAAAGGATCATGGTTTATGGATTTGTTGTTGAGTGTTTGGAATGAAGAGAAAGGAAGAGGATGAGCTTGCTATTTATAGTGAAGATGAGGAGGTTAGGAAAGCTCTTAGGAAATTTCCTAATCTTGGTGACCAAGTTTTACTTGGAGCCTAAGTTTACTTAAACATGTATAAGTCTTCCTTTGTAAGTTTCCTAGTCTTATCTAGATGACACATATACAAACACCCCATGTGGTCTAAAATTTCGTTCATATGCTTATCTTGGATGACTAGGTGAAGTTTTGATGTTATCTTGCTTTTACGGAGTGAGTTTTGGTCCCGTTAATTGTTAACTGTAAGTCGTAAAGTCACGAAACTTAAAATCGGGTATCCTAAAAATTTGAAACTTATAAATATGTTAAAACTTATGAATATAACCTATCTTAGCATATTTAATGAGTGACAAGTTCTATCGGGTTTCTTAAATACTGCTAAAACTGGAAACGCGGGTCTAAAACGCGTAATTCGCGTAAAACGCTGAACTGGAAAACGTAAAATTCCAAAACTTTTGGAATTGTCCTAAAATGAGAGAAAATCATATTTCTATTGTTTATAGTGTTTTATGGGCATATCGGGATGCTGGAATGACGTTTAAACCTAAAAGTAAATCTCGGACACGGTTTTGTGATTTTTGCAGAAATGATTCGACGAGTGTCAAATTCTCGGATTATCATTAAAATAGTTTAACTTACGAGAATATGAAATAAAAATTTTGGGAGTGAATAGTGATAGTGAATGTTGATATAAATAATGTTTAAAAAGGTTATTAATATCTCTCAATAAACCTATGTTTTGATAATCACAAAACTCAAATCAAATTAAGTCAAGATTAAGACGTAAACAAGTATTTGGTAACAAATATTTACCTCTACATCTAATATCACTTAAGGTATGTATAAACTAAGCATCTTATGCATTACATGATCAAAGGAAATTTTGTCTTAAGACATAACATCTTATAAAATGATATAAACATTTTATATATATTGGTAAATCATTTTTGGTAATGCTATATTAAACCACAAAAATATGATTTCAAATTTCCAACCAAAAAGGGCAAATTTTATCCAGAAAAACTTTTCCAACGTTCAGGAGGGCGGCCCCCTTAATTTTACTAGGCGGCCCCCTTAATGATTAAAGGGACCGGCCCCTAATTAAGGGGACCGGCACGCTCTAGAACAGTAAATTCTGGCCCTATAAATATTGGATCATTTCACACATTTTTCTCACCTTTTTGCACTATAAACTTTCTGATCCAACCTCCATTTCTAGATCTAAAATCCTTTGATCATATAATTCATAAGTCTTTGTTTCCAAGTGATCCAAAGCTTCATCCATTCAAGTGCAAGAAGAAGAACACTTCTCTACATCCATCTAATTGTAGTAGTGTTGTGAATAGCTAGTTTCATATTGTAGTTGTGGTATATATTTGTAAAAGTGTTGTGTAAATTTGTTGATTGTAGAAACTAGGTGTGTTGTAAAGTAGTTTAGTAGTTGTGAATTAGTTGTGCATAGAAGAAGGTGTGAAGTTGTGAAGGTGTGAAGAAGGTGTGAAGCCTTGAAGAAGTTGTGAAGTTGTGAAGAAGGTGTGAAGCCTTGAAGAAGTTGTGAAGTTGTGAAGAAGGTGTGAAGCCTTGAAGAAGTCGTGAGATTGGTTCTAGCTACGATTAGAACTCGACATTTAGCTTAGTGTCGTTAACTCGTGTAAGCCAAGGTGTGTAAGGTTTCTCCATCATAAGGAGTTTGTTGACATAGTGAAGAAAACTCTTGAGTGTGGTACTCGGGGAGTAGAGTAGGGCAAGGAAGGTGTCCTTGTAGCCGAACCACTATAAATTCGCGTGTTGTGGTTTGATCTTTCTAACTCTATCTTTTCTTCATTACATTTCAATACTTTCATTACTTGATTAGAATTGCTTATATTGGTTGTCATTTGAATTCACTTGAGATCGAATCGAAAGTTTTTAATAACCTACAAAATATTTTGATAATAAACTTTTAAAAGGACGTAAAACTATTCAACCCCCCTTCTAGTTTTCCACAATTGGTATCAGGAGCCACGTCTAGCAAGATCTTTAAAATATATTGTATTTTAAAACTTGTAACGATCTATGGAATCTGAAAAATATTTAGAAGGGCAATCTATGCAAAGACCACCACTATTTGAAAGTGATGGATTTTTATATTGGAAAAATCGATTCGAAACTTATGTGAAGTCAAAAGATCTAGATCTTTGGCATGTTATTACTAATGGTGATTTTTTACCTATTCAAAATAACCCTGAAACTAAGAAAGATGAAATCGTACTTTTTGAAAAACAAAATGATGATTTAAAAAGAAAACTTGCTAAAAATAATGAAGCAAAAATGGTTATTTATAATGCGCTACCACGTAAAGAGTACGAAAGGATCTTTATGTGTGAAACCGCAAAAGAAATTTGGAACTCTTTACTAATAACTCACCAAGGTAATAGTCAAGTCAAAGATAATAAGATAGATCTACTTGTTCAACAATACGAGCAATTCACGATTCCGGAAGAGGAATCAATTGATAATGCTTTTGCTAGATTTAACACTATCATCACAAGTTTAAAAGCACTTGATGAGAACTTTTATAGTAAGAATTTTGTTAGGAAATTTCTTAGGGCCCTTCATCCAAAATGGCGAGCTAAAGTGACGGCTATTGAAGAATCGAAGAATTTGACAACATTGCAACTTGATGAATTAATTGGAAATCTAAAAGTTTACGAAGTTATCATTAAGAAGGATTCCGAAATGGTCAAAGAAAAACGAGAGCAAAGCAAGTCAATCGCCTTGAAAGCTAGAAAGGAATCTAGTATCGAAGATAGCTCATCTTCCGAAAGTGATGACGAAGAATATGCCATGGCCGTAAGAGATTTCAAGAAATTCTTCAAAAGGCGAGGAAGATTCGTAAGACAACCGCATGATGAAAAGAAAATATTTCAAAAGAGTAAAGATGACAAGAATAACAAGATTGAAAGAAAATGTTTCAAGTGTGGTGATCCAAATCACCTCATCGGAAAATGTCCAATGATGACAAGAGATCAAAATCAAAGAGCTTTTGTTGGAGGTGCTTGGAGTGATAGTGATGAAGATGAGAAAGAAACGACAAAAGAAGAAAAGTGTCTTATGGCGAATACATCAAATGAGGTACGTTCCGAAACCGAATATTTTAGTGATGAAAGTTTATCATTAGATGAAAAAGATCTAGATAATGAATATAATCGGCTATGCAAATTAGGACAACTAGTAATGGCTAAAAACAAATCACTAAAATACATAAACAATCAATTGGAAAATGAAGTACTTGAACTAAAAATTAAAATACATCAACTTGAAAAAGGTAAAGAAATTTTTGAAGAATGCAAATCATGTCAAGTGCTTAAAGATGAAAACGAAATACTTAGGGAAGAAATTCACAAACTTAATAAATTTGAAAACAGTAGTCACTCACTTAATAAAATAATAAGTATTCAAAGAATATCCGGAGATAAAACCGGTTTAGGATTTAACTCAAATGAAGCTTCAACAAGCGAGATTAAAAATGTCAAATTCGAAAATGAACCTAACGAACAAAAACCTCTAAAATCTAATCCTAAGTATATACTTGTAAATGATAGAAAAATACCTCTTGCCAACAATGAAGAAGTAAAAGCTTTTTATAAACCGTCTTTGAAAAACGAGGTAGGATCTTCTAAATCTAAGACAAGATCTAAAACACCACCACCTAAAAAATCAAATAATTCTAAACCTAGGTCTAAAACACCTCAACCAAGAAGAAACCAAAATAGGCAAAACTATAATAACAATAGTAATCAAATGTGGAACTACCAACAAAGCTACAATCCTTGGGATATACTACCACCTTTCGTGCATCCTAGTCAAATGTTAAACATGTTTGGACCAAACAACTTTGGACCAAAGAGACAATGGGGATCGAATGGCTAGATGAACATTCCTTGAGGCAATCTTAAAGTTTCTCTCAACATAGACTTTTTCAAAGTCTATATGTCATCTTGATGATTTTGAAGATTTTTTGAAGACCACCGGGTACGCCATTCTTTCATAACTCATTGCCATGCTTAGATAAATATGCTTTAGTTAATTACATTGTGTGCATAGATATAGCTTGCCTTTTTCTCTCTACTTGTTCGATCATATATATACTTATTTACATATATATACTCTTATACTTAATATATATATATATAAATATATATATATATATATATATATATATATATATATATATATATATATATATATATATATATATATATATATATATATATATAATTGCTTGCACATAACCTAGATACGTCATTAGTTGACTTTCTAGAACTCCAGGAAATTTTTCTTTATCGAACCCTTTCCTTTCCCCCCTCGCGTGATTCTATTAAGTCCTCTTTTAGGAGACTCATGATGATGAAGGGATATGAGTCAAGTGGACTTTTATCATGCAAGAACGCCTTCGCACGTGAACACTATGGATGAAACAAACTCCTATCTCCGCTACTATCTTTCAAACCTCACCCATCAACCCATCTTTCACTCACATTTATACTTATATATATATATATATATATATATATATATATATATATATATATATATATATATATATATATATATATATATATATATATATATATATATATATACACACACACACTTATTCACAGATTCCCGAACACACCTCAAACCCTTCATCAACTTAACACTTTGATCATTTTATCCAAAATTATCAAAGGTACATTTTAATTATCGAAACGGTAATTAAAAATTGTTAATATTTTATCATCGTGCCAATAAACGTTTACGTATTTTTTATATATTATAAATCTAATTATATACGTATAAATATTTTTGTTCCAGAAATTAATTCCACGAAATTTCGAAAATTTCAAAGGCAGCCCCCTTAAAGATTAAGGGGACCGGCTTGTTATCGAGGGCGGTCCCTTTAATGTTTAAGGGGACCGGCCATCTGACACTTCCAAATACGTTTTCCACCTTATTCCCATTCCCAAACACCCCATTTGCTCATTCATCTCTTCCCCATTGCTGCTGAGTACGAACCAAAACACCCAAAACCATCAAAATCCTCCACCATATCACCAATCCGGGGTTGTTTCGCAAGGGGCAAACATCAACCAAACATATAACAACATCTTTTGTTAGTTTTTCAACATGCATTTCATCACATTTCATTCAATTTGGTGTCTAATCAATAATTATGCATTTTATTAAAATTTATTTTAATTCGAATTTAAGTGTAATAGAAGCTAGAAATTGAACTACCAAATGCTTCCCATAGGATTAGGATGATGTATTGCAACTCAAATTTAGTATAACATATCATTTTGTCAAAATCATTAATCGCCCATAAACCCTTGTTAAATTTTATTTTTCAAGAGGCACATTGTTGATATAACTCTTAAAAACTACTTAAAACTTACTACATTACGTTGTTTTAACGTTCTAAACAATCAAAACATACTTCTCAATTTGTTATAAAATGGTTCATGAAGACAATATGGGCGTTTGGTTCATGAACTAACTATAACTATATGTAGTTATTTGAAACTTAAAACTAGTTCATAAAACTTGTTAATACTACTAGAATCAATAGATGTCATCAAGATATATAATCAATATATATATATATATATATATATATATATATATATATATATATATATATATATATATATATATATATATATTGATGTTTTAGGATATTTTTATCTAGTTAAGGGAGCGTTTGGTTTATCTCGAAAATGATATTTTTGAAAACTAAAATTCGCATTTTAATCGTTTAAACAAGCTTATGTTGTGTCAAACTCTTATGAAATGGAAGATATATAATCTAATATATATCTAGCCTTATTTCGAAATGAATTATGATATCATACTCTTTGATATTATACATTCTAAACGAGTTTAAAATCAAAATAAAAGGAACATTATGAAACTACATTTTTTTTTTTTTTTTTTTTTTTTTTTTTTTTTTTTTGTCGAAGTAGAATTTCGTTCCACATATAGTGCATATAATTATATAAATATATATATATATATATATAATAGGGGTGAGCAAACAAAACCCAAAAAATCAAAACCGAACCGAAAACCGAAAAAACCGAACCGAAAAAACCGACCGAAACTAAAAACCGATGGTTCGGTTTTTAATTTTTTAAAAACCGAAAAGTACGGTTCGGTTTCGGTTTTCGTCCAAAAACCGAACCGTAAAAACCGAACCGATTTATTATATAATAATATATAATTAATATAATACGAATAAATAACTAAATAAATTAAATTTATAAATTCATATTCAATTTTGTGAGTAGATTTATAATATATTTATCTTAATGTTTATGTTTATATGTGTGTTTGCCGTGTCGTGTGTTTACTTGAGAATAAATCAATAAATATATGGCGATGATCATATTATATGTATGTTTACTCACATATGTGTCTCATATACTTATATATGTAATTATAGAATTATGCAATAAATATTATTATGCTTAGATTGGAAGAAAAAAAATCTATGTAATACAAGTTTGTTGTTATAAATTTGCCATGCCCAAATATAAATGGTTAGAAACCGAAAAAACCGAAAAATCGAACCGAAACCGATAATAAACCGAAAAAACCGAACCGCCAAAAACCGAACGGTTTCGGTTTTGGATTCTATAAAAACCGAACTTTTCGGTTCGGTTTCGGTTTTAGCCAAAAACCGACCCAAACCGAACCGTGCACACCCCTAATATATAACATATGCATGATAGTTGTTTTTATATTAATTCTATTTTTGTTGTTATATTGTTTAGGTGAAAATGCCTAAGACCACGGTTGGTGATGTCTCCAAAACCAAACAATACATTCCAAATTTCTCTTCTACTCCCGGCATGTCACCTTCAGTTGCATGTTTCTATCGTCCTATTGAAAATAAAAACATTCACGAAGGACGAATTGTCGATCCATCTTTCTATGAAAATGATCAAACCGAACGAATGTTCACTAATATTCGTTTTGAATGTCTTTTCCAAGTCAACGAACCAATCATTCCTCGTTTTGTCCTCGATTTCTATAGCCAAGTGACGGTGCAAACCGATCCCTATGGTAATATCCTCATTTCCTTCATGATTCAAAATCAATTCATCACTCTTACTCTTGCTCAATTTGGTCAAATTCTTCGAATCCCATACAACGGCCAAGCCGTCTTCTCAAATGAATGGGATCTTTCCTCTCTTGAAAGAAATTGTCCTCAGGATGGCCCCTACTATTATGAAATTCCTAGTCCTAAAGACATTCGTCGAATGCTTGAACAAGAACGTCGTACGACTAGTCGAGTAATCAATTCAAAGAATGTCGATATTCATGCCAATCAAATCCTCCTCAAAGAGCTAAGCCAAGATATGAAGAAGTGGGAAGAACTCATTCGAGAGAATGCGTTTGGTACTGGTGGTCACCGTGATCATGTCACGGAAAGTATTGCCCACATGCTTTATTGTGTTATTGCTGAAGAGCAATACAATTTGGCTTATCTTTTTATTCATCGAATCATGTCCGCCAAAAACACCCCTAATGCCAATCTTCCTTACGGTTTGTTTCTCACACGACTTTATCGTTATGTGATGGAACATTATCTACATCTTCAAAGAGACTACTACGTTCATATCCTTCCTACCTTGAACCAACTTACTCGTGTTCGTACTCGTCGTTCTCGAAGTGACAAAGGAAAATCTCGTGTTCCTTTGTATTCTAGGCCTCGTGGTTCTACATCTCATCGTGATGACGATGATGATGAGGAGGAAAACACCTCACGTGTTAGTACTCCATCCCCCACGACCTTTGTTGAAGATCTTTTCGATATTGATGATACCGAGTATCAAATTCCTCTTCCTCATGAACGTACCGATGAGCTTCTCTTCACTCGTCAAACGTCTATCATCAACCGTCAACAACAAATGCATGAAGAACTTTGAGGAGGTTTCAAATCCGTTGGGAAGATGTTTAGGAAGATGCTTGGAAAGAAGAAGAAGTAGGAGATATTGATGTATTGCTACTTGTTACTACTTGGTTCTATTTGACATTTGTATGGTTTGCTATTTGTCCGATTTATTCGGAAATACTTGTCTTATTTCTTGTTTACCTCTTGAATGATGTTTAGACTTTAATTGTTATCATGCTACTATCTTAATGTTATGCCATGCTTATTTTCAAAATGGATTATAATATGTTTATTTGCATGAAATTTGGTTATATATATATGTTTATATATCATCATTCCTAGAGTATATACTTCTAATAGAGCTTGCTGGGAAAACACACTTGAAAAATCACCAAATTCTGCAAATTTTGGGTTTCTGGTCGTCTGGGAAAACACCAGATGGGCGGCCCCCTTAATTCCCTAGGCGGTCCCCTTAATTATTAAGGGGGCCGGCATACAATTAAGGGGACCGGCCATCTGGAACTGGATTCACTGTTTTCTTTTGCATCTTGTGAACCCTTTCTCTAGTTTCAGCTACCATTTCCCATTTTAACCCAACTGATTTTGGAATCTCATTCAACTATTTCAAATATATACCTAAATCAACCATTTCCATACTATAAATTCCCTCCACAATCACCATTCTTCATCTCATCTTTCACCATCTAAATCATCATGACTCCACCAAGTACCTCACACTCCAAAGCCTCCAAGAAACAAAAACTTGTGGTCATCCCCGCAAAACAACTCTTCATTGACTTAACAAATGAAGACAACAAAACCCCATCACCTCCACCCAAATGCTCATCCCCAAGTGCACCCAATGCACCATCTAAAACACCTTCCACTCATGGAACTTCCTCATCCTCCATACCCTCAACCTCATCAATCAATGACTACATCAACTCACACTTGTCACCACAAGTATCATCACCACTTCCTACACAAGAACCCATGTCCACCCATCTTACCATCTCACTTTCACCAATAATACCACTTGATGCTCATCTCTCATCTCCACCAATTACACCATCATTCTTTGCCAATCCCGTGCCTTGGAGGCTACTTGAATCCCATGGGAATACTTGTCTTTGTTGCATCCATAACCGCACGGTCATCTTTGGCCTTAGAGATGAAATTCAATATATGTTTTCATATATTGAACATTTGCTTACCAACCCACCACCACCACCATCTCCACCATCCTCTCCAATCATTCCTCCATCATAATTCTCACCCATTCCTCCATCATCACCATCATGCTCTCCTAATTAAGCATTTGATATGCTTAATAAATAAAGCCTCTACCATCCTTTTGCTTGCAAGCTCTATGAAGACCATGTACTCTTGCCATGATGATGAATTTTCCTTGTTGTTAATTTGTGAACTAGCTTTTCTACTTGTAATCCAAATTGCTTGTTGTATGTTGTGTCTTGACACAACCTATTATTTAATATGAATGCTTTCTTTCAAACATGCTTTATTTTTTTTTTCTAATCACCTTATACATATTTGCATGCATATACTTGTGCTTCTAATATTTTTTTTGCAAAGCATTCCATAGCTCGTTCTCCTGGTGCCCCCAAACGAGGGTGAGTACACATCAAGGGGGAGATATCTTCCCGTCAATTTTTAACGTTTGAAAATTGTCGGCATAACCTTTTTGATTCTACAAAAAGGGGGAGAAGTAAATATAAACTCACTAAAATACTTGTTTAAAAATTAATTTTTGAGTTAATGAGTTTAAGTTTTGTAATCATCAAAAAGGGGGAGATTGTTGATATAAATAATGTTTAAAAAGGTTATTAATATCTCTCAATAAACCTATGTTTTGATAATCACAAAACTCAAATCAAATTAAGTCAAGATTAAGACGTAAACAAGTATTTGGTAACAAATATTTACCTCTACATCTAATGCATTACATGATCAAAGGAAATTTTGTCTTAAGACATAACATCTTATAAAATGATATAAACATTTTATATATATTGGTAAATCATTTTTGGTAATGCTATATTAAACCACAAAGATATGATTTCAAATTTCCAACCAAAAATGGCAAATTTTATCCAGAAAAACTTTTCTAACGTTCAGGAGGGCGGCCCCCTTAATTTTACTAGGCGACCCCCTTAATGATTAAGGGGACTGGCCCCTAATTAAGGGGACCGGCACACTCCATAACAGTAAATTTTGGCCCTATAAATATTGGATCATTTCACACATTTTTCTCACCTTTTTGCACTATAAACTTTCTGATCCAACCTCCATTTCTAGATCTAAAATCCTTTGATCATATAATTCATAAGTCTTTGTTTCCAAGTGATCAAAAGCTTCATCCATTCAAGTGCAAGAAGAAGAACACTTCTCTACATCCATCTAATTGTAGTAGTGTTGTGAATAGCTAGTTTCATATTGTAGTTGTGGTAGATATTTGTAAAAGTGTTGTGTAAATTTGTTGATTGTAGAAACTAGGTGTGTTGTAAAGTAGTTTAGTAGTTGTGAATTAGTTGTGCATAGAAGAAGGTGTGAAGTTGTGAAGGTGTGAAGCCTTGAAGAAGTTGTGAAGTTGTGAAGAAGGTGTGAAGCCTTGAAGAAGTCGTGAGATTGGTTCTAGCTACGATTAGAACTCGACATTTAGCTTAGTGTCGTTAACTCGTGTAAGCCAAGGTGTGTAAGGTTTCTCCACCATAAGGAGTTTGTTGACATAGTGAAGAAAACTCTCGAGTGTGGTACTCAGGGAGTGGAGTAGGGCAAGGAAGGTGTCCTTGTAGCCGAACCACTATAAATTCGCGTGTTGTGGTTTGATCTTTCTAACTCTATCTTTTCTTCATTACATTTCAATACTTTCATTACTTGATTAGAATTGCTTATATTGGTTGTCATTTGAATTCACTTGAGATCGAATCGAAAGTTTTTAATAACCTACAAAATATTTTGATAATAAACTTTTAAAAGGACGTAAAACTATTCAACCCCCCTTCTAGTTTTCCACAATTGGTATCAGGAGCCACGTCTAGCAAGATCTTTAAAATATATTGTATTTTAAAACTTGTAACGATCTATGGAATCTGAAAAATATTTAGAAGGGCAATCTATGCAAAGACCACCACTATTTGAAAGTGATGGATTTTTATATTGGAAAAATCGATTCGAAACTTATGTGAAGTCAAAAGATCTAGATCTTTGGCATGTTATTACTAATGGTGATTTTTTACCTATTCAAAATAACCCTGAAACTAAGAAAGATGAAATCGTACCTTTTGAAAAACAAAATGATGATTTAAAAGAAAACTTGCTAAAAATAATGAAGCAAAAATGGTTATTTATAATGCGCTACCACGTAAAGAGTACGAAAGGATCTTTATGTGTGAAACCGCAAAAGAAATTTGGAACTCTTTACTAATAACTCACCAAGGTAATAGTCAAGTCAAAGATAATAAGATAGATCTACTTGTTCAACAATATGAGCAATTCACGATTCCGGAAGAGGAATCAATTGATAATGCTTTTGCTAGATTTAACACTATCATCACAAGTTTAAAAGCACTTGATGAGAACTTTTCAAGTAAGAATTTTGTTAGGAAATTTCTTAGGGCCCTTCATCCAAAATGGCGAGCTAAAGTGACGAAGTTCTGTTGATGTTAACTACTTACGGTGTGTCTAAGAGAATTTGGGATTTCAGGATCTCTAAAATAGTGGTGTTTACTCTGATTCATCTAAGATTGTGGTTAAGGAGTCGTATCGGATACAATAAGCCCACTTATTTATAACTCATTACTTACATAAAGAAGCGTCTAAATTTATGTAAGTAAGGGATCATAAAATTATGGTTCGGTGATTTATAATTTCTTTATTTAAATAAAGAGGCTTCCCAATCCATTTAAATAAAGAGATTCTAAATCATCCTACCTAAGAATTTCCGACATAAATCGCTTTCTGAGACAGATAGTAAGATAATCAAGTCATCAAATCCCTAAAGCTAAGCAATAATATTATTTAACTCAAATCTTGTGTCTCATTAAACAAGAACTGTCACAAGATCAAGTTAAATAATTAGTTATTACTGAGCTCCATATTTTTAATGACTCGACCAAATTCTGGGGTTCCTTATAATACTAAAGTCACATCATCTAACAGCGTGGAACTAAACCAACAACTAACAAAAAGCATATGCGTATGTAGTATGTGTAAGGCAAATAAAAAGGAGGGTCTTAACGTATGTAGCAGTTATAGTCTAGGCACTAAATGCAACCTAGTTCTCTATAACCAAGGCTCTGATACCAATCTGTAACACCCCCAAAATATCGCAGCGGAAGACTGTGTCACTTGGGGTGCTACTTCATAATACAAAGTACAAGTTATAGAAAACGACCTCTAAATGAGACGTTTTGAAAAGTTACCATTCGATTAATGAATTCAAAGTTACAAACATGAGATTCCAAAGTATGATACATAAATGCATACAAAATGTTTTGAATGGTAAATGATAAAAGCGTAAGTCTTCAGAATATGCAGCTTGAATGGTAAATGATAATGCAATCAAGTATAAGACAATCAAGTATAAAACAATCAAGTATAAATGTTTTGAGTATTTGTACAAGTAAGCAAGTAGTTGAACATGTATCTCCCCCAAAGAGTTAAAACAAGTATGAAAAGAGTAGGGGCTATGTCTCACCTTAAGCTTATGTAATGAGAAATGAAAGTGGTAGTCGAATCGCGAAAGTCTCTAAGAGCAGCCTATAATAGAACGTTGCGACTTAGGTTTGGAGTAACATCTAAGAATATGAAGAATTGCCTATATATGTCTTGCATATAGTTCATGATGTAGTACTTAGTATATAGTTTAAGTCTTTGAATATAAATGGTTTATGAAACATGTATAGGTTGTATATCTCTTACTACCGTTCGGGCCGACATAATTCAAAAGTCATGGAGTAAACGTTCGAGGAGCCAGGACACTTTAATTCGTAAATTCACAACTCATCTCGACGGCTAACTTAATGAACTCCTCACATGAGGCTCCCTACTATTGTAGTATTTGATAAAATATATATAAGTTTTTGATCCGAAAAGTTACATGGTCTTTAGCCGTGGCTTTTCCGTGACCTTGGTCATTGTTACCATGGTCTTGAGACTCAACCTTGGCTTTAGCCATGGTTGTGGTCTTGGCTTGACCTCTTGGTCTTAGTTAACCATAACTATTATATAGTAACTTTGGTATATATAAAATAGCTGTTAAGAAACTGAAGAAAATCTCATTCGTTATTGGTTTTCTGAAAACGTGCCCCTGAGTTTTTGAAGAAAACGTGATTCCGGACAACTTTCGTGTTTTAACTTTTTGATGAAACGGACCAGAAGGGCCTCTTTTTTCGTGTTTAAGGTTCTGTCACAGAAACATTTGGCAGTTTTGCCGCAAGGTTTCGCTAACTTCTTTAGACCATAACTTTTGACTCGGGTACTCGTTTTGGGTGATTCAAATTGCTATGTTTTCCTTGTTAAGTCCTCCCTAACAGTAGGTAAATGTCAAATATCATAGTTATACTATTTTGGTCGTGGTTCTCTATAAAAGTCACTAGTTTACTTGTTTAAATAACATAAGTTAACATATATGTACTATAACTTGTTTTATTAGTTTTTATATATCATGAACATAATACAAAGACCATATATAGCATGAAAGAAACATAATAAGCATGAAAATGATATTGAGCAAGAAAGTGTAATAGGGCTTCTTACAACTTTTGGCTTTCTAAAGAAAGGAAGTCAAGTATGAAACTAGGACACTAAACCTATGCTTGCAAACCCTTCACCACAACTATTGAAACCCTTGCTAGCCTTGATATAGACCTTGTGAAAACCATTTAAACTCAGCCCCTAACACCTTGTGTAGCTCCTAATTCAACCATGGAATCACCAAACAAACTCTTGATTCATGTAGAGACTAACTATGCCTTCAACTTTGGTATGTAACTTATAACTTAAAAATCAAAGGATCATGGTCTATAGATTTGTTGTTGAGTGTTTGGAATGAAGAGAAAGGAAGAGGATGAGCTTGCTATTTATAGTGAAGATGAGGAGGTTAGGAAAGCTCCTAGGAAATTTCCTAAACTTGGTGACCAAGTTTTACTTGGAGCCTAAGTTTACTTAAACATGTATAAGTCTTCCTTTGTAAGTTTCCTAGTCTTATCTGGATGACACATATACAAACACCCCATGTGGTCTAAAATTTTGTTCATATGCTTATCTTGGATGACTAGGTGAAGTTTTGATGTTATCTTGCTTTTACGGAGTGAGTTTTGGTCCCGTTAATTGCTAACTGTAAGTCGTAAAGTCACGAAACTTAAAATCGGGTATGCTAAAAATTTGAAACTTATAAATATGTTAAAACTTATCAATATAACCTATCTTAGCATATTTAATGAGTGACAAGTTCTATCGGGTTGCTTAAACGCTGCTAAAACTGGAAACGCGGGTCTAAAACGCGTAATTCACGTAAAACGCTGAACTGGAAAACGTAAAATTCCAAAACTTTTGGAATTGTCCTAAAATGAGAGAAAATCATATTTTTATTGTTTATAGTGTTTTATGGACATATCGGGAAGCTGGAATGACGTTTAATCCTAAAAGTAAATCTCGGACACGGTTTTGTGATTTTTGCAGAAATGATCCGACGAGTGTCAAATTCTCGGATTATCATTAAAATAGTTTAACTTACGAGAATATGAAATAAAAATTTCGGGAGTGAATAGTGAAAGTGAATAGTAAAAATGAATAGTTATCCAAAAATGCGAGTTGTTACAACACTTATCTGGTATCTCAAGTCTGAGGATAACTTTAAATATGATTCTCACATTTAACATTAAATCATATTGTTGGGATAAGTCCAATACTCAATTCATTGAATATCATGTGAAATTGGTATGACTACGCATCAATATACTTTCAAGTATATCCTAAACCAATACTCAAATTTGTCTTAATTTAATAATATTCCCATATCATTAATCGACAATGGACAATTTAGAATAATAATTTATTCATGGATTTAAACGTGCAAATATAGGATATATTATTAAGATAATGAATAAATAAACATAACCAATATTTTATTTCATTAAAATAATAATTGTACATTACATCCCTTATCCAAATACTAATCACAAATGGGCATGAAACTTTCAGCCAATCTAAGTCCTATTCCTTCAGCATGCTTGTAAAGCTCGGTGCCAGGTAGAGGCTTTATTAACTGGTCTGCTAAGTTTTCATTTGTGTGAACTTTGAGCATTTCGATTTCACCTATTTCGACTTGTTCTCGAACATAGTGATGCTTAATCGGGAAATGTCTGGTGCCTTTCATGATTCCAGGTTCATTGGCAAATGTAATTGCAGCTGAATTGTCGCAATACATTTTTATAGGTCGTCGAATTGAAGGCATAACCCCAAGCCCTGAAACAAACTTCCTAATCCAGACAGCTTCCATTGCAGCTTCTGAAGCAGCTATATACTCACTTTCTGTAGCGGACATCGCTAGTACACTCTGCTTTCTGCTCCTCCAATCTACAGCTCCTCCATTAATGACAAAGACATAACCCGTCTGAGACTTCCTATCATTCTTATCACCTTTCCAAGAAGCATCGCAGTAACCTGTAACATCAAGTTCTGCAGATGGAGTACCCCCATAAACTAAGAACATCTCTTTAGTAGCCCTTAGGTACTTAAGAATATTCTTAACAGCAGTCCAGTGTTTTTCACCTGGATTTTGCTGATATCGACTGGTTAAATTCTGAGCAAATGCCACATCAGGCCTTGTGCTTTTCACCGCATACATAATAGATCCCACAGCCGAAGCATAAGGGACTCTCTTCATGCGTTGCACCTCTGCAGGTGTTGAAGCACAAACTTTCTCACTCAAGCCATGTTGTTCTTGCATCGGCAAATATCCCTTCTTGGAATTTTGTATATTGAATCTCTTCAATATTTTGTCAATGTAAGCACTTTGGCTTAATCCAATTAATCGCTGAGATCTATCTCTATATATCTTGATTCCAAGAATAAATGCAGCTTCCCCTAAATCTTTCATAGAAAAACAACTTCCAAGATATGCCTTAACCTTTTGCAAACTTGGAATGTCGTTTCCCATGATCAATATGTCATCAACTTATAAAATAAGGAAAATTACATTACTCCCACTAGCTTTCTGGTATACACATGGCTCATCAAGATTTTGAGTGAATCTATACTTTTTAATCTCACTGGCAAATCTCTTATTCCATTGTCGTGATGCTTGCTTCAATCCATAAATGGATCTTTGAAGTTTGCATACACGATTTGGGAATTCTGGATTCACAAACCCCTCAGGCTGCGCCATATAGATGTCTTAATCTAGGCGACCATTTAAGAAGGCGGTTTTGACATTCATCTGCCGAATCTCATAGCCATAGTAAGCGGCTATGGCTATAAGAATCCTAATAGCCCTAATGTCAGCTATAGGAGAAAAGGTCTCCTCATAGTCAACACCAAAATTTTGAGTATAGCCTTTAGCTACCAAACGGGCCTTATAGGTATGTACAATGCCATCCATATCGGTTTTTTTCTTGTAGAGCCATTTACTCCCAACTAACTTGGCACCCGGAGGTAGGTCTACTTCTTCCCAGACTTCATTGTCTTTCATGGATTGCATTTCCCCATTCATAGCAACCTGCCATTTTTCCTTTTCAGGACTATTCATGGCAGCCTTGTAACTTGTAGGTTCATCAAGATCCCCTGTCAAGTTATCATCACACTCTACATTAAGACATAGACGTGTAGGAGCTTTCACAGGTCTAGTTGACCTACGAATGGGAACCACTTCAACTTCAGGTGGAGGACCTAAACTTTCAGGTTCCACAGGAAGTTGGCTAGTGTTTTCAGAAGGTGCTACATCTTCATGATCGTCTTCCAGATCATATACTCTCCCACTGAATTCTTGAGATATGAGCTCCTTTTCCAAGAAGTCTCCATACCTTGCAACAAAAACTTTGTTTTCAGGTGGGTAATAAAAGTAGTAACCTATAGTTTCCTTAGGGTATCCTACGAAGATGCACTTCACAGATCTTTGTTGAAGTTTGTTTGCTGAGTCACGTTTAACATACGCCTCACAACCCCAGACCTTAAGATAAAACAAGTTAGGAGCTTTTCCAGTCCATAACTCATATGGTGTCTTATCCACCTTCTTTGTTGGAACCATATTAAGAATGCGAACCACAAATTCTAAGGCATAATCCCAAAACGACTAAGGAAGAGTTGTTAGATTAAACATAGGTCGTATCATGTCTTGCAATGTACGATTCCTTATCTCAGATACACCATTTTGTTGTGGAGTATATGGAGAAGTAAGGTGCTGGACAATTCCCTCCTTAGCTAGGTAATCTATGAACTCTTGACTCAGGTATTCACCACCTCTATCGGATCGAAGAGCTTTAATCTTCTTTCCAAGTTGCAACTCTACTTCTGCTTTAAACACTTTGAATGTTTCAAACACCTCATGTTTATGTTTAAGTAAATAAACATAACCATAACGGCTATAATCATCCGTAAATGTTTAGAAGTAGCTAGCACCTCTCCTTGACACATGTCTAAGTGGTCCACACACATCTGTGTGAATAAGACCAAGTAGATCATTGGCCCTTTCAATCCTATCTTTAAAGGGTTTCTTTGTCATCTTCTCAGCAATACAAGATTCGCACTTATCAAATGATTCATCATTGATCATATCTAAAAGCCCATCATGTTGCAGCTTTTCCATGCAAGCCTTGCCAATGTGAGTAAGTCGACAATGCTAAAGATAAGACGAATCCAGACCTTTCTTGATTCTCTTATTACTGATGCTATACATTGAATTATTTTTAACAAAAGCATTATCATTGTCATTCATATCAATTTCAAACAATTTCAAACATACCATTCACAGCAATAGCATTAAAATAAAAAACAATATTTAAAGAAACTGAAATTCCATTGCTAGAAACAGTATGATCAAAACCAAGGTTCAACAAGCATGAAAATGAAATTACACCTCTAACAATTGACGGTGCATAATGACAATTATTTAAAGATAGTACTTAGCCCGAAGGCAACACTAAATTAAAAACTCCTATAGCTTCAACTGCTGCATGTGCTCTGTTACCCACATGCAGGAATTGTTGTCCATAGGCCAGCTTTCTCTCAACTCTGAACCCCTGCAATGTATTGCAAATATGAATGTCACATCCCGTATCATATACCCATGAATTCAATTTAGGAGTAAGAGTGAATAATTCAATCATAAAGAACGCACCTGATGAACTGGGGTTACCAGCTTCATTACCCTGCTTCTTGAGTCGTAATTCATGAATGTAGAGAGGACAATTGCGCTTCCAATGGCCCTTTTCATGACAATGGTGACAAGCCTGTTCCTTCTTGTTTGGAGGATTTACCTTGTTCTGCTTAGGCTGATGCTGCTTCATCTTGGGTTGAGGTTGATAGGCCATGACCTGCTTGCCTTTATCACCTTTCCCTTTGCCTTTGCTCACATGCGATTTCTTCTGGATTCTCCCCCCATGAATCGCCAACACTTGCGGGGTAGGAGCCTTGACCTTGGCTGGTAGACTTTTCTCATAATCAACAAGCAGTGCGAGTAATTCTAAGACTGTCTTCCCTGAGCAGTGCAAGTTGAAATTCTGCACAAAACCAGCAAAGTCCTTATTAAGGGACCTGTTGATCAAGTGCACTTGCACATTGTCGGGGTAACCAAATCCAATTCTGTGAAGTTGATGAAAGTATTCTTTCATCTCATTCACATAATCTTTAACTGGTTTACCATCACCATGCTTGCAGTTGTATAGCTTGTCAAGTTCATCATACAATTCAACTGCAGGAGACTTTGCATAAGACTTTTGAAGTTCTTCAAGCGTGTCTTTTGGAAAGTAGTACTCAAACTTCTTTTGTAACTGAGCACTCATGCTAGTGAGCATTAAACAAGCAACCTCATTAAACTTAGCATGCTCCACCCTCCATGCCGCCTTAACTGCTTCTGGTTCAGTAGCAGCAGGCTCAGCAGGGCATTCATCAGTCAAGTAATCAAGCTTACCGGACGCTCTCAAGACAATTCTGAGCGAACGGTGCCAATCATTGAAATTCTTTCCAGTCAATTTTTCTCTTTCAAGATGACTCTTGAAAGCGGAAATCACAGTTGGGTTATTGGGTTGAGCCATATCTACAGATAAAAGTTCAAATATTAGTATTTTCGATAATAAATATCTTCAAGAAAATAAAAACCCATAGGATATATTCATATAACCAACAATATTTTCTTGAAAATCTAGGATCCAACTTTACATAGATTCCACCACATCAGTTGATCTGCTAGTTGTGAAAGTATAAAAGATGGTAATCTGTCGAACAATAATTGGCAAACAAGATTTCCAATTCCTAGAACATTATGGGATTTACATCAAATTGATTCATCAATTTGCCTTGTAAGCATGTTTCATCCCATCTCATGCCTTAAGTTCTAGGTCTCACGCACAACTTAATTAAGTCGTCTACCTTAGAAACAGTAAAATTACTATCTATGTTCTCACGCATTAACAGAATTTTACCTTGTTATAATAATTTAGCCTAGGTCTCACGTTTACTAAATTAAAATTCCAAGTGTTCCTTATAGATAGATGGCATGTAACTTAAATTTTAAGGGTATTCAATTTTGATATGTCAATCAAAATATGTATAAAGATGCATGCACTCATCTTTATAGCATAAGTTTTCAAAAAAAAACTTTTTATTTACCAATTCTTGAAATTAATACACAAAGTTTTACTTGAGGTTTAGAAAACCCTAAGATGACTTTCTACAAGAATGATTTTAAAAGAAATTCGTTTAAGACGTATTCGTAAGTGTGATAACCAAGGCAGACTCTAAGGCTTTTTCCAAGCCTTCATACCACGACTATGAATATTGTCTTAAAGGAGTTTGTCTTAAAAGCATGTTGTACAAAACATCAATCAAGCAAAAGTTCATGGATTCAATCTCAAAACATGTAATAAAGTATGAATCTTGCTAGTCTTGCCTTAGAGCGAATTACCGCGCGAAGCGAACCGTTGTTGGCACATAAGACACCGCAAGATTCAATCTTTATTACTTAAAGTTTCACCATTATTAGTCCGTATTATTTTCTTTATGAAAATCACCCTTTTATTGCTTACATCATGTCAAACAATTAACAATAAAACAAGTAATCAAAGAAATACAAACAACTAATAATAATAAAAGTGAAACAATTAGCCACATGCAATCCTTATTAGAAAAGATCCTAATAAAATCAATTCTAGGTATAAATATGCATGTAATCAACTAAGGCCTTCTCCTCTTAATGGAAGAGAGCCACATGCATTGACGAATCAATTGCGTAGGCCAAAGCTAATATACACACAACATAGCATATATATATATATATATATATATATATATATATATATATATATATATATATATATATATATATATATATATATATATATAGGGAAGGGATCGGGTGCGTTTTTCATTTTTAGTGCGGATGGTACGGATGAATGTGGACCACACGATCATCCGTCCATCTCATCTAAGATAAAAAAAAACGCGGTGGCATTTTCGTAAATACTCGAAAATGTTTACACTAATAGGATAATATCAGTATAGATCTATTGACGATACCTACTCCGATATTGATATAATTATGATACCTTGTCTGATATTCATTCACATTTAAGGATAGGTATTCTGATATTAATATTTTTTCTTTTATATGCGTTTACAATGGATAATATCATACCTATTAATTGATAATATCATAATTATGTTAGTAATCAATATGATACTTACTCTGATATTATAACTGCTTACGACATATAAGGTTAGATATTCTGATATTAACATTTTTTCTTTTATCTGCGTTTTAAATGGATATTAGAATTACAAAAAGGTTTTTCTGATTAACATTATAAAAATATTATTGTGCGTTTGCCTGTAATTCTGAAATTAACATAATATTTTAATATTTTAACTATTCTAATATTAATTGAATTTTGATACTGTCTGATATTTACCATTTCTGAATCTTATTTTAAATACAGATGATGAAGATGATTCTAAAAATGAATACATGTTACTATATAAGATGCAAATGGAAAAATGTATGACTAAAGTCAAAGAAGAGACAAAGTCTGCAATATCTTTGATATCTGAGACAATTTGTTACTTAACAAGTGGACCTAATTCATTTGACACAACAAATATTTGTCTCTTGTTGAACAATCTTAGAAGTTTAGAAAAAGAGATGCAAGATGTTAAAGATGCAATTATCTGGAAAACTACAATAAGATTTGATATCTTAAATGAAGATAAAGAACAGGTATTGTTGAAATATTTCTTAACTTTTTTGAGCAGATACATGAATATTTGATTATTGTTGTTAATTTTTTGATTATTATTGTTAAATCTTCAATATTTAACTACATTTTTGAACAGTTAGATGAAACTTGCCTCAACAAGGTTAAAAAAATTGTTGATAAAGCTGCTGCAACTGTTCAAGACATTATTTGTTTTTTTGATTTGAAGCCTAAATATGGGGAACTGTATGCGAAAGTTTGCGATTCTCTTTCAAAGATAAGTAATCAAATTTCAGATATTAGAGATCCATATTTCATGACATTTGAAGAGATAGAAATGCTTGACAAGGCTGCATCAGAGTTCGAAGAAAGAAATAAAAAAGCTAAAATGACATCAACACAAGATGAAACAATTGATTTGACTGATTAAATAGTTTAAAACAATTAGAAGTTATTGAAATTTTGTTGTGTTATTGAAATTCAGTTATCTGTTATTAAACTAATATGTTATTTTATATATTTTAATGTTAATGTTACTATCTTATTGTTAATTTGAAATGTTACTATGTTATTGTTACTATGATATTGTTGCAGTTACTTTATAATTTGTTAATTTTTTAATTGTTGTAAACACAAATTTTTTTTCTGAAATTAATAATTGATTTTTGAAACTTCTGATGTTAATATCAGATAATGTATAATAAAAGTTAATAAACTTATTCCGATACTAAAAAATTTGACAAATTATAAATACGCAGGTTACGATACTAAAAATTAATAAACTTATTTTTATACTAAAATAATATTCTTTGACAAATATTCTGACAAATATTCCAATACTAAAAAATAAATAAACTTTTTCCGATACTAAAAAATTAATAAACTTATTCCGATACCAAAAAATTAATAAACTTATTCCGATACTAAAAAATTTATACCCACATAAGGATAAGATTCTTGTCAGATGGACAAGTGTCTATTAGGAAATACTAGTTTATTTAATATTATTAAAATAAATAAGTGAAACGTATAGAGTAAGATACTGCAAAGTTACTGCGATATTAAAAAAAATTACTGCGATATTTAATAAATAAAAAATTAACAATATAAGATATAGAGCATAAACTATATTCTTACTGTGATATTTAATAAATAAAAGCTTATATTGAACGTATTCATAAAATAAAAAAATATATATTGAATAAGTTTATATATTGCAGAATAAAAAAAATTACAATTTTAATGATTCAGCTATAATGTCTTTTTTATATTTGTTAGCATCACTTAACAAAATTTTAACAGCATATAACTTTCTCAGAGTTGCCAACTTATCCTTGCTTCCATTTTCTCTGAAAGTTAATCTACATTGTTTGTCTTCAATTCCAGAATAGAACTCAAGATGCCTCATAGTAAAAATGCCACAATCTATTTTATTTTTTGATGTTTGCCATTCCATTTGAAGTCTTTGAGGAGCACACTTTGATATTTATTGAGCCTTTGGATGATTTGAAACTTTTAAATAGTGACAAAACAATTTAAAAAAAAAAAAAAAAAAAAGTTAAACATGAAATATAGTTAAAAAAAACAAAAAAAAAATGTAAATTTAAAAAGAAAAAGTATAAAAAAATAATAATAATATTACCAGATTTTCAGTTGTATTGCCATATATACCAGCACTTTCCTTCAAATTGTCGATAATTACAAACGACGGATTCAAGAGATTGTAGCAATCAACATAGAAATGGTTTTGCCTACAAACTAGGAAGAAAACCTGTAAAAAGTAAATAATAATTAAGATTTAAACAATATTATCTTAATTTTACATAGTAATATTAACAACCATAAAATTTAAATGATTAAAAAAATAAATAAAAAGTTACTAGATTAACTGCAGATAAATCATTAGAGTTAAGATATTTTTTGCACCCAAAATTAATTGCATTCAAAAATTCTTCTTGTTTCATCTTAGTAGAAAGTGTATTTTTTTCTCTTCGAGGCGACTAAATCAAATTATAAAATAAACATTAGTATTAAATTTAATATACAAAAAATAATAATAATAGTTAAAAAATAAAAGAAAAAATAAAATAATATACCATTGCTTGGCTTGTAAAAAATAATCTTAAACCAGATCCAGGTCTTCTATATTTTTCTTGAAAATTCAAAACAATGGCCCAAATGTCTATGATGTTTGATGTTACAAGTTTTGTTTTATTAACGAGATCTTTAAAAAAGCTACGATTAGTAGGACAAAACAAATATGAGCCAAAAAAATGATCCATGCAAAAAAAAATAATAAAAAAATAATGATCATTGGATTCAACGCAAATCTATTACGAAAATTTTAATAAAATTATAAAGAACAAAACTTACGCAAGATTGTTGTTGTTCTTTTTTTTTTTTTTTTTTTTTTTTTTTTTTTTTTATTAACTCTAACGCAGACTTTTCGATCTTATTAAATTTGGTGAGAATATCAACTTTTCGAACATTGAATGGCGACTTCAAAACATCAGTAGAATTCCTTTCTCTATTTACTCTATGCCTTAAGTCTTCATTGTTTTCTGTACAAGCATTAACCTGGAAAAAAGAAATTAAAAGAATAAAAAAATAAATTTTAATTATTTCAAAAATTACAACAAATTTACTAACATCTTTGCTTAAATTTTGAAGATTTTCAGCTCCATTCCTCATCTGTAATTCAAAATAACATTTATTGTATGAAAAAAATCTGAATTAAATTGTAGAATCAAAAATTAAACTTTCATTATTTTGCTAATATTATTAGTCTATCTTAATACCTTGTTTAGATCTTCTTCAGTCTCTTCTTTAATATATTGAATATCTTCTGATTCAGAACCATCGTCTTCTTGAAAAACATCTTCTTCACTTGATATACTCCCAAGAAAAAAATTTATTGGCTCCGGACACTGAATTAAATCCTATAAGAATAACAAATAAGATAAACTCACATATTTATTTAAAATGCTTACTAAGGATTATATTAAACACTTACTTGAGGATTACTTAATTCATTTAATGCTGCTGCTGCTACCATTAGCTAAAAATTTAGGTATAAAATTCTTATTTAGAAAAAGTTTAAACATTGTAATTAAAATTGCATACTATGTGATACAATAATTAAATACCGTTTTATTTTGGTCTTGAGGAGATTCGGCAAAATCGTTTAGATCTGCAAGCTCATCATCTATCATTTCGTTCCCATCTGTCAGATAAAGTAACTTGACATTATTCGCATCTCTTTATGAAATTTGGTGTTTCTGAAAATTTAAAACCACGTCTGGAAAATATATTAAAAAAAATAATAATAAAAAAAATAAAAATAAAAATTACCAAACAGAAAAAACATAATTACCTTCGAATTATTGATTTTATAATTCATTGCATCTCTTATGACCTTGTAAAACTCTGGATGTTTAGACAGAGCTTTTTTTTTGAAAATGTAACGCTCTCAAAACTCTTTCTTTGAATGGTGCGTTTTGTTCGGTAACACAAAGCTTACAAAACACAACCATATGGAGTAGCCGCAGATTAGTCACATGAGAAGAACACTGAAAACTTGGTTTTCCATCTTTTGTCAAGAAAAAAAGACCTTCAGTTGGTTCTTTACAATACTTAAGATCTTCAAAAATGACTCCATCCGGCACTTGCTCATTTCCATGCAATACCTCTTTGCAAATCTTAAAAAAAAAACTTTTCATTTTCTGGGTCTTTGAATGGCATTAAACTGATATAACTCTGGTATGCTTCATCCATTGAGATCTCGTTCATCATTTTGGCTTTTGTTAACAGTTTTTGAACTGCATTAATGGCCTTCCTCTTCATTTCGGCATTTAAAGTTCTGCATTTATGAATACAAAACAAAAACTCTTTCCATTCTTCAAACCCTATGTTTTGAAGTTCATGAGGTAAAAGTTTATGCTTCGTTCCGTCATCTAGTGTTACTAAGAATGATGTTTGTATCTGATCAACTTCTTCACAATCAACATTGCAGATTTTTTTATAAGCATACTTCCTTCGATACTTGCATTCCTTCAAATAATGAGCCATTTTCTTTATTTCTGATAAAAGCATGTTATTGTACAATTCATCCTTTTGTCTTTCTTTTATTTCAGGAACAGGAAGATTATATTTCAAAGAATCTTCTTCATAAATTATGTTTTTTTTTGCTTCTGTACCTTCTTCTTCAAACTCATCTGGGTATTCTGAAATACAATCTTCCGCATACTCAAACATCTTTCGTTGCTGTTTGTTGATTTCATGAAGAAGGATCTTAGTTATGTATCTATTCCTCAAAACATCAATCTGAATTCGATGATGTGGATCTTCTTCATCAAAAATTCCAATATCCCAGTTTTCGTCTTCAAACTCATAAAGCTCCATATGAATCATGGCATATAAACCACAGTTAATCTTGTCTTTCTTTGTTCTGTATTTCAAATTAAGCACTTTTGCTTCATTTTGAAGAAACCAATTTTCTGGAATTGGATAATCACGCTTGAGCAAGAAGTCACAAAACAGACATTGCTGTTCACAAAAACTTACATTAATAGGCTATAAAGTCACAAATCTTAAATTGATCAAAAGATATATATTATTTAAAAAATATCAGAAGATATACATAAAAAACAAAAAAACTTACCACAAAATCAAAAACTTTTTGGTATTTTCCTTCATATGGAGCATCTGATTCAAGGTTGTCCAAAATGACAGCAAAACCAGCCCTTATGTTGAAAACTATAACGTAAAAATGGTCGTACGCAAGTATTGGAAAGAACACCTATGTGATAAATATCAAGTTAGTGAAATTATGAATAGTAAAGTAATAAAATTTGGATAGAATAGTAAATTTACCAATTCTATATATTTCAAAGTAATTTTTTGTCCAAAAGCAGCAAACTGATCTTTTACAGAATTATAAAACTCTATTTCTTTTTGGGCACGATCTTTATCATATTCATCCATGTCTTTTGGCTGTTTAAAAAATATATATGTATATATATAAATACATAAATAATAAGTAAAAATAGAATAAAAGTAAAAAATAACACATATAAAGATATATTAAACTATTAAAAAAAATTGAAGTTTAACTTACAATAACTATAGTTTTGAAGAAATATCTAATCACTGAGCTATCCTCCTGTGTTAATCTTTCTTCAAAATTTAGAATATTCACAAAGTTATCTATAATTTCAAGCTCAACTTCTTTTTTAGAGGCAAGTGATTGGATATGAACATTGAGAATAGGTTTGTCTTCTCCAAATTGGAATATCTTCTCCCTAACAAGTAAAAAATATAAAAGTATGATTAACAAAACAAAAATTGTAAATGATAAACAATTCAGGTTAATAGCAAAAAGTTATGATATCTTACATAAGATTTTCTTTAGAAGCTTTTTGAAGAATGATTTTTGGAAATAAACACTCAGCTTGTGATTCATATTCTGCTTTTGTATCCACTCGCTTGTTCATATATGGAGATTCAAAATGAATGGATGTTTTCACTTTCCTTTTTAACATCTTTTCTTTTTGATTCTTGAAGAAATCGTCTTTGTTTTAATGCTGGAAAGAATTTAAACAGAAATTAGATTGAATTTAACATGAATCTTATTTCATGATTATAAAAATAAATATATGATTCAAACCTGGATCTCTGTAACATTATGTTCTTTAACACATTCTGCAGTTTCAGATTCATTTAAAACCAAGTCATTGCCATCTTCAGTTAAAACATTCTCATTTATCTCATTTAAACCCTGAAAAAAACATAAACATAAGAAAATGAAAAAGTTTTATTTAATTTATTTTATTTCGCATAATGTATAAGTAGGAATACAAAAAATATGCCTCAGAAATCTTTTCATCTTCATTTGAATATATTTTCTCTACTTCATTAACAGGAGAAAAATCTTTATGCTTAAACAGATACTGATATTCACAATCATTACTGATAGGTAACTGATTGTCAAAATGAACAATGATCCTTTGATAGATTCCTGTCCTTAACTTGTTCACAACCAGTTGAGCCGGTATTATACATTGTTTCAGCAGAATCTACAGTAGCCAAATGAGTAACGCTAATAGAAGAAGGAAGAGATTCTACATAAGTTTCATCATCAAGTTTCTTTTCAGATACTTCATCTTGCGTATTTGAGATATCTTTGCCGTCTTCATTTCCTTGAATCTGCTCAAAACCACTGTTTGCAGAAACTGTAGACAATTCTTCCAGAATGTTGACATTACTTTCTCTGTGATGATCTTCATCAATTTGCATAGCAGACCTTTCTAATGCTATTGAATGTGATGAACCAATAATTTTGATGTTTCTTTCAATAGACTGAGATTGTATTATCACATCATCAACTTTGTTACATTCTTTATCTGCAGTATCAAAGATAATGTCACAGTCTTCATTTTCTTGAATTGCAACACGCGAGCCATCTTGACAGACTGCAGATTCACTTCGACTTCAATAGACTGAGATTGTATTATCACATCATCAACTTTGTTACATTCTTTATCTGCAGTATCAAAGATAATGTCACAGTCTTCATTTTCTTGAATTGCAACATGCGAGCCATCTTGACAGACTGCAGATTCACTTCGACCTTGTTCAATCGCAAATTCCATTGTCAATTCATTGACATCTGGTTCATCCAAAACTTCCTTTGCAGTTTCATTTCCTCCTTGTACATCTTCAACTTCCTTTGTGGGTTCATCACCTACTTTTTGCTTATCCCTATGCTTAACTTTTTCATGAGACATCTCTTCAAGCTTTTCAGAAGAAGTGGCTACAGTTTGCAGTGGGGTGTTTCCAGTGTTCTGAGTCTTGTTTGATTCACTCTGCAACATTATAAAACACACAAAAAATGCACATAAAACATACAAAAAAACAAACATAGAACCATACATTTCACATTTTTATATTACAAACCTGCAGAACAATTTTGACTACATTTTCTTCAACAGGTATATCTTGGGAGGGTTTAGATTCGACGATTTGAAGAATTCCTGCGTCGATCAATGTAGAATCTATTTGCTCAAACTGCAAATGCATAAATCACCGATAAATGAGCAAAAAAATATTATATCAATAATAAATACAGTAGAAAGTTACAGAACCGAAAACACAAATAAAACATTTAAAACCTTATTTTCAGCAAAAATATTATTTTTGGGAATCAAATTGTCTGTAGTATCCAAATCAGCATTTTCTGAACCACTGCATTCAGTTGCTATATCTTTGTTCTCGTTTGCTTCATCTACAACTTCGTTTGTGAGTTCATCACCTACTTGTTCATTAACATCTTGAGTTTTCAAAAATGATTCGGTTACCACATAACTATCATTTTGTTTCAAGGGATTCTCTTTGTTATGATCCTCATAATTCATATTATCATCCATCTTTGTATCAGATCCTTCCAAATGAAATGAATTTGCTGAATCACCACTGCATTCAGTAGCTTTACCTTTGTACTTGTTTGCTTCATTGAGTTTTACAACTTTTTCTGCTTGCGTACTTACAGTACCACCATCTGTGCAAGCATGAGACTCACTTAATGCAGCAACAACTTGAATTTTTGAAAGCAATTCAGAAACTTCCATTGTGTATTTGTAAGGAGCTCCTTTATCTAAAACTTCCTTTGTGAGTTCATCGCCTACTTATTCCTTAACATCTTGAGTTTTTGAAAATGATTCGGTTGCCACATAACTATCATTTCGTTCAACAACCATCTCCACTTGGGTACTTACACACCCATCTACTGAGCCAGTATCAGAGATGCTTAATACATTAACATCTTGAGTTTTCGAAAACAATTCAGTTGCAACTGAACTCTCTTTAGGGTCCATAACCTTCTCTTCAGAAACACTAGTACATGACTCGCTAAAGGCAGTAAAGTCTTGAGTTTTAGAAACTTCCATTTTGGGTTCACTGGCACATGGTTCGTCTACAACTTCATTTTCTGTTAGGTCTGCAACATCATTTTCCATTTCGGAATCTTCAGGAAAAATATCGTTATTAATCTTTGCTTGAACTTTTAGATTCTCTGTGATTTCAAAACACTTCGTTTGAGAAACCTAAAACAGTAAATAAAGTCAGATGCTAAATTTGGCACAAACAAAATTCAAAAATTGATAAAACTTTAGTTTTCAAAAATTAAAGAAACCTACATGAGTTGATGCTACATCTTGGGATGTAATAGGAACAACAAAATCTTCTTCGTGAATTGCTGCTACATCATCTGTGACCATATAATGCTCTTCAGTGACACCTTTGTTATCATGATGTTTAGTTGGAATTGTCATCAATGTTTTTCCAGAACTACTTATTTGCAAATTGACATTTGTTTCCGGAAGTATGTCTGACGTTGCACGGACCTCATTCCTTTGAATACAAGACACTTCCAAAGGTAATAAATGTTTAAAATCATCATTTTGTTGGACATACGGAATCTTTGCGTTGTTATTTGCATTCTCAATAAGTTCTTTTTCAGACAAACCAGTTTCTTGAATTTTGATACAGCCATCCTTTTCAGAACCTGTAGTCAATTCGTCATGCATTGCAACATTACCTTTTGCAGACAATTCGGCATCATCTGTCTTTGAATTGTCATCTTCAGATAAGTGCATATGGCAAAATTCAACATTTGAAGGAGCAGAATCATCTTGAAACGCCCTAACAGGTTCTGTAAAATCATCAAAGGGATTCTCTTTGTTATGATCCTCAGATCCTTGCAAATGAAATAAATTAGCTGAATCACCATTGCATTCAGTTGCTTTACCTTTGTTCTCGTTTGCTTCACTGACTTTTTCAACCTTTGCTTACTTAAAGTACCACCATTTGTGCTAGCATCAGAATAGCATAATGCAGTAACAACTTGAGTTTTTGAAACTGAATCAAAAACTTCCATTGTGCATTTATAAGGAGCTGCTTCATCTAAAACTTCCTTTGTGAGTTCATCGCCTACTTGTTCTATAATATCTTGAGTTTTCGAAAATGATTCGGCTGCCACATAACTATCATTTCGTTCCACAACCATCTTCAATTTGGTACTTACACAACCATCTACTGTGCCAGTATCAGAGATGCTTATTACATTAACATCTTGAGTTTTCAAAAATGATTCAGTTGCAACTGAACTATCTTTAGCGTCCATAACCTTCTCTTCGGAAACACTAGTACATGACTCGCTAAAGGCAGTAAAGTCTTGAGTTTTAGAAACATCCATTTTGGTTTCACTGGCACATGCTTCGTCTACAACTTCATTTTCTGTGTTGTTGTTTGCATTCTCAGTAACTTTGAATTGTCATCCTCAGATAATCGCATATTGCAAAATTCAACATTTAAAAGAGCAGAATCATCTTGAAATGGGATAACAGGTTCTGTAACATCATCATCCATCTTCGTATCATCATCCATCTTCGTATCAGATCCTTCCAAATGAAATGAATTCGCTGAATCATCACTTGGTTGTACATACGGTATCTCAGTGTCAGTGTTTTCATGCTCATTAAATCCTTTTGCTGACGCATCAATTTCTCCAAAGCACCCTGTATTTGGAGAAGCTACATCATTTTGAATACACATAAAAGGGTCTTGAACAATATCCTCCAATACATTAGATACAACTTTCGTCACGTCATTGTCTTGGCAAACATAATTTTCTGGCTTGTGACCTTCTTCATTAACAACTATCTCAGTAGTATCTACACCACACGTATCAGAAACAGGATCATGTGAAACTACACAATCACTTTTCTCTACACAATCACTTGTGTCCTTTCCAATAAAAAGTGATAAAATCTGTTTTTAAATGCAACAACTTCTTCGTCTTTCGAAAGAATATTATCATAGGATGAGAAGTTATGTATGCATCTTTTCAAATCAGAAATAACTTCCTGCAAAATTAATGAGTTAATAAAAAATAGTTATTCATTTGTTAATTACTACAACTTGGTTTATTAATTATTTTAATTACTAAAGACGTTTACCTTAACATTAGGTGATTCAGGTTGTTTATCTTTTGAATATTCAAAGTTGGTAACCTGAAGCTGATCAACTTTATCATTACTTGTAAACAACGAATATTCAACCGCACTAACTTGATTTTCTTTTGAAATTTCATAATAGTTATTCTGCAACTGTTCATCCTAGATTAAAAAAACAAATCAGTAATTTTAAAAAAAATATTAAATAAGAATAAAAAAAGTGATAGAAATATTAATATATAAACTTGAATAAATTAAAACCTCTTGCACAGGAACATCAGCCAACTCGTTCTCTTCAGATAATTCAATTCTGAAAAAATATATATATATATATATATATATATTATTTCAAAAATCAATTATTAACTTGTAAAAATATAATAGATGTTTATAATTCATTTAATACCTCTTTTGTAGAAACAGACAACAAATTGTTGGTTTAATCATTATTTGAAAAATACTCATTCTGAATCTCCTTAACCTGGTAATAAAAACATAAATTAGTTTTAGTAACAAGTATTAAAATTTAAAATATTATATTAAACATAAAAAGTTAAATACCTCATCAATATGATCATCAACCAAATTGTTGTCATCAGCATTAATTGAATAATCAATTGAAATATGATCGACCAAATTGTTATCAGCAGGAGAAAAATGACTTTTTTTTCAGATAATAATGAATTATCAAAATCATTTTCAACTTCTCTAACTCTTGAACTTTCACATATTTCATTCACTCCAGAATTCAAATATTGGCACTCATCTTCTGAAACTATTTTGTTCTGTATTAGTAAAGATTCAGGAGATTCAAGTATCGCTTCATCAACTTCTTCATTATTTTTGGCTCTGAAGAAGAACTGATCATCAGAAAAAAACTCAGCAAAATTTTTTAGTCGTAAATGTTCAAAGTCCACTTTTCTCAACAACTCTGTTGAGCAATATTGCATGACATCTTCTTTTGATTTGGTTCTTCGGAAGAGCCATCTAATATACAACAACTGTGGAAAAAAGATTTAATTGTAATCAAAGTAAGTATAAAATTTATTGAACTACAAAATGTTTAAAAATAGAAACATACCGTCAGAAACATTATAGGACCACAATACTGATTGTTTTGAGAATTTTTCTTTACATCATGTTTGTTGAGAGCTAGAGAATCGAGCTCTAAACCACACCAATCAACTATATTAATGTTATCATAATGCTGAACAAGAGATGGTAGATATTTCATATTTGATTCTCCTCCCTTGCATGATGATATCATTATGCTGACCAATAAAATAATGAAATTTAACTTGAAAAGAACATTTACTTCATTAGTTGCAACAATGAAGTCCTTCAGATTTTTGGAAAAAGACCTATCTTTAGTTTTCACGATAAGTTTTCCATCTCCATCATAGTATTGTTTCCAAAAACTTTGAAGATCGAATTTCATTTTCTTGTAAGATGTTCTTTTTGCAAAATGAATTCCTAAATCTCCTTTTGGAAAACCTAGAATATCGTGCAATAAATCCCTTGTTATCTTAATCTCGTGTCCTTTAAAAACCAGTGATTGTTCTTCAACATTGTAGCACTCTAGGATTTTATATGCAAGATTTGATGGTATAAGAGAAATATTTAGATTTAAAATCTTCTCGAATCCCAATTCTTGTACATATTCTCTAAGACAAGGAACTGATACTATATGCTTCACCGCTTCGTACAAGCTAAGAGGAGCACTTCTTGTCCTCAGATCTGTTGAATCTAGACATTCTTCAGTATCAAGGTAAACTTTACTCTTCTTTGTCAGTGTTTTCCTTTGTTTATGAACAACATCATTCCTAACAGACACATTGTTATCCGGAGCTGTTGTACTTAATTCTCCTGAAAAATTTAGTGTTATCAAAATAAGGTATGTTGTTCTTTGCAGCTAGAAGATAGGCAAAAGCATGAGATTAATAATGCAGAGTACAAAGCTTCTTAGTTATCAAAATAAATAACATTAAAATATGTGTATTTTTGGAATGTGCGAACTAAAACCAAATCTATAATAATCACTATACCTTCAAGTTAATAAATGACAATTATCGAAATGACAAAGGACAATGGGTGCATGAAGTTAGATTCAAGTTTATTCCTAATCAAAATAAAACTAAAGATATAAGTAGCTAAAAGTGATGGTAATAAAACACCAGTTAATTATTATGTTTTCAAAAATAATTTTTTGCCTACTTTGAGAATAAGCTCATAAAAACGGAAGAAATTTGAGTCAGACTACAATCCTATTAAATGTTAAAATTTCAGATTTGAGCTAGTTATTACACAAGTGCTTGAAAACAAAATACGGTGTACATAGATATTGGGGTTTAAAGAAACTAAATAATGTTGAGGATGTGGGGTGTGTCTAGTTGTGTACATATAAAAGTAAAATAAGAAACTAAATAAGAACAATGCTAATTAAAAGTTATTTTTATTCAATAGATGATAAAAAAAGCTTTATGTTAGGTCACCATTTCTACAACATAATCACATAAAATTCTAGAGAGAGAAAGAGAGTTTAGAGAGAGAGTGGAAGGAACACCAAATAACAATATGAGACTAATAACCTTACTAGTGAACCAACCAACCTCAAAATGAGGTTATACATAGGTATTTATAGGTAAGGATTAGGGCTTCTCTAAACTTAGACAATATGACATACTTAGCCCTTAGACTTTCTCCAAACCTATAAACCAAGCATTAAAACTTACAAAATACATAATATAACTAATGTAATAAGTAAAGAATGCAACCTATACCAAAACTCAATGACCGACACTTGAAACAATAAAGTCTATTCCCAACAATCTCCCCCTAAGGGTCGGTCATCAAAGGTTGCTTGACGTCGTCATCTTCTATACTTTGACTTTGTGGTCGACGTCCTCAAAATAGTAAGAATAATCTTTCATCGTTCTTTGTACTTCGTTCTTTGTTGATGTGATGTTGATCATGTTATGAGGTTGTCTGCCAATCGTCACTTCTGTGTCTGTGGTGGTCGTCCGCCATTCCAGCATGCTCATACATCTTTGGACTTTGACTTATCAAAGCACGAAGTTCCTTTGCGTACACTTAGATCTTTAGTCTTTATACTTTGCAGATTCTTCTTATTGGCGTATAATCTTTCTTTGAACTTTGTGGTGCTAAGATCTTTGGGGGAGCGTTCATTTGCTTCAAGATGTATGTATAAGCATGCTGGAATCTACCATCATGGAGGAGATGTACCTGCAAGTAAACAGTTAGCAATAATCAACCGGTACTTACAGATAAGGAATTCGAGCTTGTCAACAGCATATTGTGAAGACTCCTTCTAATCCTTATCCAGGCCATTCCCATATCAGATACTCCCGAAGGAGCTTACGAGACCTACAAGGTAGCTCAATGATTGGGTGAGTCGCTGGGGATCACTCCACGACTGTAGACCGCTAAATAACCACCGCGAACACTAAGCGTAACCCTTGTGGGGTTACCAAAGTGACCTGCTGTCAGGGCTGTTAGATGTTGACCCTGGCAGGAATTTCCGTTCAATCATTGAGAACTACATATGTAATTCTCTCATAAACGTTCTTGGCAGATTGCTAAGATCTGCGAAGGACTCGATAAGTTACAGAACACCAGTTGTAGAAATACTAAGTGTTCCTAAGAGATCTTTGATGTATCTCATGGCTCTAGACTCTATAAGTGCACACCTAGGTTTCCTATGCGGAGACTGGGGAGGTGTCTCCTGCTTCAATATCAACCGTCTCTAAGAGATAGGTTGATAGATTACGCGGGATCCCCGTGAGAATGAAACAAGTCCTTTTAAGAGAACTTGAGTGGTTAAGAAGGTTTAGTGCATTGCGTCACTGGGTCCATGACGACTTAATCTTCAATACCGGTGTTGTCTTTTGCAACAGCCAGTAGCATACGTATTGAACCCGGTGTCTGCCCTAAGGTTGAACATATGGAGGGCTATTTCTTTTCACCCTTTACTTTACTTTTCTTTTTAATTCTTCAACTCCTTCTTTCCCTTTCATTCATTTCTCCTTTTTTCGTATCATACCTAAGGACTTCTAATACTAACTATGGGAGATGTCCTTGGGTAGATCCCTCCGGCTCTGGCGGATCATAGGACGGATATTCCTATCTTAATCACCTTATAACTCCGACAGTAGCCAAGAAACCTTTGATAGAAAATCTCTCAAAGTGTTTGTGATAATCAAATATTTTGGTTAACACTTTGAGAGTTTTGCGTACACTTTTGAAGGGCTCCCCCTGCACATGTGCTCATAAGTATTTAATAAATTTGCACATGCGGGAGGAGCGAGCACTTTTTGAATTGATCCACTTTCAGTGAACAAGACCGATTCGAGACACGCTTACATCACTAGTTGGACTAGCTTGAAGTTATTACCCGGCCTGGTCAAGTCCACAGAAAGTTTCTCGAAACGGTACATTTCTACTAAGACTAATCCTTTTCGAGACACGCTTACGTGGCTAGTTAAAGAGTTCCATTGTCAGCTTTTAGGTAACAACTAGCTCTAGTAACTAACTTGATGTTATTACCCGTCGAGGAAAAGTCTTTTCGATTTTACTGACTTTTATGTTTCGTCAATTCCTGGGTGAATCTGAGTCTAGCTCGCATGAGATTTGTCTTTACAGCAACAATTAACTTTCATATTTTAATCACTTTCCTTTTCTCCCCCTCAAAAATAGCATATAAGATGTTGTTTTTGAAGAAACATTTGATTAAAATATGCTTTTTGAGTCTTGTGGGGAGATATCAACAAGAACTTTTGTTTTTCAAAACGATGAGTTATCAAGTGCTCCCCCTCAACAAGTGAATACTCATTGAGGTGAAATACTTGTCTTTTGAGCAGAATTATGAAAATCAGAAAATGTTTGATTAATTCTACTCAAAAGTAAGAAGCCTTCGCTCCTTATATGAGGATTGAGGCACTGAAGCGTACCTCAGGGTCCTTTAATTACAACAACGGGTTGTACACTGTGTTGTGTGCACAAACCATAGTGATTGATGAATGAAAATTAAGATGAAACAAGGTTAATGTTATACCAAATTGATCACATTCGAGGAGTGTCTGGACGGCGGTAAGTGAGTATGTCAGGAATTGGTTCCCTTGCTCCAATCAAGCTCTCCAACCTGCGTATCTGCTCCCTGAACCTAAGCTTCTGATCAATCCTAGCCAAGAACTTCACTGCTTCTTTCACATCTCTTTTATTCCATCCCACTTTAATCCCACTATTATGTTCCTTGATCTTTTCATTCAGTTTAATTCTGACAAATCTAAGAGTCTGATCCCCGAATTTATGAACCTCTTCGTATTTCATGAAACGGTAACCATCATTGTGCGGGTAAATCACTCCAAAAGGTTTGTTGTTGAAGATGAAAGATCTTAAACGAACGTTAGGAGGATATAATTGTGGAGCAGTAAAGTTGAGTGACTTTTGATAACTTTCGACCCCGAGTTGTGCATCTTCGACTCTTGCTTTGATGATGGTTTGGCGCATGAAGAGCAAAATGGAGTTGATGACATCATACTGAAGGCTACCGGACAGGTTATGAAGTTTGCCTTGAACCTTGAGCAAGTATATGTCAGCAATGTCATTGAGGTTCAAGCGATGATAGTCAGCTTCACTGAATGTATAAACTTGGTCATCACTGCGGCGGACCTCAATTTTATCAAGAAAGTTATAACCATATCTTTTCTCGGTATTTGGGACTGCTGTGATGGCAAGAATACGATGGTTTGAGAAGACTCGGTGATTGGATCGGAATGTCAGCTTGTACTTGTAGAACCATTTGCGCATCTCTGGCCAGGGAAGTGTGCACAAGGCAGCTTCATGATCGTATTTGGAGATAGAGGTGGAATGCAAGCCTCTCATTTGGTCTTCGAGTGTTTCTAGAGGATATGAGGCGGCCCTGAATTTGGTGAGAGATGTTGCATAACGGTGATTCGGATTCGTGTTCCCATGAATCAGATAGAGAAGATCTTTGTTGAAGAAATATTGCTTGGGGAGCTTAGGATCACTTGGAGGACCAACAAGAGGTAATGGTTGTGAGAAGTCTTGATAATGGAACTCATCAACGAGGGGTTCCGTGCCATGATAGAGTCTATCCCAAGACGGTCTCTTTTCCCAAGTAATGTTTTCAGACAGAGCTCTTGCAACCTCCTCCACGTTGTATTCAAACTCAAGTTCAGATGTAGTGCATGTCTTGAACTCGGTGAACCCTGCTTTGCGAATCTTAACTAAATCAGACAGCTGAAGTCTTTGAGTCTGCATCACCTTTTTAATCCTTTTTGTGAAGCCTATAATTGATCCTTCAGTCATTTCTTCAGCTTCAGGGTCATCAGGGTAAGCATCAACCATTTCATCAAACCAGTTAAAGGAAGGAGCATCAGGGTTAATCCATTCAGGAGCAGGAATTAACTGAGCATCCTTGGGTGGTTCTGTAATGGTTTCGGTGATAAGTGGAGGGATTTCATCCACATCGACATCAGCATCTTCAGTTGATTGTGAGGGGTTAGGTTCTGCAGTAGATTGTGGAGGGTTTGGATCAGCAGAAACGTTAGCGGTTGCAGTTTTGGTAGGAGCACTGGAGGCGGAACCGGATACTTTCTTCCTTTTGTCATGTTGTGGCTGATCGTCAGGGTCGGAATCATCATGTCGACGCTTAGTGGCAGTAGTCTTTTTGCAGGATTCGCTTTTCTTTTCGGCTTTCTTGATAGACCTGATAAGTGCCTTGCGTAGATCATTTTCTTCCGGATCATTCACAATAGCTTCCAGTAATTTACCTTTGAGATCACTTATGGAAGGTTTGGGAGGAACAGTCTGAACAGTGATTGGTGTGGTTTGAAACCGGTTAGAAACGAGCTCAGCCAGATTCCTGTTGACATAGTGCCTCACAGCAGAAGGAAGTTCCTTCTCAACATACTTCTTAACTTCCCCAGGTAATCTCTGTTTCACCTGGTCCTCAACTGCTTCATCCACTTTATAAGTTTTGAACGCTTCAATAACAAGCTTTTGTTCATTAACTTGTGACTGAAGCGCGTTGTATTGATCACGTAATGATTTCAACAGGCTTGAGTGAACCACAGTTGTGTTAGGGATTAGAGGAGGACTTTCAGGTTGTGATAAAGGTTGTTGTTGTGGTTGAGCTGTTGGTTGTCCTTCATCGACTCCTACGATGTCAATAGGGGTATCTTGACTAGATTCGAGTATCTCATCCTTTTTCTCACCATCCGACTCCTCATCATCTTCATCATTTACTTCTTCTTCATCACTGTCTTCTTCACTTTTCGATTCGTCTTCTTCATCATCACTTTCTTCATTCTCGGATTCCACATCATCTTTGTCTTTTGAAGCTTCAACTTCAACTTCAGGTTCAGCTGGTTTATCGAGTGATTTGTTATGATCAGAACTTGATGAATCAGCTTCATCTTCAGAGTTATCTTCACCTCGTTCAGAAGATGATTCGGTTTGTGAATGTGTTTCTTCTGATGTTTGATCTTTTTCTGATTCTTGAGTTGGGCTTACAGGCTTTTGAGTTCCAGAACCTTCACCTTTCTTTGTAACTGTTGCGATTCTTTCTGCTTCCGATTCTTTGCTTTTTCTTAAGGTTAGTTGCAGTTGTTCATCTTCTTCGGATTCAGACATTGGTGAGGTGATTGATTCTTCTTGAGTTTCAATAGATTTTCCCTTATCTGGCTTCTTGCTTGAAATCTTAGTGAGTTTTTCAGTTTCTGTATCATGATGAGCATCTCCTTCGTCATCAGTTGGTTCATCACGAATTGTAGTTACTTTCTTCTTAGGCTCTCTTGTGACTCTTTTGGTTCTGGATTTGGGAATGGTTGTAGAAGCAACTTTTGAAGTTTTCTGTTTAGAAGTTCTTCTTCTCTTTGTCTGAGTCAAACCCACTTTACCGATTTTCTGAGCTTCATCATACCAAGTGTATGCCTCAGTGTCACGTACATCATCAGGTATCAGACTATCGGGAATTCTCATTCCTTGTTTCTCAGTGTTTGTCTTCTGAATCCTGGTTTTAGAGTAATTATGATCTATAGAAGGGGTGTGTTTCTTGTCTTCCGATCTAGGATCAATATCAGGGTGTTTCTTCATGAAATGAGCAATGAGACACTTAGTAAATCTGAAGAATGGGATTCTTGAGGTAGATGATTTGAGAAACTGTCTTGCATGATTGACCATGTCAATCCAGATTAATTGAGCATAGTCTATCTGAACTTGTTTGACAACCCCCCAGAAGATCTGCATTGTTTCAAGAGTAGGATGTTCATGACCGGTTTCTCTCCCTGTTAAACTGTTGGCAAGAATTGAGTAAAGTGTGAGCCAGGGTTGTGGAATGTATTTCCTGTCAACGTGGGATATGTTTCTTAGTTTGATTTTTGATTCATCGTACTGAAGTTCCCGAAGAAGTTTGATAACATCGAATAATGACGGCATATGAGGGAACTTTTTGAGATTCGGCAAACCGAGAACAGTACGGAGGGTTTGTACATCGAACGTAACCAGTTTGTGATCGAGATGAACCCCCAGTGACTTTTCATCTTTGCTGATTTCAATACTCTCCCAGAACTGTGTTAAGTAGACCTCAGGTACTTCAGTAGTGATGGTGAGGAGGTTGTGAATGAAGTGTCTCTTAAGGATTTCTGGAATGATAAAACAAGTATCATGACATGTGATTGAGTCAAGATCTATCCTGTGGTTTGTCTTAGCAATAACTCTTTCATCTCCTTGAATCAATTCGTGCCTTGGTGTAGATTTCTTTGCCATAATGAGACCTGAAATGATTCATAGACCAACAAAGATCACAAGGTGATTAGCTTGTTAGTGTTAGATAAACGAGTAATATCCGAAAACAATTGCTTAAGATAAAGTCACGGATTCAACTTATGATAATTCTACCAAGAGACATTCACATTCCTCATTAGAATCAATCACAATACTAAGATAAACATGAAACTCGATCATTTTACATTGATGAAAAATCCATGACTTGACAAAATTAAGAAAAATTTCGGCAGCATTACTTTTCATATATGTTGAAAAATTAGAACCCATACGTGATGGTTCCATTATGAAACTCCTGTCTCGGAGTGAAATAAGTATACCATTAATAGCACAACTCGAAAGACAGTTAAAAAAAATAATATGTTCCAAACTCGATAGACTTTTAGGAAAAATTAGAGTTCCTAACTCGAAAAAATCCATTAAGTTCCAAACTCGATAGTTGTGACTCTAACTCGAAAAAAAAAAAAAAAAAAAAAAAACTGTTTTGGTTACAAACTTGATACACAGTTGTGTCTCTAACTCGAAAAGATGTTTTGGTTCCAAACTCGATAACATTTTGTATCAAACTCGATAGACAATTGAGTTTTCTAACTCGATATGCACAATCCAGTTTCAAACTCGATAGTATCTTAATGTCTCAAACTCGATAAGACAGATGGTTCCAAACTCGATAAAGCAGATGGTCTCAAACTCGATAGAGTGTTAAGTCTCAAACTCGATAGAATGTTAAGTCTCAAACTCGATAGAACTAGGGTCTAAAACTCGATAAAGACTCAAGTCTCAAACTCGATATCCACTTATATCTCAAACTCGATATCAATTTTAGGCTCAAACACGACAACAGTTATAGTCTCAAACTCGAAAACCATTATTAGTCTCAAACTCGAAAACAAAAACACTTATGAGTCTCAAACTCGAAAATTGATAAGGTACACAAAATCCAACATCTGTTGCAAACTCGATAAGCCCTAGGTGTTGCAAACTCGATAATCTCTGATCAAAAATCACAATAAGCAGTGCCAAGATTCAAGGAAAAATCAACCTAAATACAGCCAATCATACAAGCTCAGTTTACTCAGAAGAAAAAAATGGGCTTATGAAACTTAAAACACCTAAGGATCTCTTAATTGAGGTAACTACAATTTTAACCAAGTTGGAGATAGTTTCAATTAGTCATGCCGCAATTGACTATAACCATTAATTAACCTAAATCTCAGCATGCTAAAAACACCCAAATCGAATAACACACAAACCCTAGACCCTCGAATGGACACAGATAAACATTTAAGAGCAAGTAAAGAATAAGTAATTGTGAAAGAAACTCACAATCAATAACACAACCTTTTGGGAAAAAATTTCTTGAATTCTTGAAAAAAAAACTTATGGGTTTGAATTAATGTTGGGCGCGTTTGGTGTCTTCAGGGAATGAAGAAGAAAAAAAAACATTAAAACCGTATAAAGAAAACTTATACTTAAGAGTTTAGAATAATGTCACTTTTGGCCCTCCTACTTGTAAACTCTTATAAGTTGTAAAACTTAACACATTTAGTCCCTTAACTTTTAATAAAAAATAAAACATAACGAGAATAAAGGATGTGGCCTCCTCTTGAACCAAATATAAGAAGTAATTTTGAAAGTCTTTTAACAAGCAATGGTTCAGGAGGAGTCGAGATTGAACGAAAATAGTGATGAAGAAAAAAAATTGAGAAGTAACGAAAGATTAAGAAGTTAACAAAAAAAATCTTTTCTCCCCCTCAAGATATGCATGTAATAATGATTTGTCAGAAAAAAACGTTGTGAACTTGCATATCTTGAACAAGGGATTTTTTTTTTTTTTTTTTTTTTTTTTTTTTTTTTTTTTTTGAAAAATATTTACAAAGATAGTTTGATGTTTGACGATCAATTGTGTTTTAAAAACTTTTCCAGATCTTCTGGAGTCAAACATCGCATACCAATTTGGTGAACTAGACTCGCAAACCTGGATGGTGCCAGGGATTTGGTAAGTAAGTCCGCCAATTGGTACTCAGTTCCAACAAAATAAAGTTCAACTGTACCCCTTTCCACATGCTCTTTGATGAAATGATATCGGAGATCGATGTGTTTGGATTTGCAATGATGTACTGTGTTGCAGGAGATAGCAATTGCACTTTTTGAATCACAGTGGATAGGAATCCTGTTGAATAGGTAGCCATAATCCTTAAGTTGTGATCTCATCCAGATGACTTGAGCACAACACGCAGACATGGCTACGTATTCAGATTCTGTAGACGACAGTGAAGTGCAGTCCTGCTTCTTAGATTGCCATGACACAAGTTTGTCTCCGAGAAATTGTAATCCACCAGATGTACTTTTGCGTGTGTCTAAACATCCTGCATGGTCAGCATCTGAAAACGCAATTAGTTCAAAGCCAGAATCCTTCGGATACCAGATCCCCAAGTTAATGGTTCCCTTTATGTATCGAAGGATTCTCTTGACCTCACTGAGGTGTTTTTCAGTTGGTCTGGACTGATAGCGGGAGCACATGTAGACAGCAAAAACTATATCAGGTCTACTAGCTGTGAGATACATGAGGGACCCAATCATACTTCGGTATTTGGTAGGGTCAACTGGAGTCCCATGTAAATCAGCATCTAGCTTTGTGGTATAGCCCATTGGTGTATTATAAGTATCACAAGACATCATTCCATGTTTCTTTAAAATTTCAAGAGCATATTTAGCCTGATTTATAAAAATTCCACGGGGTGATTGATGAACTTGAAGTCCTAGAAAGAACGAAAGTTCACCCATCATGGACATTTCAAAATTATCTTTCATTAATTTTGCAAAATCATTAGAGTAACTTCTTTTTGTTGAGGCAAAAATGATGTCATCGACATATATTTGAACAACAAGTAAGTCCTCCCCGTAGGTTTTTGTAAATAGTGTGGGATCCACCGATCCTTTAGAAAATTTATTGGCCAGTAAGAAAGTAGAAAGTTTGTCATACCACGCCCGTGGGGCTTGTTTGAGTCCGTAGAGTGCCTTTTTGAGTCGGTAAACATGATTAGGACGCTCAGGATCAACGAAGCCTTCTGGTTGGCTGACATACACTTCTTCACGGAGGTCTCCATTGAGAAATGCAGTTTTAACATCCATTTGGAAAACGACCATGTTCCTGTGTGCAGCATAGGCCAAAAAAATCCGAACAGCTTCATGTCGAGCCACTGGAGCAAAGGATTCAGCAAAATCAAGACCTTCTAGTTGAGAGTATCCTTTCGCTACCAGACGTGATTTGTTTCGTATGACAGTGCCTTCAGCATCAAGCTTATTCTTCCATATCCATTTTAACCCAATGACAAAGACTCCGTCAGGTCTTTCAACTAATTCCCAGACTTCTAATCTTATGAATTGCTGAAATTCCTCTTGCATAGATTCAATCCAGTTGTCATAAGTCATTGCATCTTTAATGTTCTTGGGTTCTTCATGACAAACTGTGAGTGCGTAGATGCAAGTTTCTCCATCAGTGTGAAGTCGTTGTCTTGTCATAACAGGTGCATCTGGATGGCCAATAATATGAACTAGAGGATGGTCTCGGGTCCATTTGTGTGTTGAAGGGTGTAGTTGATAAGTATCTCGCATGTTAGCAGGATCCAAATTGCGTGTTGACGACTCAGCTATTTCAGGAACAGTAGGAGCCGTTGCAAACGGGTTAAAGAACGCATCAGGATCATGCTCTGCGGATTGTGGAACTGATAGTGGTGTTGGATCTTCAGCTGAATGGCGGGAGTTAGAAACAGTTTGTTCTACTGTAGATGGTGAAGCAATTGGAGGACCGTCTCTCTCAACAGTTGTAGAAGTTTGTTGAGGTGAGTCTGGTACATGAATATTGTCAGGTTGAGCAGCGGAATAAGGTGGGACCTTTGTAGGACGGTATTCAATTGTGTCATCAAACAGTGGAGCAAACAAGGTTTCCAATTCTTTGCGGTTGAGTGGCAATGATTCAGCCGAAGATGCCGGAGAGTTAAGACGGTTGAATTCGGGTCCTAAGCTGTGTTGCTCAGAAGCCATCTGGGTGAGTTCATCAAAATTAGCATGAATGGTTTCTTGAATTTCTCTTGTACGACGATTCCATATCCGAAAACCTTTGGAATTTTCACAATATCCAACGAACACTCCGATGTCAGCCTTTGCTTTAAGTTTCCCTAAATCATCACGATCATTTTTCGGATAACAAAGTGCTCCGAATACATGAAAGTAATCGATGTTTGGTTTCCTTTTGTGAACAATTTGATATGGTGTTTTGCGATGGCGTTTTGTGATCATGCAACGGTTTTGAGTATAACATGCAGTTGAAACAGCTTCCGCCCATAAGTAATCTGGTAATTGAGCATTAATCAACATAGTTCTAGCAGCTTCCACTAACGTCCTGTTGCGTCTTTCAACAACTCCATTCTGTTCTGGGCTTCTAGGAATAGATGTTTGATGTTCAATTCCCACTTTCTCATAATAAGACCTAAGTGTCTGATTCTTGAATTCAGTTCCATTGTCAGTTCTGACTATTCGGACCGTGTTGCGTAACTGAACTTGAATTTTAGTGAGAAAGGTGATGATCATGGAAGGAGCCTGATCTTTACTTCGTAGAAAATAAACCCAAGTCCATCTGGAAAAATCATCGACGATTACTAGTATGTAGCGTTTACCGTTGATACTTTGAACACGCATCGGTCCACACAAATCCATATGAAGCAGTTGTAGAACATGATTCGTACTGTGTTCAGGTTTTGATGGAAAATGAGCCCGAGTACTTTTTCCTTGTTCACAGGCAGGACATAAGTGATCTTTGGTGAAACGGAATCTTGGAAATCCCTCAACAAGTTTATAACGAGCAAGATCAGTCATAGTTTTGAAATTCAAGTGTGAAAGACGTTTGTGCCATAACCAAGATTTAGTCGATTCTGCTTTGGAGAGAAGACATATCGGAGATGTTGCAATCATATCTGACATTGATATTGTGTAAAGATTGGAGCCACGGGAGCCAGACATAAGGTCATTTCCTTGTAAGTCACGAACAAAGCAAGTTTTCTCACGAAATGCAACTTCTAGATCCCCATCACAAAATTGACCAACAGAGAAAAGGTTGTGTCCAAGGCCATCCACATAATAAACACGGCTTATTTCGATGTTCCCACTGATAAAGTCACCATACCCCATGATTAAAGCGTAATGATCATTCCCGAATCTGACAGTACCAATGAACTTTGAGACAAAGTTGTGTAACAGTTTGAGATTGCCTGTCATATGTCGGGTGCATCCGCTATCAACAATCCAGAGAACAATCTGTACCACCTGCATCACAAGAAGAGGACACGGATGGAACAGAAGTAAGGGTGGAACCCAAAGAAACTGCGGGTTCCAGTTGGTTAGAAGCACAAGTATTCAATAATTTAGGAATCCATTTAAAATCAGGTTTGTGTTGTAACCAACGTTGCCAATTCCAACTAGTTCGAGCTTTCTTAATGGTGTATTCACTAGTGTTTGGCTGATTCCTAGACTTGTTCTCTGCACCTATGGGGATAGCATCAACTTCATTTGAAACCGTAGAAGGCGGCTTTCCTAAGATAGACTTAGAGGCAGTAGTGGGCCTAGAAGGAATGCGTATCCTACGTTTCTTATGACGATGAAGTAGAGAATTAGCTATACATTTTGTATGATCACCAGATGAAACGCTTTTACGACAAAACACACAAGATGCATTAATATTCAAAACATTTAAAGGTACATCATTCGTTACATTTAGATTTTGATTAGAATTTGCCAGATTAGAATCTAAATCCGATGCAACATGAGTATTATTCAAATTCCTAAGGTGATCTTCTACTCCTTGAGCTTCTAGTGATCCTCTCTTACGTTGCCAGAGCCTATTCGTCTTTTTACTTTGTCGCTTGGGTCTGCTAACGCTATTAGGGGAGACTAGTCCTGTAGAAGTGGAGTTATCAACATTAGTATTTTGAATAACCTTTCCTTTATTAGTTTTGTCTAATTTATACATTCCTGGTGCGATCACCGTGGTGTCAGCCATCTTTCCTTTTTCAAGTAGCTTTATTTTCTCTTTTAACTCTATGATGATGTGATTCTTATCTTGAATATTTGACTCAAGTATGCCATTGCAATATTTAATGTCGATGTGGTTTTGTAGAAATGCGTCATTTTCAATTTTTAAATCCGCAATTTCCTGCTCGTATTTGAGACACAAACTTTTTAAAGACTCATTGGTTTTGCAAAGCTGACAAGAGTTTGAAATGGTATGACTTTGAAACTTCAATTCCCTTTCAAGACTTTTAGCTTGACACCATTCAAGCCTTTGATTGAGTAGACTGATTTGTTTTGAAAACTGTTTTGTCACATCATCATTCTTTTTCCTCAGATTATCATTCTCATGTTTCAGTGTCTCAATTTCCACATTCAACAAGTTATTGTCAACACAATGATCATGCTTAAGCATAGAAGTACCAGAATTATAGAGATCATTCATGATAACAGACAAAATATCAGCACAGAGAACTTGTTCCAAGAGTCGATCAGCATCATTTTTGAAAACTTTAGTTTGTAGCTTTTGGACCAAAATCTCATTTTCAGCAGTGTCAAAAACGTTTATCATATTTTTGACCTCCTTTTGAAGTTCCTGATCCCAACGTGTAGCACATAGACGAAGGTGTTGAACAATTGGTTTCATTTGTTTTTGAAAAATATCTCTCTTTTCTCGCTCGTAAGCGGATTGAAAAGTTTCAATTTTTATTTCAGAATTGCGTTCAATTGTTTCCTCCAAAATATCGATGTCTTCCATAAAGGTTTTGAAATAATTTAAGACACAACATCTTGGTAAACGTGTAAGTTCACCGGATGATGGTAAAGGACCATTTATTTGTGCTACAGTTTGGACAGGGGCCTCATTGTGAGATGAAACATATGACTCTTTGATAAACCATGATTTCTCAGGTAAATCCTTTTGAGTAACGAACTTAATTGGATTTTTTGAATAGTCATATGGTGTGCAATATTGAACATTACTCATTTTTGACCGACTCTCGTCTTCAAGTTCTTCTTCTTCCTCAGTATCAAAAACAACAGCACGCACAATTGTATCATCAAGCAAATAATCCATACTGTAAATTTTAGGAGTATCTTTGAATGCATTGTGAAGAAACATTGAATTGTAATCGCCAAGTGCAAATCCTGTACCGGGTCTCGGTTTTAAAGTAAATTTCTGAATTGTTGTGACAGAGTTCCCGTGTTTGTAAACAATGTTACGAAATTCTTTCAGTTGTTTTTCAAGATCAACAATATCACCGAGTAAGTTATCTATGTACTTCCTTTTTCGTATTTTATGTTCACAAAAATCTTTTTGACAACTTGACAATTCTGTTTCTGTTTTTGAAAGTTCAGTTTGAAGACATTCAACTTGTTTTTTTAATTCACACTTTTCACTTTCGAGTTTTGAAATCAACTTTCCGTTTGACTCGATTAAATCTTGCATTTTGCGTTGAAGATCTTGTTCTTTGTTGTATGAATCGTGAAACGCTTTTTCAAAACTTTTTGCATTTTTAATCTTGTCTTCCTGATTAGAAAGCTGAATTTTATAACATTCAATATCTCTTACAAGTGATGCATTTTGTTCTTTCAAAGCTTTGTTTTTCTCGTTGCATTTTGTTATTTGCACTTGTTGAGCATCCAGTTGTTTAGATAACAATAGTAGGTCAGGGTCTGGATCAAATGATGGTTCATGTTGTTCTAAATAATCATTTTTATCATTCTCAATAGGATCATCAAATGAAACAACTGTGTCATCATCAAATATGACAACTGTGCTTATTTGTTCATCTGTTTGAGAAGATGAAGATGATTTAGATGGAACAACTTGCGCCATATCTGATTCATAAGCAGACGGTGAGACTATATCATTAATAAAGCATGCATTGAAGTCATGTACCTGAGACAAGCCGTCAGTGTCATACACTGGACCTGAATCATTGAGCTTAAGTTCCTGCATGTTGGCCATAAGCATCACAGCAACATTGGCTTCTAGATCTTCCATGTCATCATCATTGTGTACATTTGCCATGAAGTTGTTGTCCTGTTCAGGGAAATGTCCATCCTTTTCATCTTGAAGAGCCATGAGTAATGCCTGCTTGTGAAACTTACTACCCCGAGTTCGCGGTTTAGGACATGCAGTCGCAATATGACCTTGTTCATTACAGTTATAACACCACACTGCATTCCCTGAGTTGGAGTTCCTTGTTGTAACTGGTGCAGACCTTTGCTGAGAAGATCCTGAGTTGTTCCTGAACCCCTCATTGTTACTAAACCTCTGACCATTCCCATAATTACCTGAAGAACTTCCTGAACCAGATCGACCAAAGTTACGATTCTGAATTTCCACTCTTCCATCATTGACAACAGCTTGATTCCTTGTGTTAGAAGATGAACGTTGACGGTTGTTCGTTTTGTTGGAGAATTTGCTAAAAGCACGAGCAATAAGAGCAAGTCCCTGATTCAACGTATTAAAGTCATCATCGTCATCATCATTGGAGTTGGAGTAGTACATAGCATCATTGTTTGACGGAACAAGTTGAGTAGAAGTATCCAGTGGAGATGAATCATAAGGGACCATTTGGTTCGAGGTGGAAGATTGTGGATAACTGAAGTAGTTCTGCTCTTGAACATATGCATGATTTGACATTGGTGGTGGAGCATAGGGAGATTGAGCTACGAGAGCCAAAGAATTTGGTGTTGATGTTGGTGTGTATCCTCCTCGTAGAGCTCTATCTTTTTCCACTTCAGGTTCATGGTGTTTCAGAAAATCATACAACAAACCATATGGAGCATCATGCAGATTCTTTGTTTGACGAACAAATGTCACATATTTATGCCAATCAGGGCCAAGACTACCAACAAATTTGGAGTTCACAGCGATCCTTGGTACTGTGATTTTATGACGTTCCAGATCATTGACCACATTTGTGAAACGATGATAGTAGGATTCAAGTGACTCTCCAGGTTCAATTGTGATGTCAGTGTATTCCATGTAAAGCTTGGATTCCATGTCATCTTTGTTCAATTGAGTGCCTTCCATAAGGAGATGAACGTGTTCCCACATAGCTTTGGCTATTTTCTGAGCATCGACACTTCGATAAATCGGATTAGGGATACCTTGAAGTATATAAGCCATTGCATACTGATCAGCTTCACGATGTAGTTTCTGTTCTTCAGTGAGTGCAGTTTCTGGAAGAGGTCTTTCACCAGGAGGACGTGGAGGATCAGCATTTGGATCACCAGCTTCAAATCTTGTTGGCCACTCAAATGGTCCTTCAAGTATCACTTGCTTTAAGAACTGCCCATGAGGTTTCTTTAGTTCAAGAAATCTTAAGAATCGACTTGACCATTGAACATAATTCCCAGGTGTTAACATTGGAGGTGTTTCAAGTGATCCTGCCTCATGTCGGGATTGTTGAGTTGTAATAACTTCACACATTCTGTCAAACCAGTGAGGTTGTTTGGAGGAAAACTGAGTGGTTTGTTGTAGCCCTTGATATGGTTGCTGTTGAGGAATGAGTTGTTGTTGCATCATTAGGTAATGTTGTTGTGGATTGTATTGAGGAGGTTGTTGATTCATTATGTGCGGAAGGTATTGTTGTTGCTGATACTGCTGAGGTTGTTGTTGCTGAGGTGGATGTTGTTGAACATAAGGGAAATAGTGATTAGGTGGTTGAGACATCTTTCGTGATTATGGTAAACAAAGATCGTTAAAGATTAATAAAGGTTGAAATTAGTGTTGAGAAACGTGATATTAAATTCGGTATGTTAAGATGTTGTTACAAACTTGGTAGGTAGTGATTAGTCTTCAAACTCGATAAGGTCAAATAAGGAATCAAACTTGATAAGTCCAAACTTAAACTCCAAACTTGATAAGTCAGGAAAAAAAAATCCAAACTCGATAAGAAGTACAAGTCCAAACTCGATAAGTTATCAAGTCCAAACTCGATAAGTCTTCAATTCCAAACTCGATAAGTCTTCAAGTCCAAACTCGATAAGAAAGAAGTTTCCAAACTCGATAAGCCAGCAAATTCCAAACTCGATAAATCAGTAAAGTTCAAACTCGATAAGTAGTAAACGTCCCTTAACTCGATAAGGTAAAGAAATTTGGACAGAGTAACACTTTAAGAAAGTAGCAACTGATCCTAACTCGATAATCGATTAGGAGAACAAGGCTAACTCGCCAAATTACAAGAATCCAAACTCGATGGAATTAAGTTACCTAACTCGATAGAACTAGCTTAGCTTTCAAACTCGATAAGACTGTGGAACTTCAAACTCGATAAAACTTAATGTAATTCTAACTCGATAAAACAAATGGACCTTAAACTCGATAAAAAAACAAGTTAAACTTCTAACTCGATAAAGTTCAATTTGACCACTAACTCGATAAATATCTTATGAACAGTAACCGAATCTTTAGAAAATCACTTTGAAACCAAGTTTTTCTACCAAATCAAACCTAAATCAACCTATATAATCCCTTGGCGAATGATACCACTTGTTAGGTCACCATTTCTACAACATAATCACATAAAATTCTAGAGAGAGAAAGAGAGTTTAGAGAGAGAGTGGAAGGAACACCAAATAACAATATGAGACTAATAACCTTACTAGTGAACCAACCAACCTCAAAATGAGGTTATACATAGGTATTTATAGGTAAGGATTAGGGCTTCTCTAAACTTAGACAATATGACATACTTAGCCCTTAGACTTTCTCCAAACCTATAAACCAAGCATTAAAACTTACAAAATACATAATATAACTAATGTAATAAGTAAAGAATGCAACCTATACCAAAACTCAATGACCGACACTTGAAACAATAAAGTCTATTCCCAACACTTTAAAAAATAAAATCTAATTATAAACATATATGCAATGTAAAAATAACTTATTAAAACATACTCTTTTTCGATGATATATATATATATATATATATATATATATATATATATATATATATATATATATATATATATATATATATATATTGACAATAGTGACTTCCTTTTCTGTATCCAAATCAGTATTTTCAGAATCTTCATCATCACTAGACAAAATAAACTCGTCTTCTTCATCACGTTCTTCTGTATAAGAAATTAAAAATAAAAAATAATAAGTAAAAAAAACTCAGTAATTGTAGATTACTTAATTATAATGTAATTGTAGATTACAGCTGTTTAAATTTTAGATTACGGATATCTAATATATGATATCAAAAAATGCAATATATAATACACATAAAATCATTACCATACCTTCAACAGCATCATCTATCTCAGAATAGTTAACCTTTGACTTTTTTCGTCTATCCTGCTTTAATAAATATTGTTCTTCACCTAATAAAAAAATAAGTAACAATTTATTAAAAATATAAAAGTAATGATATAATGATTTAAAAAAATATATCAATGATTACCTTCATTTAGACGATCTATAAAACTTTTACGTTTCTTAGGTAATTCAGATTCTACCATTTGAAGATAGTTCCTTCCATCTGAATTACCTTCCCCTTCCATAATACCAACTAAGAATAAGATTAAATAGTAACAATTGTTCATTTAAAAAGTAAAAAGCTGACTTTATAATTTTACAGTTTTATCACAATACATCAGTTTTAGAGATATTAATGATTCACAATAACTTATAATTACAAAAATACCTGTAGTTGCTCTATTTTTATAAGATAACTTAATCCTTTTTGAAACTTCAGGCTGTTCTGAATTTTCAAAGTTGTATACGTCTGCGTTTACTTGATTTATCACTGTATCATCTAGAAAAATAAATAATAATAATAATAATAATAATAATAATAATAATAATAATAATAATAATAATAATAATAATAATAATAATAAAATAATAATAATAATAATAATAATAATAATAATAATAATAATAATAATAATAATAATAATAATAATAATAATAATAAATTTAATCAACTAAAATAGTTTATATAAGAGTCAAATATAATAAAATTATAAAATAATTAAATCATCTAAACATTTATCAAGTTATTATAAGAATCATAAACTAACTATCACTTAAAAAACATTAAAATATAATTAATATCGGAGTTCAAAGTATTCAAATTAAAAAAATTTGAAAAATAACATAATATCAATTTCTTATCAAATAAAGAACTCATTACTAGTTATTTGCTTGAAATATGATCAAAACATTTTATCAAACACTTAACATGCATTCAATCAGATAACAAGCGTAAGCAGAAAAAACATAACATCTACTTGTATATTCTAAAATAAAAAAAAAATAATAATAAGCTAAAAGATATATTAACTAAAAACTAACCTTGAGCTTTACTTTTAGTAGATCCTGAACAAAAGATTCTAACTGAAAAAAATAATAATTAAAAAAGTGTTAGAAAATAATATGAGAAGTTAACAAATAAGATGAAAAAAAACTATATAATTCACGCATTACGTTTTCTAGTTCCTTTGTTATCTGAAGAATTAAGAGAATCCACCGGATGACTCATTGTATCTAATTTGATTTCTAGTTGAACTTTATGATTTGTGATACTGCATGTTTGGTATATGAAACGATCACAATATTTGTCAATATAATAGTCACAACGATATTGGACTAATTTTTGGGTTTAATAACAAGTGGGCTCTTATCATGTATAAAAAGTTGATTTTCTAAATAGTCAAAAAGGCTAATAACTTTTTGGTCTAATAACAATTGGGCTTCTATCTTATGAAAAAAAAACACTTGCTTTTACTTAATTTTAAAGTTTGATATAACATATTTTTCTCTAGTTTTTTTTTTATTATAAAAAAAAAGAAGAAGAGGCTAGAGGAATGTTTTTAAACTAGTCGGATTTTGCAATCCTGTTCATTGTTGAGCGTTGCTGTTAGCTTGTAGCGTGTACCTTTTTTTGATGAATTGTTTCCGATTCAATCTAGTATTGTTTGTTGGCTGGTACTTTTGATGGTAGTAGAACTAAGTTAAAATACTTTGGATCAAATGTATTTGCAAAATGTCCCTTCGGTCATATAATTTTTTGTTTCTATACATACTTGGTCTGATAGAGAATCATTCAAGATACAGTGCACCAACATACAAACATGATAAGTTTATTGAATATTTTAATACAAACATGAACCACTTAGCTTGAACACTTGCGATACTCCTCGGTTTGAACTATTACATAATCTGAAAATAACTGACAAAGTTTAGCTGTGTACGATATTTTTCTTTGGCATTTCTGGTGTGATTCTTTTTCCAGTAATTTTACTCCATACTTTAGTAATTCTTTGTAGCAAAAGGTATTGGTGACAGCAACGGTAAAATCTGCCTGATGTTGTGCATGTCCAACACCGCTGAAATTCGAAGCCAATGGTGAATAAACGTTAAATTCTTAGTCAAATACATGGAAAAGTAATACCTATGGAAATGTAAACCGATTCTTTTCAGAGTCAAAATTGTACCTTATAATCCGTTGGGGCCTTAAACATGAATGTTGCAAGCTGCCTGCAATGGTAAAACTGCATGTATCTGTTTAAAAGGAACCAGATAATAATGTCAACATGTTAATATATGATTTTCTTTATAAGCACCAATATTGTTTTTACTTTTATAGTTATGTACCAAATGTTTTGGTCTTGTTATTTTTTAATTTTTTTTTCTGGATTTAGCTATTAATTCCCACTGTAGAATTAATTGCTCAAAGAGATTGTGATGTGAAAGGTTGGGGTTCTCTGAATCTACTTGGAAGATGAACTAATCATGAATTACTATTCATTGGGAGTGGCTCAAATAAGGGTAATTAAAGCTTGTAAGACTTTCCAATTACCCTCATTTCATTGCTATAAATATTAAGGCTGAGATATGTGAATCAAATAAACACATAGTAAAAAAAACCTAATCACTTCATTTTCTATAAGGAAAAAAAAACAAAAATGCAAACTCCAATGCCATTCTATAAAGAACTAGCTGCAGTCGCCGGTTCGAGCTACGTCAAGGATGTCATGGCTGAAAAATTCAAAAGGGAGGTAACCGTATTGAGGCTAGATGAGCTAGAGCTGGCCAAGAAGGCACAGGAAATCCGATCTCGTGTTGCTGAGAGGGAGCTGCTACTCGGAGAGTTGGAACTCTTGTTCCCTTTCGAGTCGACCCAGCGAAGCTTGCTAGAACTGAACACTCTTCAGACACAGGACTTGAAAGAGGCTGCCGAGATACTTGTGGCTGTGATGAAGAAAAAGACCTGTATTGACCAGTTGCTTTCCTCCGTTGAAAAGCTCAAGGCGTTGCCATACTAAGGGTTTTTTTGTTGTTAATATTTTTAGTGTTGGAAGTTTATGGGTGTTGTTTTGGGAACAATCTTTTGGTGGCAGTGGTAAGATGTAGTACTTTGTTTTTATCGTCTTCTAGTATCGTTTGATGTATTTGGCACTTACTTTTCGAACCATTTGGTGTTTATATATTATGTCTTCTTATTAGCTGTTTATAACTATGTGTGGTATAAAAGAGGAAATAACAAAACAACTAAAGGCGCCGAAAACGTAAAAAAGGAATACCTTGGAAGTCTACTGAACATACTTATTAAAGCGAATTCCACTCTCCGAAAACATGAACTTGTCCTTCTTTGTTAGTATACACGCATCTCAGTTTTGGTTTGACTCTAATCATCTGTAGACGCACAAAAAACTATTAAAACAAAACACCCAGTGGTATGAAACCTGTGTTAAAAAACTTGTGTCAACTACAACATATACTATCTATATTGACCATAGGGGCTTTTAACCCGAAGTCATTCTTAGGGATGCATGTGCATAGCTTAGTGCCGAATATACATTACCACACCAATGTTTTAAGTTTTCCATGGCCTTCTGTCTAGTTTTCCCTAAGATACGTTCCATAATAACAATACTTAAACACAACTTGCCTAACCCACATTCCACTCTACAAATAGAAATTAGACAAATGTTCTATCGAGTAAATAACAATAAAAACTAAAAAGAAGTTGGTTCATTAAACATTGTAACAAATAATTGAAGATGACTATGTAAAAAAGAGACCAAAGGCATGGTATACAGAGCTCACCTTTTGTCTAAGAGAAAACAACTTTCCGATTTTCCATGTCCTCTCTTGTTTTCCCTTGTATATGAGGTAACAAACCTATTTTGGAGTAAGCAGCCTAAAAACTCATAGAACACAACATCATGTTGGCTGTAACCTGAAACATAAAACAAACGGATAAGACATGATGAAATGACTACAGGTATATAATAATTCTTAAAAAAAATTAAACGAAAATGAAATCTCTTATGGTGTTCAGTCTATTGAAGCTGGCAAATCGAGAGCTACATTCCCACGTACTACGCCTATATTGGAGGCTCCCACCTTTTTAACACAACCCTGACATCAAAAAACAAGTCCCTGAATGTAACTATAATAATAACTAAATAGATTAGCACTGTCATTTTTTCTGATGTACCTTACCATTGAAGTGTTCGCGACGTCAGTGCTTAGGTACCAGTGAACCACCAGAGGAGATGACATGGTTATTCCAGTTAATATATTCAGATGCAAGCATGCTTTGTGGTTGAACGGCATGTCAGATACTTGATAGATAACTAGATTTCTCCAACTTTGACATACCATTCAATCAGCAAAGCCGGATTGCCAGAATAGTTAAATGCTCTTCCGATAACTACACGTATGTTGTTTATGAATGAGGAGGAGAGGAAGTGGTTTAATTTTTGTGGGTCAATGTTATTGGCAATCCATATTTATCGGGTAGATTGATCCACTATGCACCAACATCTCTGAAGTTTCATTCCTGGCCAGAAGTTCGGTAAACTTTTAAGTGGGTGTAAAATGAGAATACATTATCTTTGTATATTTGTTTCTCTCAAATATTGTGGTATGTAACATAAGCGTTGTTCATTATGAATATTGATACCTATTATCAGGACTCATTGAAACATTTTACAGTTAAACTACTTTTACCAAACAACCCATTGAATTCGTCTGCACACTATATGTCAGCTACCTCACCTCTATATCGACCAATGCTATGAATGAAGAACAAGTTGTAAGATATAACATTATAGTTCTTAAACCGGCTTGTTTAACAACTATATGATAAAGAGTGAGTACGATTCTCATTGTCAAGCAATATCTGTATTACTACCACTAAATACTAACTTTTGTAATCTAAAACATTTACAGATAAACATACTTGTTACATAGCAATAGTGAGCACCAACATCATTGGCAATAGATGTCTCTAAGACTATTGTTACTCAATACTTATCCCTGTCACTCAATACTCAATAAACTTTATTACAAGCATATAATACTGCACATGTTCAAAAAAGGAACTGTAGAAGTCTTGATATTGAACACTAACCATCAATGAAATCTAAAACAACTCAAAAAAAATATCGATACATGTATTTTCCTCAAATTAGTAATGTGCAGATTGGTTAGTGACTCATGGTGTGTGCATTCTTTTCATGTGAATAGACAGCAGGACAAAGGATTAGGGATCTCAATAAACAAATAAATAAAACTCATGTATTTGTATTTCTGTGTCCTTTACAACTCATATATTTGTATTTCTATTCAAGTGACCTACAGTTTATCACATGTTACATTTTCTTTAGATACAAAATCAGTCGCATGACTTAAACATTTCACCATTGATTATTCTAACAAAACTTATTATGAAATGAATATCTCATAAGTTGTTATCATGAAATGAATATCTAATTACCATTTAACCTGACAGAAATAAAACATAACACACATTTCAAATTAAAGAGTTGTTCGGACTACCTTATTTGTGACACCAACAGGAATTTCACCTACGTTGCCTGCCACAGCCTCACCCACCATTCAAAACACTAAAATCACAGAAACAAAGCAGACAATTAGATTCAAAATTTACCATAAACACAACACAAAAGCAATACATACTTACGCAAAAAATACGAAAAACTATTTACATCTCATGGTTACTTTCAGAAGAAGACAAAACACACAGACCAAACTCTTAAAACTCAGTGGCCGGTAACCAAGCCACTTCATAAACCTAATGAAACTAAAACAGACTAACTTTTCCCTATGTTTCACATGCCATACAGTAGTGAAATACAAAGACCAAAAAACAACAGAGGATTCAGGAATCTAAGTATAAAACATCATTTCAAACTCTACTACCCATGGCAAAACTCTATTATCAAAGCAAAACTCTATTATCAAGTCGTCACATCGACCTGTATTTTGTACATGGCATCTACAGCCATAGGTTTAGCACTGATTAACGAATGCCTTTGCTTTTTAGTGCAACTATTAGCTCTCTTATCAATTATATGTTTATTATACCATAAATTACAACAATATAAACACTGATACATATCAGAAAAAAGCTACGATCATTTACCATAACAAAAGAATATACTAATAAAGATAACCTTCAAATTATATTACCAACCATCAAAGTTCATACATTCCAGTTATCATTCCCAAAAAAAAAGTTCCATGATAACAAATCCATACATAAACTGAAATTTCCAAAGGCAGCCCTAACCAACATACATACTTCTAATAAAAATACAAAAGATAACCAATATATACCACATCAAGTGGCCAGCCCATCACTCGAAAATGTAAAGATTGAACTTCTTTTCTTCTCTTCCTTCACGAGCTAGATCAATAGCCTTGATCAACCCAGCAAGCACCTTCCTGTCTTTCTTTAAAGTCTCCTTCAGTCGGTCTAAACCAATGTCACCGTGCTCATGCAATGGCAAGAAACCCTCCCCTTCTTCCACCAAGTTCTCTAACCACTTAACCTTTGCAGCTAATTGATCACGCTGCTCACCAAGCACCATTAACAATTGATCATTCTCGGTATCATCCTGGGTAAATGCCATATGCAAGCAATCCTCAATTTCGTTGGAACTAGCAGCAGACTTTAACTATTGGAAATTAGGGGTGCGCGCAAGAGCATAAGCAGATGTTCTTTGTTGTGAAGCCATAATAGAAGCAACGAATTACAGAGATGGAGATTGAAATACAGTGGAACAATTAGAGAGGAAGAGTTTGAATTACAGAGATTAGGGTTTGCGTTTGAATGAAAAGGGGGGAGAAATGCCCTTTTATAAGCAAGCCAAAAAGGCGTTGACTGGTTCTATAAAAAAAATGCGTTGACCGGTACATACCATTTCACACAAAATGTATAGAGTTTAAAAAATAATATTGAGTTTACTATTACATTACATTAAAAAAAATGAAAAATACTCTAACACTTCACTATCACATTATATTAAATATATATATATATATATATATATATATATATATATATATATATATATATATATATATATATATATATATATATATATATATATATATATATATATATATATATATATATATTAAGTCTGTTGGGTTTTTATGTTTGTTTAATGGGTCGGGTATCCACAATCAATAAAAAATTATTAATTTTCTCTCTCTTAGATTCAATTCAAATACCTAAAACACATAAACCCTAAAAAAAATATTAAATTGAATAAACAATTCTGAGAAAAGTTAATCAAATATCGTAGTGATAAAAAACGAAAGTTAAATTAAAACTTGATGTCGAAGAAAAAAAGAAATCATAATTCAACAACAAATTATGTTCTTCAAATCGCAGAGTTATTAAGTATAATTTTCAGATCTTCGATTAATTTATATTGTAATTATTTTTTATCTTCTTTCATCTAGTTCCTTTTGTCTTTCAGCAGGCAGAGTACTAGTAAATGGAGTTCCCATCTTATCCAAATCAGCTTGTATTTTCCTAGCAAGTGCTTCTGAGGCTTTCATATCCAACTGAACCTTTGTAGTTGCAGCATCCTCTTTAGCTTGCCAGTGTGCAGCAACAAGCTCACTAAGTTTTTCATTAGCAAGTTCTTCTTTTGACTTCACTCTTGAAGGAATGTCCTGATCAACCAAGATGGACTTTCCTTTGTCTTCCTTAATTGAAGCAGTCTCAGGAGGAACAGAAGGCTTGTCAGTAGAAACATCAGAACATTCAACTTGTATATTTGCTGATGTATCATGAGTGCCACTTCTGGCATAGGATCAAGAAAAGTTTCCTTCCTAGAAGCATCAGCAGAAGTCTTATCAGCAGAGTGCTTTCTCCTTACATAAGTTACTCTGGAATCCTTTGGAACACTTGTATCAGCAGAATGAGTAGATGGTGCAGGCCTAGCATCAGTAGAATGAGTAGATGGTGCAGGCCTAGCATCAATAGCATTCTTCTGAACACTATCTAGGGTGGTAGCAGCAAGAAGTTCAAGTCCTTCCAAATCAATTGTGTCAGATGCTTTAGTAGATTCCTCATCTGATTCATACACAACACCTTTTCTCTTCCTGTTCTTGAGCTTAGCCTCCAACTTCTTGACTCTTCCAATGAGAGTCAGAACTGCTTTACTAAGATTCTTTTTGGTGAAATTCAGATCCTTCTCCAACTTGTCTACCTTAGTCACATACCTGTTCAACAAAGCAGATACAGAAGTAAGAGTAACAGGACCTTCAGTTACACCAACAGGGATATCTGTGGCATTGGAAGCATCATTGGTCCTATGAGTAGAATAATCTAAATCTATATCTACATCTACATGATCTTCAAAATTAGGTCTCAAGGGACTAGGTGTTGGAAGTCTTGTAAATTGTGGTGAGTGTACAGGTGGGCCAGGGCCTAAATTCTCATTGAGCACATGCTTAGGAGAAGTAGTATCCATTGGTGAAGGTACAGGTGTGGGTGACCTAGGAGAGGGTGGTGGCTGAACATCAGGAGCAACTGATGCACTTGCATCAGGAGCAACTTCAGTCCTGTCAGGAGAATCCTCTAGTGCTTGAGCATCAGGAGGATCCTGAACACCAGCAGCTCCACCAGCAGCTACATCAGCAGCCACTCCATCAGGGGGATTGGCCACAGGGGCATCAGCAGCTACTCCATCAGGAGCATTGCCAACAGGCAACATAGCAGGAAGTAAGGGTCTGTGCTCTCCTGTGTATTTGATTTTCATTTGAGCAAAAAAGCTTTTTAGTTAAACCCTTAACAGGCAAATGGGTAGGGTCATTGGTCTGAATGCCTAAAATAATTTGAAGAAACCTAGGATACATTGAATATTTAAGTTTGGTATCCTTAACATTACCAAGCATTTCATTGAATATATACTTAGAAAAGTTAAAGGTTCTTCCCTGAGAGAGACACACAATGGCAAGAGCAATGTCTGTAGAAAATTGATCCCATCCACCAGACTTAGAACTCATACACTGAAGCAAGGTGTGCGTCAAAAACCTCCATTTAGGGCAAAACAAATTCTTGTACCACACTTTCCTATCACCACTATAACCAGTAGCCCAAAGACCTGCAAGTATTTCTTCCTTAGGCAAATCACTCTCCCCACCTTCATCATCCAATTGTAGTTGAGTTCTGACCAAAGACTCAGTAACAACACATTCTTCCCCATCTACCATAGCAACAATCTCTGTTGGTCCATCTTCAACAGTTCTGGTCCTTGCCGTTTCCCAAAATTGTATAACCAGAGATTCATGAATAACATTTGGATAATGGATCAAGGCATAATGAATCTTGGATCTTTGGAGAAATTCTATCATTCCCACATAATCTTCATCACCCTTACCACGACCAAGAAAGGCATGTTTGTTATGATCACCTTTGAAAAGTACTTCAGCCATTGATTGAGAATAAGAAATTAGGGTTGGGAGTGCTGAAGAATGGTGAAATGGTTTTAAAATTTTATAGCGAGAGGGAATCAGTTAATTGTGAGTGGGATATGCACGTCATGGTTAATTATAGAAGTTACCAAACGTCGAATGAAACTAATATGAATTATTGGAAAGTAATCTTTGACCAATAATCGACTTAATAAGATCCCAATTAAACTGACTCGTCAGGAGGAACCAAGTCAAACGGCAGAAACCAAATGGTCAATCCGCAGCAATAAGTCAATCGTTGACTACGGTCAACCATACATTCAACAGAACCTTCCGCAGAATCAATCAGCAGAATCACGCCTTCTGTGGTAACCAAATATCTTAAAAAAATCTCTTCATTCAAATTTTGAATCACCCTTAATTATCTCCAAACCACCTCGCATTTATGGCAATGGTAATAAAGAGAGATGAAGAGATAGTGGAATGCATTGGAGAGGGTAAACAGAGTTCCCAATCCTAATGAGTCTCCCTTCATCTTCACTTCTTCTGATGAAGAGGATGATGAGAGTGATGCACTCTACAACCCCACAACTCCAGAAAAACCCCAGTCCTCTCGTCCAAGACGACCATCAAGAGGAAGAAAATTAAATCCCCCATTGCCAAAGACAAGAAAGATTGTGATGGGGTTGCCCTGTCCTCAGTGGCAAGGAATCTTCAACAACAACAGCAAAGGCAAGGTCAAAGTAGAATAGGAATTCTAGGATTGATAGGCTTGTATTGCTTGTTTTAAACTTTCAATCTTTTTGTCCTGTTTTGTACTTCTGAAGAATCAATAAAAATCTTGCCTTGTTTGTCTTTACTTGATTTGAATTCTTCTGAAAGAGTTGCATTCCCCTGAATAAATTAATCTATTATACATCATCAGCAGGAACAAACTTTAGGATTAAAATAGATGTTATCAGCAGCAAGTGGTCAAACCCATTGACTTTCATCTGAAGAATCCACTTAAGTGGACAACTTGCACAATTAGTAATTGCTGCTGACTCAACTACCTCCCATTAACTTGCATTTACTCATATTAATCCCAAATCAAGTCTTTATAAAGAAGTCTTCAAGGCATAAGCTACTCACAACTCATTAGTACACTTATAATATCTCACCAAAGCCTTTCTCAACACCCCAATCATGAAACCAAACCCCAAAATCATTGATATTTCCTCTAATTCTTCATCTGATACCACATTTGACATTCCTCAGATACAGAGAGCATACTACTACCTTGGTAAAGGACCTTCTGAGTTTTGTCCATCTCCTACCTCATCAAAAGAAACAGAGAAAGGAGAGGAAGCTCCAACTCCTCTTGCTATGGTTGTCCCTGATTTTACTCCTGTCACAGCATTCCTGACAAGTGAAATGGAGAGGGTTTGTGCAGATATGAGGAAGATCTATGTCCCTGAAGAACCACAGTCCTCAAAAAAGAACAAGGGTCCATTGAAGGTTGTCCTTGGTCTTGCTGCTCCCAAACTCTGGAACAAGGACATGCAATCCAGAGGGGTTCACAAGAGGATGCCTGACCCTAAGGACATGGGCAAAGGGAAGAGAAAGATGGAGTAGAAGGTTGGGCTGTGGGAGGTGGTGGTGTGTTGGTTGGTTGATTGTTGTTAAATGGTGTCTTTAATAATCTTGATGTTGAATGGTGTTGCTGTTGATGTATTTTCTGTTCCTTGAATAATGAAAGATCTTTTTATTATGTCTTTTACATCTGATTCCACTGATATAGTGTGGATCTTTGTACATCAGCAGGAACATAACCTGCAACCAATCATTCAAACAGAACACAAAAGAATAACCATAATAATACACAAAGTTAGTAAGAAACCTGCAAAACAAAGTTAGTAAGCATAATAATCTACATAATATACAACATGTACAATCCTCCCTCGAGGCATATGCCTCCCCTGAGGCTTATGCCTCCCCTCAAACATAGCATTCAAGGGTTAACCATCCTAATGGTGACAACTAGGTGATTAAACCTAGGTCCATCAAAAGCTTTTGTTAATAAATCAGTCACATTATCATCAGTATGAATTTTAAGCACTTGAATTAGATGCTTCTCATTTGCATCTCTTATAAAATGGTGCCTAATTTCTATATGTTTAGTTCTCTGATGAAAAACAGGATTTTTAACAATAGAAATAGTACTTTGATTATCAATGTAGATTTTAGTGTTCATGAAGTTAAACCCATAATCCAACATCTGATTCTGAATCCAAAGTACCTAACCACAACAATTGGCAGCAGCAACATATTCTGCTTCAGTAGTAGAAGTAGCCACTATGGTTTGTTTCTTGCACTGCCAAGAGATGAGTCTTCTACCAAGAAATTAACAACCTCCTGTTGTGGATTTCCTGTCCAAATTAGCTCCTGCATAGTCACTGTCACTGTATGCCTCCAACACAAATGGTGATTCCCTTGGGTACCAGAGGCCTAGCTTGGGTTGGCCTTTGATGTACTTGAAAATCTTCTTCACTGCATTTAGGTGGGAAGTCAGTGGAGTGACTTGATGTCTTGAGCAAGCACTGACAGCAAAGGTAATGTCAGGCCTAGAAGCTGTGAGATACATGAGTGATCCAATCATGGATCTATAGAGGTGAACATTCACAGCCTCATCTTGTTCATTTGGATTTTTAAGCTTGGGTGGTTCATATGGAGTAGTAGCAGTCCTCAAGAGGTCAAAGACAAACTTTTTCTAAATGTCTTTAACATACTTCTCCTGATGGATAAAAATCCCTTCAGGTTGTTGTTTGACTTGTAGCCCTAAGAAAAAGGTTAATTCCCCCATTGCACTCATCTGAAATTCACCTTTCATCAAATCTTCAAATTCCCTGCACCATGCTTCCTTTGTGGATCCAAAAATAATGTCATCCACATAGACCTGTACTAGAATGATGTCCCTGGAGTTTTTCTTAATAAAGAGGGTCTTGTCTATTGCTCCTCTTCTGTATCCATGCTCCAAAAGAAATGTAGACAATCTAGCATACCATGCTCTTGGTGCTTGGTGAAGTCCATAAAGTGCCTTGACAACTTTGTACACTTTCTTAGGATGATGGGGATCTTCAAAGCCTTGTGGTTGAGTAACATATACCTCCTCTTCAATTTTGCCATAGAGGAAGGCACTCTTGACATCCATCTGATAGACCTTAAACCCCATATATGAGGCAAAGGCTAAAAATAATCTAATTGCCTCAACCCTAGCAACTGGTGCAAAGACCTCAGTATAATCAATCCCTTCTTCTTACCTAAAACCTTGAGCCACCAATCTTGCTTTATTTCTCACCACAACACCTCTTGCATCCCTCTTGCATTTTAATATCCACTTGGTCCCAATTGCAAATTTCCCTGCAGGAAGATCAACAAGGACCCAAACATCTTGATTCTTGAATTGTTGCATCTCTTCCTGCATAGCTTCAACCCAACTAGATTCACTCAATGCCTGTTTAATGCTTGTTGGTTCAACTTGGGACAAGAAACAAGCAAACAGACAATGCTTTTGATCTGTGTGATTGTCTCTCTTCTGAGTAGATACATAAGTTAGAAATGCACATTGCCCAAAATTGGTATTCTTAATGGCACTCCTGGTGAGAACCATAGCATTTGGATCACCAATGATATTATCTTGTGGATGAATGGTGTTGATCCTTTTAGTTGCAACAGGATTAACATCAATGGAGGTATCAAGATTGGTTATTGTAGGGGCAAAGTCTTCATCATAAGAAGCTGATTGAAAAATGCCATCACTTTGCTCAACATTAGCAAGATCAGAGGGAATTGGAAACCTGCCATAAGGTTCATCCAAGCTTGTGGATGTTTCAGTGGAAACAGGAACTAAAGCAGAAATGCCTTCAGCAGAATCAGCAGCTGCATCAGCAGATGTATCAGCAGAACTAGATTTTCTTCTCTCTTCAACAGCAACTTGTTTTAAGAGTGCTTCAGTGTCTTGAGCAAATTCAAGACCAAGTCTTTTAGCTTCCTCAGCAGCTGCATGTTCTTGCTTTTTGAGTCTAGCAAGATCTTCTGCATAGGTTGAGTTGTCCACATCATCAGCAGATTTGTCATCAAAGGCTTCTTTGTTAGGAGGACCTGCTATTTGAATTGGTAGAGTAGATACAACAATAGTGGGTTCATCACATTCTGAATCACTGTCTGAATCATTCTGTAGGGTACCTGCACTGTTAGAAGATGACAATTGTATACCTGTAGAGGGGTTAGTTTTGTGTCTAGCATACCCCAAATAATCTGTTAAGTAATCAAGGTCAAAATACCATTCATGACCTTTTCCCTGAACATTTTCATTCTCCTCCAGAAATTTCAGGTTAAGAGTCTCTTCTATCTTCTTTGCAGCCAAGTTATATACCCTGTAAGCCTTTCTATGAGCTGAGAAACCAACAATATACCCTTCAGCAGCTTTTGCTTCAAATTTGCCTAAGTGATCACTTGTGTTCAGAATAGTCACTTGACATCCAAAAGGTTTCAAGTGTTCAATGGTAGGTTTCTTCCCTGTCAAAAGCTCATAGGGTGTTTTATTATGAGGTTTGGTAATCAACACCCTATTCAACACATAACAAGCAGTGCCAACTGCTTCAGTCCAAAACATGGTGGGAAGTTTAGAGTCAGCAAGCATAGATCTTGCAGCCTCTATAAAGGTTCTATTCTTCCTTTCTGCAACCCCATTCTGTTGTGGAGTCCTAGGAGTGCTATAGTCTCTTTTAATACCCTTTAAACCACAAAGTTCAATGAGATTAGCATTTTTGAACTCTGTCCCATTGTCACACCTTATACCCTTAATCTTTTTGTTAAGTTGATTTTCAATGAGAGCCATAAATTCTTTAAGTGCCTGAAAGGTTTGATCTTTAGTCACCAAAAAGAATGTCCAACTAAATCTACTGAAAGCATCAGTAATTACCAAACAGAAGTACTTATGGTCAATACTCCTGATGGATGTTGGACCAAAAAGATCCATATGAAGTAGCTGCAATGGTTCTGAGATTGTGCTCACAGCAGTAATGGCCTTGTAAGAAGCTTTGTGTTGCTTACCCTTGTTACAAGCCACACAATTATGCTCATTAGTGAATATCTTGGAAGGAAGTCCATGAACAAGTTCATCTTTAGCAAGTTTGTTGATTACTTTGAAATTAACATGTGCCATCCTTCTATGCCATTTTGTAGATTCATCCAAGGATGCTTTAGCCACCAAACATGCTAGATCACCTTCTAGCTTGACATCATTCAAGTCACATGTATAAAGATTATGATTTCTTGGAACCTTTAGCAACACATGATTGTCATCAGGTAATTTGAACTCAGGTGAAAGAATGAGACAACCCTCTTCAGTGAAAAGTACAGGAAGCTTTTTGTCACAAATTTGTGAAACTGAGAACAAATTGAATCCTTGAAGCTCCTTCACATAGTAGACATTCTCAAAATCCACCTTTGGAGTTCTTATGGTTCCTTTGCCAGTGATCCTTCCTACCCCACTTTCAAACCTCACTATTCCTCCATTAAAAGGTACAAAGTCATGTAGCTTCTCCTGATTCCCAGACATGCTTCTTGAGCAACCACTATCAACAATACCTAAGTTTTTATTAAGAAGAGGATGTTCCTACAACAAAAAAAGTTAATATACAACAACATTAATATGTTAAGAGACTTAAGTCATGAAAGACTTGAGCCTGCCCTGTGGATCATTATGATGTACCCAAGAAGATGAGTTAGATCCACAATTATTCCTGGAATCCCTGTAGTTATAAGGCCTTTTATATGTCCAAGAACAATCTGCTGTGGACTTTTCAGCATAATCCCAATTAGCCCTTCCCAAAAACATTGGGTCATTATATCCATACCAATAATTAAATCCATAAAATGGTCTTGACCCATATTTATTTCTATTGGTATTCATATATCTATTAGCAGAACCAGACCTATCAGCAGGAACAGACCAACCAGCAGGAACATTGTTCGTTCTGTTGATGGGGCAATTTGTCTGTGGAACTAATGAGGGTTTGGAATAAGTATTGGTCCACTTTGGTCTAGGTCTATTATTAACAACAAAAACACCCATCCTCTTATCATGAAAATCACAATCCTTAATCAAATGCACTTTACTACCACAAACAAAACACTTCTTCTTCTTAGAAGATTTATTAAATCCAAAAGATGTCTTATTAAACATAGAATTATTCAAAGAAACACCAGAAAGAGAATTGTTTTGCAAATACTGAAAGGAATTGTTTTCAAAAGAAGTAAATAACAAGTCTTCAGAAGAGGCTGTCTTAGAAAGAACTTCATCAGCAACAACTTCAGAGTCCACAGACTTGTAGGATGACTTGTCAGAAAGCTTTATTGAGGACTTGGGTGAGTCAGACTTGGTCTTGGAATCACAGCTGGCATAACTAGAGGTCTCTGAGGCCTTGTCCCTGAAAGAACAAGAGACATATGTATTAGAATCATTACTAGATATACTTCTAGAGTCAGGGGAGTCATTGATCCTAATGCCAGTGTTTTCCTTTGACTCTGGTAAGTCCAACTTATGGGATGTAGGCTCAGGGGTTCCTATGGTTGGAGAATCTTCAGACTTGTTTGGCAAGTCTTTAGACTTTTTGCCAAACAGATGGTGTGAACCATCAAAGTCAGAGGTTTTGGTAGTAGGCATAAATACACCTCTGATAGGTCCTGGTACAGCATGCATCTCACCTTCCTTTAGATAGTTTATAGGAACAGAATAATTATGACTTTTCTTATCTAAATAGTGATTTGCTTCTGGACCAACATATTTCTTAAACCCTAGACCTATCTCAGATGTTACAGACTTACTACTGTAGAGCAACCTAGATAATTTATCACCTGAAACTAGCCACTCTTTATGCCTAGCTACTTCTTTATCCAATTTCTCTTGCAAAACATCTTTCTCAGACTCAATTCTAGCTCTTTCTTTTTCAGAAAATTTTAATTCATTGCTAGTATTTTCTAAATCTCTACTTAAAACTCTAATCTTTTCCTCATAAGCCAATTGATTCTGCTGAAACCACATCTTCTGTTGTTCTAAGGTTTTAAAAGCTTCTTTGTAAGTTGCAGCTTCAATAAAACAAGCATTATATTTTGGTTTCATCTCATCATAAGCTTCTTTAAGAGTTGTATATTTAGAATCACAATCACAAACACAAGTAGATACCTGAGGAGAGATTTCCATGAGCCCGAAGTCATCATCACAACTAGCCATGCAGGAGATTTGAGGAGAACTGCTTGTTGTATCTTCATGCTCATTCCAGTCAACACCAGCATCTATAGCAGTTACCAAGGCTTTTGATTCTCCAGCCTCCACCTCTTTCTTCTTGTATGCTGAATATCTGGTATTAGCTTCACCCTTCTTGGTTGTGCATTCTCTTGCAAAATGGCCAATTTCTCCACAAGCATAGCACTTCACTTTCCTCCTGTCAAACCAAGCTGCATCTCTACCATCAACATTGAGCTTTTTACCAACCTTTTGCTCAAATCTTCTTACCTTGAGGGAGAGCATAGCCATTTGCCACTTTAAGTCCAACTCTTCTAAAGCAAGTTCATCAATCTGCTCAAAATCTTCATAAGCTATCTGTTGTTGTTTATCAACTTCAGCAACAAATGAATGAAGTACATCTTCCATCACATTACTAATCTTTGGATGAGTTATTGGATTAGCATTTGAAAAAGACAATGTGGTAATGGGAAGACTTTGACTTGGAGTGGATGGACTTGAGTAAACTTGTGGTAATTATAACACCCCCAATTCAATGATGCAGCGGAATTCAAACTGGGTGTTACTCGACGGCACAACAGTCATAATAATAGAAAACGAACTCTAATTGAGTCGTTTTAAAAGATTTATCATTCAAATTATATAAATATCAGAGATTACAAAATGAGGTCCCAGATGGTTCCATGTTTACAATGAGTTTTTGAATGATAATAAAATTTATAGCCCTCTTGAATATCCGTGCCCTTCCGTGCCATCCTTGATCATCATGAACCTGAAATACATGCTTAAGAGGTCAACACAAAGGTTGAGTGATATTCATAGAGTTTGTTTAATGTTTGAACACAATATGTTGGTAGTGTGAGTTATAGGCTCACACCAATGGTTGGAAAACAAAGATGGGCTACGTTGTTATATGCCCGGAACGGTTATTATCAAATACTAAGCTTATGACACCAAAACGTTAACGGGTACCAATATCAATCGGCGGAGTTATCCCGGTAGGTACTTTGCCGTCATACCTAATGTCTCAAATATTAATGCATTTGTTTGAACTTAGTCAATACAAATGGGATTCGTCAATCCCAATAGGCCTATTCACAATATTTGCGCTCACTATTACTAGTGATTAAATGGTTCATAATAAGGGATCTTGGTTTGGCAAGGATGTTACTTAGTGATAATAAAACATAGTCGAATAGCATACAGTAGAAAGTATTGTGTTCGAGTAGAAAAATAATAGCATGTATCCCCCCCATGGGTTTGTAAAATAGTTAAACAATAGAAAGTGGGGCTATGAACTCACCTTGAGTTGGATGATGTTTAATGAGAATGATGCATATGCCGTGAGAACTTCTACGAGCAACCTAGAATAATTGTTGTTACTTAGGTTTGGAATAATGTCTAAGAATACGAAGAATTTGCCTATATATGTCTTGCATTTAGTCCATGATGTGGTACAATGTATAGTGTAAGTCTTTGAAAAGAAATGATTCATGAAACATGTATAGTTTATATATCGTTTACTACCGTTCGGGCCGACATAATTCAGAAGTCATGTAGTAAACGTTCGAGGAGCCAGGACACTTTAATTCGTAAATCCACAACTCATCTCGACGGTTTACATAATGAACTCCTCACATGAGGCTCCCTACTATTGTAGTAGTTGATAATATATATATATATATATATATATATATATATATATATATATATATATATATATATATATATATATATATATATATATATATATATATAAATTTTGATCCGAAAAGTTACATGTCCAATATTTGAATAAACTTAGGAAAGTTTATTTTTACATGAAGATTGTTATTAGGGTAAGTTTCTTAAGTCTTGTATGACAATTACTTGTAAGTTATCATGGTTCTTTAGATGGAGTAGATCCAAATTGCATGTTTAAGTTATCGCTAACTCTTTGACCCATGTTATCGCCTAAGTAAGTTTATATGGTCATTTAGTCATGGCCTTTGATGAGGCGAAAAATGGTCTGTTTTTAGGGGGTCATTTAAGCCCGAATCCGAATTTATTTGATCAAATATTGCTCTAAATCGTTCCTTTTGTGATTTTAGGTACTTTGGGAGTGAAATCTGGAAAAGGAAGCAATTCGGACGTTTTTGGAGCATAAAAGTGAAGAAAACGCCAAAGTCTTAATTTTCCAAGCTGGGAACAGTAGGTGACGGCGTCAAGAGTAAAACCTTGACGGCGTCAAGAGCAAATTTCATGAATTCCCATGACGGTCCAGAACAGATTTGACGGCGTCACGTAGGAAGGGCGTCAAGAGTAAAAGAGTCATGACGGCCTGGCCACGCATCAAGTCTTGACGGCGTCAGAAGTAGATTTAGACAGTCCGAGAAGAGTTTTGGCGGCGAGGTGACGGCGTCACATTGTTTGTCTTGACGCCGTCAGACCTATTTTTCTATATATAGTTTTCTAATTTTCACACATTAAGAGGAGAAGTTTTGGAGAAACCCTAAGTACGATTTTGGTGCAACTTTTACAGGTTTTTCAAGGGTTCCAAACCCTTGATACCTTGCATTGTAATTGAGATAAGTGTTCTTCTAATTCAATCAATATGTCTATGTGTTGGTTGTCTATATCTTGTTCTTGTCTCAATTCCACTATGCTAGGCTAGATCTCTTTTGTGTTTGCTTAGATCTAATGAAACCTAGATATTGATTATGTGTTGATTACTTGTTTATTCTTGTCTTGGATGAATGATTTATATGTTAGGCTTAAGAAAACTGGCAGATCTCCAAATGGTAACATGCTTGAACGTCTAAAGAAACATGAACCGAGGCGTACTAGGTCTTTATTGGTTGTATTTAATGCATGAGCCACTGTTTACAATCCCTATAGTTGTGCTGGGCATGGTGTAGGAGGAGATAAGAGCTCATAGAATTTGGGAGTTATGTATGCCACCCCATGAATGGTATTAAGGAATACAATCCGTCATCCATGCAATTATAACAAGTAATTAACGTGTAAAAGATATCTAGGGAGTAGTGAAATCTAAGTAAACACATTTTCTCCAATTACTGCTCACAACCATAGTTTTGAAAGGCCCAAGGCGCACTAAGGCGCAAAGGAGGGAAAAGAGCCTCAAGTCGAGGCGCATTCTAAGGCGCGGGATTCATGAATGCGAGGCGCACTAAATATATTAAGGTTTTTATAACATTTGTTACTGTTTATGTAGCTTAAATAACGCAAATAACATTAAAATACTAATACATGACACATATTGCTATTATAAAGATTAAAATGGATTATTTGTCACTTCTCAAACGGATCAACTCTTTGGTTTGATGACTTATATAGAGATTAAAATTCATATTAGACTAAATATGCTTGTATCCTACACTTGTAGACTTACATCTAACAAAGCTCACAATTTAACCCAAAATATCAAGCAAGCAACATATTAATATTCAAGGTACAATGCCACATTTTCTTGATAATATGTCGCAAGGAAAATACTTAATGATACAAAGTAACTTCTTAAATAAAATTTCAATCAATAAAATAAACATAAAATCAATTCAAATTTACAAATCATACAAATACTTACCACATGATTTAAAAGGCCCATGCATATAACTTATAAGACCCGTGTATCTTATCTTAATACTCAGAAAAAAGCCCAAAAATCCGTTACATCTCCGAGGCGCAAAAATCCCCAAGGCGCAAAGGCGCAAAAATCCCCAAGTCGCGCGATTTTTGTGGGATTCATGCATGTCGTGAGCCTCGATCCAAAAAAATCCCCAAGGCTAGAGCCTCGTGCGATTTAGCGCCTAGGCGCGCCTTAGGCGCGATTTTTAAAACTCTGCTCACAACCTTAGTATAATTAGTTTATTCTCATTTTTAGTATTTTATTTTGATTGCATATTAGTATTGGGTTAGTTGACTAGCAACTAATTGCTTTCTAAAAAATATAAAAACACAAAAATAATCATCCCTCACCTTTAGAACTAGTATTTAGGTTTTCTAATCCTAGCGACACTATTCCTAAGCTGAACGATCAATCCCCCGGTACTTGTCACTATACTATACTACAACGATCAAGTACACTGCCTGGTGGGGGTTGTAAGCTTCTCGAGATCCCTCGAGAGGTAAAACCTGTTGCGATTCCCACGCATCAAGTTTTTGGCGCCGCTGCCGGGGAATAGTTATTGTCTAGGTTAGGATTTCTTTTTATTAGGTCTACTTGCTAGATTCCTTTCTAGTAAGATTTTATTTTTTATTTTTAGGTTTTCTTTAGTCTATCTTATTTCTTTGTGTCCTTTGTTCGTAAACTATTTCGATGGATAACAATAACATTGATCGTTTGATTCCTGTTATTCATGTTTTTCGCCGTAGGATTTTCCAAATGCCAGCCCCACTCCCTCTAGTGGAAAATGAGAACCCACCTAACCTCTCACCCAACCACCACTTTGACAATAATACTGAGCTAGAAGAGTTTGATCATGGTGATGATCGTAGGGCTAGTCCTTTTTACTATTCAGACTCCGATGAGGATCTTGATGATGGCGATGTGATTAATGAGGATAGAATGGAAGAAGAAATAAACCCTCTTAGGTATGTCGACCCTAGAACTAGGATTGAGTGCGATAGTTTGTTTAACATGCAATTTCCTTGTAAGATCGGATTTAAGAGCTTTAACGCCTATCTTAACTCATCTCTCCCAATGAACATAATCTCGCGCAATGAATATAATAAAATCATGATAGATGAGTTAGAATACAAAGGGGAAAATATTGTGGCTAGGGCAATACCATTGCATGTGTTTGTAGGAAGTTTGGTTTATCTTGTTGAGTTCATGGTTATGGAGAATCTAGGAGAATTTATTGATGATAAATTGACCCAAGTTGTGTTTGGAAGACCTTTCAAACGGTTGACCAACCTCGATGAAAAACTCATAGAAGGGTTAATTACATTCTCGGATGGGGATGATGATTTCGTTTATCAAATGCCCCGCACACACCCTAGGTTCAAGGATTTTTCCATGGAAAAGTGTAGTAAGTATCCGTCTATAGAGATGTTAAGTGAAAATGATAAGAGAAAACGACTTGAGTATACTCATAAAAAGAATAAAAGATACTATCGCGGGTGCCTTGAGTTAGGGGATGATTATAAGAAAGATGAGGCGACTATTAGATGGCTCACTCTTGGTTATGTGAGCATAAGCGATACACGTTAACCCATGACCTTGAGTCTAGCTACAAGACTCGTAAATAAAGAAAAGTGCTTCTTGGGAGGCAACCCATGTTCTGTGTGATTTTATTTGTTTGTTTGTTATTTGCTTCCGTATGCATGTTTAATTTTTATTGTTGGTTGATCATGTTTCTCAATTAAAGTGTGGAAATACTTTACTTTGTTGTTTAGCCTAGTCTTAACTCCACCTAAAAGTATTTTTGCAAAAGATAAGTGTAAGGGGAAACCCCAAATATGTTTTTAAGAAACAAACCAATCATGATTCTCCACAATATTAAATGAACATGTATATTCGTATTTGTTAGAGTCAAATGCTTGTATTGAGTCATAATGAAGTTTTGCAGGATTTTCCAGGAAGTAGGACCAAGTTTTTCCAGAAATTTTCCGGAAACTTAACATAAGAATTTCTGCAGGTCCATTCTGACGGCGTCAGAGGATTACTCTTGACGGCGTCAGGAGTTAAAATATGGAAATTTTACCGGTTTTGTTTTTCTAACGGAGTCTTATGGTTTTTGTGAATTATTAAGTTTTATAATCTCCAGGAGATCTGCAAACTTCATTCCACAAGCATTATATCTTATCTTGTTTTCTAGGACTTAGAAACTTATATAGGATGCCGCCGATTTTACGTGAGGTTGTCTTGTCTATTTTGTCAGGTTTTACAGGTTATGTATGACAAGAAGATGATTTATATTCTGGAAGGGAAGCTTTGATCGTTCATTTTCTTGGAGGAAGATTTAACCTGGCCACCTAATAATCCATACCGAGCGAATCAGGGGAGTATTTGATTTCATTCTCTTTACTTTTTCACTTTTACATTCTTTACTTGAACATTGGGGACAATGTTCATCTTAAGTGTAAGGGGAGGGTAAAAAGATGATACCTTACATATGCACTTTCGCTTGAGTTTGTTTTGTTTGATGGTAGATGTGTAATAAAACTATGAGAAATACTTGTTAGTGCAATTTTAGCGCCAAATTTAAAATTTTTTACAACATTTAGGAGTGAAACTTTAGCCATAGCAAGCGTCTCATGGATAGGAGATTGTATGACTAGCACATAACCGTATATTCAGAAAAAATTTCCACCCAAATATGTGAGGTTCGCCTTTAGATTTGATAGGAAAAGCATTTACTATTAGTGCTTATGAGTGTACCGGTAGCATTTAGATTCTAGAACTTGCGTTAGTGATGCATCTCGAGACCGCTAGTGAGACTACATTCGTGTGGTAGGATTTACTACATGATAAGAGGCATTAGGATCACCCTTGTGTTAAACCCGTATCATAATTACTTGACCATTTAAGTCATATTACTTGGCTAGTTAAGTCAACTAATTTTTCCCACACCCTTAGCGTTGTACTCATTTTTAGTACACGAAACCCCTAGTACACCCCTCCGAGCCTATCCTTTCATTTCTAACTTTAAGCATTTTACTTAAAGGAAGAATTTGTTACACCCCACTTAAATGTACACCCAAATCGCCTTAACCTTCCGTGTATGCGCTCATTTTTAGCGCATTATTGTTATTTGTTAAACCCTAAGTTAACTTTCTAATTGATTACATGGTTGCTAAGTCGAGTCATATCCTTGTACATATTGTTTTGGGACGATTGGGACTCATGGGTAAGTACTTATTTATGGAGTAATGGGGAAGAACATCATTTATTACCCCCATATGTACGTTAATCTTAAAAGTGCTCCAAGTGTTTTGATTTTCTTAATTCGAGTCATTAGATTAGTTTAATGTAAAGTATGTAAAAATTCAAGTGTAAGGGGAATTTCCACTCCCTATGATGTATTATTTTGGATGGTAGGGTAAGAGTGTATGCAAAAAAAAAAAAAAAAAAAAAAAAAAAAAAAAAAAAAAACATACGGACTACCATCCCTTTTTATTCTATGTTTATTTTATGTTTTTGTTCTTTTTGATTTATTAGCTTAAGTCGAGTCTAGTCTTGGCTTGGCAACGCCTTATTGTACATGTAATTGACTAAGATTGTTAACTCGCCACCAGTAAAAACTTCCTTTATCCAACAAAACCGTGTATTTCATATCCCTACACCTAACGTTACAACCCTTTAAAAGACCTCTTTGATAGTTTATCCTAGGTGCTTACGCCATGTGGTGGAGGTTTGATCCTTTCCCAAGCCTATGGTAATCTATTTTGCTATAACAGGTAGTGAGAGATATCTTCCGTTTCCATATTGTAATTTACACTTTATTACACCCGAGAGATGTGAGTATCTAAACACTATTTGTGAGGTGCTTGTATATGACCTCCGTGCTTGTCTATTGGTCTTTAGTGGAACGATTATTTGTTGTAATTACTTTTATATTAGTGTTAAATGACCCCTAACTTGTCTTTTGAGTAGAATAAAAGCGCATTTGCTTAAGGACAAGCAAATCTCAAGTGTAAGGGTATATGATGAGGCGACAAAATGGTCCGTTTTTAGGGGGTCATTTAAGCCCGAATCCGAATTTATTTGATCAAATATTGCCCTAAATCGTTCCTTTTGTGATTTTAGGTACTTTGGGAGTGAAATCTGGAAAAGGAAGCAATTCGGACGTTTTTGGAGCATAAAAGTGAAGAAAACGCCAAAGTCTTAATTTTCCAAGCTGGGAACAGTAGGTGAGGGCGTCAAGAGTAAAACCTTGACGGCGTCAAGAGAAAATTTCATGAATTCCCATGACAGTCCAGAACAGATTTGACGGCGTCACGTAGGAAGGGCGTCAAGAGTAAAAGAGTCATGACGGCCTGGCCACGCATCAAGTCTTGACGGCGTCAGAAGTAGATTTAGACAGTCCGAGAAGAGTTTTGGCGGCGAGGTGACGGCGTCACATTGTTTGTCTTGACGCCGTCAGACCTATTTTTCTATATATAGTTTTCTAATTTTCACACATTAAGAGGAGAAGTTTTGGAGAAACCCTAAGTACGATTTTGGTGCAACTTTTACAGGTTTTTCAAGGGTTCCAAACCCTTGATACCTTGTATTGTAATTGAGATAAGTGTTCTTCTAATTCAATCAATATGTCTATGTGTTGGTTGTCTATATCTTGTTTTTGTCTCAATTCCACTATGCTAGGCTAGATCTCTTTTGTGTTTGCTTAGATCTAATGAAACCTAGATATTGATTATGTGTTGATTACTTGTTTATTCTTGTCTTGGATGAATGATTTATATGTTAGGCTTAAGAAAACTGGCAGATCTCCAAATGGTAACATGCTTGAACGTCTTAAGAAACATGAACCGAGGCGTACTAGGTCTTTATTGGTTGTATTTAATGCATGAGCCACTGTTTACAATCCCTATAGTTGTGCTGGGCATGGTGTAGGAGGAGATAAGAGCTCATAGAATTTGGGAGTTATGTATGCCACCCCATGAATGGTATTAAGGAATACAATCCGTCATCCATGCAATTATAACAAGTAATTAACGTGTAAAAGATATCTAGGGAGTAGTGAAATCTAAGTAAACACATTTTCTCCAATTACTGCTCACAACCTTAGTATAATTAGTTTATTCTCATTTTTAGTATTTTATTTTGATTGCATATTAGTATTGGGTTAGTTGACTAGCAACTAATTCCGCCCAAATCCTTCAAACCCCGAGATTTTAATTGCTTTCTAAAAAATATAAAAACACAAAAATAATCATCCCTCACCTTTAGAACTAGTATTTAGGTTTTCTAATCCTAGCGACACTATTCCTAAGTTGAACGATCAATCCCCCGGTACTTGTCACTATACTATACTACAACGATCAGGTACACTGCCTGGTGGGGGTTGTAAGCTTCTCGAGATCCCTCGAGAGGTAAAACCTGTTGCGATTCCCACGCATCAGCCTCGCCATGACCTTTGGTCATTGTTCCATGGTATTGAGACTCAACCTTGGCTCTAGCCATGGTTGTGGTCTTGAATCTAGGTCATAAGACCTCTTGGTCCTTTTAAACCATAATCATTATATAGTGACTTATATATGTAAAATAGCTGTTAATAAACTGAGAAAAATCTCATTCGTTATTAGTTTTCTGGAGACGGGCCCCTGAGTTTTTGAAGAAAATGTGATTCCGGACAACTTTCGTGCTTTAACTTTTTCATGAAACGGACCAGAAAGGCCTCTTTTTGCGTGTTTTAAGTTCTGTCACAGAAACTATTTTCGCAGTTTTGCCACAAAGTTTTGGTAGCTTCAAATGCTCATAACTTTTGACTCGTATACTCGTTTTAGGTGGTTCAAATTGCTATGGTTTCCTTGTTAGGTCCTCTACTACAATATGTAATGATCCAATATCATAATTTTACCATTTTGATCAGGTTTTATCAAGAAAGTCACTAGTTTACTTGTTTAAATAACTTAACTTAACAATCATTTACAATAACTTGTTTTACCCATTTTTATACATCATGGACATGTTCACAAGACATAATATAGCATGAATGATATGTAAATAACATGATTATGATATTTAACAAGAAGTATGTTAGGGTTTTGCTTACAACTTTTGGCTTTCAATTAAGAAAGGAAGTTAACATGTAAGGTAAGGACTTTGATAGACTTTAGCTTCACCCTACTTCACTTCATGCAATCTTTCTACTCTTGTATTATTGAAAGAGAGATGATGAAAATTGAGGTGACTTGAGTAGATTCAAACTCAAGAGAAATCACCAAAGTTTCTAGGGTTTGGAAATAGTTTGATGAATCAAAACCTAACTAGGGTTTATGTGTGGATATTGCACTTGATTTCTTGAATATAACTTGAAGTAAACTAGCAAATGAGAGGGTGTTTGTGTTGTGAACGACTAGGAGGGATGGGGAGGGCTTATATATGAGTTTGAGGAGGTGCTAGGAAGGTGCTAGGAAGTTGGCTTAAGGAGGTGCAAGTATTTAGGATATTTTCCAACACTTGGAGACCAAGTTTAACACATGTAACCAATCCAATAGATCAAGACTTATAACTTAGGCACATGGCATGGTGAATCACCCTAATACACGTTCATAAGATGGTTAGGGTGATTAGGTACTTAATCTTGGTATTATCTAGCTTACGGAGTGAGTTTTGGTCCCGGTAATCGCTAACGGTAAGTCGTTAAGTCATGAAACTTAAAATCGGGTATCCTAAAAATATGAAACTTATAAATATGTTAGAACTTATCAATATAACCTATCTTAGCATATTTAATGAGTGACAAGTTCTATCGGGTTGCTTAAACGCTGCTAAAACTGGAAACGCGGGTTTAAAATGCGTAATACGTAAAACGTACGAATATTGTGTAAAATTGAGAAAATTAAAATGTTACTTTTTCTAATATGATAAAAATGATTTAAAATGACTTATAATGTCTAGATTGGGCTCAGTCTAGTGTTGGTTGGTATTAAATGTCTTTTAGACATAAAACCGTAAGCCTAAAAATCAAGGAATGATTTTTGGTCAAAGGAGGAGGGAAAAATATGTTGACTTTTTCCAAAAATGTGAAAACTCAAATCGTCTTAGAAACGCGGTGCAGGTATAGGCTAAGGTTACGGCTGAGTGAAAACGCTTAAAACTGAAAATTCCAGTTTTTCACGGCCGAGGTTTATTTGGTCATATTTTTCTCAGTCATGATTTATTCTCAAATAAATCACGAGTGTATCAAACATTTTTTTGATACGGGGAAAATTAACGCGGTCGAGTTTCGTTGTGCGTAGAATTTTTGAATGACGTTTTACCCTAAAACGTGTAATTCTTTAATAACTTTCACGAAAATGATCTGATGTGTGTCAAACTTTTAATTTGCCATGGAAATGATTTATCACTCGAGGCCAAGAAACAAAAATCAAATTTCGGGAAAATTTCGGGAAAAATGAATAGTAAAAGTGAATAGTGAAATTTTTCGGGAATAGTAATTAACCTGAAATTGTGAATTGTTACAGTCTCTACCCCTTACGGGAAACTTCGTCCCGAAGTTCTATGTGTGTTATATGTTGGAGTGGTGTCGATGAACAGGTGTGGTTACTTATGAGGACTAGAGTCTGGAATTACTAGTGATGTAGTTTGATTTGTCGTTTCAGTGTATGGTATAGGATGAGGCTTACTTTTATGTAGGTAGGGTAAGAGTGATTAATAGAGATTCATATAATAGTCGCATATCAAAGGAAATTGATATAACAGTCGAATATTAATAGGAATTGATATAGTAGTTGTACAGAAATTGATATAGTTGTTGAATATCAAACAGAAATTGGGATAGTAGTTGCAATCATAGCCTAGTAGGTAATCTGTTGTTGTACCTAGTGTTTATTGACTTCATACTTATGTTATTTCGGACACAAATAAGCCCACTTGTTTATAATTCTTTATTTACATAGAGAGGCATCCCAAACAATGTAAATAGGGGAATATAAAATTATGGTTCGGTGATTTACAATTTCTTTATTTAAATGAAAAGGCATCCCAATCCATTCAAATAATTATAAATCATCCTACTTAAGAATTCCCAACACAACATTCACAATTAGCCGGTGAGTTACAAGGTAGTGCATTACGAGATGATATTGGTTTTCCAAAAGTACAAGATGAATATTCAATCTTGTAAAGCTGATGAGGGTGCTTGTGGTGTAACTGTGGATGATTTGAGCTTTAAAAGTGCATCAAGATCTGTTAATGAGCTTGTGGTTGTAACGGTTGTGAAGATAATGATGTGATATGTTTGATGAACAAAATTATGTAGTGTATGCTTAACATTAATATCCTTAGGTATAGATGTTGAGTTTGCTTTAAAAATCTTAAGAGATTTTAAAGGTTTATGATGGAATGGTATCCTTAGGACCTAAACAGGATAGTACTTCTACGGGATGAAGAGAAGAATTGATAACTATCCCAAGATAGTAGTTCGGATTATCTCATAAATGAAAACTTTCAAGAATGAAATTATGTAGTACAAATAAGGTGTTAAGATTTCGCTGAGTGGTAAGGCACTATTGTGTCTCTAGATCGTTTTAAAGTATTCTGGTGGTTTATCGAGTTCATGTAGGAAATTAATCTGAACATAACCCTAGTACAACTATTCTCAGTATTTGAAAATTTTAAGTCGAACATAGTTAGTCAGACTATGTTCCACTGTCCCTAGGTTAAATATAGGTGACTAGTCTATATTTAGCCGAGGTTCGATAAAATTTTCAAATACCTAAATTAGGTATACTTGTGATATGTCCGTTGCTTTTGAGAAACTGTCCACTAAACAAAGGCGATGTCAAACCATTCAGTTCCAAGTCCCGCCCATACAAGACTTGTAACTTATGTTTTCACATTCCATCGCATAGAAGATAGTACGGGTAGATACGTGTGGAAAGGAAGTTTTAAGTAGTTCTAAAACAGAACATACTTGGCCAGGATCACGAACTTTTAACAATGAAGGTTTCAGAAGAAAACTTTGATGAATGTAGAGAAACTTTAGCTTTTGTAGATGATGGATTAGTTTATCCTTTAGAAATCTCATATTTCTATTTAGAAATCGATAGATTGTGATGGGTTTTTGATATCATATGAAATGATATTGATGATGTCATGGAATAATTCCAGAGACCATTGCGCAAATTACAATGTCTCGGAAGTAGAGTAGACCATTGTGTGACTCAAAACATTTGAGAAATGATTAAGACCATTGTATCATACAATGTCTGGGAAATAGGAAAGACCATTGCAATCAGTTACAATGTCTTTGGACATAAAATGTTGGAGTAGGAACATGATTGGGAGAATGTGGTTGTGCCAAAATGCCCTAGAATAGGCATACGCAGATATGTTTAGATAAAATGATTGAAAATAACTCGAATGTATATATAAATATACTTATATATGTTCGTGTAGTGTAAAATGCCTAGTGTGTATATATCAACATACTTATATGTTCATGTAGCATAACATGCTTACGGGGAAATGCTCAATTCTGCTAAGGGTACATATATTTATATGCTAACATGTTTGGGTAGTATAAAATGCTTAATAAGTCCATAATCGTCTGGAGGATGGAAGACACGGAGAGCGGAAGGCTATAAAATGTTTTTGCTTGTAAGTGTGGTTATAGTTTAGGTCTCAATTAGACCCGTTTCTCTATAACCATGGCTCTGGTACCAATCAGTAACACCCCCAATTCAATGATGCAGCGGAATTTAAACTGGGTGTTACTCGACGGCACAACAGTCATAATAATAGAAAACGAACTCTAATTGAGTCGTTTTAAAAGATTTATCATTCAAATTATATAAATATCAGAGATTACAAAATGAGGTCCCAGATGGTTCCATGTTTGCAATGAGTTTTTGAATGATAATAAAATTTATAGCCCTCTTGAATATCCGTGCCCTTCTGTGCCATCCTTGATCATCATGAACCTGAAATACATGCTTAAGAGGTCAACACAAAGGTTGAGTGATATTCATAGAGTTTGTTTAATGTTTAAACACAATATGTTGGTAGTGTGAGTTATAGGCTCACACCAATGGTTGGAAAACAAAGATGGGCTACGTTGTTATATGCCCGGAACGGTTATTATCAAATACTAAGCTTATGACACCAAAACGTTAACGGGTATCAATATCAATCGGCGGAGTTATCCTGGTAGGTACTTTGCCGTCATACCTAATGTCTCAAATATTAATGCATTTGTTTGAACTTAGTCAATACAAATGGGATTCGTCAATCCCAATAGGCCTATTCACAATATTCGCGCTCACTATTACTAGTGATTAAATGGTTCATAATAAGGGATCTTGGTTTGGCAAGGATGTTACTTAGTGATAATAAAACATAGTCGAATAGCATACAGTAGAAAGTATTGTGTTCGAGTAGAAAAATAATAGCATGTTTCCCCCCATGGGTTTGTAAAATAGTTAAACAATAGAAAGTGGGGCTATGAACTCACCTTGAGTTGGATGATGTTTAATGAGAATGATGGATATGCCGTGAGAACTTCTACGAGCAACCTAGAATAATTGTTGCAACTTAGGTTTGGAATAATGTCTAAGAATATGAAGAATTTGCCTATATATGTCTTGCATTTAGTCCATGATGTGGTACAATATATAGTGTAAGTCTTTGAAAAGAAATGATTCATGAAACATGTATAGTTTATATATCGTTTACTACCGTTCGGGCCGACATAATTCAGAAGTCATGTAGTAAACGTTCGAGGAGCCAGGACACTTTAATTCGTAAATCCACAACTCATCTCGACGGTTTACATAATGAACTCCTCACATGAGGCTCCCTACTATTGTAGTAGTTGATAATATATATATATATATATATATATATATATATATATATATATATATATATATATATATATATATATATAAGTTTTGATCCGAAAAGTTACATGTCCAATATTTGAATAAACTTAGGAAAGTTTATTTTTACATGAAGATTGTTATTAGGGTAAGTTTCTTAAGTCTTGTATGACAATTACTTGTAAGTTCTCATGGTTCTTTAGATGGAGTAGATCCAAATTGCATGTTTAAGTTATCGCTAACTCTTTGACCCATGTTTTCGCCTAAGTAAGTTTATATGGTCATTTAGTCATGGCCTTGCCATGACCTTTGGTCATTGTTCCTTGGTATTGAGACTCAACCTTGGCTCTAGCCATGGTTGTGGTCTTGAATCTAGGTCATAAGATCTCTTGGTCTTTTTAAACCATAACCATTATATAGTGACTTATATATGTAAAATAGCTGTTAATAAACTGAGAAAAATCTCATTCGTTATTGGTTTTCTGGAGACGTGCTCCCGAATTTTTGAAGAAAACGTGATTCCGGACAACTTTCGTGCTTTAACTTTTTCATGAAACGGACCAGAAAGGCCTCTTTTTGCGTGTTTTATGTTCTGTCACAGAAACTATTTTGGCAGTTCTGCCGCAAAGTTTTGGTAACTTCAAATGTTCATAACTTTTGACTCGTATACTCGTTTTAGGTGGTTCAAATTGCTATGGTTTCCTTGTTAGGTCCTCTAATACAATATGTAATAATCCAATATCATAATTTTACCATTTTGATCAGGTTTTACCAAGAAAGTCACTAGTTTACTTGTTTAAATAACTTAACTTAACAATCATTTACAATAACTTGTTTTACCCATTTTTATACATCATGGACATGATCACAAGACATAATATAGCATGAATGATATGTAAATAACATGATTATGATATTTAACAAGAAGTATGTTAGGGTTTTGCTTACAACTTTTGGCTTTCAATTAAGAAAGGAAGTTAACATGTAAGGTAAGGACTTTGATAGACTTTAGCTTCACCCTACTTCACTTCATGCAATCTTTCTACTCTTGTATTCTTGAAAGAGAGATGATGAAAGTTGAGGTGACTTGAGTAGATTCAAACTCAAGAGAAATCACCAAAGTTTCTAGGGTTTGGAAATAGTTTGATAAATCAAAACCTAAGTAGGGTTTATGTGTGGATATTGCACTTGATTTCTTGAATATAACTTGAAGTAAACTAGAAAATGAGAGGGTGTTTGTGTTGTGAACGACTAGGAGGGATGGGGAGGGCTTATATATGAGTTTGAGGAGGTGCTAGGAAGGTGGCTTAAGGAGGTGCAAGTATTTAGGATATTTTCCAACACTTGGAGACCAAGTTTAACACATGTAACCAATCCAATAGATCAAGACTTATAACTTAGGCACATGGCATGGTGAATCACCCTAATACACGTTCATAAGATGGTTAGGGTGATTAGGTACTTAAACTTGGTATTATCTAGCTTACGGAGTGAGTTTTGGTCCCGGTAATCGCTAACGATAAGTCGTTAAGTCATGAAACTTAAAATTGGGTATCCTAAAAATATGAAACATATAAATATGTTAGAACTTATCAATATAACCTATCTTAGCATATTTAATGAGTGACAAGTTCTATCGGGTTGCTTAAACGCTGCTAAAACTGGAAACGCGGGTCTAAAATGCGTAATACGTAAAACGTACGAATATTGTGTAAAATTGAGAAAAGTAAAATGTTACTTTTCTAATATGATAAAAATGATTTAAAATGACTTATAATGTCTAGACTGGGCTCAGTCTAGTGTTGGTTGGTATTAAATGTCTTTTAAACATAAAACCGTAAGCCTAAAAATCAAGGAATGATTTTTGGTCAAAGGAGGAGGGAAAAATATGTTGACTTTTTCCAAAAATGTGAAAACTCAAATCGTCTTAGAAACGCGGTGCAGGTATAGGCTAAAGTTACGGCTGGGTAAAAACGCTTAAAACTGAAAATTCCAGTTTTCCACGGCCGAGGTTTATTTGGTCATATTTTTCTCAGTCATGATTTATTCTTAAATAAATCATGAGTGTATCAAACATTTTTCTGATACGGGGAAAATTAACACGGTCGAGTTTCGTTGTGCGTAGAATTTTTGAATGACGTTTTACCCTAAAACGTGTAATTCCTTAATAACTTTCACGAAAATGATCTGATGTGTGTCAAACTTTTAATTTGCCATGGAAATGATTTATCACTCGAGGCCAAGAAACAAAAATCAAATTTCGGGAAAATTTCGGGAAAAATGAATAGTAAAAGTGAATAGTGAAATTTTCCGGGAATAGTAATTAACCTGAAATTGTGAATTGTTACAGTAATGGGGATGGACTTGAGTAGGTATGTGGCATGTAGTTTGAATTAGAGCTGATAAATACAGATTGTGAAGGAGTTGCTGCATATGGAGAGTGTCCCTTGATGTTGCCTTCCAAAGCTCTGAGTTTGTTGTACTAGTCATCAAAACTGAGGTAGTCCAGACCACCTTTGGTTTTCAATGATATACTAACCTGAGACCATGAGGGAGGTAAGGCTCTTAGAAACCTGGAATTCACCTCCTCATTGTCAGGTCTGGCTAGAAGCTGATTCAACTGACTCAGTATCTTCTGAAACCTGTCATAGCCTTTGTGGAGACCCTCTTCTTTAGTTATTCTGAATTCTTGGAATTCTTGTTTCAACATACTCTTTCTCATCCTTTTTGATTCTTCATTCCCCCCAAATCTAGCTTTTATAGCCCACCAGATTTCTCTTGGATCAGTCATGGAATGAAAATCTCCCATGTGATCATCAAGGATTGCTTGCAGCAATATAGTTCTTGTTTTGTTCTCCCTTTGTATAGCAAGAATTTCTTCAGCAGAAACAGGTTCCACAATCTTAATTTTGCCATCAGCATCTACAGTTTGCTTTTTAGGGCGGCAGCCATTGAGGATAACATTCCAGAGATTATAGTCAACACTTGCAATCCAGTTTTGCATCTTCATAGCCCAGATCTCATACTCATCATTCCTGAGAAAGGGAAGCTTGGCATTGCTGTTTGAGAAAGCCACCTGTTGTAGTTGTTGAGTGAGAGAGCCAGCTTCTGTGAGAGTGACATCATTGCCTGGTTTGTCTCCCATTGGTGAAAAGTGAAAAGTTATGTGATTGTGTCAAGGTTACAGAGAGTATCTCGTGGCTCTGATACCACTTATTAGGATCTATATCTTGATAGATCTCGAGCTAATAGATCGTTAGCTTACTAATGTAATCACCAGTAAGACTAAAATAGATAATCTCTGTGAGCTTGTAGTTATTGCGGAATATAAAAACAAACTTGTATACTAAACTTGATCTTCTATAAATCAATATACTTTTACTAACAATGTTATGAAACTCATACATAATACAATGACCTAGGGTTCCTTATATACTAGTGGAAACCCAAACCTTTCTTACAAGAAACGAATAATAATAAACTAATAAAAGATATTCTACATATCTTGTCCTAAATTACATAAGTTCTATCCACGGATTAACTCTATCCGTAGGATCTCTATACGTCCGCAGGAACCAGTCATCAGCAGAAACACTCTAAGCTTCCACAGGAACCTGTCAGCAGTATTAATTCTGACTTCAATAATTCCTTACATATGTTATTTTTATAGGTGTGCTGATTTCTTTAACAAAAACAAGAAGAAGATCAAAGACGAAGAAGATAAATTTTATTAATAAACTATTAAAGTCTTTTAATGAAAATGAAGAGCCTCCAAGAAGAAGAGGAATAAGAAGAAGAAGAAAAATACAACGATTAGAAGAAGGTACTTTTGATAAACACATATATTAATTGTTTAGGATAATTATTTGAATAAAACTTCTGATTAATTTTAAATAATCATCAGTTCCCTTAATTGTTTGGCCTTAATTGGATAAATGATGTTTGTGTTTAGATAATACAGATATTAATTGTTTAGGATAATTCAGTTAAGTGTTTAGAGTCAATTGGACAAAATGATGTTTGCGCTTACACGAACAGAGTACCATTGCATCTACATCCTTTTTAGACTTTTGTTTGTTGCATTGAGTTTTTTTTTTTTTTTTTTTTTTTTTTTTTTTTTTTTTTTTTTTTTTTTTGTTTTTTTAGGTTTGCTGCTTTTAGAATTCTGTTTTCTTTTGTTTTGCTTACTTGTACATACTTTTGTTTAGCTTATTGTTACAAGAACAATTTGAATATGGTGTCATTTTCATTTGCTCTTTTTGATAGTTCTATCAATATGCACCAACCGTATCCTGCTAATATATTTTTTCGATAGAGATAGGAATTGGATCTATGCTAATAGGTTAGTAACTAATTTGGTCAATGATTTCATAATTTAGTGTGGTTTTGCTTATATCAGATCTTTAGAACAAATATGAGCTAGGTGTAATTTGTATGGTCATGTCATATAGGCCCTAATTGGACATCGAATTGCGTCAATTTGAAATATACAGAGAATGCCCGAGCAAATATAATCTATTAACTTTCATAGCAAATTGCTTACAACTCTGAAAATAAACATTTTTTTTCGATGCCTGATGCTTGTTCACTAGTTTTCTTGTTTATACGTTCCATGCCTGCCAAGTTTGAGTTTATTTGTTTAGGAACTATTTCTATTTTTAATTATTGTTGATCTTTTCATGATTCATTGTCACCTGAACATTTGGATAAAAATATAAGATTTTTTTTTTTTTTTTTTTTTTTTTTTCAGAAGAAGAATATAACGAAGATGATAATAGTAAATCTATTGATATTGAACACACTGATGATGAAGAAGATGATGAGCCTAACGAGTATGACCTTATTGATGATATTGAAGAACAAGGAATTCAAGATGATGATGATGATGATGAAGAGGAAGAATTTAACTTTGATGATGAAACTGATAGTGATGAAGAAGATTCTAAGGATGATCAAGATAGTGAAGATAATGATTACCAAGAATTAGATGAACAAGAAGAAATAAATAATGAATATAATGAAGGAAAAGAAGAAATAGAAGATGAAGCAGAAAAGGGGATAGAAGGTGGCGAATTTAATGTAACTGAAGAAGAAGAACAAAGAGAAATTACGCAAGTACTATCGCAAAAGAGATGTTCTATAAATGATTCTTCAAAGATTAATCAAGACTAGTTAAAGAAACTAAAGTTGGATAGTATGAAGCATCAAGAAGTACCAGTTGAAGGTGAATGTTCTAATCCAAATTTGGTGAAAAGTAATGATGTGTTTAAAAACAGGGGTTCACCAACTCAGTTATTTAATGCTATTAGATTCTTAAAAACAGATACTAACTCATGCAACGTTTTAAAAAATATGGGATTTGGAAGTTTACTTGATTTAAAAATTAATATAATTTCAAGTAGATTGGGACAACATGTGTGACACCTCGCAAATTTCAGATTTCGATATCCTTATCGTTATATGCTCTTATCTACGGTTCGTAAGTTGTTATCGTGGTCTAAAGTATTTCACGCGAAATTTGGCTCTATAACGTATAAAACGCGAATATTAATTATTTTGGGCAATGGAAAAATAAGGATATACGTATTTATAACCTAGACTAACGGAAAAATTGTTCTAGGATCAACGGTAATAATCTCGAGAACTCGGAAAATATTTATGATACATTTTATGGGTCCTGTTCACGGTTCGTTAAAAATACAATAGGAATGGCAGCACTAGTCCCCGAGGGCGCACTAGGGTTCGCATCTAGTCCTAACTACACCCTATATATATATATATATATATATATATATATATATATATATATATATATATATATATATATATATATATATATATATATATATATATATATATATATATATATATATATATCCCACTTATAAGATATTAGGGTTGACTTGCTCCTCTCTTCCTCTTGCAGCCGACATCTACCCACCACCCTTTCCAGTAATTTTCCGGCAACTGAGCTTCCACCGACGCCAACTATATCACACCGCCATCACCATCATGCTCCTCTCACCCTCCTCGACATCCTCATGTATTCCACGCGCCACGAAACCCACCCTAACACCATTTTCAGTCAAGATGTATGCTCGAATCATACACACCATCACCTCCCCTTTCTTGTGTTTGATTAGTTTGATATTCAGAACGGGTTAACTCATCTCTTTTGAGATGTTGGTGCCTTATTTGACTCGAAACCCACTGGTCTTGAGGGTTTCCTCACAACAACGAACAACAATAATTAAAATAAGAATAAAAGCATGTGTTTGGTATCGTGTGGTTCGTTGTGTTATTGTCCTTGAGGTGTTTAGTCACACCGTGAGGTTAGACCCATGACTTATTGATGTTTGAATCTTGTTGTGTTCGTGGGTTTGATTGGATTTGGATGTTATTTTGTTACCAAGAGTTGGATTCGGATTTGGAGGAATGACAGATTAGGTTGATCTCGTTGGGGTCTGGTTGTTGTTCTTGTCGTTGTACCTTGTTGTTGTTCTTGTTATTGTCCGGTCATGAGTATTTTGGGTCACGGGTTTGTAACCGTGGGATCTTGGTCATGAGGTTATGTCAAGTCTTTGGTTGGTTCGGATTATGAGCGTGGGTTCAGTTAGGATTAGAGTTGGATGGTTTTGATATAGTTGTGTTATAGCCGAATGTTTGGATTCGGATTTAGTGGTGGATTTGGATGAAGCAGGTTGAGTTAAGTATTGGTCTGACTTGTTGTTGTTGTTGGTTCCTATTGTTGTTATTGGTTCTGGTCATTGGTTATTGATTAGTGTTAGTTGATGATTGTTGGTAGTGGTAATATAGTGACGGGGAGTAGTGATGAGTAGAAACGTGCCGTAGGCTCAGCCGTTAAATTGTTGAAGTTGTTGTTGCGGCTAAAGGGATAGCTAGTGAATAGATGTCTAGTATGGTGTTGACTTGAGCCGAGTCGGGCGTCACCTAGACTTTCTAGTCCCGTGTGATCCCGACGAGCCAAAATGGACTTAGATTATATTGGTTATTATTTGACCCATGATAAATATGACTCGAAACGAGTATAACCCGTCAAAATATACTAACGGTTAAATATTAACGATACGAGTTTTATTATATAAATATAATTAACTTTTAAATATTTAGTAACGACGTGTAATCGTTATTTCATATTTATAAGTTGATAATAATAATAATAATAATAATAATAATAATAATAAATATTCAGATACGTTAAGTACGTTAGTTAACATTTGCAAGATTAATAAGAAATATTAATAAACGTTGAGCTCGTTCTTTAATATTTCTAAAATTAATACGAGATCGTTAAATAACGACGAATACGTTATCTAATAATTATTATTAAAAATAATAAATGCAACGAGTTTGAATATGAATACGGACGGGTTACTAATCGTTTCGAAGGCACGTTTATCAGGACTTAACCTTTAGGAGTTATTAAGGTTTGTGTTAGTACTTGTCGAGTTACGGATTGGTTAACATTAATATAATCATCCGACACGGTTAACGGACTAGTTGGGGTACTAAACCCAATTAGGGTCGACAAACGTGTCGGGGGACAATATTAATGGGTGACCCATCCAACGACTTACCATATCTTCATTAGGTATGAGTAACTTTGGATTAACAAGTGTATTGTAGGAATTGTTGAAACTATCATATTGGTAAATACGATAAGTATTCAATAATTCGTACCATTTCCCTTGTTAAACTTTTGGTTACTCGAGATTGACTTTGACCATAAGGTTGACTTAGTAGACATTTAAGTATGATTGCTTTGGATGGATTATGTAGCTTTGACCCGGATGTTCGTATTGAGTTTTGTCTCGTCTTGATTGAAGTCACATGTTACTCATCTCTTGGCGTGAGTACTCTTGAGTCTTGTCTCGATTCTTGTCGACTTCGCTTGTTTAGTCTTTGGTGTGAGTTCTCTTGATTATATGTCGTGTTCTCACTACACACACCATGATACCAAACACAACACACAAATAAATGAATAATAAGAGATTTGGAGATAGAAGATTTGGGTATTAATTGGAAGTAATTAACTTATGGAAGTTTTGGTTCATCGTTGTGGATCGCGTGTTAGAATAAGTCTTGCATATAGAAGGCTTCGCCGTTTTCTGTATCGATGTACCGCCTCTTTGATGCTGTGTGAATCTGTTCGATGCCAGTTCTGTCCGTCTTGATCTTTGCATTGTTGTGGCCCAGGTGAGTTCATAGCCCCTACTTTTTAACGGTTTTCTTAAACTATTTTTGGGGGAGAATACATGCTCGTTTTCAACTAAACTCAAGTTCGCTTATTTGGATACGTGACTTTGCTTACCAAAGATTTGGCTGTTTGGTTGGTATATTTGATTTGGTTAATTGAATGCATTATGTAATTACTTGTTTATTTATGTTGTATGAGATTTGTGATTGTGGTTTATGAACCTGTTACATGAGCTGGCTAAGGGCATGTCGCATCCTTGCGAATGCAAATTGATTTGGTTTAGTGGAACGATGCCTAGTCTAGAACTAGGTAAGTTGTTGAGCATGTCGTATTCTTACGAATGCATCGCATGTCGTATTCTTACGAATGCAAGAACATGTCGTATCCTTACGAATGTTGGGTATGTCACACTCTTGCGCACACAGCTTGATTTGATTTGGTTTTGGACTATAGTGTGAACTATGGGGAGTTCTTTTGTGGTTTGACTTAGCCAGCGTAACAGGATAACTTTATATGACTCTATATGAGTGTAGTATCTATGTGATTGATTATGATTCTGGTTGTTTGTTTATGAGTTGATTACGGTTATTTGATTTGGAATGGTGATTTAAGCTTTGTAGGCTTACGTTAAGTTGACTTGTTGAAAGGATGATTTGGACTCGTAAACCCTTTGGTTCAACTATATTGTTTTAAACTAAAACTCTATGGACTCACCAGCGTAAGCTGACCGTTTTAGCATGTATTTTCAGGTTTAAGGCGTTAGCTCACTATTTGAAGGCGCGTGGCAAGGGGCATTGGTCATAGGCGACTGATAAATATTTGGGACCGCTTTAACTTCTTTATGGGCCTATTTCCGCACTCCTTTTATAAAATGTAAACTTAACATTTTTGTTAATGCATTTTATTTTCAATAAATGAAATAAAAACCGTTCTTTGTACCTTATGTTATGATATCAATTTCGTAGACCCCAATGCATGTATGCTTCCGCTGGACCCAAATTTTGGGGGTGTTACAGTTGGTATCAGAGCCTAGGTTATAGAGAACTGGGTAATTTTAAAACCTAGACTATAACCGTTTTTGCGAAAACTTAACCCTATGACCGCTACGTGCCTGCCTGCCAAGCCGATGCCTCGCGTATGATTTTGTTTGAGGATGTAATCGATTAGATGACTAAGGATATGATGGATGAGATATTGAATGATGAGTTTCATGAGATATTTGAAGGTATATGTGATGAGATGTTTATGGTTTATTTGGCGTATTGTTTGATGATTTGTTTGTTGATATATACCTCTATTCTAGTGGATGCTTCGAATCCACCTATGGTAATTTTTCACTATGAACACTCTCACAATACACACACTATACCTGTCACGGAGTTACGCTATTTCCTTGCGTAATCTCATGAATTGAGTTTAAGTTTTGGACGCTTGTCGTAGTATTGGGATTGATATTGAGATATGATGGACATATTACTAGTATAACTAGGCTGAGTGTTTCAAAATTCATTGAACCTCGGGTGAATGTAGACCGATCACCTACATTCAACCAGGGACAGTGGGACATGGCCTGATCGACTATGTCCGGCTTAGAGGTGAATTTTGCGATACTGAGAGTAGTTATAAGAGGATTATGTCCGGGTTAGAGTTTGATTTTTGGAATGATGAGTTTTGTGTGTGTACACGGGTATTGAATATTACTTCCACACACACGACACACTGGCATCACATGGATCGAAGTGCTTCTAGCGCTACTAAACGTCCTCGTTTATGTGGAATTCTTGTTGACGCCATCGAGCGTAGTTTGCCATGGGTCGGGCTAGACCCGATTGGCACCATTCGAATTCGAGTTGCTTATAGTCATAAGTCTCGTCGATCTTATTGGAATATTTGGAATTGATTTTCGGTATTGAATGGAATTGATTTCCGGTTACGTCTTGAGTTGACTTTTGGTATTTTAGGACTTGGTTTTGACCATTTTGAACATGATCTTCGGTTACGTTTGGACTTTATTTTGGTTACGTTTGGATTTGATTTCCGGCTATGTCTTGATTCGACTCTTAGCTATTTTGGGTTGGTTTCGACCATTTTGGATTTAATTCTGGCTACGTTTGGATATGATCTCGACTACGTTGAAATAGATTTTATTATATTTGGATTTGATTTTTGGTCTTGTCTTGAATTGATTTCCGACTACGTCTTGATATGACTCTCGAATAATTATGGAATTGGTCTCGATCATGTTTTGAATTTGGTTTTGATTATGAATTTGGATGCTTGGATTTCGTGATTTTCGATCTTGTTTCGAAATTGGATTGGTCATTCAGCCTCGTTTCGTTAATGATCTTGTCACAGCCTTCTCTACCCTAAGCCTTGTGCTAAATCGATGATATTCATTTTCTCAACCGACGATGTTCATTTTTCTCAATCGATGATGTTTGTTTGTTTTCTTGGATGATGTTCAAATCGATGTTTTTTTTATAACGATGTTCAAAAGAGGTTGTACTTTCCACCTCTACTCTAAGTACCCTACTAAGTCAATCGACTAATTGCTAGTAGCAATTAGACAGCCTTTTCAGAATCGTACCCTGAGACTTGTTAAACTCACTGTTCAGTATAGATTTCGTGCTCAACGGAAATCTTGAAATTCTTAAGGAGTAATCTGAATCACGTTCCGTGTGACAACCATCTAGTCCTTATCTCGTCCTTCGTGAAGTACCTGAAATCCTTACTACATTCTTACCGATCAAACGACTTTACCGCAAGCGAAACCTTAGAAGTTAACCTCGCACCTTTACCTGAGTAATCACCGTTGATAATCCTACCCAACCTGTTTGCCTCCTGCTAATCAAATTCTCTTATTACACTTCCTACCATTTCAGTATTTCTACGGCACTATAAGAGACCCTCTATGGTCGAAGGTGCTGATTCGTGTGAAAACCAATTATATATAATATATATAGTATAGTATCGAAGTGATCCGCGAAAAATACGGATCACCCGAGTCGTTTCCCAACGAAGGCGAATGGAATCGAGAATATCGATTCGTGAAATCGTGAATTGAAAAGTGAGAAAGTGAAAATAGCAATCAAATAGTTCACGTATTCACAAACAAGTATGAAATATGCAGAAAGTACAAGCTAATTATGCACTAAAGTGAAAAACGTAAAAACGGAAACGCAACCGCAAAATTTAAAACGTAACGTATATCGAAAAATGATCCTACGAACTTGAAAATATTTTCTAAAAATCTTAAACTAATAAAAAGAATTTTAAGAAAAAGAAAAATATTTTTTTGACTTTTAATTTATTTTCTATGAATTAATAATGATTTTTGGACTTTTTAAATGAATTAAAAATAAGGAAAATAGAAAAATTAATTTGAAAAATGAAAATTAAATTCTAAAAATTCTAAAATATTATAAAAGAATTTCTGAAAATATTTTTGTATTTTTCAGAGCTTTTTCTAATTTTTTATGGATTTTTGCTATTTAAAAGGTATTTAAAAATGAGTAAAATCAAAGAAATATTAAGAAAAATATCAAAACAACTTGGAAAATCTGGAAAAATTCCATAAATTCTAAAATAATAAAAAGAACTTAAAATAAAATTTTGAAGTAAAATTGAAAAGCTGAACTGCTTATTCTATGAAAACTGCTTATCACAAGTGCTTATTTATAAGCACTTGTGATCTAATCTGTTTGAAACTTGAAACTAAGTTCTGAAATGATGCAATATACTCAGTTATGCAAGATGTAAACAATATCCAACACAGAAATCCACAGATACTCAAAGTGCAATGCAATAAGCTCAAAAATAAGCTCACAGTTAAGCAGTTCAAGAAAATACTGATCCAGAAGCAAAAACAGTGGTACCAAACACAACTACAATTCAATTAATTCTCAGATGCATGCAAAAAAAACACAAAATCAAACTCAAATAACCAATGAACAGACCAATATGGCAAAACAGACCCCTGCCACAACTCAGCTTATTCACAAACTTAAAAAGCACTTCAGAAAAGTTCGAAAATAAAGCAAATGTGGGCAAATGCTATACTACTTAGCAGAAAACTCAGTTATATGAAAAATCCTATGAGCTACAAACTAATAGAGATCTGATTCAAGTAATGTTCAGTGATGAAGAAAACTCCAATAGACTGCAGACTTTTGACTATTGAGTTACAATATTCCTTTGACTTAATTCAATTTCATTTGATCGAATCTACTACTTAATGAAGTATTAAGCTAAACTTAAGCTAAATTAAGCTATTGTACATTATTATGCAGCTACTAACTTGATTACACTAACTATATTCTTCTTTACCTAACTGAAAATTAGTTTAAACGTTAACTATGACTCTATGTGAATGACTAACTGATTTTAATAACTAATTAACCTATTTGTATCTAAATATAGCTGTTTAAACCAAGTTTATTCTACAAAATTCACTAAATCACAGCAAACATTGTCTAGCCAAACACTCCTATTACTATCAAGTTACACTTTACCTTACTGATCTGATCAAATTAACCACAGATTCACTAATTACTTCAATTATCTAATCAAACACAGAGACCAATAGAACATTTATCTACCACAGATTACAACTCAAACCCAGGTTTATCATATTTATTTTTATGACAGAAGTGCAACAATCTCAAAGAATGAGTAACAAGCTACACTGATCTGAGATTAAGTGGTACACAGACATCAATGGATGCTTCAATACAGCAATAATACTCAATGGAACAGTGACTTAATCACAATCCAAAATTATTCTCAGTTCCACCAATACAGATATTCAAATTTGCAAATATCAATGATAATTCAAACTCAGCACTCAATCTAATGCAACCAAAGCAATTGTATCCAAATGAAATAGTTTCACAGCATCAATCCAAAACAAATTCAGATCCAATTAAGCAGCTAAGATCTAAAAACAGATAGTCTAAACAGCTATTCTAACTCAGAAACCTCAAACTTATGCAACCAAATATTCAAATAAATTCTAACTCTACTCAAACAACTACTGAACCATCAAAATTGGTCTAATGAAACAGTACTCTAAAACTTAATCTCAAATACAAAACAGATCTAACTATTAAAGGAATACAAATGAGGTTTACCAATGAATTTCCCCTCAGCTAGAACAGAGGGGATTCACAGAAGCCTATCTCTAAGATAGGCTGATTTCTTTGCTTTCTGTATCAGTCTATCCCTTATCTCCAAAGCAACTTCTGAACCAACTCTGATTTTGATGGTTTACTTACTCAAACTCAATCACTTCACTAATAGCTAACAAGCTAAAGTGAAATGTGTAAAAAAGAAAAATAAGCTCTATGATGAGCTATACTAATATCTATTATAATATTTTTTTATTTTTATATTTTTCTGATTTTTTTTTTATTTTTATTTTTATGTAAATGAGTATAAACCTGAATAAGAATAATAGACTAAACTAATTTTCAACTAAAATAAGCAGAGTATAAGAATGATTAAACAAAATAAGCTGAAATAAGAAACAAAAATAAGCTGAGAATTTATTGAAAATAAAACTTTTATTAAAAGAGAACCAATTCAACATTACATAAACTAAACTAATTACAAAGAAATTTAAGCAGCATTTCCCTAAGCTAAAAATTACACAAAATGAGCTAAAACCTACCACTATTTATAGGAGCAGAGTGAGGGGTTGGGTCTGATTGCCAAGCTGGCGATCCTCACACCTCTTTGTGCTTCTTTCCTCTCATCTCAGCCTTTGATCTCTATTTGTGCTTCTTTGATTCGTTCACAACCCTTGGATGAGAATTTGTGATGTGGCTTGGCCAATAATATTGCTCCATCTGTCCCTTCCTTGTATAATACTCTCTGACATATGACTCAGCAGAATCCAAGGGTTGGTATGACGCGACTCACCCAATAGAACCATGCCATGTGTCCACTCAGCGTCAATATTCCTTCTCTGACATGTGCTCTGAGCATGTGACAGGCTTCTAGAAGCTCCAATGATTAGATAATCATGGTTAATTACAGTGGTGTGAGCCAATTGGAACATGGTCATGAACTAGGGTTCATGGTTGGTTTTGGGGATTCTAGGAAATGGGGTAAAAGAGGATGGTACGTTTGGTTATTTATTTTTAAGTGTTGACCGTGTATTGAACCTTTGACCGTTTGACCAATATTGTGGAGTGGGCTTTGGGTTAAAGTTGGGTAAACATGGGTTTTTTTATTATTTTGTGGATTATGGGCATATGAAATATTTTGGACTAGGCCAAATTTCAAATGTGATATAGTAAAAATCACAAGGACCACAAATGTAATATATTGAAACTTCAAGGGCTGGTTTTGACACTTTTGCAAAAATATAATCCAAAAGCTATTTCTGCCAATTTTGAATATATAAAGGACTGAAGTTGATTTGTAGATCCCGGCTTTGACTTTTTGACCATCTTCCACTCTCGTGCCCGCTTTTCCGGTTTTCGTGTGATTTTTCGTCTTTTTGTGATTAATCCGTACCTGCATGTTCACAACATAAAAACACGTGTTTTCTTGGCATTTGTTAGCTCAAATAGTCATTTTAGGTCGGTATTTGGCCATAAAATGGTGAGTGAATAAGCACTCACCAGTGCCGATCACCGTTTTGTTGAATAGAAATGGAGATACCCAACTCCTTGACCCTGAACCTGTTCATGAAACCACCGAGGAGATCGTTCGAACGCAAAATGGAGATGCAAGTTATGATTTGAAACCCTGATAATGTGAATCTCTCGAATTCTTGTCCAATTAATTCTTTCAAATTCCTGCTAGAGTTGGACTGGTAGCTCACCGACTCGAGCTGCCGTCAGGACTCGGCAACGTTCGTGACGTTTTCATGAGTATAACCTAAGTGATGACTTTTCGATGAGGCAGCCGTTATTCCTCTTGGAAAAATTTAGATCTTATGACGTTCAAACCTTGTTGACCTATTGGAATCTTGAACCTTGGAATTAGGCGACTTTCGTAAAGTCGCATCTCTACCGTCAAGTTCGTTGAAAACTCACGAATAAGATCCTAAACTCCCGCAGAAAATGTGAAGATAAATCCCCGAGTGTATGTGCTCATTTCTAGTCGACCTTAACGGGTAACTTGAATTGAATCGAGAGGACTCAATTCCGTTAAGGAGGTGAGGCCGTGACACCTCGCAAATTTCAGATTTCGATATCCTTATCGTTATATGCTCTTATCTACTGTTCGTAAGTTGTTATCGTGGTCTAAAGTATTTCACGCGAAATTTGGCTCTATAACTTATAAAACGCGAATATTAATTATTTTGGGCAACGGAAAAATAAGGATATATGTATTTATAACCTAGACTAACGGAAAAATGATTCTAGGATCAACGGCAATAATCTCAGGAACTCGGAAAATATTTATGATACATTTTATTGGTCCTGTTCACGGTTCGTTAAAAATATAATAGGAATGGCAGCACTAGTCCCTGAGGGCGCACTAGGGTTTGCATCTAGTCCTAACTACACCCTATATATATATATATATATATATATATATATATATATATATATATATATATATATATATATATATATATATATATATATATATATATATATCCCACTTATAAGATATTAGGGTTGACTTGCTCCTCTCTTCCTCTTGCAGCCGACATCTACCCACCTCCCCTTTCCAGTAATTTTCCGGCAACTGAGCTTCCACCGCCACCAACTATATCACACCGCCATCACCATCATGCTCCTCTCACCCTCCTCGACATCCTCATGTATTCCACGCGCCACGAAACCCACCCTAACACCATTTTTAGTCAAGATGTATGCTCAAATCATCCACACCATCACCTCCCCTTTCTTGTGTTTGATTAGTTTGATATTCAGAACGGGTTAACTCATCATTTTTGAGATGTTGGTGCCTCATTTGACTCGAAACCCACTGGTCTTGAGGGTTTCCTCACAACAACGAACAACAAAAATTAAAATAAGAATAAAAGCATGTGTTTGGTATCGTGTAGTTCGTTGTGTTATTGTCCTTGAGGTGTTTAGTCACACCGTGAGGTTAGACCCATGGCTTATTGATGTTTGAATCTTGTTGTGTTCCTGGGTTTGATTGGATTTGGATGTTATTTTGTTACCAAGAGTTGGATTCGGATTTGGAGGAATGACATATTAGGTTGATCTCGTTGGGGTCTGGTTGTTGTTCTTGTCGTTGTACCTTGTTTTTGTTCTTGTTATTGTCCGGTCATGAGTATTTTGAGTAACGGGTTTGTAACCGTGGGATCTTGGTCATGAGGTTATGTCAAGTCTTTGGTTGGTTCGGATTATGAGCGTGGGTTCAGTTAGGATTAGAGTTGGATGGTTTTGATATAGTTGTGTTATAGCCGAATGTTTGGATTCGGATTTAGTGGTGGATTTGGATGAAGCAGGTTGAGTTAAGTATTGGTCTGACTTGTTGTTGTTGTTGGTTCCTATTGTTGTTATTGGTTCTGGTCATTGGTTATTGATTAGTGTTAGTTGATGATTGTTGGTAGTGGTAATATAGTGACGGGGAGTAGGGATGAGTAGAAACGTGCCGTAGGCTCGGCCGTTAAATTGTTGAAGTTGTTGTTGCGGCTAAATGGATAGCTAGTGAATAGATGTCTAGTATGGTGTTGACTTGAGCCGAGTCGGGCGTCACCTACACTTTCTAGTCCCGTGTGATCCCGACGAGCCAAAATGGACTTAGATTATATTGGTTATTATTTGACCCATGATAAATATGACTCGAAACGAGTATAACCCGTGAAAATATACTAACGGTTAAATATTAACGATACGAGTTTTATTATATATATAATTAACTTTTAAATATTTAGTAACGACGTGTAATCATTATTTCATATTTATAAGTTGATAATACTAATAATAATAATAATAAATATTGAGATACGTTAAGTACGTTAGTTAACGTTTGCAAGATTAATAAGAAATATTAATAAACGTTGAGCTCGTTCGTTAATATTTCTAAAATTAATACGAGATCGTTAAATAACGACGAATACGTTATCTAATAATTATTATTAAAAATAATAAATGCAACGAGTTTGAATATGAATACGGACGGGTTACTAATCGTTTCGAGGGCACGTTTATCAAGACTTAACCTTTAGGAGTTATTAAGGTTCGTGTTAGTACTTGTCGAGTTACGGATTGGTTAACATTAATATAATCATCCGACATGGTTAACGGACTAGTTGTGGTACTAAACCCAATTAGGGTCGAAAAACGTGTCGGGGGACAATATTAATGGGTGACCCATCCTACGACTTACCATATCTTCATTAGGTATGAGTAACTTTGGATTAACAAGTGTATTGTAGGAATTGTTGAAATTATCGTATTGGTAAATACGATAAGTATTCAATAATTCGTACCATTTCCCTTGTTAAACTTTTGATTACTTGAGATTGACTTTGACCATAAGGTTGACTTAGCAGACATTTAAGTATGATTGCTTTGGATGGATTATGTAGCTTTGACCCGGATGTTCGTATTGAGTTTTGTCTCGTCTTGATTGAAGTCACATGTTACTCATCTCTTGGCGTGAGTACTCTTGAGTCTTGTCTCGATTCTTGTCGACTTCGCTTGTTTAGTCTTTGGTGTGAGTTCACTTGATTATATGTCGTGTTCTCACTACACACACCATGATACCAAACACAAACACAAATAAATGAATAATAAGAGATTTGGAGATAGAAGATTTGGGTATTAATTAGAAGTAATTAACTTATGGAAGTTTTGGTTCATCGCTGTGGATCGCGTGTTAGAATAAGTCTTGCATATAGAAGGCTTCACCGTTTTCTGTATCGATGTACCGCCTCTTTGATGCTGTGTGAATCTGTTCGATGCCAGTTGTGTCCGTCTTGATCTTTGCATTGCTGTGGCCCAGGTGTGTTCATAGCCCCTTCTTTTTAACGGATTTCTTAAACTATTTTTGGGGGAGAATACATGCTCGTTTTCAACTAAACTCAAGTTCGCTTATTTGGATACGTGACTTTGCTTACCCAAGATTTGGCTGTTTGGTTGGTATATTTGATTTGGTTAATTGAATGCATTATGTGATTACTTGTTTATTTATGTGGTATGAGATTTGTGATTGTGGTTTATGAACCTGTTACATGAGCTGGCTAAGGGCATGTCGCATCCTTGCGAATGCAAATTGATTTGGTTTAGTGGAACATGGCCTAGTCTAGAACTAGGTAAGTTGTTGAGCATGTCGTATTCTTACGAATGCATCGCATGTCGTATTCTTACGAATGCAAGAACATGTCGTATCCTTACAAATGTTGGGTATGTCGCATTCTTGCGCATACAGATTGATTTGATTTGGTTTTGGACTATAGTGTGCACTATAGGGAGTTCTTTTGTGGTTTGATTTAGCCAGCGTAACAGGATAACTTTATATGACTCTATATGAGTGTAGTATCTATGTGATTGATTATGATTCTGGTTGTTTGTTTATGAGTTGATTATGGTTATTTGATTTGGAATGGTGATTTAAGCTGTGTAGGCTTACGTTAAGTTGACTTGTTGAAAGGATGATTTGGACTCGTTAACCCTTTGGTTCAACTATATTGTTTTAAACTAAAACTCTATGGACTCACCAGCGTAAGCTGACCGTTTTAGCATGTATTTTCAGGTTTAAGGCGTTAGCTCACTATTTGAAGGCGCTTGGCAAGGGGCATTGGTCATAGGCGACTCTGATAAATATTTGGAACCGCTTTAACTTCTTTATGGGCCTATTTCCGCACTCCTTTTATAAAATGTAAACTTAACATTTTTGTTAATGCATTTTATTTTCAATATATGAAATAAAAACCGTTCTTTGTACCTTATGTTATGATATCAATTTCGTAGCACCCTAATGCATGTATGCTTCCGCTGGAACCAAATTTTGGGGGTGTTACAACATGTGGTTCAAAGCTTTGATGAATCGGCAATGAGCGTCAAACATTTGAGAGGGGATATTAAAATTACAAAGGAATCAGTCGAAGAAATTTTCGGTTTCCCAAGTGGTGGTTTGCAAATAAATCCACCAGAAAGAGTGAAAAGTGAGGATGAATGTATTAAAAATAGGAGAAAGCAGATTACTCTGTTAGAGAAGGATACGATCAAAGTTAAACCAAAATCTGTAGTGCAAAAACTTAAAGAAGCAAAGGACAGAGGAAAGTTGTTCAGAATTAACTTAGTTGTTTTGATAGCCACTGTCTTATTTGAAGCTATGAAAGATGGAACATCAAATCAGAGAATCTTATATTCTATTTCATCTGATTATGATAAGATTAATAAGATGGATTGGTGTGGTTATTTGATTGATTGTCTAAAGAAGTGTAAAAAAGATTGGAATCCTAAAAACAAGAAATCATATTATTATGGACCTTTGACATTTCTTACGGTAATTACACTTCTTTTTTCGTTTTATTTATTCTTCTTTTATACATACATATATCTCAAAATTTTGTAACAAAAAACCAATTACCTTTTGCAGCTTTTTTATGTTCAAAAGATAGAGTGCAATTTCATAAAAGTAGATCATTCTCAACCAGCTTTGAAAACATGGAATACAGAATTGCTGAAGATGAGAGAAACATCAAAGTTTAGTTACTTGGTGGATAAAAGTCATTGTGAAATACCTAAGTCTGTTGAGCGGTATTAAATGTTACACCTAAACCTGTTGATTTAAAGGTATTCTTTCTTCCTAAATCTGTTGGTTTAATCAAAACAAACACTTATTCCATATATTTCATAAGTTGTGTAATTGCTTTCAGGGGAAGCTAGAAAACGCAGAGAAATTAGATGCAATTCCAGTTAAACAAGTAAAACAAGCTTCTGCTGAAAAAGGTCAAAATGTGACATCAGAGTGCAACAAAATGGTATGTTTCTTTCACATTTTATCTGTTAATAGTATGAATTTGTTTTATAAAGAAAAAAAATTATTTATGACTAGATTATATATCAGTTTAACTTATGAATTTGTACTGATATAGCAATTGTTAATCAATATGAGAATAAATAAGTTGTTTTAGATGATAGTATAATGCGTAAGAATTTAAACAATAATATTATTGCTAATAATATAAAATAAGTCTGTTAAAGACGTATTAAATGTTACAGCTAAACCTGTTGATTTAAAGCTATTCTTTCTTACCAAATCAGTTGGTTTAATCAAAATTAAACTTATTCCGTATATTTCATTATTTGTCTGGTTGCTTTCAGGGGGAGCTGGAAAACGCAGAGAAATTAGTGCAGTTCAATTAAAACAAACAAAAAAAGCTTCTGGTGAAAAAGGTCAAAATGTTACATTAGAATGCAACAAACTGGTACATTTGTTTATCATTTTATATGATAATAGTATGAATTTGTTTTAATGATTAGATTATCAATATAGGTAAACTTATGAATTTGTACAGATATATCTAGAATATTTGACTCGTTTTATAAAACTTACAGGTGTTTAAAGAAATAATCTCTGAAGAGAAAAAAGTTCTATTAAAGAAAGTTGATGACGAAAAGGTATAGCTTTTTTTCAAATTTTTTATAAAATTTTATCTTGCAACTAAAATGAATTAACAAAATTAAGCTAATGTTTTAATGAAAATTAAACAGGGTTTCATTCGCAAAACGAAGAATAATTTGTTTATGTTAGAATCATTGATCAAAGAAATGAAGCATTCTATAAAAAAAAGGATTGTTGAACTTTCCGAATTCAAAAGAAGTTGAAGCTTTAAAAGATGAATGGGATCGTGTAATAAACACCGCAAAACGAGCAAAGCTTAATCCAGAATGTTCAATAATCGAAACTTCTAGATCTGAATCAGTTTTTTTGAAAAATGAGGGAAACTTAAAAAACAAAGTTAATTTGCGTCATCAAGAAAGGAAATTTGATTTAACAAAATGTGAATCAAATATTATTGAAAAAGAAAGACAAACTTTTAACGAAATCCCCTCTTTTGATTTGGGTTTTGATTTCCCTTCACATCCTGTTGAAGAAGTAACACTATGTAAGTCGTTAGAAAAAGTCAATTTGACTCCTCCAGAAGAAAAATCTAAACCCAATAAAAGAGAAATTGTTTCTCTTTTAACACCTCCCGAAGAAAATCAAACCATTAAAGAAACAAATGAAATTCAAGCATCGACAGAAGAATTTAATGCAGCCAATGCACTATTCAGTATGAGCAAAAATCCTATGTAAGTTTTAAACATTATTATTTATTTATTTATTTATTTATTTATTTATTTATTTATTTATTATTCTTATTGTAATTTGATACTTTTAATAAATGTTTATAGGGACATAATTTTCCAGTTTCAAGATAGTGGTTTTGGAGTAGAATGTACAAAGTTTGAATTGTTCTATTATGAACAATGGATATATTCTGATATAATAGATATGTGGTGTATCGTACTTAATTATGAAGAATTCAGAAGATCTAACTATAAACAATCAAAATTGTATTGCAATACGCAGGTTACGGTATGTTTTTTATGTTTTTTTAATAACAAAATAGTATTTAAAATTAAATATTTTGTATTAATTATAGTTTATGATATCAGCCTCTATCTATGACTGATGAAAATATAACAAGAGATGAAAGATTTGCAAGTTTTCAAGAAGCTCTGTTTTTAGCTGCATGCCTTGAAGATGAATCTGTAGCTAATTTAGTTAGTGTGGATTTGGTAAGTTACTTATTTAAAAATGTGCTTATGGTAGTTATAATAATATGTAATAACTAATTATGTATAAATATAAGTTTCAATGGCTTATTTTTTTGAATATCAACACAGTTCTTTTTCAATATTCTTCGGGATTCACATTACTACATTGTTTGTTTCGATCTAAAGAATCTGAAGATTGAGATTATCGATAACAGAATAACAGATATGGAAGTTGTTTATGAAGCTTCTAAAATTTCTGAAATAGATCTGATAAAGAGAATATATGGAACCCTGCCGCTAATTCTGGTAAGAATTCATGTTTACAATTTTTTCCAAAACGTTCAGTCATTTAATTTCGTAACCTGGACCTTCGATACCCTATAGTTCTGGTAAGAATTCGTGTTTACAATTTTTTCCAAAATGTTCAATCATTTAATTTCAAAATTTCAATGAAATAAAATTTAATATTCATTAACATTGCTGTATTAATTTTTTTCAGACAAACTTTTTCTGTGAGTATTTGAAAAAGAGAGATCATCCAAAATTTCAAATCATGAGACTCTGCAAGCCTAGTATATTGAAAATGCCTTGGAGAACAAGAAGAAATGAACATGATTGTGCAATTTTTGCAATGAGACATATGGAGACATACTATGGACAAAGAGTTGAAGAATGGAACTCAGGATTCAAAAATGAAGGTGTAGAACAACAAGGCCAAATCAAGACTTTGAGAAAAAAATATGCAGCTAAAATTCTTCTTTCCGATTATAATATACATAGAAAAAAAATAATTTCTGAATCAATTGAATTTTTGAGTTTTAGTCCAGAAGAAAAACAACGTCGTTTAAAAGCAAAAACCCAAAGGTTCATTGAGATGAGATTTATATCTTCTTGGAAAGGTAAAGGAAAAGAAATGAAAAAGCCTTGAGAAAGTTCATTTCCATTTTAATCTGAAATTGTGTAATTTTGCAGATAAACATTAGTGCATTTTGATAATGTAAAAGAGTATGAGTTTTATTCAATGAATCTGTATCATCAATGATATGTATATATTGGTTAATGTTGATTACTGAGATTTCTTTAGCGAAAATTATACTTGCCTGAGAAGTTAATATCATATTACTTAATTTCATATTAGTTAATAGTTTAAAATATAAGAACAGTTGAAGTGTGTTTATGTATCTGAATTTGAATTATACGAATACATATTTATCAATGTGGTCATGTTTTATCTGAATAGAGAGTTGATTGATTCGGTATATGACTTAGAAAATGGTTATAAGGTATGTGTTTTAGTCGTAACGGTATTGTTTTAAAACATCACTAATTGTAGTATGTTGTGATTTACACATATCTACAGTTTACGAGCTGTTGAATTTCCACTTTTAAAACACAGGCATACATAAATAAAAAAATAAACAAGGTTATTCAACTAACAGAAACAAAATAAAAAGTTCAAATATTTTAAAACAACACAAAGCAAGAATAAAAAAACAAAAACTTCTAAAAATAAACTACTTCTGGTGGCATGGCTGTGGTCTCTCAACCGTTTGATAAAAGGGCATTTATTGACACGTATAGTTAATAAAATAATAAATTTTATATATTGAAAAGTATTCACAAAAATTTACATTTCGCATAGTTGGGCTAATAAAAAAATTTGGGCTTGCATAAGTTCATATTCTATTGTGTATTTTTTTTAAGAAAATCTATTTTGGGCTTTGTAGAACAGAATATGCAGAATATAAAGTTTTTACCTAGCTTACTTGTCAATTGTCATCTTTATCTAAAAATTATAACAGGTAAAAAAATTCTAATTAAAATAAATAAGTTTATTCAGTTATAATGTTTATTTTTTTATATTTATCTTTGATGCAGATATAAAATGGAAAAAAACTGTTCAATTAGTGAAAATGTAATGGCATCAAACATTGCAGAGAGATTAGAAGTTGATATGGCAAATGATCGTGAAAGGAAGTGTAGTGTTTGTGGAAAAGTTGGTCATCATGATGCCAGAAATTGTCCATTAAAAAAATGAAGTTAAGTTATTAGATTCATGATTTGGGTTATCTTATTATGTATTTATTTTATTGTTGAACAATTAAACACTTTAATTGAATGTTTAAGAATTAATTTTAAATAATTCATTTGTTAAATTATCATATTATCATATTTTAAATAACATTTCTTAGTATTATTGTTATTATTATTATCCTAACTGTCATCATTACATAAATAAACATAACAAAGTTCACTTAAGCATACGACCTAATTTACCAAAGTCTTAGATTCCTAAACATCCACACTTCATAATTAACACACATAAAGTTCAGTTAAAGATAGTTGCAAAATGAAACAAACTTTTTCCATATCATGATTAACAGACATGGAATTCTGCGACTTTAACTTCTTCTCCTTCAACCACTTCAACAATTGTGTTAACCAGCTTTAGACGCACCATCTTTCCTTCCTTGAATCTGCAAAAACCTCCAAATGCCCTCCAGTTGCCAGTAATTTTCACATGGTTTAACCTTAATGGTCTGCTTCTGTCAAGAATTGTTTTTACTTTCATTGGAAACCTCTCATCCACAGTAACAAGTATTGCCTTTTGGTATGTGTGCATAGAGTGTGAGGAGCTGTAATCAACTGGTATTGTCTAACATCCATATATACAGTTGGTTAGAGTCGTTAAATAACAAACTTAAAAAATTTAATCTTAAACATACCACAATTATTTTATAACTATTTCTATATACTTACCAAATGGTAAAAGACGCAAACAGATGCAGTTAGTTCAGCATAGAACACATCATCTTAATTGTTGTGACTGGTATTTCCTTTCCATAAGCATGAGTGTTTCGCTCTCTTGCCTGCGATTAACGATTAATAACAATACTTAACTTCTTATTGATGGATTTATTTGTATTCTTTCTATTATAGTGGACAATATAAATATGAACATAGATGTACCTTCGATGGCATATGGTGGTATGGGACGAGAAGGTAACCTCAACATCATTGGTAGAATAGTTTCTTCATAAATGCACGTTCCATTAGCTAAGAATATGGCAAGATTCAGTTTGTTGTTTTCCAAATTTGTAAAAACCATCAACTGTCCCCTAGCAATTTCCAAATCAGCAACGAGTTTGTCCCATCTTTTACCGAACAATCGGTTTGACCTTACAACACTTTGCGGATCAAGTTGTACCCTTTCATGTTTCACTTTGTAACTCATTCCATTTGCATAAATTTTGAATGTGTCTTTCCATATGTCCTGCAAGAAATCTCCCGGTAGAATCTACAATATCAAGTATATATTTAGTTTTTTTTTAATGCCATTAAGCTTATATGTATATTTTAAACGATGATATAACAAAAAAAATACATGTCCATCAGTTGTGCGCCTAACCAGGCACCTACTCACCCTGTTTCCCACATCACGTCTTTCGTAACCTGGACCTTCGATACCCTGATGATCATAACCTGTTACGTAAAATGTGCTTTCCGCCTCTTTCACAAAGTGCAAAGTTCTAACAAGTGAAGGGACGTTGTCCTCCACAAATTTAGCCCATTCATCGCCATACAAATCAACCTTGCTTCCATCATCTCTTACTAAATGTTGGGAATTATACTAACAGTTACCACGGCTAAGAGAAGATGTTACAACTGCAGAAGATTGTACTTGCAGTGGAAACTCATTACCACTGCAAGAACATATATTACCACTGCTTATTAGATAACTGTTAGGAAACATGTTTAGATAAATATAGAATAGATCTTGTGTATATCTTATTCTATTTGCTTTATACTTATCTTGTAGAAGAGGACTCCTTGTGCTATAAAAGGAGATCCTAGGTTAAAGGTTTTATATACGTTTCTAGAGCTTCAAGGTGTAACCCTAGTGATATCAAAGATCACTCGTATTATTATCATTAATAATATTGGAGCTAATAGTTTGTTTACATACATTGTTCTTATTCATATACAACTGTCTTACTCACAATCAAACTTCTAAGTGTTACTAAGTAGATTCCGCATACTTAGTGATATAACTCAAAGTATCAATCAAACACAAGTTCAAGGTGTTAAGATCCATCACTAAACATATGTACATGTACCTGTTGTTGCCATGGATGAAAATGTATTTTTCTCCATTGTAGAAGTGTTCTTTGAACACATTTGGTAAAGTCTGCACACAATTGAATAATAATTTGTTATCATATTATATTGTGATATTGATTATATTAAAAAGACAAAAAAATAACTAAAAAAATAAATGAAATATGAACATCCAAAATAAAAAATATACGTGAGCTAATATGCATTGTCTACATGGGAAGCTGCATTACTTTCTAAGTCGAATCTAAATGACTTTGAGATGTGGAGGCTAATGATCGAACAATTCTTTATGGTCCAAGACTACACACTCTGGGAGATCATTATGGTTGGAAATTCTTTCAAACCAAGTTCTACATCAGAGATGGTTAATGGCAAGGAAGTAATTAAGGTCGACATTGGACCTGTTACTAATGATGAAAAACTTCAGCTGAAGAATGATCTAAAGGCCAGAGGTTTGTTGCTGATGAGACTTCCCAGAGACCAAGTTCTTGCATTCAGCAAGTACAAGACTGCAAAGACTCTTTTTGATGAGATCTGTGAAGTTTTTTGTGGTAATGATTCCACCAAGAAGACTCAAAAGACCTAGCTGAAGCAGACTTATGAAAACTTTGGTTCAACAAGTAATGAATCTCTTGATAGCATCTTCATAAGGCTACAAAAGATTCTTACTCAACTCACTATTTTTGGAATAGAGGTGGAAAGGGAAGACCTTAATTTAAAGTTCTTAAGAAGCTTACCCTCTGAGTTTGGAACCAATGCTGTTGTGTGGGAAGATAAGCTAGAATTGGAGACCATGAAACTCAATGATTTGTACAATAACTTCAAGGTTATTGAACAAAGATTGAAGAAAGCTGGTAAAATAAGCTCAAGTTCAGGAAGTGTAGCACTCATATCATCATCTCTTGATGATAGTTCAAATGAAGAAAGTGATAGTGATGATGACAGTGCTAACATTGTTGTTTCCACTGGTAGTGGAAGTGTTTCCACTGGTAGCTCAAAGAGACAGATTGCAGGACTTAGTGATACTACTTTTTATGCCTTTATATCAAGTCAAGTGGGTGGTTCAATTCTCAATCATGAGGATTTGGATCAAATTGATGAGGATGATATGGAGGAGATGGACATTAAATGGCAAGTGGCATTACTAAGCCTAAGGACAAAGAAGTTTTGGAAGAAGACTGGAAGAAAGATTAATATCAGTGGCAATGAAACAGTAGGTTTTGAAAAAAAGAAGGTGGAGCGCTATAATTGTCATAAGAAGAGGCACTTTGCCAGGGAGTGCAGGAAGCCAAGGAAATCTAACAACATGTCAACTTGGTATAAGCAAGACAAGAAGAAGGAACCTACTACTGATGAGCCAAAGGGGCTATTGGCTATTGATGGAGTGAGCTTTGATTGGAGCTTTATGACTGAGGAAGAAGAAGATGACTCAGAGTCTGCAATGGTTGCTACAGAGCTTGCACTAATGGCTTTTGCTGACTCTGAGGTACAAACTGATAATGCTTGTTCTAAATCTTGTAAGGCCTTAAAAGAGTATGAGAAAATTAAAGCACAATATGATGAACAATTGCTAGAGTTAACTCATACTAATTATAACTTAGCAAATCATAAAAGAGGCCTAGGAGTTTTAGAAACTCAATTAGAGCATTATAGGGCAAATGAATCTAAGTTCAATGATGATATTGCAGTATTAAGAAGAGACTTAGATTATCAGGTTGCTGTTAATAAGGTTCTTAGAGAAGAGCTAGAAAAGGTTAAGATGGCTAGTGAAAATATAATGATAACTAAGCAAACACTGGATCATCAATCCAAGTGTATTGACAAAATTTGGGAAGCCCAAGTTGTGAGCAAAGCCAAATCAGGAGTTGGATACAAAACAGTTCCACCACCTCTAAGAGGTGTTCCATCACCTCCTGGCATTGACTTGGCTCACACAGGATTAGAGGAATTCCAGGAATCACCTATGACCTATGGACCAAAGTTTGTTAAACCAGTTGAAATTGAAAAGGTTCAGGTTGAGGTTGATATATTTGATAGTGCTAGTGACTCATCTCTTAAAGATGAAAATTTAAATGTTGAGTCTAAACCTAGTGTTCCTGAGAATGTTAAAGTGGAGGTTAAAAGAAGTATTCCTGATGTAGTCAAAGAGAAGCCTAGGTCACAACCTAATTTCACTAGGCCCACTACTAGATATGCAGAGATGTACAGAAGTAGGTCACCAACTCCTAAGGGTAATATAAGGAGTTGGAATCATGTTAAATCTAGGCAATTTGGTAGTGATTTTGTGTTCAATAACAAACCCTGTCATATATGTGGTAGCTTTGACCATTTGTCTTATAGCTGTACCTACCACTTGGGAAGAAGGGAAGTGTTTGGGAATACTAGGGTGAATGGACAAAATGCTAATAACTTAACTCACCCAAATCCACTTAGCAAGATGATTCACAGGTCTGTTTTGCTTCATTCTGGCATTAAACCAATTTCCACTGCTAGACCAGCAGTATCCACTGCTAGACCAGCAGTTGCCACTGCCAGAAATAAAAACAGAGTTTACCCTAAGCCCCCTGCTACTACTTTTGTTAAATCTACTCAAACAGGGAAAAAGACCAATTTTGAAAAGAAAGTTAACAATAATCAAAAGTGGGTACCCAAAGTTTCAAAACAAGCAGTTTCCACTGCTAAGCCAGCAGTTACCACTGCAAGGCCAAAGGTTACCACTGGTGGGTCTGTTAACAAGAAAAGGGTAAAAATGGGAAATGTTGTTAAGGCCTCAGCACGTTGGGAATGGAAACCAAAAGGAACCATCACCTCAAACAATCCCAATGGTGTATCAATGACCTTTGATAGATATAATTATATTGATACACGAGGCAGATCCAAGTCATTTGTGGCTTGGGTCCCTAAAAGGAACTAATTCCTCTATTTTGTATGCAGGGACATTCAAAGACTACAAATGATCAAGGATACTCAGACAGTGGATGTTCCAGGCACATGACTGGCAATAAGTCCTATCTTTCAGACTTTCAACCTTATGATGGACAATTTGTCAGCTTTGGAGGAGGAATTGGTGGCAAAGTTTCTGGCAAAGGAACAATCAAGGTTGGAAACATTGATTTTGAAGATGTGCAGTATGTGAAAGAACTCAAGTACAACCTCTTTAGTGTGTCACAGATGTGTGACAAGAAGCATAGAGTTCTATTCACAGAAGACGAATGCTATATCTTATCTAAGGATTATAAGCTTCCTGATGAAAGTGACATTTTGCTTAAAATCCCTAGAAAAGGAAATCTATATAGCATTAACATGAAGAACATAGTGGCTAATAATGATGTTACTTGCTTGCTTGCTAAAGCCACTTTGGATGAATCAATGCTTTGGCATAGAAGATTGGGTCATGTTAACTTCAAGACCATCAACAAGATTGTGAAAGATGGACTTGTCAGAGGTCTACCAGAGAAAAGATTTGAAAATGACCAAACTTGTGTTGCCTGTCTCAAAGGAAAGCAACACAGAGCTTCATGCAAGACCAAAGCATTCAATTCTATTGATCATCCACTCTTTATGCTGCATATGGACTTGTTTGGTCCTACTTCTGTGAGCAGCATCAATTTGAAGAAGTATTGTCTTGTTGTGACTGATGATTTTAGTAGATTCACATGGGTTTTCTTTTTAAGAACCAAGGATGAAACCACTGGCATCCTTAAGACATTCATCACTGAAGGTGAAAATCAATATGAAAAGAAGATCAAGATCATCAGGTGTGACAATGGGACAGAGTTCCAGAATAAAGTTATGGATGATTTCTACAGAGACAAAGGTATTAAAAGAGAATTTAGTGTTGCAAGAACTCCTCAACAAAATGGAGTTGCAGAAAGAAGAAACAGAACACTAATTGAGGCTGCTAGAACCATGTTAGCTGATTCCAAGCTTCCAGTAACTTTTTGGGCTGAAGCAGTTAATACTGCTTGTTACATTCAGAATAGGGTTTTAGTGGTCAAAACAAAGAACAAGACACCTTATGAGTTATTCAGAGGAAGACCTCCTACTTTGGAGTTTATGAGGCCCTTTGGGTGTCATGTTACTATTCTCAATACCATTGATCATCTGGGTAAATTTGAAGAAAAGTCAGATGAAGGCTTCTTTGTTGGATACTCTATGGTTAGCAAGGCTTTTAGAGTCTATAACTTAAGAACAAAGAAGATTGAAGAGAACTTGCATGTTCAGTTTCTTGAAAATAAAGCAAACATGGCAGGTTCAGGACCAGATTGGCTATTTGATCTTGAAACATTATCAAATACAATGAATTATGTTCCTCTCACTTCAAGCACTGGAGACAAAGATCTTGAAGATTCAGAAGAATTCATTGATGAAGATGAAGTTTGTAAAAATGATGAAGATCAAATTGTTATGCCACTTTGGGACTTTGTTGATAATTCTGAAAAGACAAGTGATGCAGATGGTGTGAATTTTGATGTAAATAAAGATATTCCTACTAGCAGTGGTAACTCCATTCCCACTGCTATACCAAAAGTTTCCACTGTCAGCCCAAATGTGGAACATACTTCTCAGTAATCACCAAGTGATGATGTAGAGATCTCTAACATGCCTACAACATATGATATTCCTAGTACATCACAGTCTTCAATTCACAAAGTGCATCCACTTGATAATGTTTTTGGTGAACTTCAATCAGGTGTGAAGACTAGAAGACAGACAAAGAAAGATGATATTCATGGGTTCATAAGTGAAGTGTATGAGTCCAAGAAACATAGTAAGAAGAATGAGTGTTTGTTCTTCTGTTTTCTCTCACAGGTGGAGCCTAAGAATGTTTATATGGCTCTAGGAGAATCTAGCTGGGTTGAAGCAATGCAAGAGGAGTTGCTGTAGTTTAAACTTCAAAAGGTTTGGGTTCTTTGTGACTTGCCTGATGGTATGAAGGTCATTGGTACTAAATGGGTTTTCAGAAACAAGAAAGATGAAAGAGGTATTGTAATAAGGAACAAAGCTAGATTGGTTGCTCAAGGATACACTCAAGAGGAGGGTATTGATTATGAAGAAATTTTTGCTCCTGTTGCAAGGATTGAGGCTATTAGATTGTTTTTAGCCTATGCATCCTTTATGGCCTTTACAGTCTATCAAATGGATGTTAAGAGTGCCTTTCTGTATGGTACTATTGATGAGGAGGTATATGTCTCTCAACCTCTAGGCTTTGAAGACCCTCAACACCCAAATAAAGTATATAAAGTAGTTAAGGCTCTTTATGGCCTACATCAGGCTCTAAGGAAGTGGTATGAAACCTTAGCTAATTATTTGTTGAATAATGGGTAGAGGCAAGATTGATCAAACTTTGTTCATCAAGAAAGACAAGGGTGATATTTTACTTGTGCAAGTATATGTTGATGATATTATCATTGGGTCTACTAAACAAGAGATGTGCAAAGAGTTTGAGAAGCTGATGAAGGATGAATTTCAAATGAGTTCTATGGGAGAACTTACTTTCTTTTTGGGGCTGCAAGTACAACAGAGTAAGGAAGGCATATTTATCAGTCAAGACAAATATGTGGCTGAGATCATTAGGAAGTTCAAGTTTACTAATGCAAAACCTTCAAATATTCCTGCTGACAAGACCACTCACTTATTGTTGAAGAATGCTAGTAGTGCTAATGTTGATGTTCACACTTACAGATCTATGATTGGTTCTCTGATGTATCTTACTTCATCAAGGCCAGACATTATGTTTGTTGTATGTGCTTGTGCAAGATTTCAAGTGACTCCAAAGACATCACATATGACAGCAGTGGAAAAGATTTTTACGTACTTGAAGACTTATCCTAATCTAGGATTATGGTATCCAAGAGATTCTCCAATGGAATTGATCACATACTCAAATAGTGACTATGCTGGTGCAAGTTTGGATAGAAGATCAACTACTGGAGGATGTCAATTTCTTGGATGTAGATTGGTGTCATGGCAGTGCAAGAAGCAAACTATGGTTGCTACTTCAACCACTGAAGCAGAATATGTTGCAGCTGCTAGTTGTTGTGCTCAGATCCTTTGGCTTCAGAATCAATTATTGGATTATGGGTACAATTTCATGAACACCATTATCTATATAGACAATAGTAGTACCATATGCATTATTAAAAATCCTGTGCAACACACTAAAACTAAACATATTGAAATTAGACATCACTTTATTAGAGATTGTTTTGAGAAAAAGCTTATTAATGTTGTCAAAATTCATACTGATGACAATTATGCTGATTTATTAACAAAAGGGCTTGATGTGGGTAGATTTCAATACTTGGTAACAGGTATTGGAATGCTAAATCCATAAATCTATGATGTCTAATACTTTTCAGTGTTGCAGGATAGTTTTTAAGGTACTAGTATTGTTTGTATTGTATGTATGGTTTTCTACTAATTTGTATGCAGAGTTATCAAGAGCACAGTGGAAATTAACATACAACAGTGGAAAGTTTAGTGATAATAGCAAGAACAAAGAAGTACTTTTATTGATCATAAGAAGAGTACATTACAACCATCAAGAAAACATTGTCACCAAAATAGAAAACTATCACACAAGACATGACCCTACAACCTAACACCTACTCCATAGGTTTCTTTCCTTTTCCTTCATACTGATGTTTGCCCTTGGAAGTCTTCTTTCTCTTGTCATCAAAAGAAAGTTGTTTCCTTGGACAAGCAAGTCCCAGAACTTTCTTGGGAGGCCTTGGTGCTTGAGTAGGCTTTTCAACAGCTGGCCACTTCATGTTGTTTATAGCAATTGTCAATGCTGTGGTGAGGGCCTTTGGAAGCTCTTTGGAAAGATCAAAGGTTGGATCATTATCATCATCAGATGATGAGCTTGAATAAAACTCAAGTGATGGAGCAGGATCAGCTGAAATCTTCTTGTTGGGCTTCATGCTTGAAGATGTAGCAGTTGCTGCACTTGGTGGAAAATATCCACTCCATCCAGCAGAAAGTTCTTCAGAGTCTGAGTAGTAACTGATTTCATCATCTGAAGTGTCATCAGAAGAGATGTAGATTAAAGGAAACCAACTCATGATGATGCTTAGGGTTTGTGTTGTTGAAGTTATTTGTTGATGAGAGATAAAGGTTTTGAGCCCCCTTTTATATGCAAAGTCAAGGTCGAATTCTAATTAATGAAGAATATTTACTCCTACTTGTTTTGGTAGGTTGGAGGAGTAAATTTGGTTATTATCGGGTTGACTTTTGGAAGATATTTTTGTGAATAGTAACTTGGTTAAAAAGTTTCTTTGGGTTAATCTTTATGGGTTAAGTTGAAAGTTACTTTGGTTTGCAGCATACAACCCATATTATTGGAGTCATTGGAGTAATAAGGTGTGTATCATAGACACACAACAAATGGTTATTGATTCACCATGTCTAATCCACATAAGAATCAGCTAGTCCAGAGCAAACGGCTACTGGTAAAGACTCATCAAATCCGTTTATGGTTGATAGTTTACCAAAAACTAGGTCATCAACTCACCATACATCCAATTGATCAAGAGTTGGCTAGTCCATAGCAAACGGCTCATGGTAAAGACATATCAAGTCCGTTGATAGCTGGTAGTTTGCTAAAAACTATGATAAGAGCAGCAAATTTTCATGTTTTTATTAACCACTGCTCTTTGATATGCTATGAAAATTTTACCACTGCTAGTTCATTAGTTACCACTGCAAGAGTAATTTTTCCACTGATGAACTAGCCGTTACAACTGTTGTGTCAGTAATCCATTTTTTACTAGCCGTTGTAAAAATAACCGTCTTTCCTTATTAATAGGGTAAAATCTTTTGTGAATTATCTACTTACTTATTATAAATTATTCTTTTTCCAAAGATAATTCTTTCTCAAGATAATTCACATTGCGCAACCTCCTCAAACCCTATTAGTATAAATTGATTATCATACGGCTTGCTTTTTATCTTGATTACTAACACTTTTATTCTCTTTTTCACAAATATCATGGCGATTCTAAAATTTGTCGAGGAGCACAACCAAGTGGGCTACTTACAAAAGTCAAACGAGAAGAGTGGCCCTGTTTTTCATCAGATTGTGGATTTTCTAAACATAACTCATATAAGGTATGCCTTAACTATTAATCCCACAATCTATGTCTCTCATATCAAACAGTTCTGGAACACTGTGGAGTCCATAACTCTTGAACAGGGAGACACACATGAATCTGTGGATGCTCTAAGAGCCACAGTTGATGGGGTAACTATTGATGTTACTGAGTTATCCTTGAGGAGAATTCTCCAATTGGATGATCTCAATGGTATCATCACATTACCTAATTCAGAAATTTTCACTAATATTGCTTTAATGGGGTATGATACATCTGAACAAAAAGTTACTTTCAGAAAAGGATGTTTTTGTCCCCATTGGAGATTTTTGATTCACACTCTTTTACATTGCCTGAGTCCTAAGATAACATCTTATGAACAATTTGCATCAACCATGGCTTATCCTTTGGTTTGTTCGGCAACTAATAGGACTTTCAATTTTTCAAAGTTTATTTTCAATAATATGAAAGGCAATGTAAAGAGTCAATATAAATTTTTGATGTATCCAAGGTTTGTGCAAGCAGTGTTAAATGAGTTTCAACTGCAACCTCACAATAGAATTTATGAACCTTCCAGCCTAAAGCCAAAAGTTTTTCAAAACATGTGTAAGGCTTCAGATCTTTGGAATGGGGAGGTTCATCTACTTTTTCCTCAAATGCTTGCTAAAATTGCTCAAGTACAGGGTGAAGATGCAACCATCCCTGTTGTATCCCAAAACACACCCACTATTGTTGTTCCACCAATTCAACATACCCCTGTTGTAACTCACACTTATGAGAGAAGGTCTAAACAGCCAACTTCTCTCATCTCAACATTGCATGTTGCTGAACTTTTAGTTTAGGAACAAGCAGTGGTGGTTCAAGGCTTAATCCTAGTCCAACTAGAGAAGAGCCTGAATCAATGCCTCATGATTCACCTCTCCCAGCAGGTTACACAGTTGGAAGTGATGAAGGCAGTGTGCAACTATATGAATTGATGGACATTTGTACCAAATTAGTCAAGCAGGTTCAAGCTCTGGAGAAAGATCTGGCACAGATCAAAGAACAACATGCCACAGAGCTGAATCAATTGAAGGCTGATATTCAAAGATTACAGAATGAAGTTGAGAATCTCAAGAAGAAGAGACCTAAAGTTGTGTTATCTTCATCATCTTCACCTCAGGATGAGCTTTCTGCTAGTTCTACTAAAGTTTTGGGAGATTCTTCCAAACAGGGGAGGAAAACAGATGCAGAGCTTAAGGGGAGGAGTAAAAATTTTGAAAAAGAGTTTGCTGAGCTCACTGATTCTGATAATGCTCAAGCAAAAGATGATGTAGCTGAGAGTGAGGGGAGGAAATTGGATTTTGAAGATATGGATGTTGATGCTGGTTTTAACTTTGATGATTTAGTTGGAACTGCTCAACCAATTTCCACTGAAGCAGAACAAGTTTCCACTGATCAACCAATTACCACTGCAAGTGAAAAAGTTCTCACTGCTACTCAAGAAATTACCACTGCAGAGGAAGAAGCTGCCAGAATAAGATCAATTAAAGGAAAAGCTATTGTGATTGCTTCAGATCAAGAGACAAGAAAGATTTCTAAGAAAGAACAAGCTCAGATTGACTTTGATGCAAGATTGGCAGAGCAACAACAAGAGAATGAAAGAAAGAGAAAGCTAGAGGAAGATGAAGTTGCTAGTTTTATGGAAGCTAAGAGGTTGGATAAACTTGAAGCTGTAATGGCAAAACCTATTTCAAGTGTCTCACCAACTGTCATACATGAGAAACCTCCATTATTCACTTATGTGCCTACAAAAGAAGAGATTGACTACTTGATTAATAATGATCAAGTAATTAGGAAGAAGGCTATTGAATTGATTGCAAATACAACCTTGGATGAAGAACAAATGTCTGCTCAATTAAAAGACTTCATTCAAATGAAGAATCAGCAGGCTCTTGATCAAATCATTGGGGATGTTAGAAAAGGTCAAAAGAAGCCAAGGAAGCTTACAAAGGCACATATCATTGCTGAGATGAAGACTTTTTGCTGCCATGTTGGTAATATGAAGATGGCTCAATTCAAAGGAATGTCACATGATCAGATTGAAGGTATTTACTACAGGATCAAAAGACAAGATAGTAATTTCATTCCAATGGATCAAGAACCTATTATAATGAAAACAAAAAGGTCTGGAGTGAGTCTTGGATCAAAAGATGCAAAGAAATTGAAGACTCAGGAATCATCTCAAGCAGAAGAGGGTCCTAGTAAGTTGACAGAAGAACAAGTTACAAACATGATGTTCATAGAGACTGATGTACTTAATATTGAACCTCTACAAGCAAAATATCCAGTTGTTGGTTGGGAGATCTTTTCTGATAGTTTTGGTGTAGCTTGGAAGATCATCAGAACTGGAAGTGTCACAAGCATTTGCAGAGATTTTGAAGATATTGTTAGATCTTGTGATAGAGAAGACTTGGATACTTTGTGGAGGATTGTTCAAGATCAGTTTAAAAAGGATGAACTTGTTGATGTCAAGGCTAAGGAATTATGGGTTCACTTTAGAAGATTATATGAACCTGACCCAAGTGATAGACATTGGAGATTTGAAACTCACAACATGAATACCTTGTGGAAGTTTTATGACTCAAGTGTTGTGCATCATCTTTCTTCTCAAGATGGAGTTGATGCTTTTATGCTGGCTGAGAAAGAATATCCATTGAGAGCTGGAGTTTTGACTGTGATGATGTCAGTGAAACTTAGGTGCTGGGAAAGAACTAAAGTCATAGAAGATTTGCTACAAAGGATTTATGATCAAAGTGTGAGAGCTGACAAAGAGTTAAGAAGAAGAAGATAAGTGTTTGGAAGAATTCTCATATCCTCATGTTTGCTGAATACTTAAAGAAACTTATTGATTCATTTATTAATCATAAGTTAGGGGAGGATTGTTGGGAATTATACTAACAGTTACCACGGCTAAGAGAAGATGTTACAGCTGCAGAAGATTGTACTTGCAGTGGAAACTCATTACCACTGCAAGAACATATATTACCACTGCTTATTCGATAACTGTTAGGAAACGTGTTTAGATAAATATAGAATAGATCTTGTGTATATCTTATTCTATTTGCTTTATACTTATCTTGTAGAAGAGGACTCCTTGTGCTATAAAAGGAGATCCTAGGTTAAAGGTTTTATATACGTTTCTAGAGCTTCAAGGTGTAACCCTAGTGATATCAAAGATCAGTCGTATTATTATCATTAATAATATTGGAGCTAATAGTTTGTTTACATACATTGTTCTTATTCATATACAACTGTCTTACTCACAATCAAACTTCTTAGTGTTACTAAGTAGATTCCGCATACTTAGTGATATAACTCAAAGTATCAATCTAACACAAGTTCAAGGTGTTAAGATCCATCACTAAACATATGTACCTGTACCTGTTGTTGCCATGGATGAAAATGTATTTTTCTCCATTGTAGAAGTGTTCTTTGAACACATTTGGTAAAGTCTGCACACAATTGAATAATAATTTGTTATCATATTATATTGTGATATTGATTATATTAAAAAGACAAAAAAATAACTAAAAAAATAAACGAAATATGAACATCCAAAATAAAAAATATATGTGAGCTATTATGCATTGTCTACATGGGAAGCTGCGTTACTTTCTAAGTCGAATCTAAAAAGGAATTGCTGATCCATTTGCTTGTTTTTTTATGTACCTATAATATAAATCCATTCAATGAAATATACTGATGCTGTTTACAAATTCGACAACATATAATTACTGATGTATATAATGTACCACTTTAAATAATTTCAAATGTTAATGTAATGTACGTTTTAATGTTGTTAAACAAACAACCACATTTCATCTCTTAGTTGAACCTTCTACAATAAACATCGCATATGTAACCGTAAAATATGCATATACCAAATGGCAAAGCTGTTATCTATGACTAAAACTAACTAAAACAACTACATGATGTATTCCTGATAATCATAAACGTTAAATGCCACAGACATCAGCATGTAGACCAATTATGTCTTTTTTTTTTTTTTTTTTTTTTTTTTTGGCAAACACATTGATTCTTTCAATCAATGAAACTCACAATCACATTCGTCTCAGTTTACCTAAGTTCGTTTTGGCTTATGGTGTTGTATTTATGTGATTGTTGATGATTCTAAACAATTATATATGTAAATAGAACATTCTACATCCAGAAAACTAAACTAACAACCCATCTTTCAATATTTTATCCAAACAATTTTTTTTCACAAAATAAAACAAAACATTATTTTGATCCATACCTAATGCAATCTAAGTTATATTAAAAGGCTTCATATATTCAAAAAAACCTAATCTAACAGATCATCTCTGTTTTCAAACATGTATTACTAACTTATTTAATCTTTAACAAATAAAATACCACGTTTGATCAATAGATTACCATTATCAAGTAATCTTATCATTAGCAAACATACTATATCATGCAAGTAATCTTATCATTAGCAAAGTATTCCATAAATATGAGTTCAACAAGATTTACATATTGCAAGTAGATTCGGATAATTTTTAGAAAAATTTTTTTGGGTATTCTAACCTTTCAATTTTTGACGGTTCGTTGATATGACAACTGATAATCGGAGAGACGAGTTGGTTATAGAGCCAAGTGAAAAGTTATTGATGGTAATGATGGTCTGAGATTGTATATGCAAATTGTGCATGCAGTCAATGAGTCAAACACAAAAACGTTGTCTTTTTTAGGCTGAATAATATTTTTCTTGTTAAATATTTATGTAATTATTAATTTTTTAAAACTAAATAGTGAATTAAGGTTATTCGGGTCAACCAAAGAACCGAACCGAACCTAACTAGAAATCAACCGAACCGAACCGATAACCGAATTTGAATATGGTTTGGTTCGGTTTACGGGTTGACTCAAATAAAAATTTTAACCGAACTAACGGAACCAAACTAACCGAACAAATTGATAACCGAACCGATCAACACCCCTAGTTATGGAGATGGTTAAACAATATCAATCAAAACATAACTAAAACTTGGAAGACAAATTTTGAAATTTAATCATCTATGTAAACATAGCATGACAAAAAATTCTTAATACATTATTCTCTAAACCAAAACTTACTAGCTTGAAAATGGAAGGAAACGACAACATGTAGTGTTCAAAGTGTCGTCGTTGTTTTAACAAACATGAAACAAAGGAAATGGTCCTGTGTCGGCATTGGTGTGGTCGTAGAAATCAAACATGTATTTGAAGCGCATCATTTAATACTGTTATCTTAAAAGGATATTCACATTTTAAAAAGTTTTGGGCTTTTTAAATATGGGCTTTCTAAAAAATAATGGGCTTTGGAAAAGTTTATTAACATTAAAAATATGGGCTTTTTCTAATAAAATGAATTTATTTTAAAATAACTAAAAAATATTTGAATAATATTGAAGATATTTTATTTATAATATTTACTGAAAATAACTTTATTTATTAATTTAACAATTACTGAAAATTTTAAACATACTTTAAAATTTTTGAAAGATTATTTAATTTCAAAAAAATTAATCATAATCAAAACTTGCTTGTTTGACTTAAAACACACTGACAAAAAAGAAACGTCCTCAAGAAGCAAAATATTACTATATGTCAGAAAATTTTTTTGGCAATACAAATAATAATGTAAACATAATTAATTAAAAAAATAAATTTAATTTAAAATGATTATTGATTAAATTTAATTTATATTAAAAAAAATATTTTAAGAGATTGATATTTTGATAAAAGTCAAAACAATTAACAAAAAAATCCCAATTTCATTCCACCGTCTTCATAGTATCATAAAAACCCTAGGGAAAAAAAACATGTCAGACAACATCCCGATTGAACTCCAAATGGAAATAATCAAAAAAGTTTATGAGGTTAAGATATTGATTGGATTCAAATCAGTTCCAAACAATGGAAGTCTTTTATTGAGAGCTCTGACTTTGTGATTGGTCATAGCACCCGCCATCCACAGCCGCTTAGTTGTTCTATCATAGGCTACAGAGAAGATATTTCTGTTTTTAAGGAAAAGTACGTTTTTTTTCTTTCTAGATGATGGTAAGAATGAAACTCTTTTTAACGTTTCTCTATCTAATGTTATTTCTAAAAACATTGAACAAAAATTTTCTATATTAAAAATTATTGGTGCAACTCATGGTTTAGTGTGTTTGTATGGTTTCCACAAAGTCTATAAACAGTGGATGGTTATTTTTTCGAATCTTTCAATTCGAAAATCAATTGGTATTGTTGCTCCTTATACTCAAAGTAATGTCTGTCCTACTTTAGCTTTTGGCATTCGCCCGGATACTTTAGATCCTACCGTACTGAAATTAACATATGCTAAGAATGCTATGTTTTAGGTTGTTGAAGTTTTTTCATTAAGTGCAGGTGTTTGGAACAATGTGATTCCAAATGGTAATTGTCCTCGAGAAACCATCAAATTTAATGACTCAACTTATGTTGTATTAGATAGATTTGTTTATTGGGTTGCATATGAATTGATTGTTGCTGATGATCGTGAATATAACAAAAACATGCTTATCTCATTTGATTTGATTGCAAAAGAGTTCAAAGAGATACACTTACCAGATAGCTTAACAAATGAAATATTTGAACCTTTCCAATTGACCGTTTGTAAACTAAGGGAGTCTCTTGTTGTGTGTGAATGCATTATGATTGACGGAGCACTACGATATGGTCTATGGATAATGGAAGATGAATTTTCTTTCAGAAAGCTATACACAATTGACGCAAACGTTTATAGAATATTGGGGTTTACAAAAAGTGGTGAAGCTATATTTGAACCTCGAGAAGACTATGGAAAATGTTCAACACTTCATGTTTACGACCCATGTTCACAACAAATCAAGAATCTTGGGATTATTGGAGTAGAGGGTTCATTCAACATGGGCTTGTACAATGAATCGATTCTGCTAAATGATCAGTAAGAATTATAAAAATATATTATGAAAAATAGGTATTGTTAAATCTCTTTTATTTAATTTTTGGTTGTATTACTTGATGTAAGTTATATGAATTAAGATTTACATGCTTTTTGTTTTGTGATTATGAGTTTGCAAAGTTGACACAGAAACAAACGAATTGCAAAAAATTATAATATACTTGTTTCATTTTTGAATTAAATAAAACATAACTAAATGAACACAAGTTAAAAGTTATAAAAAAATATATGCAATATCAATAGATAGACTGTATATTATATTTGAAAATTTGATATCAGACTACATTGATATAAAATATTTTTGATACATTGATATTAATTATTTTGGATAATAGATAAACTGATATTAAAATATATTATTAAAAATTAAGTCATAAGAAGTAGTAGTTGTTAAGATGATGTTAAAACAAATTGAGAATTTATGTGAATTTTGTTAATGCTTATTCTGATATATTATTATTTCTAAGTATTACTACAATATTAATATTAAAAATATCTAAATATTATTCAGCAGTTGTGATATTAGTAGATGTTGAAAATTTGATTCTCTTACTATAATTTAACTTTTACTATGATTTTCTAGATGTTACTAAACTGAAATCTTAAGATAATTTAAAAGAAAATGTTAAATTATCACAGTAAAGTTTAATGTCACATAAAACATGCTTGCCTCAACATTAACTATCACGGTAAAGTTTAATATCACAGTAAACTAAATAGTGAACATTTACTATCTGAATAAAACAAAATTAAAAAACAGACTTATCCTATTTTAAATATCATAGTGTATTTAATATCACAGTCAATTTTAAAATCTCATTTCAACATATTGCTAGAAATAATTACTGGATGTACCAAACTAAATGAGATGCAACGATTAGTCATCTTTGAAAAATACGTAGTATAATAATTTAAAAAAAAAATCTTTATTTTTAATATCAAAGTTTATATAGATTGTTTATGAGGTGTGACATTTATTGTTAAATAAAAAATGTAATAAACAATTTTTTTTAATGTGTATGATAAAGTAAAAGTTATTATTAAGAAATTTCATTAACACATAAATGAATTAAAATTAATATATGACAAAATTAATTAAAAAAAAGAATTTTAAAATTAAAAGAAATATAAAAAAAATACTATTTGACAATATTCTCATCTTTAAATAACATAATGATATTCGATTACATCAATACATTTAAATTATCATTAATACAATAAATAACAAATGAAAAATCTTAATTACATACATTATGTAACAAAGTACTTTTCTAATACATTATGTAGTACATAACTAAGCATTTGGAAGAAGCTTAAAAATGATAATTCCTTTCGATCTCGAATAAGGCAAAAATTCATCATTGTACTTTACATAGCAAGATGAATACATTCTTCATTATAATCAAATCTGAACTCTATAGGAGATGGAAATAATCATTCTGACAATGGGTAGGTGACAATGCGTAGGTGACTTTTTAATTATCACAAAGACTTTTTAATTTTTACATATTTAGTTATATACTTACTAAAAAAGCAAATATTGGTAGCAAGTTTACACATTTAATTAACATATTGTTCCATTTTGTTAATTATATGACTCAATTTTTTTAATTAAAAAAAATTAAAAAAATGCAAAAACAACAAAACATAAAATCTAGTTCATAGCAAAAAAAATTTGCGATACTACTACATAGCAAAAGTCCTACATAACGGACAAACTTTTTTTTGAAACAACCATTTATCTATACAATGTACATGAAATTCATGGCGACAAATCAAAGCGCATATAATTTCATTTTCTTTGTATTCTCCCAAACAAATTGCACAAACCCCGTCCATCTTGTCAAGCAACATTATTCTTTCACTTACTATCGATCTCCTAGACGAACTAGATGAGCCAATATTCTTAGTTTCTTCTTGAAAACGAACTATTTCTTGTTCTTCAAGTTGTAATACATCTTCATAAGACCTTTCAATAATCAAATTGACTAAAGAAGAGGGTATATCCGGCATACGTTCAACACATTGCTGGAAATGGTTTCTGTTAGAAGTTGATCTGTGTAAATTTTGAAAGTAATGAACAAAAACTGATGGAGGTACCTGAGTAAATGGGATAAAACGATTACTCATCTTTATTTAAAAAAGGTTTAAGACGATAAGTTCGAGAATGAATGTTTATTATTATATATATATACTAAAAGTCACTTGAGGTTACTGTAGCAAATCACTATAGCAACAGTGATTATAACAGTGATTATGTATGGTGCGTTACGACACATAATAACTATTAAATATAACAATACCATTTATATATTAATATTATAATACATATCAGAATACAAACCTTATGCAGAATAATAAAACGATATTAATATATATATTTGTTATGTCAAACAAATAACAGCCACATGTCAAGAACACAAATGTCTCATAAATAACTATTAAATATCACAATACCATTTATATATTAATATCATAATAACTATCAGAATACAAACCTTACATCTCAATATCATAATACCTACCATAAAACAGATATTAATATCATAATAAAATTCGAAAATGCAGAATAATAAAACGATATTAATATATATATTTGTTATGTCAAACAAATAACGGCCACGTGTCAAGAACACAAATGTCTCATAATAAATATTAAATATCACAATACCATTTATATATTAATATCATAATACCTATCAGAATACAAAGTTACAAACCTTACATCTCAATATCATAATACCTACCATAAAAGAGATATTAATATCAGAATAACAATTTATATCATAATAACAAATTATACAGTATAATAATACTTATATCAGAACAACAATTTATATCACAATAACTATGTAGATATGCTTATGTAAAAAATAACAACTTTAATAAAAATATCTATATTCAGAACAATAAAATTAAAGAACAAAAATTACTTTCAATTATTCAAACTTATCAATCAGTATCCTCCTCAGAATTAAAAATAAATACATCATCATCCTCCTGAGAATTAGCTTTACTTGATTGTCCCTTAGTTTTCCTTCCTTTTCGATTCGCCTTCTTAATGCCTTTCTTAGGAGCCAGTTTTTTTCTATTTGGATTGTTGGGACAATTCCTGAAATCATGATCTGTTTTTTTTTACAGATTCTACAATTTCTCAAATTTTTTCCACCTTCTTTTGCAGATTTAATTCTGACATCATTATTAGAAGGTTTATACCTATGACCACTAATTCCACCTTTGTTTTTCCCAATATCAGGAGGAAAAACTTCAAGAACAGCAGGTTTAGGAACTCCAATCATAGATGATATACTTTGCTGTTTACTTGCTGAAGTCTGCGGCACATTTGATGATTCTAAACCAGATCCACTTGATTTATAAGAAGATCCAATAGGAGGTAAAACAACAGCTTCTTTTCTTTAACGCCTTAACAGATATTGCTTTGGAATCTTCTTAACACCATTTGCTCTACAAGTATAAAAAGCATGACGACATAACAACCCACGTCTTTCAAAATCCAGGCAACTGCATTTAACAGAATGACTTTCTTCATCATAGTCAACCTGAAAAAAAAGTAAATGAAAAAATATAAATTATTTTTAACGGAATTTAAAAAACAGTTTCTTGATCATATTTATTGACTTAAAAAAATTGAAATATGATACCTTAAACTCTCCAAACCACTCTTTATCAGTGTCTTTAACATAACCCAAATTTCTCGTAGAACCAGTACAAGAATCAACAGAAGCAACGATCTCAATTTGAATAACATAGAATGCCTCAAGAGTGTAAAACTCTGCAGCTTGTACTTCAACTAATTGTCTGGTTTTCGATGATGGCTTACCAGTTCTTGTATTATTATCAAGAACACGTTGAATATTTCTTTGTTGATCTAATGCACTTTCATAACGAAAAAGAAAATGAACTAGAGTAGAACTCCAATTAGAATTATGACCAAAAAAATAGTTTTCACTTTCAGATCTTGACGTAGTTTTCATTAAACCACTCATTGGAATATCTCTAAAATAAGCAGGAATCCAACTCTCTTTAATATTAAACATATCATTTAACCATTTATGCTCATCTAAATGATATTCAGCCAATAAAGAATTCCATTTTTTAACAAATTCACCAGGTTCGTCGCTTTCCCTCCATACAATACGACATAGACGCTTTTATGAAAAATAATTGTTTAATATTAAAAATAATTGTTACAATATATATATATATATATATATATATATATATATATATATATATATATATATATATATATATATATATATATGGGGGTGTGTGTGTGTGTGTCTAAATAAATAAATAAATAAATAAATATATATACATATATATATATATATATATATATATATATATATATATATATATATATATATATATATATATATATATATATATATATATATATTATTTATTTATTTATTTATTTAGACACACACACACACACCCCCATATATATATATATATATATATATATATATATATATATACCTTTGTAGGAAGTTTATTCATTATATGCCACATGCAAAGACGATGTTTAGCACTTTTAAAAATATTAGGTATTACAATTAACATTGAAGGATCTTGATCTGTTAAAACAAGATACGGCTCCTTAATATGAGATTTAACAAAACCTTGTGGTAGCCACTCATATGAAACAACATCTTCTTTTGAAAGCAAACTAGCAGCGAATATTACACATTTTTGATGATTATCAACACCCGTAAAAGGAACAAACACCATATTGTACCTACAAAAAAAATATACATATATAAATATATATATTTAAAAAATATTAAAAAAATATATATATTTAAAAAAAACCTTACATATTAGTTTTGAACGTAGCATCGAAAGACAGAACATCACCAAAAGCTTCATAATTCCTTTTACTTGTATCATCAGACCAAAACAAACAACTTAATTGACCCGCAGTATTAGTCTTAAACTCAAATGAAAAATTTTCATCTCTTTCCTTTAAAACACTAAACTTATCAATTATCATTTGGGCATCATATTTACCAATATAATTGTAAATATCATGACTCAAATTCTTGAAATCAATCTTAGTAGCACCAACATTCTCATATCCACCCAAAAGCTCTGCAATAAAATTGAACGACATACAAGGACCAATGTTCAAATTTGAAGCCTTAATAGCAAAATACTGATGCGCCAAACTCATAGACTTGTGAGACTTTTGCAAATGTCTATCTTCAGAAGTAAAAAAAACCATGATTGTGCTCTTCAACAAAGGTTTTAACTTTATACTGTTCACCAGATTTAACAATATAAAGTCTAGCTTTGCAATTTGTCCTAAAATCAAATCTTTTTCTCTTAACTGACTTAGCGTTACAATCTTATTTTAAACTATCAAATTCTTCAACTTTAACTTTTTTAGTCCCTTCTTTACTGCAAAGAAATTCCTTATTAAGAATAACACCTCCTGCTTTACTTTCATGCCCTCTACGAACAATAAAACCAACTTCATCAGCATAATTTTTGTAGACCCTGTAAGCATCTTCAACACTATTAAACAAACTACCTTCTGCTGGTACCAACTGCTTTAACAACAACATGTTTAATTAACTTTGTATTTAAGGTTAAAAAATCTGGCGAATTTACTTCCTCGTTGTCTTCTAAATTATCATCAGGTGATAAATTTACAGCTTCAACAACATCATTGCTTGCAGAATTCTGTATCATAGAATAACCTAAAAAAAATAAAGTCAAAAAGTGACTTGATAATAAAATAATATTACACAATTAAGTAAAAAAAATATAACAGTTCATATAACTTATAACTATAATAATATCAAAATTGATCTAACCATTCCATATCACAGTACATCCAGTTAATACCTACATTACTATATAACGATATAAATATCACAATAGAACAATACCTATTGTATAGTAAAAAGGGCCACAAATCAATTACACAATTGACTCATAATAACTATTGAATATCACAACACCATTTATATATTAATATCATAATAACTATCAGAACACAAACCTTACATCTCAATATCATAATACCTACCATAAAAGAGATATTAATATCAGAATAAAATTAGAAAATGCAGAATAATAAAACGATATTAATATATATATTTGTTATGTCAAACAAATAATGGCCACGTGTCAAGAACACAAATGTCTCATAATAACTATTAAATATCACAATACCATTTATATATTAATATCAGAATACCTATCAGAATACAAACCTTACATCTCAATATCATAATACCTACCATAAAAGAGATATTAATATCAAAATAAAATTCGTTATGTCAAACAAATAACGGCCACGTGTCAAAAACACAATTCTCTCCAAAAACAATAAATATCACAATACCATTTAAATATTAATATCATAATACCTACCATAAAAGAGATACTAATATCAGAATAAAATTCGAAAATGCAGAATAACAAAACGACATTAATATATAAATTTGTTATGTCAAACAAATAATGGTCACGTGTCAAAAACACAATTCTCTCCAAAAAACAATTAATATCACAATACCATACTTATATTTTAATATCGTAATGCATATCATATAACAAAAACAATATCACAATAGAAATCGTTATATGGTAGATATTATGATATATTAATATTGTAATACCTACCATATTAAAACCAAAACGATATTAGTATCAGAATACCATTCTTATATCTTAATATCACAATAACTACCATGTAACGAAATTAATATCAGAATAAAATTTGAAAATGCAGAATAACAATTTGAAAATGCAGAATAACAAAAACGATGAATCTGTTTTTAATAATATTAAAATAGTTAAAATATCAAGAAGATAGCTTATAAAAACAAATAATATCATAATACATATAGTCTGATATAAAAATTAATAAAATACCTTCAACACGGTTTTTTGATAAAAAATGATCCGATAGATCAAGACCAATACCAGAATACTGATCAGGTAAATCCATTCGATAATAAAAATTAAATAAAAATAGTTGCAAAAAATAAGGAAAGAAAATATTCAAATAATAATAAAAAGATACGGAGATATTAACGGGCGAAGATTTGACCCGTATTTTCTAAATAGAATAATTATGAAAATGCCACTCCGTGTTATATAATTAGATCTAATCACAGCCGCTGATGGGAAAAGATCAACGGCCCATATGCATCCGTACATCCGCACTAAAAAGAAACTTCCGCACGTGATCCTTTGCCTATATATATATATATATATATATATATATGTGGGGTCTTCCCCAATTTTATATCTATCTAAAACATGTGACAAATAAAAAAAAAAAAAAAAAAAAAAAAACAAGATCCATAACTAACATGCATGTTTCGTCACGGATTAAACCTAACAATTAGCACATAGGTCACAAGATACGTTCACATAACCGGTTAATGACCTAGGGTTTCTAGTGATTACACAAAATCCAAGAAAACCACAAAACCCTAATTAGGGTTTCATGGAAAATCGACCCCCCCCCCAAAATTAGGGTTAGGGTTTCGAATTTTTCAAAAAAAATATAAAAGAAAAACCCTAGATCAAAACATATATCTAAAACAATTAAAGATCCAATTTTTATTACGTTTTAGTAATCAATTACATGTTATACATGGCTCGTGATGCCACTGTTAGAATTTAACATTCAAAATACACGTATGCGAAAGCTAGGATCAAGTATAACACATAATATTAACTAAAACATAAATAGGAACGTACCGTGGTGATTCTAGCCCGAACAAGAATCAAATAAGCGAATCTTGAATTAATTGATGAACCCTAATTAGGCTTTATGAATCAATGATCAATCCCTTACCGTTTTATTGATCGATTCCTTGATAACAACTATAATGAGTTGTTACCTCGGTCTTGTACACACAAACTAATACCGAATCAAATTAATTGCAAGATTAAACACAAGAAAATTTCTTTATAAAATTTTTGACCCAAAAACCCTATGGGTTTGTTGTGCCGATCGGCTAGGAAGAAAAGAAGGAAGAAAGAAAACTATAGGGTATTGTGTGTGCACAAAAGGTGAGAAACAATGACCCTTGGGTTTGTATATATACTAGAGGAAACTTGGAGAACAAGTTGGAGTGGGTTTGGGTCTCCCCATACCCTTGTCGACCGGCCACTAAGCCCAAGGGGGTGTTCCGGAAGTTCCTTGTCATCCAATTTACAATCTAGCCCTTTTCCTTCTTATTTAACGATAGTTAGTCCATACATTTAATAACTAACGATTATTAGTCCTTAAACTTGTGTTATTAATAAATATACATAACTATTAATATTTATTAATCTTTGATTCTCGTTTGTATTGTGTGCAATCCCGAGATCTCGGGTTTGATACTAGTCATTTACATATTAATATTTAGCTACATGGACAGTTTGACCGACCTAACGGCCAATAAACTATAGCTGAAATCCCCCCGGGTTCGATACTAGTCATTTACATATTAATATTTATACGTTACTTTTTACACTTTGTACACTCCATACCTTTAAACCTATTATTAGGTTTGCCTAGAAACCTCAAGTGAATTAAATTTCCAACATAAAGTACAACCACTACAAAAATGTTGTCTTTTGGTGACACTCATCAAAATTTAAAAAAGTGTTACTAAAAGTAAAAAAATTTTCAACAAAAGTATAAAAAAAGTGTCACTAAATTTTATGGTTTTTCTTACACTTAAAAACTGTAGATCGAAGTCCAGTAGGTAAATATCTATTTATAGTGATACAAAAAATTGTGAGAATACAATTTTGGCCTTTTAATGCACATTTTGTATATAAAAAGTGACATTAAATCTTAAAATTTCAAATTTTTACATACACTTTTTAATGCACATTTTGTATATAATTAATGACACTTTTTTGTGTCACTAAAATCTCTTTCACTACAAGTTTATTTTCTTATAGTGAACTTTCAAATAATAACCACTAACAGATCATTGTATGGACTGATATAATCTTGGATATAGAGATTTGCTATAACCGCAAAACATCAAAAAAAAAAAAAAAAAAAAAAAAAAAAAAAACTCACAAGATTTACTTGTTCTTATGTGATTGGCTCAATCAAATAATAAAGAGAGAAAATATAACAAAACAAACCAATCAAAAATGACTACTTCTTTTGCAAATTTTTTTTGTTTTTTTGTTTTTGTTTTTGTTTTTTTTGTTTTTGTTTTTTTGTTTTTGTTTATTTATTTATTTATTTATTTATTTATTATTATTATTATTATTATTATTATTATTATTATTATTATTATTATTATTATTATTATTATTATTATTTTTTGCAAAACTCATATGAAACCGTTTCATTATTATGTGTTATTCAACAATTGGACAAGACGCTTTCGTCATATGAAACCGACTTACATAGAAATATCTTTGCTACATGCCAACTTGGTATCAATATTATATTGAGGAAAGTCCAAAGATGTTGCAAGGAAACAATATATGTAGGACAACTTTGTTTGACTGTTCTATCAAAACATCATCAACCTTGTGCATATAAATAGGTATCTCACAACCTTCACAACCATTTCAAAGTTCAAACCAATAACTCAACTAATTTTCAATCATGCATTCTTCCACCGCGCAACCACCACAATATGCCACCGGAGTCCCAGCTCATCACATGACCACCCCCGGTGAATGGTCTACTGGTCTATGTGATTGCACTAAAGATATGTCTAGTTGTAAGTTTCAGAATTATATTCATGATTTTTGTAGTTGGCATCGTGTATGAACTAGTTAAAACTTGTTATAAAAGATTGTTCTAATCAAGTTTGTGTATTGTTTTTGCGAATAATAGGTTGCATGACTTGTTGGTGCCCATGCATTACTTTCGGACAAATTGCAGAAGTTGTGGACAAGGGAACAACTTGTAAGTATTTATTTTCTAGCGAATGACTGTATTAACTATCGTATTTAGGTCAAAGACTCAAGGTAGAGTGTTATTATAAATTTGAAAGTTGACACTTGATTTAGCTAGATGAATAACTAGTTACTTTGGTGTATAATGCAGCTTGTGGTGTACACGGGGCTTTATTCAATACTTTGTCTATTCACCGGCTGTGAATGCATATATTCCTTTATGTATCGTTCTAAATTGAGGCAACAACACATGTTAACCGAGAAACCATGTAACGATTGCCTTGTCCATTGTTGTTGTGAGTGGTGTGCTCTTTGCCAAGAGTATCGTGAGCTTAAGTATCGTGGACTGGAACCTTCTCTTGGTAATTAAACTTTTTCAATACGTTAGGATATAAGTTATAACCTATATATGTTGTTATCTAACTTAGTTTTTGTTCGTTTTGAAATATTTTCAGGATGGCAAGGAAATCTTGTGGCACAGAGTCAAGGTGTCGTGATGCCACCCGTTGGTCCCGGAGAAATGAAACGTTAGATTAATATCAGTCGAAGAAATTTGTCATCATGGGAGTGTCTAGGTTTGAAATATCGGGTTTAACATCTCAATAAAATTAATTAGAAATAAATGTTTATATTTTCTCTGTTGCCAAGTGCCAACGTAGCATAGTTTTTCATACTCGTAACCGATTCAAGTTTGACTTTGTCAACGGTATAATTTCATTATCATGCGTTATTCCACATTTTGAGTTTTGACATTACCAATACCAATATATCAACAAGAACTCAATGCCTATAAATGTTAATCCCCAATCCTTCATTACCACTAATTCAAACTAAGTAATCCATAATTTTTATGATCATGGTTTCTTCCATCGAGCTACCAGCACCATCGCCACCACAACCTTATGGTCATGAACAGAAGGAACAATATCTAACCGGTGTTCCAACACAACCTATGGTCCCTTCACGCCAATGGTCCACCGGCCTTTGTGATTGCGGTGATGATTTATCCAATTGTAAGCTTGTAACTTAGCTATATCGACTAAGAATATAGTTTCGTACTATCATACTGTAATACAAGATATCGTATCAATGTTTTGTGTTCTGATAAAAAAACAACTGTAGGTTGCATTACTTGGTGGTGTCCATGCGTTACTTTCGGACAAATTGCTGAGATTTTAGACAAGGAAAATATTTATAAGTGTTAACGCATCGAGTTGACGTAACATTTTAGAGTGATTAACATGACAAAAATACATAATATCTATAGTACACAAGTAAATCGCATTTCTTGTAAACGTACGAAATAACACACCATGGTTGGAGAAACAAGAGCGATGAACAAATTTTGTAACGTTTTTTATGTGTATCAACAGCATGTGCAGTACACGGGGCTATTTACGCAATACTTGCTTACATCACCCGGTTTTAATGGATATATTCTTTGGTGTATCGGTCTAAAATGAGGCATGTGGAAATTCATAGAAAGATCACTAAAAACTATTTAGTTAATTCAACCAACCTCCCCTTATTTTATTCACAACATCAATCTATCACTTCGAATGTAATAATTGGTTTTGAGTTCATACAAAATACAAGAAACAAACAATCAAATGATTACAAACAAAAATATATCAGTATCTCAACTTAGAGAAAGAGAGATGAATACACAGAGTATAATAAGATAATGAAACCCTAATCTATAATGGGGATTATATAGCTGCTATCTTGAGACCTTCTATAATAGCTCCCTTTAGTCCACATCTTTAGCTCAGCTACACATTCAGTCCCTGCACATATAAAAACAAAGAAACACAATACAAACTATCTTTACCTTATTCACTAAAAGAACCCTGAACTTGGTTAAAACCAAATTCAAAGTTACAAGGCAAAGTGGTAGAGTAGGGATTGCACCAGGCTTTACTTCTTGAGAGATCTCGAGAAGCTTACAACCCCCACCAGGCAGTGTACCTGATCGTTGAAGTATAGTATAGTGACAAGTACCGGGGGATTGATCGTTCAACTCAGGAATAGTGTCGTTAGGATTGAAATTAATCTAACTAGGTCTAAAGGTGAATGATGATTCTTTTTGTATTTTTATATTTTATAAAAAGCAAGTAAAAATCCCGGGTAATGGAAGAAGGGGCAGAATTAGTTGTTAATCAACTAACCCAAAAGCTACTAATTAAACTGATAAACAAGAAAAGTAAACTAAGGTTCTACAAAGGATGTGAAGCGTGTCTACCTATGATATGTTACTCATTGCTAGCTATCCAATTCTACCTATTGAATTGTCACACCATGTTTTAATTGACGGGTTGTATTCCTTAATACCAATCATGGGGTGGCGTACTTACTTCCCCAATCCTATAAGCTCCTACTTCACTCCTATGTCGAGCCGGCTAAGAAGCTCCTAACATGGGATCACTAGAATTCGCTCATGCATTAAATACAACCATAAAAACCTAGTACACATCGGTTCATGTTTCTTAAGACGTTCAAGCAAGTTACACAATGGAGATCTGCCAGTTTTTTTAAGCCTAACATCGAATACAATCAACCAAACAAGAGACAATAGGAATCAAGAATTATAAGCTAAACCAATTAGATCTATCAAAGTGTCACGCCCTAATTGATGAAGATAGACACAAACATCAATAAGGAATCAATAAAATCTAATCAATTATATACAAGTTTAACATAAACATAAGTAGACACAAGGTAAATTAACAAAACATAATCAAAGAATGACAATCAACAATAATAATGAAAGACATAATTGAGATAGAATCATCAAACCAATACATGATGTTTATGGAGTGATTGAAACCCTCTAAGTTGCTGGAAAAACACCTACCTAAATCCAGGAATCGACCTTAGGGTTTAGGGCTTACAAAAAGTGAAGTTATGATGTTATATTTATAGGCTAATTTTCTGTCGGCCCATCCTGACGGTGTCAGCCCGTACACATGACAGCGTCATGACCATTTTTTCACCAAATTGTAGATCTCTTCGTCCTCTTCGTGTGGGCTTTTGAATCACCTAAATCCGAATTCGTATGCAAAAGTTATGACCAAAACAATATCAGCTAGTCCGCGCGCAAGTTTTGACAAGTTAACACGTGACGGCCTTGGGTGACGCCGTCACGTTTCTTCTGGATCGTCACCAATTTTACTCTTGACGGCGTCATCAAAATGCTCTAGATGCCGTCAGGTACTGTTCCCAGCAAGGAAAATTAAGACTTTTCCACTTTCATGCTCCAAAAACGTCCAAAATGCTTCCTTTTCCAGAATTCACTCCAAAAGTACCTAAAATCACAAAAGGAACGATTTAGGGCAATATTTGATCAAATAAATTCAAGTCCGGGCTTAAATGACCCCCTAAAAACGGTTCATTTTTCGCCTTATCATATATCCCTACACTTGGGATTTGCTTGTCCTCAAGCAAATGAGCTTTTTCACCAATAAAAATACAAGTTAGGGGTCATTTAACACTAATATAAAAGTAATTACAACAAATGATCATTCTACCATAGTCAAAACAAGCACGGAAATTATACACGAACACCTCACATTAAGTATTTGGATACTCTCATCTCTCGGGTGTTGTAAATTTATATGTCATAACTAGAAATGGAGAAATATCACTCTCTACCTGTCATAGCAAATAGATTACCATAGGCTTGGGAAAGGATCAAACCTCCACCACTTGGCGTAAGCACCTAGGATAAACTATCATAGAGGTCTTTTAAAGGGTTATAACGTTAGGTGTAGGGGATATGGAAGACACGGTTTTGTTGGATAAACGGATATTTCACTGGTGGCAAGTCAATTGTCTTAGTTAACTACATGTACAATGAGGCATTGCTAAGCCAAGACTCGACTCAACTTAAACTAACCACAACTCTTTTTGGATTTTCAAGACACTATTTGACTTAAACATAAATAAAAGAAATGGATGGTAGCCCATATGTTTTTCTCTTTTCTTTTTCTAAATTTTTTTTTTTTTCTCTTTTTTTCATTATTATTATTTTTCGATTCTTTTTTTTTTTGCATACACTTTTACTCTACCATCCAAAATAATACATCAAAGGGAGCTCGTTTTCTCCCTACACTTGAACTTTTACATACTTTACAATCAACTATTCTAATGACTCGAATCACGATAATCAAAACACTTGGAGTACTTTTAAATATTAACGCACATACGGGGGTAATATATGATGTTCTTCCCCATTACTCCATAAAAATAAGTACTTTCCCCTTGAGTCCCAATCGTCCCAAAACAATATGTACAAGGATATGACTCGACTTAGCAACCATGTAATCAATCAGATAATTAACTTAGGGTTTAACAAATAACAATAATGCACTAAAAATGAGTGCATACACGGAAGGCTAAGGCGATTTGGGTGTACATTTAAGTGGGGTGTAACAAATTCTTCCTTTAAGTAAAATGCTTAAAGTTAGAAACGAAAAGATAGGGTCGGAGGGGTGTACTAGGGATTTCGTGTACTAAAAATGAGTGCAACGCTAAGGGTGTGGGAAAAATTAATTGACTTAACTAGCCAAGTAATATGACTTAAATTGACAAGTAATTATGATACGGGTTTAACACAACGGTGATCCTAATACCTCTTATCATGTAGTAAATCCTACTACACAAATGTAATCTCACTAGCGGTCTCGGGATGCATCACTAACGTAAGTTTTAGAATCTAAATGCTACTGGTACCCTCATAAGCACCAACAATGAATGCTTTTTCCTAAAGATCTAAGGGCGAACCTCACATATTTGGGGTGACAATTTTTGAGTGGTATGGTTTTTGTGCTAGTCATACAACTCCTATCCATGAGATGCTTATTAAGACTAAAGTTTCACTCCTACGTGTTGCAAAAAATTTTAAATTTGGTGCTAAAATTGCCCTAACAAATATTTCTCTCAGTTTTATTACACATTCACTATCAAACAAAACAAAAACCAAGTGGAGTAATAGTTTCTAATATACTCTCCCTACACTTAAACCGAACATTGTCCCCAATGTTCTAGATAAAAGATGTAAAAGTAAAAATAAATAAGAATCAAAGAAACTAATACTCCCCTGATTCGTTCAGTGTGGATAATGTGACAACATGGTTAAATCTTCCTCCAAGAAAATGAACGTTGAAAGCTTCCCTCCAGAAATATAAATCATCTTCTTGTCCTGTAATCAACAAACACAAAAACCAAAGCATCAAACCGAGCAAAAATCACAACTAGATGTAATTCCAGACTTAGAAATAGAAACAAGACAAAGCAACAAAAGGGTAGGATACTTGTGGAATGAATTATAAATAGGAACTCATAAAACATATCCACAATCATTGACACACAAACAAGATAGAATATATGCTAATAATGAATTGTGAAATTTTCATGTTCGAATTTAGTTCTTTTTAACAAAATATAAATTTCCCTACACTTATCTTTTTGTAAAATACCTTTATATGTAATTAAGACGAGGTTAAAAACAAAATAAAGTATTTTCAAAAATTATTCAAAACATGAAAATTAAACAACTATGATTAAGCATATATGACACAAACAAACAAATAAAATAAAAAACAACAAACAATTAAAAACATGGGTTGGGTTGCCTCCCAACAAGCGCTTGTTTTTGTTCGAGTCACGAGCCTGACTCTACCCTTATTTAACGGAAATAGGGGAGGTTTTCCCTACACTTAGGATTAAGTGCGGGTGGAAGTAGCGATACACACCCTTAGGGTGGAAATATGCCACGTGAGGCGAAGGGGGTGAGTGAATAGCTTCCTTCATCCTAAAACTACCCAGATAATATTGGTTGATGGGTGGGTCGGTTCCTCTTTTGTCTCCTAGATGTATATCTAAGGATGCAAAGTTGTGTAAAGGTTGAGGTTCCGGTTCATCAACATTAGGAAATTCCCTAGAAGAAGGAGTAAGATTATCACTACAAGTATTCAAACCTATATCCTCAAGTGGTGCCTGGTCCAAAGGTTCTACCTCCATCGGAATTCCTAAAGTTTCTTCTACTTCTTCCAGGTAAGTCACGGGCGGTGTATGTGCCACAAATGATGGTAGGACTTGTGGGGTACTTTGTGGGCTTGGATTGTCCACCTCATCCTCCATTGTACCTAGATTACCTATGTGTTTGTTTTGTACTATGATTTTAGGTGACATCCACATAGGTATACCTGAGTAATCATCCCCAGAAAAACTTCCTGTTTGCTCCTTCAAATTTGTTATTGATTGATTTGTGATGTTGTTTGTTGGGTTGTCTACTCTATAATAATATTGGGCACAATCTTCTATGGCATCCCATGCTTCTTCAGCATTTACTTCCCTAAGGTCCCCGTTGGTAAAATCGTCAATGTACCTTTGGTCATACGGGTGGACACTATAGTAAAAGATTTGAGTTAGGTACCATAAATCGAAACCCTGATGAGGGACTATTCGGAGTAAATTTTTAAAACGAGTCCATGCATCATAGATAGGTTCATCGCGATATTGGTTGAACATCAATATGTCATTAGGAGTGAGTGGGTTTCGTGGTCGGTAGTATGGTGGATTCACATTCTCCATAATGGTGAACGGAAGAGTCAATGGAAAGGTTTCTACGAACAAATGCACAAAGAAAAGATAGACTACGAGAAAGCTAATAAAAAGAAAATAAAAATGTCACTAAAAAGGGAATCTAATGAGTAGACCTAATCAAAATAAATTTCAACCTAAACAATAACTATTCCCCGGGCTGCGGCGCCAAAAACTTGGTAACGTAGGGATTGCACCAGGCTTTACCTCTCGAGGGATCTCGAGAAGCTTACAACCCCCACCAGGCAGTGTACCTGATCGTTGTAGTATAGTATAGTGACAAGTGCCGGGGGATTGATCGTTCAACTCAAGAATAGTGTCGTTATGATTGAAATTAATCTAACTAGGTCTAAAGGTGAATGATGATTCTTTTTGTATTTTTATATTTTATAAAAAGCAAGTAAAAATCTCGGGTATTGGAAGAAGGGGCGGAATTAGTTGTTAATCAACTAACCCAAAAGCTACTAATTAAACTAATAAACAAGAAAAGTAAACTAAGGTTCTACAAAGGATGTGAAGCGTGTCTACTTATGATATGTTAATCATTGCTAGCTATCCAATTCTACCTATTGAATTGTCACACCTTGTTTTAATTGACGGGTTGTATTCCTTAATACCAATCATGGGGTGGCGTACTTACTTCCCCAATCCTATAAGCTCCTACTTCACTCCTATGTCGAGCCGGCTAAGAAGCTCCTAACATGGGATCACTAGAATTCGCTCATGCATTAAATACAACCATAAAAACCTAGTACACATCGGTTCATGTTTCTTAAGACGTTCAAGCAAGTTACACAATGGAGATCTGCCAGTTTTTTTAAGCCTAACATCGAATACAATCAACCAAACAAGAGACAATAGGAATCAAGAATTATAAGCTAAACCAATTAGATCTATCGAAGTGTCACGCCCTAATTGATGAAGATAGACACAAACATCAACAAGGAATCAATAAGATCTAATCAATTATATACAAGTTTCACATAAACATAAGTAGACACAAGGTAAATTAACAAAACATAATCAAAGAAGGACAATCAACAATAATAATGAAAGACATAATTGAGATAGAATCATCAAACCAATACATGATGTTTATGGAGTGATTGAAACCCTCTAAGTTGCTGGAAAAACACCTACCTAAATCCAGGAATCGACCTTAGGGTTTAGGGCTTACAAAAAGTGAAGTTATGATGTTATATTTATAGGCTAATTTTCTGTCGGCCCATCCTGACGGCGTCAGCCCGTACACATGATGGCGTCATGACCATTGTTTCCCCAAATTGTAGATCTCTTCGTCCTCTTCGTGTGGGCTTTTGAATCACCTAAATCCGAGTTCGTATGCAAAAGTTATGACCAAAACAATATCAGCTACTCCGCGCGCAAGTTTTGACAAGTTAACACGTGACGGCCTTGGGTGACGCCGTCACGTTTCTTCTGGATCGTCACCACTTTTACTCTTGACGGCGTCATCAAAATGCTCTTGACGCCGTCAGGTACTGTTCCCAGCAAGGAAAATTAAGACTTTGCCGTTTTCTTCACTTTTATGCTCCAAAAACGTCCAAAATGCTTCCTTTTCCAGAATTCACTCCAAAAGTACCTAAAATCACAAAAGGAACGATTTAGGGCAATATTGGATCAAATAAATTCAATTCCGGGCTTAAATGACCCCCTAAAAACGGTTCATTTTTCGCCTTATCATATATCCCTACACTTGGGATTTGCTTGTCCTCAAGCAAATGAACTTTTCCACCAATAAAAATACAAGTTAGGGGTCATTTAACACTAATATAAAAGTAATTACAACAAATGATCATTCTACCTTAGTTAAAACAAGCACGGAAATTATACACTAGCACCTCACATTAAGTATTTGGATACTCTCATCTCTCGGGTGTTGTAAATTTATATGTCATAACTGGAAATGTAGAAATATCACTCTCTACCTGTCATAGCAAATAGATTACCATAGGCTTGGGAAAGGATCAAACCTCCACCACTTGGCGTAAGCACCTAGGATAAACTATCAAAGAGGTCTTTTAAAGGGTTATAACGTTAGGTGTAGGGGATATGGAAGACACGGTTTTGTTGGATAAACGGATATTTCACTGGTGGCAAGTCAATTGTCTTAGTTAACTACATGTACAATGAGGCGTTGCTAAGCCAAGACTCGACTCAACTTAAACTAACCACAACTCTTTTTGGATTTTCAAGACACTATTTGACTTAAACATAAATAAAAGAAACGGATGGTAGCCCATATGTTTTTCTCTTTTCTTTTTCTATTTTTTTTTTCTTTTTTCTCTTTTTTTTTATTATTATTTTTCGATTCTTTTTTTTTTTTGCATACACTTTTACTCTACCATCTAAAATAATACATCAAAGGGAGCTCATTTTCTCCCTACACTTGAACTTTTACATACTTTACAATCAACTATTCTAATGACTCGAATCACGATAATCAAAACACTTGGAGTATTTTTAAATATTAACGCACATACAGGGGTAATATATGATGTTCTTCCCCATTACTCCATAAAAATAAGTACTTTCCCCGTGAGTCCCAATCGTCCCAAAACAATATGTACAAGGATATGACTCGACTTAGCAACCATGTAATCAATCAGATAATTAACTTAGGGTTTAACAAATAACAATAATGCACTAAAAATGAGTGCATACACGGAAGGCTAAGGCGATTTGGGTGTACATTTAAGTGGGGTGTAACAAATTCTTCCTTTAAGTAAAATGCTTAAAGTTAGAAACGAAAAGATAGGCTCGGAGGGGTGTACTAGGGGTTTCGTGTACTAAAAATGAGTGCAACGCTAAGGGTGTGGGAAAAATTAATTGACTTAACTAGCCAAGTAATATGACTTAAATTGTCAAGTAATTATGATACGGGTTTAACACAAGGGTGATCCTAATACCTCTTATCATGTAGTAAATCCTACTACACAAATGTAGTCTCACTAGCGGTCTCGGGATGCATCACTAACGCAAGTTATAGAATCTAAATGCTACTGGTACCCTCATAAGCACCAACAATGAATGCTTTTTCCTAAAGATCTAAGGGCGAACCTCACATATTTGGGGTGACAATTTTTGAGTGGTATGGTTTTTGTGCTAGTCATACAACTCCTATCCATGAGATGCTTATTAAGACTAAAGTTTCACTCCTACGTGTTGCAAAAAAAATTTTAATTTGGTGCTAAAATTGCCCTAACAAATATTTCTCTCAGTTTTATTATACATTCACTATCAAACAAAACAAAAATCAAGTGGAGTAATAGTTTCTAATATACTCTCCCTACACTTAAACCGAACATTGTCCCCAATGTTCTAGATAAAAGATGTAAAAGTAAAAATAAATAAGAATCAAAGAAACTAATACTCCCCTGATTCGTTCGGTGTGGATAATGTGACAACATGGTTAAATCTTCCTCCAAGAAAATGAACGTTGAAAGCTTCCCTCCAGAAATATAAATCATCTTCTTGTCCTTTAATCAACAAACACAAAAACCAAAGCATCAAACCGAACAAAAATCACAACTAGATGTAATTCCAGACTTAGAAATAGAAAGAAGACAAAGCAACAAAAGGATAGGATACTGGTGGAATGAATTATAAATAGGAACTCATAAAACATATCCACAATTATTGACACACAAACAAGATAGAATATATGCTAATCATGAATTGTGAAATTTTCATGTTCGAATTTAGTTCTTTTTAACAAAATATAAATTTCCCTACACTTATCTTTTTGTAAAATACCTTTATATGTAATTAAGACGAGGTTAAAAACAAAATAAAGTATTTTCAAAAATTATTCAAAACATGAAAATTAAACAACTATGATTAAGCATATATGACACAAACAAACAAATAAAATAAAAAACATCAAACAATTAAAAACATGGGTTGGGTTGCCTCCCAACAAGCGCTTATTTTTGTTCGAGTCACGAGCCTGACTCTACCCTTATTTAACGGAAATAGGGGAGGTTTTCCCTACACTTAGGATTAAGTGCGGGTGGAAGTAGCGATACACACCCTTAGGGTGGAAATATGCCACGTGAGGTGAAGGGGGTGAGTGAATGGCTTCCTTCATCCTAAAACTACCTGGATAATATTGGTTGATGGGTGGGTCGGTTCCTCTTTTGTCTCCTAGATGTATATCTAAGGATGGAAAGTTGTGTAAAGGTTGAGGTTCCGGTTCATCAACACTAGGAAATTCCCTAGAACAAGGAGTAAGATTATCACTACAAGTATTCAAACCTATATCCTCAAGTGGTGCCTGGTCCAAGGGTTCTACCTCCATCGGAATTCCTAAAGTTTCTTCTACTTCTTCCAGGTAAGTCACGGGCGGTGTATGTGCCACAAATGATCGTAGGACTTGTGGGGTACTTTGTGGGCTTGGATTGTCCACCTCATCCTCCATTGTACCTAGATTACCTATGTGTTTGTTTTGTACTATGATTTTAGGTGACATCCACACAGGTATACCTGAGTAATCATCCCCAGACAAACTTCCTGTTTGCTCCTTCAAATTTGTTATTGATTGATTTGTGATGTTGTTTGTTGGGTTGTCTACTTTATAATAATATTGGGCACAGTCTTCTATGGCATCCCATGCTTCTTCAGCATTTACTTCCCTAAGGTCCCCGTTGGTAAAATCGTCAATGTACCTTTGGTCATACGGGTGGACACTATAGTAAAATATTTGAGTTAGGTACCATAAATCGAAACCATGATGAAGGACTATTCGGAGTAAAATTTTAAAATGAGTCCATGCATCATAGATAGGTTCATCGCGATATTGGTTGAACATCAAGATGTGATGAGGCGAAAAATGATCCATTTTTAGGGGGTCATTTAAGCCCGAATCCGACTTTATTTGATCAAATATTGCCCTAAATCGTTCCTTTTGTGATTTTAGGTGTTTGGAGAGTGAATTCTGGAAAAGAAGCTATTTTGGACGTTTTTGGAGCATAAAAGTGAAGAAAACGGCAAAGTACCAATTTTCCATGCTGAAGACACTAGGTGACAGCGTCAAGAGTTACACCCTGACGGCGTCAGACATCAAGAATAAAATACCGTAGCTGATGACGGCGTCAAAAGTCATCCTGACGGCGTCAAAGTACAAAGAATAAAATACCGTGGCAGCTGACGGCGTCACATAGGCCGTCATAAGTAGATCAAGGCCGTCCGAGGAAGTGTTTGGCGGCGAGATGACGGCGTCACACCATTGCTCTTGACGCCGTCACCTCGGTTTTCCTATATATAGTTTTCTAGTTTTTTCATTAAAAGGAGGAGAAGTTTTGGTGAAACCCTAAAGACGAATTTGGTGTATCTTTTACAGGTTTTTCAAGGGTTCCAAACCCTTGATACCTTGCATTGTAATTGAGATAAGTGTTCTTCTAATTCAATCAATATGTCTATGTGTTGGTTGTTTATATCTTGTTCTTGTCTCAATTCCATTATGCTAGGCTAGATCTCGTTTGTGTTTGCTTAGATCTAATGAAACCTAGATGTTGATTATATGTTGATTACTTGTTTATTCTTGTCTTGGATGAATGATTTTATATGTTAGGCTTAAGAAAACTGGCAGATCTCCAAATGGTAACATGCTTGAACGTCTTAAGAAACATGAACCGAGGCGTACTAGGTCTTTATTGGTTGTATTTAATGCATGAGCCACTGTTTACAATCCCTATAGTTGTGCTGGGTCATGGTGTAGGAGGAGATAAGAGCTCATAGAGTTGGGGAGTTATGTATGCCACCCCACGAATGGTATTAAGGAATACAATCCGTCATCCATACAAGTATAACAAGTAATTAACGTGTAAAAGATATCTAGGGAGTAGTGAAGTCTAAGTAAACACAATTTCTCCAATTACTGCTCACAACCTTTGTAATAATTTAGTTTAATTTCATTTTTATTATTTTATTTTGATTGCATCTTAGTTTTGGGTTAGTTGAATAGCAACTAATTCCGCCCACTCTTCCAAAACCCGAGATTTTACTTGCTTTCATAAAAATATAAAAATACAAAAATAATCATCCCTCACCTTTAGAACTATTAATTAGGTTTTCTAATCCTAGCGACACTATTCCTAAGCTGAACGATCAATCCCCCGGTACTTGTCACTATACTATACTACAACGATCAGGTACACTGCCTGGTGGGGGTTGTAAGCTTCTCGAGATCCCTCGAGAGGTAAAGCAAGGTGCGATTCCCACGCATCAAGTTTTTGGCGCCGCTGCCGGGGAATAGTTATTGTCTAGGTTAGGATTTCTTTTTATTAGGTCTACTTGCTAGATTCCTTTCTAGTAAGGTTTTATTTTTATTTTTTTTGGTCTTCTTTAGTCTATCTTATTTCTTTGTGTTTTTGTCCGTAAACTGTTTCGATGGATAACAATAACATTGATCGGTTGATTCCTGTTATTCGTGTTTTTCGTCGTAGGATGTTCCAAATGCCCGCCCCACTTCCTTTAGTAGAAAATGAGAACCCACCTGACCTCTCACCCAACCACCACTTTGACAACAATTCTGAGCTAGAAGAGTCTGATCATGATGATGACCGTAGGGCTAGTCCTTTTTACTATTCAGACTCCGATGAGGATCTTGATGATGGTGACGTAATTAATGAGGATAGAATGGAGGAGGAAATAAACCCTCTTAGGTATGTTGACCCTAGAACTAGGATCGAGTGCGATAGTTCATTTAACATGCAATTCCCTTGTAAGATTGGATTTAAGAGCTTTAACGCTTATCTCAACTCATCCCTTCCGATGAACATAATCTCATGTAACGAATACAATAAAATCATGGTAGATAAGTTAGAATACAAAGGAGAAAACATCATTGCTAAGGCAATACCATTGCATGTGTTTGTAGGAAGGTTGGTTTATCTTGTTGAGTTCATGGTTATGGAGAATCTAGGAGAGTTTATTGATAATAAATTGACCCAAGTTGTGTTTGGAAAACCTTTCAAACGGTTGACCAACCTCGATGAAAACTCATAGAAGGGCTGATTACATTCTTGGATGGGGATGAGGAGTTTGTCTATCAAATGCCCCGAGCACACCCTAGGTTCAAAGATTTTTCCATGGAAAAGTGTAGTAGGTATCCGCCCATGGAAATGCTAAGTGAGAATGATAAGAGAAAAGGACTTAAGTACACGCATGAAAAGAATAAAAAATACTATCGCGGGTGCTTAGAGTTAGGAGAAGAGTATAAGAAAGATGAGGCGACTATTAGATGGCTCACACTTGGTTATGTGAGCATAAGCGATACACGATAGCCCATAACTTTGAGTCTAGCTACAAGACTCGTAAATAAAGAAAAGCGCTTCTTGGGAGGCAACCCATGTTTTGTGTGATTTTATTTGTTTGATAGTTATTTGCTTCCGTATGCATGTTTTATTTTTATTGTTGGTTGATCATGTTTCTCAATTAAAATGTGGAAATACTTTATTATGTTGTTTGGCCTAGTCTTAACTTCAACCTAAAGGTATTTTTGTAAAAGATAAGTGTAAGGGGAAACCCCAAATATGTTTTTAAGAAACAAACCGATCATGATTTTCCACAATATTAAATGAACATGTATATTCGTATTTGTTAGAGTCAAATGCTTGTATTGAGTAATAATGAAGTTTTGCAGGATTTTCCAGGAAGTAGGACAAAGTTTTTCCAGAAATTTTCCGGAAACTTAACATAAGAATTTCTGCAGGTCCATTCTGACGGCGTCAGAGTATTACTCTTGACGGCGTCAGGAGTTAAAAATCTGGAAATTTTACCGGTTTTGTTTTTCTAACGGAGTCTTATGATTTTTGTGAATTATTAAGTTTTATAATCTCCAGGAAATCTGCAAACTTCATTCCACAAGCATTATATCTTACTTTGTTTTCTAGGATTTAGTAACTTATATAGGATGCCGCCGATTTTACGCGAGGTTGTCTTGTCTATTGTTGTCAGGATTTACAGGTTATGTATGACAAGAAGATGATTTATATTCTGGAAGGGAAGCTTTGATTGTTCATTTTCTTGGAGGAAGATTTAACCTGGCCAACCTATAATCCATACCGAGCGAATTAGGGGAGTATTTGATTTCATTCTCTTTACTTTTTCACTTTTACATTCTTTACTTGAACATTGGGGACAATGTTCATCTTAAGTGTAAGGGGAGGGTAAAAAGATGATACCTTACATATGCACTTTCGCTTGAGTTTGTTTTGTTTGATAGTAGATGTGTAATAAAACTATGAGAAATACTTGTTAGTGTAATTTTAGCGCCAAATTTAAAATTTTTTACAACATTTAGGAGTGAAACTTTAGCCATAGCAAGCGTCTCATGGATAGGAGGTTGTATGACTAGCACATAACCGTATATTCAGAAAAATTTTCCACCCAAAAATGTGAGGTTCGCCTTTAGATTTGATAGGAAAAGCATTCATTATTGGTGCTTATGAGTGTACCGGTAGCATTTAGATTTTAGAACTTGCGTTAGTGATGCATCCCGAGACCGCTAGTGAGACTACATTCGTGTAGTAGGATTTACTACATGATAAGAGGCATTAGGATCACCCTTGTGTTAAACCCGTATCATAATTACTTGACCATTTAAGTCATATTACTTGGCTAGTTAAGTCAACTAATTTTTCCCACACCCTTAGCGTTGTACTCATTTTTAGTACACGAAACCCCTAGTACACCCCTCCGAGCCTATCTTTTCGTTTCTAACTTTAAGCATCTTACTTAAAGGAAGAATTTGTTACACCCCACTTAAATGTACACCCAAATCGCCTTAGCCTTCCGTGTATGCACTCATTTTTAGTGCATTATTGTTATTTGTTAAACCCTAAGTTAACTTTCTAATTGATTACATGGTTGCTAAGTCGAGTCATATCTTTGTACATATTATTTTGGGACGATTGGGCAAGTACTTATTTTATGGAGTAATGGGGAAGAACATCATTTATTACCCCCATATGTACGTTAATCTTAAAAGTGCTCCAAGTGTTTTGATTTTCTTAATTCGAGTCATTAGATTAGTTTAAATGTAAAGTATGTAAAGATTCAAGTGTAAGGGGAACGTTCATACCCCTATGATGTATTATTTTGGATGGTAGGGTAAGAGTGTATGCAAAAAAAAAAAAAAAAAAAAAAAAAAAAAAAAAAAAAAAAAATCGAAAAAATTAAGAAAAAGAAAAGAAAAAAATAGAAAAGAAAAAGAGAAAAAACATACGGACTACCATCCCATTTTTATTCTATGTTCATTTTATGTTTTTAGTTATTTTTCATTTATTAGCTTAAGTCAAGTCTAGTCTTGGCTTAGCAACGCCATCCTGTACATGTAATTAACCGAGATTGTTAACTCGCCACCAGTAAAACTTCCTTTATCCAACAAAACCGTGTAATTCATATCCCTATACCTAACGTTACAACCCTTTAAAAGACCTCTTTGATAGTTTATCCTAGGTGCTTACGCCATGTGGTGGAGGTTTGATCCTTTCCCAAGCCTATGGTAATCTATTTTGCTATGACAGGTAGTGAGAGATATCTTCCATTTCCATAATGTTATATTACTTTATTACACCCGAGAGATGTGAGTATCTAAACACTATTTGCTAGGTGCTTGTGTATGACCTCCGTGCTTGTCTATTGGTCTTTAGTGGAACGATTATTTGTTGTAATTACTTTTATATTAGTGTTAAATGACCCCTAACTTGTCTTTTGAGTAGAATAAAAGCTCATTTGCTTGAGGACAAGCAAATCTCAAGTGTAAGGGTATATGATGAGGCGAAAAATGATCCGTTTTTAGGGGGTCATTTAAGCCCGAATCCGACTTTATTTGATCAAATATTGCAATAAATCGTTCCTTTTGTGATTTTAGGTGTTTGGAGAGTGAATTCTGGAAAAGAAGCTATTTTGGACGTTTTTGGAGCATAAAAGTGAAGAAAACGGCAAAGTGCCAATTTTCCATGCTGAAGACACTAGGTGACGGCGTCAAGAGTTACACCCTGACGGCGTCAGACATCAAGAATAAAATACCGTAGCTGATGACGGCGTCAAAAGTCATCCTGACGGCGTCAAAGTACAAAGAATAAAATACCGTGGTAGCTGACGGCGTCACATAGGCCGTCATAAGTAGATCAAGGCCGTCCGAGGAAGTGTTTGGCGGCGAGATGACGGCGTCACACCATTGCTCTTGACGCCGTCACCTCGGTTTTCCTATATATAGTTTTCTAGTTTTTTCATTAAAAGGAGGAGAAGTTTTGGTGAAACCCTAAAGACGAATTTGGTGTATCTTTTACAGGTTTTTCAAGGGTTCCAAACCCTTGATACCTTGCATTGTAATTGAGATAAGTGTTCTTCTAATTCAATCAATATGTCTATGTGTTGGTTGTTTATATCTTGTTCTTGTCTCAATTCCATTATGCTAGGCTAGATCTCGTTTGTGTTTGCTTAGATCTAATGAAACCTAGATGTTGATTATATGTTGATTACTTGTTTATTCTTGTCTTGGATGAATGATTTTATATGTTAGGCTTAAGAAAACTAGCAGATCTCCAAATGGTAACATGCTTGAACGTCTTAAGAAACATGAACCAAGGCGTACTAGGTCTTTATTGGTTGTATTTAATGCATGAGCCACTGTTTACAATCCCTATAGTTGTGCTGGGTCATGGTGTAGGAGGAGATAAGAGCTCATAGAGTTGGGGAGTTATGTATGCCACCCCACGAATGGTATTAAGGAATACAATCCGTCATCCATACAAGTATAACAAGTAATTAACGTGTAAAAGATATCTAGGGAGTAGTGAAGTCTAAGTAAACACAATTTCTCCAATTACTGCTCACAACCTTTGTAATAATTTAGTTTAATTTCATTTTTATTATTTTATTTTGATTGCATCTTAGTTTTGGGTTAGTTGAATAGCAACTAATTCTGCCCACTCTTCCAAAACCCGAGATTTTACTTGCTTTCATAAAAATATAAAAATACAAAAATAATCATCCCTCACCTTTAGAACTATTAATTAGGTTTTCTAATCCTAGCGACACTATTCCTAAGCTGAACGATCAATCCCCCGGTACTTGTCACTATACTATACTACAACGATCAGGTACACTGCCTGGAGGGGGTTGTAAGCTTCTCGAGATCCCTCGAGAGGTAAAGCAAGGTGCGATTCCCACGCATCAAGATGTCATTAGGAGTGAGTGGGTTTCGTGGTCGGTAGTATGGTGGATTCGCATTCTCCATAATGGTGAACGGAAGAGTCAATGGAAAGGTTTCTACGAACAAATACACAAAGAAAAGATAGACTACGAGAAAGCTAATAAAAAGAAAATAAAAATCTCACTAAAAAGGGAATCTAATGAGTAGACCTAATCAAAATAAATTTCAACCTAAACAATAACTATTCCCCGGGCTGCAGCGCCAAAAACTTGGTAGCGTAGGGATTGCACCAGGCTTTACCTCTCGAGGAATCTCGAGAAGCTTACAACCCCCACCAGGCAGTGTACCTGATCGTTGTAGTATAGTATAGTGACAAGTACCGGGGGATTGATCGTTCAACTCAGGAATAGTGTCGTTATGATTGAAATTAATCTAACTAGGTCTAAAGGTGAATGATGATTCTTTTTGTATTTTTATATTTTATAAAAAGCAAGTAAAAATCTCGGGTATTGGAAGAAGGGGCGGAATTAGTTGTTAATCAACTAACCCAAAAGCTACTAATTAAACTAATAAACAAGAAAAGTAAACTAAGGTTCTACAAAGGATGTGAAGCGTGTCTACTTATGATATGTTACTCATTGCTAGCTATCCAATTCTACCTATTGAATTGTCACACCTTGTTTTAATTGACGGGTTGTATTCCTTAATACCAATCATGGGGTGGCGTACTTACTTCCCCAATCCTATAAGCTCCTACTTCACTCCTATGTCGAGCCGGCTAAGAAGCTCCTAACATGGGATCACTAGAATTCGTTCATGCATTAAATACAACCATAAAAACCTAGTACACATTGGTTCATGTTTCTTAAAACGTTCAAGCAAGTTACACAATGGAGATCTGCCAGTTTTCTTAAGCCTAACATCGAATACAATCAACCAAACAAGAGACAATAGGAATCAAGAATTATAAGCTAAACCAATTAGATCTATCGAAGTGTCACGCCCTAATTGATGAAGATAGACACAAACATCAACAAGGAATCAATAAAATCTAATCAATTATATACAAGTTTCACATAAACATAAGTAGACACAAGGTAAATTAACAAAACATAATCAAAGAAGGACAATCAACAATAATAATGAAAGACATAATTGAGATAGAATCATCAAACCAATACATGATGTTTATGGAGTGATTGAAACCCTCTAATTTTCTGGAAAAACACCTACCTAAACCCAGGAATCAACCTTAGGGTTTAGGGCTTAAAAAAAGTGAAGTTATGATGTTATATTTATAGGCTAATTTTCTGTCGGCCCATCTTGACAGCGTCAGCCCGTGCACATAACGGCGTCATGACCATTTTTTCACCAAATTGTAGATCTCTTCGTCCTCATCGCGTGGGCTTTTGAATCACCTAAATCCGAGTTCGTATGCAAAAGTTATGACCAAAACAATATCAGTTACTCCGCGCGCAAGTTTTGACAAGTTAACACGTGACGGCCTTGGGTGATGCCGTCATGTTTCTTATGGATCGTCACCACTTTTACTCTTGAAGGCGTCATTAAAATGCTCTTGACGCCGTCAGGTACTGTTCCCAGCAAGGAAAATTAAGACTTTGCTGTTTTCTTCACTTTTATGCTCCAAAAACGTCCAAAATGCTTCCTTTTCCAGAATTCACTCCAAAAGTACCTAAAATCACAAAAGGAACGATTTAGGGCAATATTTGATCAAATAAATTTAATTCCGGGCTTAAATGACCCTCTAAAAATGGTTCATTTTTCGCCTTATCAGAAAGATTATCTTTCTGAACATTCCCCCTTAATCTCAGCCTTGTACATATCAAACAAACTAAGCATTTTACAAAACTTGGCATGATCCTATACATTTAAACCTTTGGTAAAAATATCTGCCACATTATCCACAGATTTCACCTTAACAGTCTTTATAACACCAGCTGAGACCTTTTCTCTTAAGAAAAATAACTCAATCTTAAAATGTTTAGTCTTTTCATGAAAGACTGGATTTGCTGCTATTTGAATAGCAGAACTATTGTCACAATGAATAGGAATAGGGAGAGAGATTTTAATGTTAAATTCATTCAAAATCTTTTGAATCCAAATAACTTCACAAGTCACAGAATTTATAGCTCTATATTCTGCTTCTGTAGAAGATTTAGAGAACATAGACTGTTTTTTGCTTTTCCATGATACAAGACTCTTTCCAAAGAAAACTGCATACCCAGTCACAGACTTTCTTGTGGCTTTACATTTAGCCCAGTCTGAATCAACAAATACACTAAGATCAAAGTTATCCCCTTTGTTAAAGGAAATTCCTTGACCTGGTGCATTCTTTAAATACCTTAATACTCTAAATGCTAACTTCAAATGAGATTCCATAGGAGCATGCATATACTGACTAAGAACATGTACAACATAACTAATATCAGGCCTATTATGTGTAAGATATATAAGCTTACCAACAAGCTTCTGGTAGTTGTTAACACCAGATAAAGGCTTATCAACTATAACCTGATTAGGCTTAGCTGCACATTCCTTAGTTTCTATAGAAGTATTTCATGGCTTACATGCCAACATACCAAACTCAGAACGTACTTCAAGACAATACTTTCTTTGAGTAAGAAACAGATTACCATTTGATTCAAGAACTTCAATACCAAGAAAGTATTTAAGTTTACCTAAATCTTTAATCATGAATTTAGACCTCAAAAAATTTTTAATTTTAGTTATTTCATTTTCATTGTTGCCTGTGATGACTATGTCATCAACATATACCAATAAAGCTATAAAAACACCATGTTTGTTTTTAATAAACAAAGAAAAATCATTTTTACTTCGTTCAAAACCATTTTCAATCAAAACTGATGTTAATTTTTCATTCCATTTTCTAGGGGCCTGTTTTAAACCATACAGAGATTTATTCAACTTGCACATCCTAGTATCATCTTTATCAAAATAACCATGAGGCAAACACATATAAAAATCCTCTTCCAATTCTCCATATTAAAAAGCATTGTTTATATCTAATTGATATATAGACCAGCTGTTTTGAACAGCAACAGCCAACATACAACTAACATATACAATCTTAACAACATGAGAGAATGTTTCTTCATGGTCAACTCCTTCTTTTCGACTACAACCTTTAGCAACCCATCTTGCTTTAAACCTTTCAACCTCGCCATTAGATTTATTTAATTTTGAACACCCACTTACATCCTATAGATTTTCTACCATTATGAAGAGTAGTAACTGTCCAAGTTCCGTTTCTATTTAAAGCTTCAATTTCAAGATTCATGGCTTCAATCCATCTAATATCATTAGCAGCCTCTTTATAAGTCTTTGGTTCAATTATTTTATTTAAACTTGTTGAAAAATTATAATTTTCAACACTTAACTTGGGATAGTTAACTTGTTTGTCAATGCTATATTTGACTTTAGTATTTACTTCATAATCACTTAACTTGACTGGCATAGAAGTTTTTCTGACATATGTTTTACTTATATTCTGTTTGCTTGGAGTCACAAGAGGTGATTGAAACATTTCATTAAACTCATGATAAAAATTGTCATCATCCTCAGATAAATTTTTATTCTTTTCAAGTGTTGCATTATCCAAGTCATCACTGATGGCTTCTACTGAGACACTAGGATGCTCCACCTCATCCTTTTTAGTGTCATCAGTTATCGCAGTACCTCCAGGTGATGACTGGTCTATGCCGTCACTTACTTCAGAAGCCTTAACAGGCTTATCTCTCCTTTCATCATAGGAATCATATGACATAATTTCATCTTCTAGATATTGATTAAAAAAGTTTAAATTGTTTATGTTTTGAAACTGCATATTAAAACCTTTATTTCCAGAACTGTTTTTAAAAGGAAATATAGTTTCATAAAACTTTACATCCCTTGAGAAAAATACTTTTTTACTTTGAAGACTAAACAACTTATAGCCTTTTTGTCAAAAGCATAACCAATGAAAACATACTTTTCAGACCTAGAAGAAAACTTGTCAGAATTATTTAAAATTGTAGCAAAACAGAGACATCCAAAAACTTTTAAAATGGAGAGATTTGGTTTAGTTTTATATATCATTTCAAAAGGTGACTTCCCAGACAGCATAGAACTTGGTAACCTGTTAATCAGGTACACAGCAGTTAGAACACACTCAGACCACATGTTCCAAGGAATCCCCCCTAAAACATGAGGCCCTAGCAACATTTAACGGATGTCTATGTTTTCGTTCAACTATTCCATTCTGTTGAGGGGTATAAGAACAAGAAGTTTGTTCTAAAATCCCATTATATTTACAAAACTTTTCCATATTATGATTAATAAACTATGTTCCATTATCACTTCTAAAAACTTTCACAGTTTTATCAAATTGATTTTTAATCAAATTAAAAAAAGAAACAATCTGAGAGAATACTTCATTTTTCCCCTTAACAGAAATAACCACACAGCCCTAGAATAATCATCAACAACGGTAAGGAAATACTTATATCCTTCTACACTTTGGACCTTGTAGGGACCCCAAACATCTAAATGAACCAACTGTCCAATTTCATTGGTTTGATGGTCACTCAAAGGAAAAGGGTCTCTAGTTTGTTTAGCCTTATGGCAAACATCACAAGGATCATGATTAGATTCCATTTTAAAATAAAGTTTGTCTTTCAAGATTTTCAGAACATGGTCAGCAGGATGACAAAATCTGTTATGCCATATGCATTTAGACAAACAACATATTTAAATGTTATTATTAACCAATTTTTTACCTGTATTAAGAAAATACAATCCATCCTTTTGATTACCAGTCCCCATTTAGGTCCTTTGAATGGAATCCTGTATAATACAAACATCTTCATCAAATATTACTCTGAACTTATTATCTTTATTTAATTTGTGAACAGAAAGAAGACTGACTTGGTAGCCAGGGACTACCAAGACATTGTGAATGACCATTTTATCTATTAATCTCAAACTTCCCATACGTGTAACAAGGGCCTTAGTCCCATTGGGTTGACCTACACTCATGTTAAGCTTAGAAATTTCAACAATATTAAACATGTGTGAAACAGTGTAAGTCATATGTTGACTTGCACCTGAATCAACAATCCAACTCACATACATACTATATGTTCTTATGTTGATACTCTGATTAAAAAATGTAGAAGAACAGAAACTAACAACACAATTCATACCTGCAACATTTGTCGGTATACAACCAGATCCAGATTTATCATTGATCAGGGCCATCAGCTTTTTATACTGATCATATGTGAATGAGTAAGATGAACCAGTAGACTGATCTTTATAACCTAAAACAACATTATTGCTAACAGTATTCTGAGGAGAGTTAGATTTATTTTTGAAGCCAGCAGGGTACCCTACTAACTCAAAACATCTATCAGCAGTATCACCATTCATATTGCACTGAGTGCGGACCAAATGAGTTCTATTAAGTCTTTTAAACTGATTATTATTATTGTTGTTTTTGTTCATAGACCACTCATTAGTTTTTTTATTAGATTTGGTTGCAAATGCAGAGTTACTATTTTTAGAACCAGAATGAGATGGAGTACTCCTGTGAGATTCATCTTTAGACAGAGTAGCAAATGCACTCTTAACATTAGGGATAGGATCAGAGGTGAGAACAATATCTTGATAGGAGCATAAACCTCATCCAGCCCCATTAGAAACTGCATCAGCTTAATAAGCTGATTATATTTCCTAAGTTTAGCAGAACCTTCACAAGTGCAGTCAGGCAAATCCACAAGAGAGTCATATTGCCTCCATAATGCATTAAACTTGAGATTGTATTAAGATAATGGAATTCCAGATTGAGTTGAAGAATGTATTTTATAGTGCATATTGAATATTATGGTACCATCTTCTTTATTATAAGTTTCTTCCAATTCATCCCAAACAGTTTTTAGAAAAAACTTGTCCCATAAACACATCCTGAGACACACACCCAAGAATCAAAGATAACACCACAGAATTACATTTATCCCACTGTTCTTGCATAAAACTGGACTGTTCAGGTCTAAGAATTTTACCATTTATAAAACCAAGTTTATTTTTAGTGTGAATAGCTAATTTTATAGCAGCAAACCAAACCTTATAATTTTCAGGCCCTTCCAATTTTAAACTTATTATTGGAATACCACTAGTGTCACTACTATGCAAGTACATAGAGTCAAAATGATCAAGGCGATTCTCACCTGATCCCCCAGCTTCATCATCATTTTCCCCAAACATGATGATGAAACAAACCAAAAAACAAAACAGAAAATAAGCAAATACACCTTATATCGCCTATAGTAAAAAATAACCTCCAACAACCAAACAACTCTAATCACAAACGATTCCCTTAACCTACTCTTCACCCAATCAATCTAAAAACACTAAAAAAATTCCTAAAAGAGAGAGAGTGATATGATGTGTTACAGTGCACGCACTCCAAGCAAGATTTTATCAAGAAGATCAAGAAACCAACCAGCACAGCGGAATGTCACTAGAACCTGAAAATATAGAGAAAACAATTAGTTATCAATTATTGGATATAGTAATCAAAAAGACAACCAATATCATCAATTGATAACAAAAAATTAACCAAATAACCAAGAACCCCTGAATCAGAGTTTGATACAGAAAACCCCAATTTGGAAGACAAATCCAATAGAAGATAGATCAATCAAGATCAAATCAAGAACCAATTGATTAACAAACGTTAATCACCTCTAATCAACAAGAATAAAAAAACCTCAATTTTCCAGAAACCCTAAAAATTGAAATCTTTGATTACCCACCAATTGAATCCTAAATTAAGAAATTCAACAACTCAGAACACTAAGATCTACATAGCTTTGAACTTAATTTCAAAAACCCCCAAAAATTTTTGAAACCCTAATTTTGAAAAAATTTCAAAAAACAATCGATCTTTGTATCACAGCCAACCTGGCTCTGATACCATGTGGAAATTCATACAAAGATCACTAAAAACGATTTAGTTAATTCAACCAACCTCTCATTATTTTATTCACAACATCAATCTATCACTTCGAATGTGATAATTGGTTTTGAGTTCATACAAAATACAAGAAACAAACAATCAACTGATTACAAACAGAAATATCTCAACTTAGAGAAAGAGAGATGAATACACAGAATATAATGAGAAGATAATGAAACCTTAATCTATAATGGGGATTATATAGCTGCTATCTTGAGACCTTCTATAATAGCTCCCTTTAGTCCACATCTTTAGCTCAGCTACACATTCAGTCCCTGCACATATAAAAATAAAGAAACACAATACAAACTATCTTTACCTTATTTACCAAAAGAACCCTGAACTTGGTTAAAACCAAATTCAAAGTAACAAGGTAAAGATTATCCTTCTGAACAAGGCATCAATACATGTTGCCCGGTGAACCCTGCCATGATTACATTATCCATTGGTGTTGTGAACCATGTGCCTTATACCAAGAGTATCGTGAGCTTAGGAATCGTGGATTTGATATGTATCTTGGTAAAAGTTTTTGCTTTTAGATAAAAAAAATGTTAATGTCAACAAGTATTGCACATCCATTTGGCATATAAGAATCTGAATTTTAGTTTTTTTTGTCGTATCAGGAAGGAATGGAAGTATGGCTAGGCAGAATCATGGAGTCATGATAACACCAATTGCTCCAGCTGAAATGAAACGATAATTACAATATGATGAATTATTCTTGTATTACGTATTGTGGGTACATACCATAAAACCACCACCCAAGTGAAACAGTAGCCGGGCATCTCGATTTCCTCATATAATGTATTAGGCTCAAACCACTATAAGTAAATATCTTTGGGTGGCCACATAAAGGGTTAAAAAATGCTCACAAGGATACCCTGGTTAGGTCACAATACATCTGAGTCAAAGACTTGCATTTTCTCATCCCAACAAGTAAAGCTTGATCCGTTTTACCGCTTGTCTATGTAGTTATGTGATGTAAAACAAATTTCTACATGAAATTATCTCTTATCCACTACACTTTCCTAAGTCGAATTTCTGAGCTCAAAATATATTGATTGTATTGGTTTAGTTTTTATGTTGGTCCATATTGATATGTACCGAAACTTAATAGAGTGATTGATCTCGGGATCCTTCGCTACTTGAGCAACTTGTAATCCTTGTTTGTGAAGTACTTCATAAACTGGATTGATTGAAACACCGATGTCTACTAAACAACTGTAAATCAAAGGATGTTAAACAATACTCGTATTATGTATTTTAGGGTCTTTAGCTTAGCTGATGTATGGAGTTCATTAACTTATTTCAGTTTCAAAATACAATAAGCCAAAGAAATGTTGCTTATATTTGAGCATGTTGGCTCATTGATGAGGAAACCTTCTTGGAACCTTTTGAAACAGCTTAATCTCGATCTTCCAAATAAGCTAAAATTAGTTGGTCTAGACATAGCAAAGATGCATTTCCAAACGTGATATTACCATGGCAGATGTGTAGCCAGTTGCCTCAGACTAATTCACACATCGTCTTTGAACTAATAAACCAACTTAAAGTAGCTCTTTCAAACTATATACCATTTGTATTCATAGGGAACCATAAACATTTAGCAACAATCCTACTATTGATCATTACCTACTTAAAGTAGATCTTTCTTCACAATCACCAACATGAATAGTTCAAAGAGATCAAAATACGAACAAATAAACAAATACCGAACAATAGATACTTATGCATATGCAGATATGTTGATTCTTCACAATCACTACAACGTTGTAATACATTATATGATTTTGCACCGGATGCCACCAAGCCCAACAATGAGTTAGACGGGGTCTGGATGCACGAAGACGCACACAGATCATCTAAATGATACTTCCGCAGTACTCTAGCGGACCAACCAATGGCTGATACGTGGGAATTGCACCCTCGCAACAGGTTTTACCTCTCAAGGGATCTCGAGAAGCTTACAACCCCCACCAGGCAGTGTACCTGATCGTTGTAGTATAGTATAGTGACAAGTACCGGGGGATTGATCGTTCAACTCAGGAATAGTGTCGCTAGGATTAGAAAGCATACTAAACTAGGTCTAGAGGTGAGGGATGACTCTTTTTGTATTTTTATATTTTTATGAAAGCAAGTAAAATCTCGGGTTTTAAAGGAGTGGGCGGAATTAGTTGCTAGCCAACTAACCCAATTAATCTAAAGATGCAATCAAAATAAAATAAAATAAATGAAAATAAAACTATTATACTAATGTGGTGGAAACAATAATGAGAAAAGTTGAGTTTACTTAGACTTCATTACTCCCTAGATATCTTTTACAGGTTGATTAGCTTGTTACAATTGCATGGATGACGGGTCATATTCCTTAATACTAGTCGTAGGGCCGTGTACAATATTCCCTAACATTATAGGATCCTACTTCACTCCTATGTCGAGCCGTTAGAAGCTCATAACAGGGATCATTAGAATTCTCCAACGCATTAAATACAACCAAAAATCGTAGTACACCTCCGATCATATTTCTTAAGACGTTCAATTCAAGCAAGTTACCAATGGAAGTCTGCCAGTTTTCTTAAGTCTAACATCGAATACAATCATCCGTAACAATTATAAACAAACAATCAACCCATAATTAACATCTAGGTTTCACTACATCTAAGAAAACACAAGAAAAATCTAGCCTAGCATGTTAAAGAGAAGAAAAGCATAAGCTATAATCACACAACACATAGACATATTGAATGATTTGAATGAATACTTATCTTCAATTGAACATGGAAGAATCAAGGGGTTGGAACCCTTGAAAAACTGATAAAATTCGGACTAGGGTTTATTCCCTCAAAGTTGCACACTAATGAATGAAATTTGGAAAACTATATATAGATTATACATCATGACGGCGTCATGTGTTAGATCGTGACGCTGTCAACTCGCCGCCATGATAAAATCGTATTGCCTAGATCTATTGGTAACGCCGTCATGTAGGAATTTACTCTGGGCCGTCACGTGTAGTTGGACCCTGACAGCCTTGGTGACGCCGTCAGGTCCTAAGCTTAAGAACTCTCTGGATCGTCACATGTATTTTCCACTTCCACCTCTTTTGTAACTCTTGATGCCGTCATGTGTAACTGTTGGGTTTTGAGTTCTGCTGCTGAGTGAAACTGCTGCTATGATGAAACTGCTGCTAGAGTAAATGATTCTGCTGCTGATGACAAAGTGCTGCTAAGGAAAATGCTGCTAAAGGAAACTGCTGCTGAAGAGATAAGCATGTATTCGTAATAGATAATTATAGAATAGATTGAATGTATATCTTATAAGTCTAGAATATTCCTATCTTGATTAGAAAGTTATTGTAAACCTAGTAGGACTCCTTGGCCTATAAAAGGAGGATCCTAGGGTTAGATTATGTACGTATTATTTAGTTTTCGTTTACACTTCAAGGTTGTAAAACCCTAGCATTATTGAGTGCTCGTATTAATAATATTGAAGTGTTGATAGAGAATTATTCTTCTTAAGTTAACCTTTTACATTCCGCATTCAAGCTTAAGTGTTTACTTTAAGTCAACTTCTATATAAGATCATTTGCTCAACTGGGATCAACAAGTGGTATCAGAGCTTGTGATCTAGAAGTTGTAATCAAGAAGAAACTGTTCTTTGCAAGTTTGTTGTTCCTAATCAACTGCTAAAGATGGGTGATGACACACATATGGTGACTGCTTCAAAGGTTCCAATGCTCAACCCTGGTGAATATGAGCTATGGAAGATGAGAATTCGGCAATACATTCGCATGATTGACTATAACATATGGAATGTTATCATGAATGGTGACTCTTTACCAAAGAAAGGCCCTGATGGTAAAGAAATACCAATCAAGTCTGCTGAAGAGAACTCTGTTAGGAAGATGGAGATCAAAGCTCACAGTATTCTCTTGATGGGAATACCTAATGAGTTTCAGTTAGACTTTGAGAGTTGTGAGACTGCTAAAGAATTAATGGATGCTATTGAATTCAGGTTTGGAGGTAATGATGCTACCAAGAAGTCAAGGAAGAATATGTTGAAGCATCAGTTTGAGAACTTTACTGCTGAAAGTGGAGAGAAGATTATTGGCACCTACAACAGACTCAATCAACTTGTCAGTCATCTAAAGCTTGTTGGCTATGTGGTTCCACAAGAAGATGTGAATCTCAAGTTTCTTAGAAGTCTTTCACCTGAATGGAGTATGCACACTGTTGTTTGGAGGAATAAGCCTGACTTTGAAACCATGAAGTTGGAAAGCCTCTATAACAATTTAAGAGTGTATGAACCAGAATTATCTACTTCTTCTGCTTCTGGTTCACATCATCAACAAAATCTTGCCTTTGTATCTTCAAAGTCAAAGGGGTCTAAAGAATCTCACTCTGCTGCTTATGGAGTATCTACTGCTGATGGATCTGCTGCTAGTTCTCATGATAATAACTCCACCAGTGATATGGCTTTATGTGCATTCTTGGCTGATCTAACATCAAGTATAAGGTCACAGGCACTTAATCAAGATCTAGATCACCTTGATGAAGATGATCTTGAAGAGATGGATCTTAAATGGCAGATGGTCATGTTGACCTTGAGAGCTAGAAAATTCTGGAAGAAAACTGGAAAAGAGATCAAGTACAGACATAAAGAAAATGTTGGCTTTGACAAGTCAAAGATAGATTGTTATAACTGTAACAGAAAAGGTCACTTTGCCAGAGAATGTAGAGCTCCAAAGAAGAATGGTGAAGCATCAAAGAAGACTGAAGAGACAAAGAATACTACTACTGCATTAGTTTCATGTGATGGATTGGGAGAGTATGATTGGAGTGATTTGGCTGATGAAGAACCAAATTATTCCTTGGTGGCTCAAGTTAAGCCTGAAGTGCATAACTTTGCACTTATGGCTTATTCATCATCATCTTCTGGATCTAACTCTGAGGTATCTATTGATTCTGATTTATCTGAGTGTTCTTTTAAGTCTTGTGCTAATACTATAGAAGAACTTAAGTCTAGGAATGAGAGTCTAAATAAAGAAGTTGAAAACCTAAAACTTGATAACTTAGGTTATAAAGTAGGTATTCAAAATGTTGAAAGAAGACTTGAGTACTTAAAAGAGTGTGAGATGGAATATGTAGATAGAATTAACCAACAAGATGTTAAGATTTTTAAGAAAAACAGTGAAATTGAGTTTCTTAAAAATAAATTAGAAGAAGCAGAAAAAGATAGAGATAAAGCTCTTGCTAAAAAAGAAAAACATATAGTAAGAGTAAACAAACAGCAATATGCTTCTGATTTGGTTGATAAATCTATTGAGAGTACAATAATGAGGAAAGGAAGTGGAATAGGTTACAATGAGATTGCTCCTCCTGTTAAGAGTGCCTATGCTCCACCAGGAAAAGAATTGTCCTTCATTAGTGAGCTGAATATAGAAAAACCATTAGGTGAGTCTAGTACAAGTGTCTTAGAAACACCTAAGGTAGAAGGAAGAAAATTTCCTGATGCTCCCATTATTGAAGATTGGTACTCAGATAGTGATGAGGAACAAGAACAGGTTGAACTAGAACATAATGTAGTAAAGGAAGAAATTCCTGCTAAAATTGAAAAAGTTGAACCTAAAATTGAACAAGTGAAGTTTGTGAAACCTGTGCTAGGTCAAGGTATCTCTAGAAGAATGGTTGAGTATAAAGAGGTTTCTAGAGAAAGAATGAATGGTTTCAATAATAAGCCTAGGGGTAATCAGAGAAACTTTAATAACCTAGTTTCAAACAAATTAGGTAGTGAGTTTCAATTAAGGAAAAAGGCTTGTTATAAGTGTGGTAGCTTTGAACATTTGATTAATAGCTGTCCTGACCACAAGAAACCTGTTTGGAATCAATACTCTAGGGTAAATCACAAATATGTTAATCAGAATACTCACCCTCATCCAAATAGAAACATGATTCCTAGGGATGTGTTGCTAAGATCTGGTGCAACTAGATCAATTTATGCTGTTAAATCAAATGGTGCTTTTAAAACCACAACTGGTTCTGTTGCTGGCTCTACTGCTAGTAAGCACTCTGCTGCTAGTAAGCAATCTGCTGCTAGTACAAAACTTTCTACTTCTGGGCCAAAAGTTTTGTCAAATACAGTTGTTGGAAATCATTTTTATGCTGTTAAGGCCTCAGCTTGTTGGGTTTGGAAACCAAAATCAAATGTTACAAACAATGTTTCCAAAACCAGCAGTGCATCAAGTGATTTAAAGAAATTTAACTATGTTGATGCACAAGGCAGATCCAAGTCAGTAATGGCTTGGGTCCCCAAGAGAAACTAATTTCTCTATTTTCATGTGCAGGGTAATCTACTGGATGAGCTTAAAGATATGGTTATAGTTGATAGTGGATGCTCTGGACATATGACAGGGGATGAGTCTCAGCTTGATGATTTTGAGGCTTTTGATGGTGGCTATGTTGCTTTTGGGAATGATCCAAAAGGTGGAAAGATTATTGGTAGAGGCACTTTAAATACAGGGAATTTGGACTTTGAGAAGGTGTTTCTTGTGAAAGGGCTTAAGTTTAACCTCTTTAGTGTTTCACAAATGTGTGACAAAAGGAATTTTATTCTTTTTACAGACACTGAATGTATGATCCTTTCTCCTGATTTTCAGTTGCCAAATGATAAATTTGTGCTATTGAAGGTCCCTAGAAATGAAAATATATACAGTGACCATATTAAGAACATTGTTCCCAAAAGAGCTTTAACTTGTCTAATTGCAAAAGCTACTGTTGATGAGTCCAAATTATGGCATAGAAGACTTGGGCATTTGAACTACAAGACAATGAATAAGCTGGTGAAAGGAAATCTGGTGAGAGGAATGCCCACAAAGTTGTTTGAAAACTGTGAGACTTGTATTGCTTGTCAGAAGGGAAAACAGCACAGAGTCTCATTCAAGTCAAAGACTGTGAATACAAATACAGAGCCCTTGCATTTGCTACATATGGATTTATTTGGGCCTGTTTTTGTAAAAAGTTTGAATAAGAAGTCATATTGCCTAGTTGTCACAGATGATTACAGCAGGTTCACCTGGGTGTTTTTCTTAGCCACTAAAGATGAAACCCCAGTTGTACTTAAAGAATTTATTACAAGAGTTGAAAATCTGCACAACCACAAAGTGAAGATTATAAGATGTGACAATGGTACTGAGTTCAAGAATAGTGTGATGAACCAATTCTGTGTGGGAAAAGGTATTTTAAGACAGTATAGTGTTGCAAGAACTCCACAGCAGAATGGTGTTGCAGAGAGAAGAAATAGGACACTTATTGAGGCTGCAAGAACAATGTTAGCTGATTCTAAACTACCTATACCTTTTTGGGCTGGAGCTGTAAACACTGCATGTTTTGTGCAGAACAGAAGTAAGGTAGTGAAGCCTCACAACAAAACTCCATATGAGCTCTTTCATGGAAAGAAACCAATGATTGATTTTCTTAAGCCATTTGGATGTCCTATTACTATTTTGAACACTAAAGATCAGTTAGGCAAGTTTGAAGAGAAAGCTGATGAAGGGAATTTGGTTGGTTACTCTGTACATAGTAAAGCTTTCAGAGTATATAACAAGAGAACCAAACATGTAGAGGAGAATTTGCATATCAAGTTTAGTGAGAACACATCTAATGCTGCAGGAAAAGGACCTGAATGGATGTTTGATGTTGACATCCTAACCAAGACAATGAATTATGTACCTGTTATTGCCAGTATTGACACTAACAAACCACAAGAAGGCATTGTTTTGATTGAGAAACTGAAGGTTGGTCCTACTTTCATACCTTTACAGCAAAATCAAGATACACAAGAAGATGATGTTCCTCCAGAGAAACCTAAGGAAGCTCAAGCAGATGTTGTAACTCCTATTGATGCAGAAAAGATACCAAATGAAGCTCCAAAAGAAGTTGTTGCTGACTCTCTAATTTGACCAGAAGACTCTACTGCTGACTCAGAAGACTCTACTGCTAGACCAAAACAAGCAACTACAACTTCTATCTATTCTGCTACTAAGACTACTCACTCTGCTTCTACATCACAGTTTCCTTCTTTGAATGCTCAGGATAAACCTTTTGATGATACAGATTATCCTGAAGATCCTAATATGCCTCCTCTAGAGAATATCTATGATGACACAGATGATGAAGCTCTTGATGGTAAATTATTTGGAGCTGAAGTAGATTATACTAATTTGGAACTCAATATTCCTGTTAGTCCCACTCCTACTACAAGAATTCACAAGGATCATCCTAAAGAACAAATTCTAAGTGATCCTCAATCATCTGTACAAACAAGGAAAATGACTAAAGAGCTCAAAGATCTTCAACATCAAAGTTTCTTTGCAAGATCTCTGCATCAAAGAAACAGTCATAAAATCTACAAAATTGCTTGTTTGCCTGCTTTCTATCTCAAATTGAACCCAAGAACACTTACAAAGCCCTACAAGAAGCTAGTTGGGTGGAAGCAATGCAAGATGAGCTTCTGCAATTCAAGCTACAAGAAGTATGGACTTTGGTTGATTTACCAAATGCAAAAAGAGTTATTGGTACTAAATGGGTTTTCAGGTGTAAAAGAGATGAAAGAGGGATAGTTATCAGAAATAAAGCTAGGTTAGTAGCTCAAAGATACACACAACAAGAGGGACTTGACTATGATGAGGTATTTGCACCAGTGGCAAGGATAGAAGCCGTTAGACTATTCTTGGCTTATGCTTCATTCAAAGATTTTGTAGTGTATCAAATGGATGTCAAGAGTGCTTTCCTTTATGGGACCATTACAGAAGAAGTTTATGTGTCTCAACCACCAGGTTTTGAGGACCCTGATTATCCTGACAAAGTTTACAAGGTGAATAGAGCAATGTATGGACTACATCAAGCTCCCAGAGCTTGGTATGATACCTTGTCAACATATTTGTTGGACTCTGGGTTCAGTAGAGGAAAGATTGACAAGACTTTGTTTCTCAACAGACAAAAAGATGATATTTTGCTGGTACAAATTTATGTTGATGACATCATCTTTGGGTCTACAAACAGAGCAATGTGTGTTGATTTTGAGAAGCTTATGAAGGATAAGTTTGCAATGAGTTCAATGGGAGAACTCAACTTCTTCTTGGGCCTACAGGTGGTTCTAAAGAAAGATGGCATATTTATCAGTCAGGATAAGTATGTTAATGACATCTTGAAGAAGTTTGGATTTGAAGATGCTAAGCCTGCTAAGACAACCATGGATACCAACAAACCTTTGTTGAAGGATGAGAATGGAAAAGAAGTAGATGTTCACTTGTACAGGTCTATGATTGGCTCATTGATGTATCTTACAGTATCAAGGCCTGATATCATGTTTGCTGTATGTGCCTGTGCAAGATTCCAAGTTTGTCCCAAAGAATCACATCTCAATGCAGTGAAGAGGATTTTTAGGTATCTAAGGCATCAACCGAACTTGGGCCTATGGTATCCTAAGGATTCACTTTTTGATTTGGTGGCATACTCAGACAGTGACTATGCTGGTGCTTGCTTGGATAGAAAGTCTGCAACTGGAGGTTGTCAATTTCTTAGAAACAGATTGGTGTCATGGCAATGCAAGAAACAAACAGTGGTTGCAAATTCTACAACTGAAGCTGAGTATGTGGCTGCTTCAAGTTGCTGTGGTCAAGTGCTATGGATGCAAAACCAGCTACTGGATTATGGGTACAATTTCATGAACACCAAAATTCATATTGATAACAACAGCACACTTTGCATAATTAAAAATGTTGTTTTTCATTCAAAAACAAAACATATTGAGATAAGACATCATTTCATAAGGGATTGCTATGAAAAGAAGTTAATTCAAATTGTCAAAATTCATACTGATAACAATGTTGCTGATCTTCTCACAAAACATTTTGATGTAGGAAGATTTCAATTTTTAATTGCAAACATTGGTATGATTAATCTTTGAAAATCTTATCTCTTATTGTTTTTGTAAAAAGTGTAAAGGTCTTGTGCTGATTGTTCATCTGTTTCTGCTGCTTCTTAAGAAGCAAGTGATAAAGCTGCAATGTACTCTACTGCTATTTTACTCTACTGCTAGTATACTTTTTTGTGTACTTTGTGGTGTTTGGACTAACATTTTGCAGGATAAATTGAGAATTGATGATTTGCAAGCATATTAAACAGAAATTCAAAGGTTTTCATTCATCAATCACAAAGAGTACATTCAACAAAAGAAGAACATCCACATCATATTCTGAAATAACAAAAGACTGCTACATCACAACCTAACATAAAAAGACTTAATACATCATTTTCTAGGGCATGGAAGTCCAAGTACAATCTTCCTCTCCTTAGGAAGTGGAGGGTTTGCTTTTCTTGCCTTGGTAGATGTCTTGGATCTTGGCCTTGATGATGATGGTCTTTCTGGAGTGGATGGTGGATTGTAGTCTGGTTCATCCTCATCTGATGATGTGTAGATGAAGGGGGAAACAAGCTCCTTGGGAGATGGTGGTCTGATTGGGATCCAAGCAGGGTCTTCTGATGATTCTGAAGACGATGGAGACTTTGGGGACATCACCTCTTTACACCTCGAAGTACTTGGGGTTTGATTCAAATGTAGGAGATCTTTGAAGACTGGAAGGTCATGCTTCCTCTTTCTGGCTTGCTCCTTGGTTCTACAACCATTGTGAGGAGGACGGAATGGAGGGACATATGTTTCAAACGGAGATTCATCTTCCGAAGAAGAATCGGATGAGATGTTAATTATTTCGGGTGAAGATTTCATTGTGATTGGAGGAATTGATTTGGGTGATTTGAAGATTTGATTGTGTGATTGGCGTTTCAAATTGTAATTAGGGTTTGATTGTGATGATTTAGGGAAAAGATTGCGTCCGGTTTTATAGGGATTTTGGAGTATCAAGCGCATTAATTGTTTTGGGTTATTGACTTCTTGACCAAGTTTGAATAGTCAACTCTGCTGCTGGCTTATTTTCACTCTGCTGCTAGTTGTTTTATTCTGCTGCTAGTTGTGGATGACTGGGTTATGCTGCTTCGGTTGTAAGTGAGAGGGTGGTATGTGTAACTTCTATCAATCAGTTTAAAAACTAATTAATCTTCATAATTGGTTTCTACACGCTCCAAATTGAAGTTCTCACAAACCCTAACACTTCATTATTGTCAAAATCAATTATCCCCAATTTCCCTAAACCCTAATTCATGGATTGTGCACGTACCTGGGCTGATCAACACAATAGTGTGGCTGTTTTGGATGAAGAGTTGGTTCCTGAAGGGCTCACAGATATGGTTAAATTTTTGAATGCTACTTCTCTTAGGTATGCACTCACTGTGAATCCTACTATATATGTTTCCTACATCAAACAGTTTTGGCTTACTACTAAAGTCAAATCTATGAATGGGGAAAAATATGTCAGTGCTTTGGTAGATAGGCAAAAGGTTCGTATCACTGAATCATCTATAAGGGAATCTCTTCTCTTAAATGATGAAACAGAGACTACTTGCCTTGCTAATTCTGCTATTTTTGCTGGTTTAAAAACTTTGGGGTATGAGGGCAAGCATAACAATTTAAAATTTCAAAAAGCCCTCCTATGTCCTCAATATAAGTTTTTGGTACACCTTCTCCTTCATTGTTTGAGTCCTAAAACTTCTGGGTGGCATGAGTTTAGTACTACTATTGCTTCTGCAATGGTATGCTTAAGCACAGGTCAACCATTTAATTTTTCAAATATGATTTTGGAGGGGATTGCTAAAAGTATTAAAGAGTCTGGTTCTTATTTTCTTTATCCAAGATTTCCTACAGCTCTTTATTGTTGACCAACTTACTGAGTTTAGATCCCATGCTGGTTATTATGAAGCTCCAAGATTGATTTCAAAAACTTTCACTTTCTTGGTTAAGCATGGAAAAGGTTTTTCAGGCACACATACAAATCTTATACCTTATATGGTGCAACTTGTGCAAAATATTCAGGGTAAAGGATCAGGAAATCCCACTGATTCCCATTACACACAAAATTTTTCTGCATCTGCTACACAACCCAAAATACACTATACCCGTAGGAAAACCAAAAAGAACACTGATCTACCTCAGGATAGTGTTAGTATGGCTGTACCAGATGAGACTGTCCTAGTTGATAGAGGGGACATGTTGGTGAGGGCTGTCACTACTGCTTCTAGCTTAGCAGTAGAGCATGATAGTGATAACATAAATAAGACCCAATCCAAGGCAACATCTAGAGAAAAGGATTCTTCTGAATCTACTTCTCAGGATGGTAACCCTAGCTAAATGGAACATATAGGGGGCTTAGATGATCAAACTAGGTTTGATACTGAGTTTATGTCCCAAGATTCACCTCTTGGACCAGGTTACACAGGTCGAAGTGATGAGGACAGGCCAGTGACCAATGAATTGACGGAAAATCTTGTCCATGATTCACCTCTCGGACCAGGTAACACAGGTCGAAGTGATGAGACTACTATGCAACTCATTCAGGAATTGACGGTTACTTGTACCAATTTGGGGTTGAAGTGTACTACTTTGGAGGATAAGGTTCTTACTCTGTCTACAGAGGTTGCAAGTCAAGGCAAGATCATCACAACATTGAAGAAACAGATTAAGAAATTGAAGAAATCAAAAACTTCAACCTCATTGAAAAGGCTAAAGAAGGTGGGCACTTCTTAAGTTATTAGTTCACCTGAACTCTCTACACATTTGGAAGAGGATGATGCTTCCAAACAGGGGAGGAATGAAGATGTAATGGGTTCAGGGGAGGCAAATTTGAAGAGGGTTGAAAGTGCTCAGGTTATGAATGAAGAAATGGCTTCAGGGGAGGTTTCAGTGATTGGAGATATGGATGTGGAAAGTCCTGAGGATGCTGAGAATTTTGTGGTTGCTGATCAATCAGGGAATGAGGTGGTAATGGAAAAAGTGATTGCTACTCAAGAAAAGGTGTGGAAAAACTCAAGACTTTGGAGCCTGAGCAATTAGTGAAGGAAACAGGGGTAATGGGTGAAGCCTTAAAGACTTTGGGGGATTCAATGGTGAAAGAGCTTGAAAATGCTGCTATTGCTGACAAGACTAATGACTCTACTGCTGCTCATGATTCTGCTGCTAAGGATCCTGCTGATCCTGCTGCTAGTGGAAAAGTGACTTCTGCTGATGCACAAGACTCTGGTGCTGGGTCTAGTGATAATGCTGCTGCTGAAGCAATGGTTTTGTTAAGTAAGAAGACTTCATAAGTTCCATATGAATCATCTTCAAAACATACACCACTACCAACACCATCACTACCACAACAACCTACAATAATAACCACATCATCAACACCAAGTTTACCTCTAAAAGGAGTTGTAATCAGAGAACCTGCTGCTCAACCAAAGAAGATAGTATCATCATCTACTGACAAAGGAAAGGGCAAGCAAGTTGAAGAACCTCAATGGATGTATAAGGGGTTTGATTACTCTGTACTACCTTTTCATCTGTGGCCTAAGGAACTACAACTTAAATATGACTCAGCTGCTGCTTTGAAAGAACAAGAGATGATTGATCAAGAAGAACTACAGCTGGCTCAGAAAGAAAAGGAAAAGATTGAAAAGGAGACAGAAGATTTAAGGAGGTATGAGGAATGGGTAGATGAGAAGATAAGAATAGAGGCTGATATTGAACTTAACAAAATGATCAAGATTGAGGATAATGAAAATCAAACTTTTGATGTGAGATCTTGGTTAAGTAAGTTTAAAGCTAAGAAAAAGAAAGAAGATGCTGCTGCTAGAAAGAAGAAAAAGGCACTTAGAGGTCCAACTCCATTACAACAAAGAAAAGAGTATGAAAGATATCTGAAGAATATGAAAGGATGGAAATTGGTGCAGTTAAAACCTAAGTCTGATCAAGAGGTTTATGACTTGTATCAAGAGGCTAAAAGACAAACAGATACCTTTTATCCTATGGGTTGTGCTGAAGACTTGGAACATATTGCTCATAGGAATAAGAAGTTGGTACCTGAAAAAGTAGTTGAAGCAGAGCATGTTCAAGAAGCAGATGTTGTTAAGCAGCTTGATGATGCAGTTAAGACTACTTCTTCTGTGCAAAGTGTTAAAAGAAAAGGTGTGGTTCAAAAATCATTTGCAAAGAAGAAGAGGAAAACAGGGGAAGAAAGCAGTTCTAAGCCAGAAGGAGATGAATTCAAGAATGATTGTGATCATATTCCTCCTGAACATTTAAAAGAGCAATTGAAGGTTTACACTATGGTTGGCAAGATGGAAGATCCTGAAGTAGTTAATGCCAAACCATTAGGAATCAAATATCCTATTATCAAAGTAACTACATGATATGATACTAACATTGGATCATTTCATGATGTTAAGAGATCTGATGGTAAGACTCACAGGTTTCTTAGATTTCAATAGATGCTACACTACTTTGATAGAGAGGATGTTGATGACTTATGGAAGTTGTACAAAGCAAAGTTTGGAGCTGAGAAGTTTGATGGTAAAAAGTATGAGAAAGATCAAATTGATCATATTATAACTATGTCTGATAATATTCTGTGGAGAGCTCTAAAACTTATGTATGAACCTTCAATGGATGATTCTGAGTGGACAGAGATAGTACAATACAAAGTAAGAAAATGGAGACTCTTTCAAGATTCTGGATTTCATATGCTAGAAATTGGACCAATTACCTTGTATATGCTAGCTGAAAAGGATTATCCAGTGGTAAGATACTGGAATACTGTCAATCAGATGGTTAATGGTGCTGGATTACTCAACTTGCAGAAAGACTATGATACTGATGATCAAGCATTCAATTTGCTGTCAAAGTATAAGAAGTTACTTGATCAACAGACATCTCAAGACTTGAGTGTTTGGAAGCATCCTCCTGGTGTTTAGATGAACTTTGTAGAAACTTAATGATTTAGAAATAAATATTAAGTTTAGGGGAGGATTGTTGGGTTTTGAGTTCTGCTGCTGAGTGAAACTGCTGCTATGATGAAACTGCTGCTAGAGTAGATGATTCTGCTGCTGATGACAAAGTGCTGCTAAGGAAAATGCTGCTAAAGGAAACTGCTGCTGAAGAGATAAGCATGTATTCGTAATAGATAATTATAGAATAGATTGAATGTATATCTTATAAGTCTAGAATATTCTTATCTTGATTAGAAAGTTATTGTAAACCTAGTAGGACTCCTAACCCTATAGGGTTAGATTATGTACGTATTGTTTAGTTTTCGTTTACACTTCAAGGTTGTAAAACCCTAGCATTATTGAGTGCTCGTATTAATAATATTGAAGTGTTGATAGAGAATTATTCTTCTTAAGTTAAGCTTTTACATTCCGCATTCAAGCTTAAGTGTTTACTTTAAGTCAACTTCTATATAAGATCGTTTGCTCAACTGGGATCAACAGTAACATCTGGATGCCGTCAGGTACTGTTCCAGCAAGGAAATTTGAGATTTTGCCGTTTTCTTCACTTTTATACTCCAAAAACGTCCAAAATGCTTCCTTTTCTAGATTCTTCCTCAAAAGTACCTAAAATGACAAAAGGAATGATTTAGGGCAATAATTGATCAAATAATCTCGAATTCAGGCTTAAATGACCCCTTAAAAGTGGTACACTTTTTGCCTCATCAAATACCCTTACAGTTGAGATTTGCTTGTCCTCAAGCAAATGCGCTTTTATTCTAATCAAAATACAAGTTAGGGGTCATTTAACACTAATATAAAAGTAATTACAACAAATAATCGTTCCACTTAAAACCAAAGACAAGCACGGAGGTCATACACTTAGCACCTCACAAATAGTGTTTAGATACTCACATCTCTCAGGTGTAATAAAGTATATATCAAAATATGGAAATGGAAAACATCTCTCACTACCTGTCATAGCAAACGGATTACCATAGGCTTGGGAAAGGATCAAACCTCCACCACTTGGTGTAAGCACCTAGGATAAACTATCAAAGAGGTCTTTTAAAGGGTTATAACGTTAGGTGTAGGGATATGGAAAACACGGTTTTGTTGGATAAAGGCAATATTTACTGGAGGTGAGTCAATCATCTTGGTTAATTACATGTACAATATGGCGTTGCTAAGCCAAGACTCGACTCGACTTAAGCTAATAAATCAAAAATTACAAAAATATAAAACAAACATAGAATGAAGCGGGAAGGTAGTCCGTATGTTTTTTCTCTTTTCTTTTTCTATTTTTTTTTTCTTTTACTTTTTATTTTTTTTTTTGCATACACTCTTACGCTACCATCCAAAATAATACATCACAGGGAATGTACATTCCCCTTACACTTGAATTTTTACATACTTTACAATAAACTAATCTAATGACTCGAATCAAGATAATCAAAACACTTGGAGTACTTTTTAAGATTAACGCACATATGGGGGTAATATATGATGTTCTTCCCCATTACTCCATAACACAAGTACTTTACCCATGAGTCCTAATCGTACCAAAACAATATGTACAAGATATGACTAGACTTAGCAACCATGTAATCAATTAGATAATTAACTAAGGGTTTAAATAAATAACAATAATGCACTAAAGATGAGTGCATACTCGGTAGGCTAAGGTGATTTGGTTGCACATTTGAGTGGGTTGTAACAAATTCTTCCTTTAAGTAAAATGCTTAAAATTAGAAATGAAAAGATAGGCTCGGAGGGGTGTACTAGGGGTTTCGTGTACTAAAAATGAGAACAACGCTAAGGTGTGGGAAAAATTAATTGACGTTACTAGTCAAGTAATATGACTTAATTGGTCAAGTAATTATGATACGGGTTTAACACAAGGGTGATCCTAATGCCTCTTATCATGTAGTAAATCCTACTACACGAATGTAGTCTCGGGATGCATCACTAACGCAAGTTCTAGAATCTAAATGCTACCGGTACACTCATGAGCACTAATAATGAATGCTTTTCCTATCAAATCTAAAGGCGAATCTCACATATTTGGGTGGAAAATTTTTCTGAATGGTACTGTTTCGTGCAAGTCATACAACTCCTATCCATGAGACGCTTGTTAAGGCTAAAGTTTTACTCCTAAATGTTGTAAAAAAAATTTAAATTTGGCGCTAAAATTACACTAACAAGTATTTCTCTTAGTTTTATTACACACCTACCATCGAACAAACAAACTCAAGTGAAATAGTATCCTATAAGGTATCATCTTTTACCCTCCCCTTACACTTAGGATGAACATTGTCCCCAATATTCAATTAAAGATTGTAAAAGTAAAATAGGTAAAAGAATGAAAACAAATACTCCCCTGATTCGTTCGGTGTGGATAGTGTGTTAACAAGGTTAGATCTTCCTCCAAGAAAATGAAAATTCAAAGCTTCCCTTCCAGAAATATAAATCATCTTCTTGTCAAATATAACCTGTTAAACCAGAGAAAACAATCAAGGCAACCTCGCATAAAATCGGCGGCAATCTATATATACTAACGAATCCTAGAAAACAATTTAAGATATAATACTTGTGGAATGAATGTTTGCAGATTTCTTAGAGTTTATAAAACTAAAGAATTAACAAAAACTTTAAGACTCCGTTAGAAAAAACAAAACTCGCAAAATTTCCAGAATTTTACATGTGACGCCGTCAGGAGTTAAACCCTGACGTCGTCAGAAATGACCTGCAGAAATCTTTATGTTAAGTTTCCGGAAATTTTCTGAAAAAACTTATGTCCTACTTCCTGGAAAATCCTGTAAAACATCACTATGACTCGATACAAGCATTTGACTCTAACAAATACTAATATACATGTTCATTTAATATTGTGGCGAATCATGATCATTTTCGTTCTTAGAAACAAATTTGGGGTTTCCCCTTACACTTAGCTTTTGCAAAATACCTTTATATGAAGTTAAGACGAAGTTAAACGACAAAATAAAGCATTTTCACAATTTTAGTTTGAAACATGATCTACCAACAATAAAAAAAAAAAACACGCATACGAAAACAAATAAAATCAAATAAACAAAACAAACAAAACAAATTAAACTTGGGTTGTCTCCCAATAAGCGCTTGTTTTTATTCGAGTCACGAGCCTGACTCTACCCTTATTTAACGGAAATAGGGGAGGTTTTCCCTACACTTTGGATTAAGTGCGGGTGGAAGTAGCAATACACACCCTTAGGGTGGAAATATGCCACGTGAGGTGAAGGGGGTGAGTGAATTATATACTCAAACGAGTGTGCTCCTTTTATCATAACCTTACCTAGTTTATTTGGGTCAATGGGTGAGTTGAAGTTTTCTCCTAAAAGGGGATCATCTTCTATCAACTTCGAGAGAATTCTAGTTGGGAATCCATCTTGTTGACATAAATAATGCATAAAAATGTTATTTATATTTTTCGATATCTCTATGTTTTGACGATCACAAAATGTAAAATCATCAAACGTAAGATTACTACGTAAACAAGTATTAAGCTAGTTTATATCAATTTATCCAATTTAATCACTAAGGTATGAATAAACAAGTGATTAATACATCTCATGATCAAAGGGGTGTTTAATTTAATTAATACGAAGTTTATTTAATTATATAAACATATTATATATTTTTGAAAAAAAAATTTGGTAATAAAGAAAAATGTTTTAATCATACTTAATATATGAATTCAAATTTTTAACCAAAATCAGTTAGTTTTTCACCAAATAAACTTTCCCCACTAAATGACAAGTTTTCTGGCCGTTACAGCCCGGCGGCCCCCTTAATTATAAGGGGACCGGCCATGAATTAAGGGGACCGGCCAGGCTCCTGTGTCAGAATCTGTCAGAATTTTTCTCCTATAAATACCACCTTAAACCTAGAATTTTTCCCCACCTTTTGCACGAAAATTTCAGATCTCAAACTCTCTAAACATCTTCCAAAACCCTTTGATCATTAGAATACTTATCCTTGTTTCAAGTGATTTAATCCCATCTCATCCGTCCTCATCCAAAGTGCAAAAGAAGAGCACTCCGTCTACAACTAAGTTCAAGAAGTATTGAAGAGTAGTTGTGTATATTGTGTATATTATTTGTGAAGGTGCGTTGTGCTTGTAATTAGTAGTTTAGAAGAAATAGAAGTTGTGTAGGGAGAAGAAGTTGTTTAGTAGTGAAGTAGTGTAGTTGTGAAGTAGATTGATGTGAAGAAGATTGGTGTGAAGAAGTTGTGTAGAAGTTGTGATTAAGTTGTGACGAAGTTGTGGTGTGTAAATTGGTGTGTAAGGTTTTCTCCGCCATAAGGGAGTTTGTTGATATAGTGAAGAAAACTCTCGAGTAGGTGACTCGGGGAGTGGAGTAGGAACAAGGAAGGTGACCTTGTAGCCGAACCACTATAAATCCTTGTGTTGTGGTTTGATCTTTCCAACTCTCTTCTTTACTTACTTATTTACTTATACAATATTAGCTTAGTTTGTTAGTTATTATATAATTGTTCATATAGTGCAAGTATTGAGATCACATAAACAAGAATCGAAGTTTTTAAAACAAAATAGTTTTTATAATTTTTAAAACGGACGTAAAACTATTCAACCCCCCCCCCCTTCTAGTTTTCCACAATTGGTATCAGGAGACAGGTCTTGCAAGACCTTTAAAATATATTGTATTTTAAAACTTGTAACGATCTATGGAATCTGAAAAATATTTAGAAGGGCAATCTATGCAAAGACCACCACTATTTGAAAGTGATGGATTTTTATATTGGAAAAATCGATTCGAAACTTATGTGAAATCAAAAGATCTAGATCTTTGGCATGTTATTACCAATGGTGATTTTTTACCTATTCAAAATAACCCCGAAACAAAGAAAGATGAAATCGTACCTTTTGAAAAATAAAATGATGATTTAAAAAGAAAACTTGCTAAAAATAATGAAGCAAAAATGGTTATTTATAATGCGCTACCACGTAATGAGTACGAAAGAATCTTTATGTGTGAAACCGCAAAAGAAATTTGGAACTCTTTATTAATAACTCACCAAGGTAATAATCAAGTCAAAGATAATAAAATAGATCTACTTGTTCAACAATATGAGCAATTCACGATTCCGGAAGAGGAATCAATTGATAATGCTTTCGCTAGATTTAACACTATCATCACAAGTTTAAAAGCACTTGATGAGAATTTTTCTAGTAAGAATTTTGTTAGGAAGTTTCTTAGGGCTCTTCACCCAAAATGGCGAGCTAAAGTGACGGCTATTGAAGAATCAAAGAATTTGTCAACGTTGCAACTTGATGAATTAATTGGAAATTTGAAAGTCTACCAAGCAATTATAAAGAAGGACTCCGAAATGATTAAAGGAAAACGAGAGCAAAGCAAGTCAATCGCCTTGAAAGCTAGAAAGGAATCCAACAACGAAGATAGCTCATCTTCCGAAAGTGATGACGAAGAATATGCCATGGCCGTAAGAGATTTCAAGAAATTCTTCAAAAGGCGAGGAAGATTCGTTAGACAACCACACGATGAAAGGAGAGCACCTCAAAAGAATAATGATGACAAGTTTTGCAAGAATGAGAGAAAGTGTTTCAAGTGTGGTGATCCGAATCACCTCATTGGAAAATGTCCAATGATGACAAGAGATCAAAATCAAAGAGAATTTGTTGGAGGAGCTTGGAGTGAAAGCGATGAAGATGAGAAAGAAATAACAAAGGAAGAAAAGTGTCTCATGCAAAGACATCAAGTGAGGTACGTTCCGAAACCGAATACTTTGGTGATGAAAATTTATCATTAGATGAAAAAGATTTAGATAGTGAATACAATGGATTATGCAAACTAGGACAACAAGTAATGGCTAAAAACAAATCACTAAAATACATAAACAACCAATTAGAAAATGAAGTACTAGAACTAAAAATTAAAATACATCAACTTGAAAAAGGTAAAGAAATTATTGAAGAATGTAAATCATGTCAAGAACTTAAAAGTGAAAACGACTAACTTAGGGAAGAAATTTGTAAACTTGATAAATTTGAAAATAGTAGTAACTCACTTAGTAAAATTATAAGCATTCAAAGAGTATCCGGAGATAAAACCGGTTTAGGATTTAACTCAACCGAAGCTTCAGCAAGTGAAATTAAAAATGTTAAATTTGAAAGTGAACTCAAGGAACTAAAACCTCCAAAATCTAATCCTAAGTATATACTCATAAATGATAAGAAAATACCTCTTGCTAGTGATGAAGAAATAAAACCGTTTTATAAACCATCTTTAAAAACCGAGGTAGGATCGTCTAAACCTAAAACAAGATCTAAAACTCCACCACCTAAGAAACCAAATAATTCTTACCCTAGACCTAAAACACCTCAACCAATAGCAAACCAAAAAATACGAAACTTTAACAATAATCAACAAATGTGGAACTTCAATCCGTGGGGAATGTTTCCACCATATATGCACCCAAGTCAAATACAAAACATGTTCGGACCAAGTAACTTTGGTCAAATGAGACAATGAGGACTAACGTAGAAAAATCAAATTTTGGAGGGCGGCCCCCATAATGTTTAAGGGGACCGGCAGCCAAATGAAAGGCGGCCCCCTTAATGTTTAAGGGGGCCGGCCATCTGATAGTTCCAACCCGTTTTTCCTCTTGTTTCTTTTGCCAAACACTCGACTTTTCAAACACCTCTTCCTTTTTCTGCTGCTGTGACAAATTCCAAACCCCAAAACACCTAAAAACCACTTCCAAATCACATAATTCGGGTTATTTCGCAAAGGGCAAATTCACCTAACACAATCACCATTACATATTGTAAGTTTTTCATAACACATTTCATCTAATTCTATCTAATTTGGTCAAACTCAAGATTATGCATGTTTTAATAATTTTTTCAAATTCATAATTTCTCTCGAATTGGGTCTAAATTTTCCATAACTAAATGCTTCCCTTAGGATTAGGATGCTTAATTAACACTAGAAACTAGTAATTATAAACCCTCTTGTCAAAAAATTTTGAAAAATTCCATACATTCCTTTTCAAAAATTTTGGTAAACACATTGTTGAATAATGCTATAAAAACTTGCTAAAACTAATCACATTATATTTTTATGACTTGTAAAACATGAAACTATACTTCTCGACTAAGTAAAAATATTTTTGTACACGATAAGAGGGTGTTTGGATTATGTCCAAATAATGTCGAAATTAAATTTTTATAAAACATTGTCAAGATTATAAACCTAAAACTTGTAATTCGGACTTGTCAAGATATATAATTCATATATATATATTGACATACTCGTAGTATAAGTGGCTAGTTAAGGAAGCGTTTGGTTTAGTACTAATTATGACATTTTTGAGTCAAAACATAAAACATCCTTTTCGATAACAAATCACATGCATAAGAAACTTGCAAGAAATGGCTAGTTATACAACCTAAAGTTAATCTAGCAAATTTCATGATATATTTAGATGTTTAAAAGGGCGTTTGGATTTGTCCATAACTACTTGCTAAACATCATAAAATATATCTAGAACGAGTTAAAATTAAAAATAAGGAACATGGTAAACTACTTCTTAGGATTATCGTCTTAGAGTCGAAGTATATTTACGTTCCAACATAAGTCTTAAAAATATATACATTTTTATTCTTCTTTATATTTATTTTGGTCTTTTGTATTGTTGTTGTGTGTAGGTGAAAATGCCAAAAGCGACTACCGAAGATCTTTCCCACACTAAAAAGTACATTCCTAAAGTTTCCCAACTCCCTACTACATCTCCTTCCATTGGACGTATATATCAACAAATTGAAGATAGAAACGTTCATGAGGGACGTGTAGTAGATCTAGCTTTTGCTCAATCCGACTACATTAATTGCTTGTTTACAAGCATTAACTTCAATTGCCTATTTAAAATCAATGAACCCATCGTTCCTCGTTTCATAGTCGATTTCTATAGCCAAGTCACCGTTCAAACCAATGATCTTGGTGCCATCACCATCTCCTTCATGATCCAAAATGAATTTATCACCTTAACTCTCGAACAATTTGGTCAAATCCTCCAAATTCCTTTTAGAGGTCAAGCCGTTTTCACAAACGAGTGGGACCTCGAATCTCTACATCGTTGTCGACCAACCTTTGGTCCTTATCTCTCCGACATCCCTCATCCTGATGAAATTCGTCAAGTCCTTGGTGTGGAGCGTGCCACTACAACCCGAAAAATAAAATCCAAAAACGTCCAAATCTCTTCGTACCAACTTCTCCTCAAGGAATTAGGCCCCCACATGAAGCTTTGGGAAGAACTCATTCGTGAGAATGCGTTCGGTACTAGAGGTCACCGGGACCATCTCCCGGCATGCCTTGCTCACATGTTGTATTATATCGCTGTCGAAAAGCCATACAATTTGGCCTACTTCTTTATCAAACATATTGAGTGTGCTAGAAAAACTCCCAAAGCCAATCTTCCATATGAAATGTTTCTTACTCGTCTCTATCGTCATGTTATCGAGTACTACCCCGATCTTGACAATAGCATCTATGAGTCCATCTATCCCACCTTACGTCCTCTCGCTCTAAAACAAGCTCGACGAATTCGAAGTGACAAGGGAAAATCTCGTCGTCATAGCTTTCACGGTTCATCTTCTCGACAAGACAATGACGATGAGGAGGAAAACATCCATGATGCTAGTACCCCTTCGTTTTATGAGTTCGTTGATAATCTAGAGGATCTCGACTATCCTGAGTATTCAACCCCATCTCCAAGCGATCAAACCGACGAAGCACTTCATGAGCGAACAACCGAGAAGCTTAGAAGACAAAAGAGTTTGCATGAAGAAGTTAGAGGTGGCTTCAAATCCATCGAAAAGACGATGAAGGGTATCTTCGGGAAGAAAAGGAGATGATGAGTTTAGCTTATGTTTGTTGAACAATATTTATTTTTATGTCTCTTGATCGTGGATTTTTTTTTTGTGCTATTTGTCCGAATTATATTCGGAAGTACTTGTATTTATTTTGGATAATTATTTGGATGCTTGACTAGGTTGATAACTTGCTTAATTATGTTCAATATATGCTTATGATTGCATGTTTTATCACTTAATCCATATATTTGCTTGCATGCTTAGCTTATGTATATATATGTATAACATGTATACTTTCTAATAGACCAAAACAAATGTGAAATGCCCAAATAGAGCTTGCTGCAAAAACAAAACAGAATATAACGTTTTTCCAGAAAAATTTTGAAAATTTTATCATAACCTTACCTAGTTTATTTGGGTCAATGGGTGAGTTGAAGTTTTCTCCTAAAAGGGGATCATTTTCTATCAACTTCGAGAGAATTCTAGTTGGGAATCCATCTTGTTGACATAAATAATGCATAAAAACGTTATTTATATTTTTCAATATCTCTATGTTTTGACGATCACAAAATGTAAAATCATCAAACGTAAGATTACTACGTAAACAAGTATTAAGCTAGTTTATATCAATTTATCCAATTTAATCACTAAGGTATGAATAAACAAGTGCTTAATACATCTCATGATCGAAGGGGTATTTAATTTAATTAATACAAAGTTTATTTAATTATATAAACATATTATATATTTTTGAAAAACAATTTTGGTAAAAAAGAAAAATATTTTAATCATACTTAATATATGAATTCAAATTTTTAACCAAAATCAGTTAGTTTTTCACCAAATAAACTTTCCCCACTAAATGACAAGTTTTCTGGCCGTTACAGCTGGGCGGCCCCCTTAATTATAAGGGGCGGTCCCCTTAAAATTAAGGGGACCGGCCAGGCTCCTGTGTCAGAATCTCTCAGAACTTTTCTCCTATAAATACCACCTTAAACCTAGAATTTTTCCCCACCTTTTGCACGAAAATTTCAGATCTCAAACTCTCTAAACATCTTCCAAAACCTTTTGATCATTAGAATACTTATCCTTGTTTCAAGTGATTTAATCCCATCTCATCCGTCCTCATCCAAAGTGCAAAAGAAGAGCACTCCGTCTACAACTAAGTTCAAGAAGTATTGAAGAGTAGTTGTGTATATTGTGTATATTATTTGTGAAGGTGCGTTGTGCTTGTAATTAGTAGTTTAGAAGAAATAGAAGTTGTGTAGGGAGAAGAAGTTGTTTAGTAGTGAAGTAGTGTAGTTGTGAAGTAGATTGATGTGAAGAAGATTGGTGTGAAGAAGTTGTGTAGAAGTTGTGATTAAGTTGTGACAAAGTTGTGGTGTGTAAATTGGTGTGTAAGGTTTTCTCCGCCATAAGGGAGTTTGTTGATATAGTGAAGAAAACTCTCGAGTAGGTGACTCGGGGAGTGGAGTAGGAACAAGGAAGGTGACCTTGTAGCCGAACCACTATAAATCCTTGTGTTGTGGTTTGATCTTTCCAACTCTCTTCTTTACTTACTTATTTACTTATACAATACTAGCATAGTTTGTTAGTTATTATATAATTGTAAATATAGTGCAAGTATTGTGATCACATAAACTAGAATCGAAGTTTTTAAAACAAAATAGTTTTTATAGTTTTTAAAATGGACGTAAAACTATTCAACCCCCCCCCCTTCTAGTTTTCCACATATCTTGACCTAATAAACCTGGTTTAAACCCATAATGTTTCTTATGATCAATCATGAATGGGTGATGTAAGTATGTAAGGTCATGGTTCACTCCTATATTGGCTTCCATTCCACATGGTTTAGAGTCTACTACCTTCATCGTAAAACTACCCATACTATATGGTTTGATGGGTGGATCAAGACCTATTTCAATTCCTAAATTTTCATCCAAGGATGGAAGATTAGGCAACGGTTTTGGTTGAGGCTCCGGCTCATCAAAACTAGGAACTTCCATAGAACTAAAAGAAAGGTTATGATTACAAGTATTCAAACCTATTTCTTCTAGTTGTGTTTGGACCAAAGGCTCTACCTCTATTGGGGTTCCTATAGTCTCTTCTACTTCTTCCGGGTAAGTCATGTGCGGTATGTGTGCCTCAAATGATGGTAGGACTTGTGGGGTACTTTGTGAGCTTATGTTATTTACTTCATCATTCCTTGTGTCAAGATCACCTATATCCTCAACATGTGTTTTATTATAATCTAACCCTAACATTTTCCCAAGTATCTCAAGTGCTTCTCTAGGCATCTCAACTTCTATATCCGAATCATAAGGATCATCCTCAATATTCTGACTGCTGTATTCAAATTGCCAAAAAGATTCATCATGTGTTTCTTGAGATTCATCATCATTGATCATAAAACCTAGGTCTTTTTGATCAATGTGATCATGTTCGGATACATCCTCCATCACATCAAGGTCACCTATGTGTTCATTCTGTATTATTGTAGAGCCTAACCATGACATGCAGCTAGGTGGCTCATACGAAACTATCCTAGGTGAAGGCTCATATGGTGCATAGGTTTCACTAAGTGAGGCATTTTGCGGGGTTAATGGAGCTCCTAAGGTGAATTCTTTAAAGGTCTTATGCACTTGGCCTCTTTTCTCAAGGTACTCAATAAAATCAATATAAGATCATGTCCTCCTCATTTCATTCCTCCATCTTGGTATATCCAAACTGGTGTAATTATATTTTTTCTGGTAAAACTCTAGTGTCGGACTTGGTGGATTCACCTTCTCCATAATGGTGAATGGAAGAGTCAATGGAAAGGTTTTTTACGAACAAAGACACAAAGAAAAGATAGACTACGAAAAAGCTAATAAAAAGAAAAATAAAATCTCACTCGATAGGAATCTACTGAGTAGACCTAATAAAAAGAAATCCTAACCTAAACAATAACTATTCCCCGGGCTGCGGCGCCAAAAACTTGATACGTGGGAATTGCACCCTCGCAACAGGTTTTACCTCTCAAGGGATCTCGAGAAGCTTACAACCCCCACCAGGCAGTGTACCTGATCGTTGTAGTATAGTATAGTGACAAGTACCAGGGGATTGGTCGTTCAACTCAGGAATAGTGTCGCTAGGATTAGAAAGAATACTAAACTAGGTCTAGAGGTGAGGGATGATTCTTTTTGTATTTTTATATTTTTATAAAAGCAAGTAAAATCTCGGGTTTTAAAGGAGTGGGCGGAATTAGTTGCTAGCCAACTAACCCAATTAATCTAAAGATGCAATCAAAATAAAATAAAAGAAATGAAAATAAAACTATTATACTAATGTGGTGGAAACAATAATGAGGAAAGTTGAGTTTACTTAGACTTCATTACTCCCTAGATATCTTTTACAGGTTGATTAGCTTGTTACAATTGAATGGATGACGGACGGGTCATATTCCTTAATACTAGTCGTAGGGCCGTGTACAATATTCCCTAATACTATAGGATCCTACTTCACTCCTATGTCGAGCCGTTAGAAGCTCCTAACATGGGATCATTAGAATTCTCCTACGCATTAAATACAACCAAAAATTGTAGTATACCTCCGATCATATTTCTTAAGACGTTCAATTCAAGCAAGTTACCAATGGAAGTCTGCCAGTTTTCTTAAGCCTAACATCGAATACAATCATTCGTAACAATTATAAACAAACAATCAACCCATAATTCACATCTAGGTTTCACTACATCTAAGCAAACATAAGAAAAATCTAGCCTAGCATGTTAAAGAGAAGAAAAGCATAAGATATAATCACACAACACATAGACATATTGAATGATTTGAATGAATACTTATCTTCAATTGAACATGGAAGAATCAAGGGGTTGAAACCCTTGAAAAACTGATAAAATTCGGACTAGGGTTTATTCCCTCAAAGTTGCACACTAATGAATAAATTTGGAAAACTATATATAGATTATACATCGTGACGGCGCCATGTGTTAGATCGTGACGCCGTCAACTCGCCGCCATGATAAAATTGTATTGCCTAGATATATTGGTGACGCCGTCATGTAGGAATTTACTCTGGGCCATCACGTGTAGTTGGACCCTGACGGCCTTGGTGACGCCGTCAGGTCCTAAGCTTAAGAACTCTCTGGATTGTCACGTGTATTTTCCACTTCCACCTCTTTTGTAACTTTTGACGCCGTCATGTGTAACATCTGGACGCCATCAGGTACTATTCCAGCAAGGAAATTTGAGACTTTGCCGTTTTCTTCACTTTTATGCTCCAAAAACGTCCAAAATGCTTCCTTTTCCAGATTCTTCATCAAAAGTACCTAAAATGACAAAAAGAACGATTTAGGGCAATAATTGATCAAATAATTTCGAATTCGGGCTTAAATGACCCCTTAAAAGCGGTACAGTTTTCGCCTCATCAATGGCCACAGAAGATGATCTGTATCCGCAACCACGATTAAGTTACGGACCTTTGACCGACAAGGATCCCATTTAGGCTACTAATAACAACAAGCGAAATACTAGGAAACCCTAGTACCCGACTCGCCTATAAAAGGCAACCTTTCAACACAATTGCGAGGTATGAATTTCTCACACATACCAATACACACATATTCTCTGACAAGCATGATTACTTACTCTTACGCCGGAGCTTTATCGTGGGGTCCATCTCCAGGATAAGGCTAACGGTTTACTTTCATTTGTGCAGTTGCCTACAACTTCATCCATCTGAGCATCATGAATCATCTCAAACTCATCCTTCAAACCCTCCAACGTAGTCTCCAGCATACGCACCTACGACAAAGAGAGACATACAACATATAAGTATTAAAAAAAGTAGAAAAAAAGAACGTCAAGTATGTCAAAATTAGAAGATGCATACCTGACCAGCAAGAGTATCATTCTGAGACTTCATAGTTGCGACCACAGAATAAATTATCATTCTAGTTCTTAACGGAATCTAGAGCCTTCGTATAACAATGTGGTCGCAACTATGAAGTCTCATAATGATACTCTTGCGGGTCAGGTATGCATCTTCTAATTTTGACATACTTTACATTCTTTTTCTCTTCTCTTCTTTTTCTTTTTTCGTTTTTTTTTTAATTATTTTTTTATACTTATCTGTTGTATATCTCTCTTTGTCGTAGGTGTATATGCTGGAGACTACGTTGAAGGGTTTGAGGGATGAGTTTGAGAAGATTCAGAATTCTCAGATAGATGAAGTTGTCGGCAAAGTGGCCAAGCTAGATACTGATTTTACGGAAATAGCCCTGCACCTTGATGAGAAATTTTATCCTCATCTGCTCACTGTTACAGCTAGCCGACAGTGGCTATTGACACGCGGCATGAAGCTTGTTATTACTAAATGCTTAAACTCTCTGGAATATCTTGCGACTATATGGGGGAGCTTTAAGCTGTGCTATTGAAGGGGATGCAGGATGAATTAGCGGTTGGTATTGATCACAGTAAGGCAGGTACTAGCCTTTTGGATGTTGCTGCCTATAATCCTTCGGGAGATACTAACCAATTCACAAATCAAATATTCAAATGTGTATTTTTAAGTTTATATTTAAGCTTCCATTTTGTGCTATCTAATTTCTAAATGAATAAAGTTGATAAATGTGTGCGTGCGTGTGTGCTAAGCTCCATTTAAGTTTTCACTTTAAAGTGAATGTGTGCTTTTTTCATTTTTCATTTTAAAGTATGGGTATTAAGATGGGTAATTTAGAAGGGTGTAATTAGTATAGAACAAAATTAAGAAAATTATGGGATTAAAAGTTTTTATTTGCTCTTTGTAAGTAGTTAACCTATTATTAGAGAAAATGTTAAAATTAATACTTTGATATTAACAAAAATAAATTTATAGATGTTATTATTCACCATCGTTTGCATCTCATTTAATTGCATTAACAAATCCGAACCACATTTGTCACCTACAGACACATGGTTAAAAACTAACATGAGCAAGTAGAACAACTAATGAAATAAAATTTTCTGGTGAATCATGTATTTTAGTTTATTATGTTCTTTTTGACAATAAATTTATGGATATTAAGAATTTTGTATAGTCCGTACCCGTTCGGGCTCGAACCCATTGGCTTTGTTCTTGATAAATAATATGTGAAACGCTTACAATGAATAGACGAACCAAAACTTGAATCTCAATTCAAGTCAATCTAATTATCAACTAAAAGCCATGTACAAGATTAGACATATATTGATCTCAATCAGAACATAAAAGGATCAACCAGAATCACACAAGCTTGCCACTGCTACTCAGGTGCAACCTATTGACTATATTGCCAATAGTTCAGATACAATCACTCAACTCACAATGACTAACTATGAACATGATCAAAAGATTACAATAAAAGCTTTTGATTGAATCACCGGAGAAAACTATGTGTTATTAATGGTGGAATAATGAGAAACCCTAGGTTGAATGCGGGCTTATATAGCAGCCTTTCCATCTTTCCAGCCTTGTCAACATTAGTCTCTTAACTTCATAACTTCAGTCAAAACCAGCCAAGACATAATAGACAGCTTATAACTGAAAATCAAACAAGGCAGAGTTAGTCCCTCAACTTATAGTTCCTGAGTTATAATTCAACAAAAATATATTGTCCATGCAACCTAAAACCACATATATCACTTGCACCGTTGCACACTTGCACTTGCATATTATCTAACTAAAGAGATATTGTACTTATTTACTCTCCTCTTGGCTCTTCCACTCAAAAATAAAAACATGCATAACTCATCAACAAAATATGAATATGTGATGGTCACCACCTCATCTTTTAATGCAAAATCCTACAACATCATAACATGTTGTGTACCATCTTCACCGTCACCATCTCATAACTCATTCCACCACTATTGGATGTCGCCACTACTGTAAATTAACCTCCAGCGGCCAAAATTTTTGGGCCAATGTTTTGTTGATTTTACTTTATTTTTGTTTTGAATCTTCTAATACATCCATAGCCTTCTTTGTAATACCCATTTGTTTTTAAGTCCAAGCTTTCTTGCATGGAGATTTCTTCTCACAAATTTTTTGTTTTGGTTGTTGCTGTGAAATTTAAATTTTGTGGTTGATTTTTTGTTTTATACAGTAATATTTTGTGTTTGATAGTAAAACTAAAAAGTATATACTTCGTATTTTATTCTGTTTTGCGGAAGCTACCAGGTTGGTATGTGCGTGGAGGCAAGAGGTTAAAAAATGAGAGGTGATATGCACACCATCAAAAGTGATGTGCATACAAAAAAAATACATTAGTGATGTACATAGTACAACATCACATATGCATAAATTGTGCACATCACTTTTTGTGGTGTGCATATCACTTCCCGCAGAAAAAAGCATGTAGAATAATTATTGAGAGAAAGGTGGTGTTTTTGAATTGGTGGAAATAAAAGCAAGTATGTTATGTGTTTGTTAAAAAGGACGGAGTAAAAAGAGATGATCCTATATATTAGAGTGGTAGTAATAAGGCCACAATCTCGTCATATAAGTGTTAACTCAGGTTTTTATCTTCTAAATTAAATGTCGGACAAACACTCATAGTAAGAGGACCGCATTAACAAAAAAAAATATACGTTACACAAATATATTAAAAAACAACTCTCACACACAAACCATTCCTTTCTTCGGTCTACTCACACACACAAACCATTTCATTCATTCGGTCCACTGACAGATCAAAAAATGCATTTGGGGGCCCCGGGGGGGGGGGGGAGTGGGGCGTCTCATTCGGTCTCCGTAGAGGGGGACACGTGTGTTTTGGCAAAGAGGACCGGACCATTCGGTCCCATTACGTGTCTGTATTAGGATTTTGATAATCAAATATTGCTTGGATAAATTTTGAATCGTGTATAGTCCATTTTTCAAATACAATATTTTGACCCTATTTGGTGCCTTAGGTTACATGAAATTCGTATGTGAAATAAGATAAGAACACACTCAAATTCTAGACACAAAAATAAGAGCAAAAACATGGATACGACAATGTGACTTTTTATGAATAGTTATAATCCTTCATGAATACCCTTTGTTGAAAAGTAATCACTTTCCATATAAAATATAGTGACACTTAATAGTGACAATTTTTCTCACTATTTATAACAATCACATCTATTACGTAGTAAATGGTTGCAACGTCCTAGTGACGAATTTTCTGTCACAAACCTTTGCCGTTCATCGTATCCGAAATCAAGTTTATTAGTTTATAGAAGTGTGCACTCCACACCTCCTAACTTATATTAAAACTTAACTTAAAATCACTTTGGTCTCCGATAATCTTAATTACACCAATTGCTTGATTAAGTTTAGTCATAGGAGGATAGGATAAGGGGAGGCATACACCATACACGTTTCATTAACACAATAATAAAGTAACAACATTGTTATGAAAATTATTGATCACTAGTGACTTATGAACCCTACCACTATCAACTTCCCATTATTTCAACATTGTACACCACAGTTATTACTTTGACATCCCAACTAACTTGTCATTTTTTTTATTACAATTTTACCCTCAGTGGAAATAATAGTACATACTACATTTATAGTTGCATTCATTAGTAGTACTAAAGTGAGTTAAACTATCACTATAGATGGGTGTTGTTTGCGAAGTAATTACAATGGTGTACATATCATCTCTGTTTTAAACTATGCATGATCTGATGGAGATATGCATAAACTTTATAAAATGTCAAAATTTTGTTAGAATGAATTGAAAAAGATGAAGAATATGACCCCATGGACAAAAAGAGCATGGAATTGTTTATGGCTTTGATTTCAACTCATTTTATAAATTGATCGAACGTGTCGACACGTTACAAACTGGGCTACTTATATAGTGGATGTGATAGCATCATCCTGAAAACCCATCCATCACAATAAAGCTAGTACGTACTATAGAATGTATGTAAATGATAGAATAGTTCAGAATACACACACAAAATAATGCTTATGTAGTTATCATTCACACTCTATCGTTAACTAGATTCAAAAAACCAACAAATGAGCCAAAAACATGCATGCAATACCAAAAGTGAACGACTAAACAAGAACGAAAAGCTAAAGAAAAGGTTCCACGCCAAGCTATATGTTATTCAAGGATCGTTTATAAAGCAGTTTCATGTAGTTCTAAAGCTGCAAATACACATAAGTTTCAAAATCTAAGTCTTTAAGTTATTAAAAACAACGAAAAATTAGTTTATCAAGTAGGTTGTGATCGATTAAATACTTTTGCTCATCTGTAAACTTTGATCTTCTGTTACTAAAAGCCAGATGTATAGTAGATTGAAGAAGATTTTGAAGAACCTCCTTGTGTACAATTCCACTTGTCATGAGTACGAGTATCTTCTACCTTCATGAAAGGTGAATAACCTTGAAAGCCACCGTTGCTAAATGCCAGTGACCTTGTGACTCGTAACCAAAACGCATATGACTGTGAACAACAATGACATTCTTTGTAATTAAAGTTTGGTAGTGGCATGGAGTGCAAAAATGAGAACCCGTATGGACATTTTTTTATAGTTTACCCTATTTTGTTTACTTTCTTGAATTTTATTTTTAGTTTTATATAATTTGTATTTTTATTTAACGAATGAAAAATTAATTTGTTTGAAAAAATAGAAAAGAAAATAAAATGATGAGTCTCAAAATGAGTGTTTTTAACATGCTACTAGTGAGGGGGTATTTCAGTATGTTGGTGTTAAAAGAAAAATGTTGATGTGACACAAAAAGTGAAGTGTTATTGTGTTACGACACCTTGTGCTCTTATTTCTAAGCACTCATTTCAAAACAATAATGCCATCGAGTTTGGCCAAAAGTCCAAAACCACAAACTGGATATAAACTGAATGGACCTATTCCCATTAACAAGAACATATCGAGACATTAGAAGGCTCAAATAAATTTTGTTGGGTTAACGACACAATGGCCAATAATCTTTAACTAGACTTGAACATAAAATAAAGTACATTTTTCAAATAATAATCACTAATAAATTTGTTCAAAAAAATTACTAATAAATCATTGTATAGACGAAAATTTTGGATTTTTTTTTTTTTTTTTTTTAAACGGCGGGTTAGTTGTTAGATGTTAGTTGTTAGTTGTTGGCTCGAGTTAGTGTCGCATCCTAGGGCAGAGATACCAACCGCGAGCCTCTCCTTAGAGGATAACCCCACTCCTATTCCCGATTCGCCTGATATCATTAGAGCTTGTGGTTCTCAAGTGAGGACTTCCCGGTCGGTCACACAAACCGGTACTACTCTCATTTGGGCTCACTTAACTACTTAAACCTTTACCACTAGACCACAAGCCCATGATGAAAATTTTGGATATGATATATGAATCTTATAATGGCCATTGTAAACGTTTCATAATGTGTTTATGCAATTTGAAATGCGTGCTTAGAAATAATCAGACACTTAAAGTACATTTTTCAAATAATAATCATTAATATTATAATGGCCATAGTAACGTTTCATGAGGTGTTATTCAGTAATTGGCCAAGATACTTTCGTCATATGGAATCGACCTATATAAAAATTATATCGTGCTATATACGACCAAATTTGTATAAGATAAAGACCAAATTGGACAACTTTGTTTGACTATTTTCTTTATTCTGGCAACCATGGTTTCTGGTTTCTTTTGTATAGCGTTTATGTGTTTCTCGTTTGTATGCATTTGCTTTATATATTTATATCATTGTTTTTCTTTCCTCGCACACGTACACCTTGCTTATTGTTTGTTTGCTTGCACATACATACTTGTTGAAAGTTTTTCTGTAAGCAGTCTCTTTACCCTCGGGTAGAGGTGTGACTGTCTATATCTCATCCCCCAATACCTCGCTCTAGCAAAATTGGACATTATTGTTGTCGTAACTTTGTTTGACTATTCTATGCAAACCGATAACACATGATCACCAACTTTGTCCGTATAAATAGGTATCTCACAACACTTCAATATATCAAAACATTCACAACCATTTCAAAGTTCAAACCAACAACTCAACTAATTTTCAATCATGCATTCTTCCACCGCGCCCCCACCACAATATGCCACCGGAATCCCAACTCATCACATGACCACCCCCGGTGAATGGTCCACCGGTCTTTGTGATTGCACTAAAGATATGTCTAGTTGTAAGTTTCAAACTTATATTTGTCATTTACTTGGTTGGCATCATGTATTAATCGGTTAGAACTTGTTATAAAAGATTGTTTTATCGAAGTTTTGTATTGTTTGCGCGATCAATAGGTTGCATGACATGGTGGTGCCCATGCATTACTTTCGGACGAATTGCTGAAGTTGTCGACAAGGGAACAACTTGTAAGTGTTTATTTTCAAGAGATTAATTGTATTAACTTTCGTATTTAGGTCATAGAAGTGTAAATAAACATTGAACTGACAATTGATTTAACTCGAGGAATAACTAGTTCAATATTTTGGTGTATAATGCAGCTTGCAGTGTAAGTGGATTTCTTTATTCAATATTGTGTCTATTCACTGGCTGCCAATGCATATATTCTTGTATGTATCGTTCTAAATTGAGGCAACAATACATGTTAACCGAGAAACCATGTAACGATTGCCTTGTCCATTGTTTTTGTGAGGGGTGTGCTCTTTGCCAAGAGTATCGTGAGCTTAAGTACCGTGGATTGGAACCTTCTCTTGGTAATTAAACTCTTTCAATACATTAGAATATAAGTTATAACCTATATATGTTGTTATCTAACTTGAGTTTTTGCTCATTTTGCAATATTCAGGATGGCAAGGAAATCTCGCAAGACAAAGTAAAGGAGTAGTGATGCCACCTGTTGGTCCGGGAGAAATGAAACGTTAGTTTAATAACAATATCGAAGAAATTTGTCATCATGAGAGTGTAAAGATTTGAAATATCATGTTTAGTATGTCATCTCAAGCTAAGCTTTCTGTGATATGTGTCTGGTCGGTTTGTCTTGTGGGTTGCCTGCAGTTTTAAGGTTGTCGACATCAGTAACAGTACATCAGTTTCAGTCTGCTATCAGTGAATATTTTCATCAGGTTTTGTGCTTGTGTACAGTTGCATGTAATTCTGTGATATAGGCTCCTGTTGTTTCTGCTGTTTGGGATTGGGTCTACAAGTTGATATCTTTCGTCTGCAAGTTCAGTTGCTTGAGAAGGCTTTAATATATCTGTTTTGCTTGTGTACTGCTGCAAATAATTTTGTGCTTGGGATTGGTCTGCAAGTTAAAGTGGTTAAGAAGACTTTCAAATAATTTTGTCACTTGTGGTTTTTATTTGTGTCATTGATTGGTCTACATATGTATTTTTGTACGTAATAGTTTTGTATGTTTTCTTTTTGGTTCCTAATAAAATGTTGCATTTCTAAAAATAAAAATAATAATAATAAAATAGAAATTTATGTTTATATCTTTTCTGTTGCCAACTTAGCATAGTTTCTTATACTGGTAAGCGATTCAAGTTTGACTTTATCAACGCTATAATTTCATTATCATGCGATAAGTACTCCTCATTTTGAGTTTTGACTTTACCAATACCAATATATCAACAAGAACTCAATGCCTATAAATCCACAATCCTTCATCACCACTAATTCAAACTAAGTAATCCATAATTTTGCAATCATGGTCTCTTCCATCGAGCTACCAGCACCATCGCCACCACAACCTTATGGTCATGAACAAAATGGACAGTATGTAACCGGTGTTCCAACACAATTACCTACGGTTCCTTCGGGCCAGTGGTCCACTGGCCTTTGTGATTGCGGCGATGATTTTTCCAATTGTAAGCTTGTAACTTAACTATATCGACTAAGTATAATTTCGTACAAACAATTTACACAAGATATCTTATCAATGTTTTGTATTATGATTTAAATAACTATAGGTTGCATTACGTGGTGGTGTCCATGCGTTACTTTCGGACAAATTGCTGAGATTCTAGACAAGGGAAATACTTGTAAGTGTTAACACATCCAATTGACAAAACGTTTTAGAGTGATTAATTAACATGACAAAAATACACAATATCTACAGTACATAAATAAATAGTATTTCTTGTAAACGTACAAGATAACACACCATGGTTGGAGAAACATGAGCGATGAACAAATTTTGTAACCTTTTTTTATGTGTATCAACAGCTTGCGCAGTACACGGGGCTTTTTACGCAATACTTGCTTACATCACTCGATTTCAATGGATATATTCTTGGCTGTATCGGTCTAAAATGAGGCATCAATACATGTTGCCTGGCGATCCCTGCAATGATTGCATTATCCATTGGTGTTGTGAACCATGTGCCTTATGCCAAGAGTATCGTGAGCTTAGGAATCGTGGATTTGATATGTATCTTGGTAAAAGTTTTTGCTTTTAGATAAAAAAAAAAAAAAAAAAAAAAAAAAAAAAAAAAAAAAAAAAGGTAATATCCACAAGCGTTACACGTCCATTTGGCATATAAGAATCTGATTTTTAGTTTTTATTCGTATTCAGGATGGAATGGAAATATGGCTAGACAGAATCATGGAGTCGTGGTAACACCAATTGCTCCAGCTGAAATGAAACGATAGTTACAATAAGATGAATTATTCTTGTATTACTCAACATACCAGAAAGCCACCACCCAAGTGAAATAATAGCCGGGCATCCTGATTTCCTCGTATAATGTATTAGGCTCAAACCTCTATAAGTAAATATCTTGGGGGTGGACATGGAAAGGGTTCGGAAATGGTCATGGAGATTCCCTGGTCAGACAACGAATCTGAGTCAAAGACTCGCATTCTCTATAGCGAATAAGTAAAGCTTGATCCGTTTTCCCGTTTGTCTATGTACGTAGTTATATGTGATTTAAAAAAAGTTTCTGCATGAAATTATCTCTTATCCACCACTACAAGAAAAAGTGCTTTTAGTGACGAATTTTTTTGTGACCACTCATGATTTGGTCTCTATTATCATGGATTAGTCACCAATATATTTGTCGTCACTGCATCCATCATTGGCATAGAATTAGTGACCGTTACAAAATGTGGTCACTAAGTTGTCACAAATGACAAGTATTAGTGACGACAAATAATGGTCACATAGTCCCTAAACCATGAATATAATATTTTCAATGAAATATTAAGTTGCCGAGTTAGACTAGAGACCAAAAGTGGTGGTCACTGCCGAAAAAAGTATACTAATTAAGTTTAAAGACCAAGTATTAGTGGTCACTAGTTTATCAAATTAGAGACCAATGTTGGTGGTCACTGATTTACAAAATATTGAGACAAAAAGAGTGGTCACACAAACCGTAACCCTTAAACTAAAACCCTAACCCCTAAACTTTAACCCTAACCCCTAAATTTTAAAGACCAAATATTAGTGGTCACTAGTTTTTCAAATTAGAGACCAAGGTTGGTGGTCACTGATTTACAAAATATTGAGACAAAAAGAGTGGTCACATAAATCATAACCCCTAAACTTTAAAGACCAAATATTAGTGGTCACTAGTTTTTAAAATTAGAGACCAAGGTTGGTGGTCACTGATTTACAAAATATTGAGACAGGCAGAGTGGTCATATAAACCCTAACCCCTAAACTTTAAAGACCAAATATTAGTGGTCACTAGTTTTTAAAATTAGAGACAAAGGTTGGTAGTAACTGATTTACAAAATATTGAGACAAAGAGAGTGGTCATATAAACCTTAACCCCTAAATTAAAACTCTAACCCCTAAATTTTAAAGACCAAATATTAGTGGTCACTAGTTTTTCAAATTAGAGACCAAGTTTGGTGGTCAATGATTAACAAAATATTGAGATAAAAAGAGTAATCACATAAACCGTAACCCCTAAACTAAAACCCTAAATATATATTAGAAACTAAAATTAGTGTTCATTAAATTATTAAATTTACGCAACATCACAAGTCGATCAGATCGAGATTTTTTAAAATATCGGCAAGGTGAATAACTAAAATGACAATGCATCAGTAATAAAAAAAAGGTAAGGTGATACGCTAACAATTTAAGGTATACTCCTTACTCATAAGATTTTATTATATTATGTACATTTTTATTTTATCTAAATAACTTTGATTAAATTTACACTTAAATATTTACATTTAATTTAAACAAACAAATACTTAAATTTACCATACCTTATTTAAATAACTTTGCATAAATTTAATTCATTCAAACAAACAAACCTCACCACAACTCACCACCCCAAACAATATGAATCAGTATTAGCGCCTGTCACTACCGTCTCTCACCACCTCAACCACCGTTTATATTAATCAGTAATTTAAGTTTAGCTGTCAAATTCAACCGCGCCTCAACCGTCGTCGCTCACCACAACATCTCACCACCTCAACCGCGCCTCTCACCACCACAACCGCTATCGATTTGAGGTATTTTATTTCGTCAAATTTATCATGTAATTTAAGTTTAGTTGTCAAATTCAAGTTCAATTTCTGTTTATCATGTAGTTTAGCTGTCAAATTTATCATTAGTAATTTTTTGTTTGTGCTGAATAACTGCTCGACGAAATGCCTGACTTAGTTGTGTGTATTTTTTTGCTAAAAGTATTGTGAATTGGATGTGCAGATCAAGTGTTTGACGAAATGCCTGACTTAGTTGTGTGTATTTTTTTAGTAATTTATTGTTTGTGTATTATGTGTATTGTGTAGTTATGAACTAGTTCGTGCGTTGCCTTAAGCTGCTAACTAGTACTTTAGATTGGTGATTTTGTTTAAGTCTTTCGTTTTATAGAAGCGCTCGTGAAATAACTTGAATACTATCTATATACAAGTAGTCGTGAAATAGTTTGAGTTTGATGTGTATAAGTAATTGTGTGAAATGATTCGAAATAAAGCCATGTTTTGTTTTGGTGTATGCATGATACGATATACTGGTGTATGCATGATACGATATACTGCATTTGTTTGTTAATTTTCTTAAACGATAGCAAATATGAATAGATTTACAAATGTGATTTTCTACATGAATAGATTTTATTGTACGAGTGAATATGGACAAGTCATGGATGAACATAGCTCATAGGACAAGTGACCCAAGATATGAGTTAGGTGTAAATGAGTTTCTTGATTTTGCGTACCGTAACAAACAAGTGTCATCAAAAGTGCCTTGCCCTTGTAAAGACTTCAACAATTATCGCAAACGTAGTAGAGCTACAATATTTGACCATTTAATGAAAAGAGGAATTAGTGTTGGTTATGAGAATTGGGTTCATCATGGCGAGCCATATGATGATTTAGATGATAGTGATGACGATATGGCAATTAGTGAAGGTAGTGATGGTGATAATGATATGGATGATGATGATGACCTTGGTGAGATGTTAAATAACATAGGTAAAAGTAGAGGAGGTACTAATTGGCAAAGTGATGGTGAATCTTCAAGTACCTTTAATAAAGATGTTGAAACCCTTCGACTCTTATTAGCTGAATCACGCCAAGAACTCTATACGGGATGTCAAACTTTTTCAAAATTTTCGTTTATTGTTACCATATTGCATTTAAAGACAAAAAGTGGTTGGACTACCAAATCATTTGATTTAATGCTCGATGTCTTTAGAAAAGCCTTGCCAGCTCCATCATTAGTTCCGAAAAACTTTTATGAAGCCAAAAACTATGTATGTGATTTAGGGTTTTATGGAGAAAAAATTCATGCATGCGTTAATGGTCGTATTCCTTATCGAGGTAAGTACAAATCTCATACCCAATGCCCAAATGTTCAGTGCAAAGAGCCTCGTTTTAAAGATAAACATCATAAGGTACCACAAAAGGTGCTTTGATATTTTCCTCTCAAACCTAGACTACAAAGATTGTTCATTGATAAACAAGTTGCTTGTGACATGAGGTGGCATAAAGAGAAGCGGGTTGATGATGATAACATAATTAGACATCCCGCGGATAGTGAAGCTTGGAAACACCTTGATAGAGTGGACTTGTCATTCGCTAGCGATCCGCGTAATATACGTTTAGGGTTAGCAACAGATGGATTTAATCCGTTTGGTAACCTAAGTAATCCGTATAGTATTTGGCCGGTATTTGTTGTCCCGTATAACCTGCCACCATGGAAATGTATGAAAGATCCATACATGTTCATGTCGATGTTGATTCCTGGCCCAAGTTCACCCGGAATAGATATTGATGTTTATTTACAACCTCTCGTAGATGAACTAAAAGATTTGTGGGTTGGTATAAAAGCTTATGATTCACACAAAAAAGAACACTTCAAACTATGTGCAGCTTTGTTATGGACGATAAATGATTTCCCTGCATATAGTATGCTATCTGGTTGGGTTGGCAAGGGCTACGATGCTTGTCCAACATGTATGAATGAAACTTCGTCTCGTTACTTGCATCATAGTAAAAAAATATGCTATATGGGCCATCGAAGGTTTCTACCGGCTTCAAATCAATGGCGAAAGGATAAGAAGAATTTTGATGGGAAAGTGGATTATAGGGAACCAGTCGCACATAAGTCTGGAAATGAAATACTGAAAGAAATTTATTATTCTCTTAACACGAGAAAGAGTAAGTCTTTAAAGGATAATCGGGGTTGGAAAAAAAAAAGAGCGTCTTCTTCCAGCTTGAGAATTGGGCTAAACTAAAATTGAGACATAATATAGATATCATGCATGTTGTTAAGAATGTGACAGAAAGTTTGACTGCCACATTATTCAACATTAAGAGTAAAACCAAGGACACATGGAAATCTCGTAGGGATTTGATGGATGAAAGGTTGAAGAAAAGCTTACACCTGCAACCACAATCAAATGGTCGCTCATTCATAATGCCTATGGCTTGCTACCATTTGACAAAAGATGAGAAACAAAAAATACTAGGTTTCTTGAACTCACTAAAATTCCTATATGGATATGCCTCTAATATATCTAGATGTATAGTGGGAGGAGAATTCAAGTTGTCTCGCATGAAAAGTCACGACTTCTATGTTTTCATCCGAAGAGTGTTACCTTTATCAATTAGGGGCTGCTTGACAAAAGAAGTTCGCCTTTTGTTGTACGAGCTAAGTGAGTTTTTCCGAATTTTATGCGCAAGAAATATGTACCTAGACGTTCTTGATAAAGAAGAGGAAAGAATTATTCTTATCTTGTGTAACTTGGAGCGGATATTTCCTCCATCATTCTTTGACATCATGGTTCATCTTTTGATCCATTTGCCATATAAGGCAAAGATAGCTAGTCCACCTCAATATCGATGGATGTTCCCATTTGAGAGGTAGTTATATTCCCGACATCATTCTTCATATCGAGACTAACATCTAATATGTTATGATACTAACTACTTGTCATATTTATAGGAAAATGCGTACTTTAAAGGGATATGTTCAAAACCAAGCTCGCCCTGAAGGATGTATTGTTGAGCGATACATAGAAAGTGAATGTCTAACTTTTTGTTCCATGTATTTGAACAATGTTGAGACCGCCTTCAATAAGGTTGAGCGTAACAATGAAATGACAGAAAATGATAGTGAAATTTCTGTTTTCTCATGTAAAGGGCGTCTCTTAGGCGGTCCCAAATTACATGATATTGGTGAAATGGAGTTGAAGAAGATCCATACATACATTTTAAATAATTGCCATGAATTGGAGGAGCTAATAACGTAAGTGCTTTATCAATTTATGATAATTTATATTTTTTTGGTTTTTAAGATGAATGTTCATAGTCTTTTACTTTATGTAGCACACATAAAGTTGAACTTGAGGAACAAAACTATGATGATGTAAACGAAGTTCATGACAAACAATTTTCTTCATGGATCCGACAACGTGTAAGTTTGTAAGATTGTTCTTAAAATTTTGATGTAATATTTCAAATTCAGTTAAATCGATAATTTTGACATTTTCTTATAATTTAGGTGAATCGTTGCCCACAATCATTTGCAACTGAAATTCGTCTTTTATCGCGTGGACCGTCAAAGTCAGTGAGTCAATATAGTGAATTATGGTCTATAAAACTTTATTTTATATATATATATATATATATATATATATATATATATATATATATATATATATATATATATATATATATATATATATATATATATATATATATCTGAATTATGGTTTCTATATGAAACAAAGAAGGAGAGAAGGGAAAGAAGTGACTGCAATTGATGGCTTTCATATTGCACATTATTGTGAGTAGAAAAAAATGGTTAATGAGGAAGCTGATGTGGTTTTGGTATGCTCTGCTACTATGTACTTTGTTTAAAATTTGAAAAGGGCAATTAAATTTTATAAACTTTAACTACTGTAATAGTTAAAGTGACCTAAGTGATGTGGGTAAAACAGTGGGTTACATAGATACATTTGTCAATACTAGTTATCAGAATGTGACAATGGTGCTGTAGAGAAGTATCTTTACTTGTTTTCACTAATAAATAGATATTATATACAAAAAAATTTACGAAGTGAAGAAGCTGCTGGTTCGGGTACACCAGTGGAAATATGTTTGAAAGTGTTGAAGCATGTTCCGGGACATCTAAGAGGACGTTCAGCTCCAAAGAAAGAGATTCTTGCAATGGAAAATTTAAGGACAACTATCGAGTTAGAAAAGAAGAAATCAGCAACTTTAGAGGAAGAGGTACGAGTACTCAAAGAGGAGCAAGTCAAACATCAAAAGGAGCAAGCTAGCTTTAAAGTGGAGCAAGACGAAATGAAGAAGAATATGGGATTAATGATGGAAGAGACAAAGCGTTTGTTTGGATTGGTATCTCAAAATTCTGTAAGTTAACATAATATACTGAATCTGACGTTAATATTGGCTATTTGTTTGATATAGGGTTGTTTAGGACTTGCTTATTAAGATTGAAAATGACTTACTGATGGTAATTACTTATCCCTGCTCTTTTAAGATTAGGGGTTGCTTATTAGGATTACGGATTGCTTACTGATGCTAATTAGTTATCCTTACTCTTTTAAGATTAGAAGTTGTTTATTAACATTAGGAGTTGCTTATTAGGATTATCGGGTCTTCATTTCAGTTTTTTGACTATCTATTTCAATTACGTTTCTCAAATCGGTTTTCAAATTTTATCGAATTGTGGTGATAGTTTTAGGTAAATTTAGACTTTTGTTAAGCTCAAATAACCAGAAACTAGAATTCTTTTTTTAAAATTGATTCTGATTCTATACAAAACAGACACTGGAGATACAGTTTAGCAGATAAGCATGAAAATTAGCCTTTAGATAGATGAAATTAAGTATAAGAATTAGAGCATTTAAGTTTGTCCATCTTTCTAGGGACCATATTCTATGATAGATGAAGTTGGCTCGTCAGGAATTTGATTTCTGGTGTTTGAAGCAAGTGTTGTTATGAGCGTGTCTGTCATAAATTCATAAAATTGATTTTCTTATGGTCAAAGTTATTGATATTGAGAGGACATCTGGTAATTTTGACACTATAGTCTTAAGAATTTGACTCTAGACTATTAAAAGTTTCGTTACAGCACACATATAGGAATGGTTAGAACTGAACTCTAGGAATCCATTTACATCTATGCATATAGTTAAGTTTGAGTCTTTGACTATCATATTGTTTATAGGGTACATGTTAGTAAACGCTGAAGCTAGCCTTTCAGAATCGAGTATTATAATCATCTTTTGCATCAGTATGCCTTTTGTCCCAATCTAGCCTTTTCATTTCATGTTCTAGCATTCATTAATTGCCCAAAAATCCATAAGTTTTACTTTTTGATAATCTTTCCTAGCTTGTATTAACATATCATCTGCTATTATCCACTATCTTTATCATTTACTAGCTTGAATCTCGGCTCAAAAGTACCACATTAGCCTATTTTTGTAGCTGTAGTTTAACTTTTTTAGCTTTCTATAGTTGTAGCTTATATCTTAATAGCTTATTTTAGGCCTATAAGTAGCCCACTCAGCCCTGTTTACCCTTTGTGCAGCCCTTAGTATAGTCAGTGCTTATATAGTTTCACGAGTGTGTCTGACGTGAAGTATAGCGTAAGATTTATGCTTGGGGTAGGTTTTAGAACTTTGTTGCCAAAGGTAATATTGAGTTAAATTGATTTAAGTCAAATGTCTGATTGAAAATTTGCCTTAAATGATTAAAAGCTCTATGTGTGTTTATAAGCAGAAAAGGATCATGGTGTTAATGCATGCTTTGTTTCTCATTTTGACCAGTTCTGTGTGTGTTGCCTTAGATGATTATAGCAGACACTATTATTGAGTTTTAAAAAAAAAATTGTGTAAAAGGGTGTCTGGTCAATTTGGCCAGTTCTACCCGTACACAAATGGGTTATTTTGACTTTTTAACCTACCGAATCTGCTGAAGCCAACTATATTTTCCATCCTTAATAGTACTACAATATCACCTTGTAACTTGTTAGTTGATTACAAAGAAAACAATGTTGTTTCTAGTGCTAAATGATTCTAGGTCTCAGGACCCTTACGATGTTTGGTTTCTTATTCACTTTGTATTTTTTTTTTTTGGATGATCTTGTGCAGATGTGGCAAAATGGCCACTGATTTTGTAGTGTTTTAGGTTGCATCGACTCAATATACTTTTTTGTTTAACACTTACTATTTTCTAACAAGTACTTATTCTATCAAATAACACAATCCCTGATGTTTATGCCTTAAATTTACACTTTTGGGTGATGACTATTTATTGCATTATTTGTAGGGCGATTAAAAGTTCAGTTGGATGCAAGGGCGAGTTGGATGCAAGGGCGAGTTGGATGCAAGGGCTGTTTGGTACTGAGTTGGATACAAGGGTCGTTTGGTACTGAGTTTTGTTCAATTGTCATTCATTGAGGGTGGATATGATTCAAGCTAGACATGTTTTATTGCTAATAAACAATATGTTAAACACTTGAATGTTAGGTTTTTTTTATTTATTATTTTTTTTTTCTTTTGTGGTTATATTTGTTTCCTTTGTTGTTCAAAAATTATATATGTTAAAAAGAATCTTATGTAGTAATAAGTAATATTTGATATCTTTCTTCAAATTCTTTGGTTTTAATTTTATGCAGTTATATATTTTGTGAAATTGCTAAATCGTTTTGTAAATTTGTTTGAGTAAGTGACCACTTTTAGCTTTTAAAACTAAATAGATGGTGACCACTGGTTGGTCTCTAAATTAATATGAAGTGACCACACATATGGTCACTGATGGGTGTTAATGGTGTGTTAACGGGCCCGTTATCTTTAAAAAAACAGTGACCACTTTTATGACAACCGTTATTGGTCACTATCTATCAATTTAGTGACCACCTTCACCTCTTAGTGACCAAAATTAGTGACCGAATATATGGTCACAAATATAGTGACCACTGTATCATGGTCATTCGTTAGAGACGGATTTTAATTTTTGGTCTCTAATAAAAATAGTGACGGAGCTATAGTGACGAAAATTGACCACCGAGGTTTTGGTCACTAAACAGTGTTAGTGACCGATTTTATACTGATAGTGACCATATTCGTTTTGTCACTAAATCCAGTTTTTCTTGTAGTGCACTCGCTTGACTAGGCATTCCATAATAAATTTATGCTCAAAATGATGTTTCTACAATGCAACTACTTGAATTAGAATTTTTGCTCTTATTTATTTCTTGCATCTTTGCCATGTCTAGACCAACTCTTAGCTTATTTGGAAGAGATTAAGCTGTTTTAAAAAGTTCCAAAAAGGTTTATTCATTAATGAGCCAACAAGCTCAAATATAAGCAGCATTTCCTTGGCTTACTGTGTTTTGAAACTGAAATAATCTAATAAACTCCATACATCAGCTAAGCTAAAGACCCCAAAATACATAATACGAGTATATATATATTGTTTAACATCCTTTGATTCACAGTTGTTTCGTAGACATCGGTGTTGTAATCAGTCCGGTTTATGAAGTGCTTTACAAACAAGGATTACAAGTTACTCGAGTATAGTAGCGATGCATCCTGAGATCAATCACTCTTTTAAATTTCGGTACATATCAATACGGGCCAACATAATAACTAAACCAATACGATCAACATATTTTGAGCTTAGAAATTCGACTTAGGAAAGTGTCACTACAAGAAAAACTGGATTTAGTGACAAAACGAATATGGTCACTATCAGTATAAAATCGGTCACTAACACTGTTTAGTGACCAAAACCTGGGTGGTCACTTTTCGTCACTATAGCTCCGTCACTATTTTTATTAGAGACCAAAAATTAAAATCCGTCTCTAACGAATGACCATGATACAGTGGTCACTATATTTGTGACCATATATTCGGTCACTAATTTTGGTCACTAAGAGGTGAAGGTGGTCACTAAATTGATAGATAGTGACCAATAACGGTTGTCATAAAAGTGGTCACTGTATTTTTAAAGATAACGGGCCCGTTAACACACCGTTAACACCCATCAGTGACCATATGTGTGGTCACTTCGTATTAATTTAGAGACCAACCAGTGGTCACCATCTATTTAGTTTTAAAAGCAAAATGTGGTCACTTACTCAAACAAATTTACAAAACGATTTAGCAATTTCACAAAATATATAACTGCACTAAAATTAAAACCAAAGAATTTGAACAAAGATATCAAATATTACTTATGACTACATAAGATTCTTTTTAACATATATAATTTTTGAACAACAAAGGAAACAAATATAACCACAAAAGAAAAAAATAATAATAAATAAAAAAAACCTAACATTCAAGTGTTTAACATATTGTTTATTAGCAATAAAACATGTCTAGCTTGAATCATATCCACCCTCAATGAATGACAATTGAACAAAACTCAGTACCAAACGACCCTTGTATCCAACTCAGTACCAAACAGCCCTTGCATCCAACTCGCCCTTGCATCCAACTGAACTTTTAATCGCCCGACAAATAATGCAATAAATAGTCATCACCCAAAAGTGTAAATTTAAGGCATAAACATCAGGGATTGTGTTATTTGACAGAATAAGTACTTGTTAGAAAATAGTAAGTTTTAAACAAAAAAGTATATTGAGTCGATGCAACCTAAAACACTACAAAATCAGTGGCCATTTTGCCACATCTGCACAAGATCATCCAAAAAAAATACAAAAAAGTGAATAAGAAACCAAACATCGTAAGGGTCCTGAGACCTAGAATCATTTAGCACTAGAAACAACATTGTTTTCTTTGTAATCAACTAACAAGTTACAATGTGATATTGTAGTACTATTAAGGATGGAAAATATAGTTGGCTTCAGCAGATTCGGTAGGTTAAAAAGTCAAAATAACCCATTTGTGTACGGGTAGAACTGGCCAAATTGACCAGACACCCTTTTACACAATTTTTTTTTTAAAACTCAATAATAGTGTCTGCTATAATCATCTAAGGCAACACACACAGAACTGGTCAAAATGAGAAACAAAGCATGCATTAACACCATGATCCTTTTCTGCTTATAAACACACATAGAGCTTTTAATCATCTAAGGCAAATTTTCAATCAGACATTTGACTTAAATCAATTTAACTCAATATTACCTTTGGCAACAAAGTTCTAAAACCTACCCCCAAGCATAAATCTTACGCTATACTTCACGTCAGACACACTCGTGAAACTATATAAGCACTGACTATACTAAGGGCTGCACAAAGGGTAAACAGGGCTGAGTGGGCTACTTATAGGCCTAAAATAAGCTATTAAGATATAAGCTACAACTATAGAAAGCTAAAAAAATTAAACTACAGCTACAAAAATAGGCTAATGTGGTACTTTTGAGCTGAGATTCAAGCTAGTAAATGATAAAGATAGTGGATAATAGCAGATGATATGTTAATACAAGCTAGGAAAGATTATCAAAAAGCAAAACTTATGGATTTTTGGGCAATTAATGAATTCTAGAACATGAAATGAAAAGGCTAGATTGGGACAAAAGGCATACTGATGCAAAAGATGATTATAATACTCGATTCTGAAAGGCTAGCTTCAGCGTTTACTAACATGTACCCTATAAACAATATGATAGTCAAAGACTCAAACTTAACTATATGCATAGATGTAAATGGATTCCTAGAGTTCAGTTCTAACCATTCCTATATGTGTGCTGTAACGAAACTTTTAATAGTCTAGAGTCAAATTCTTAAGACTATAGTGTAAAAATTACCAGATGTCCTCTCAATATCAATAACTTTGACCATAAGAAAATCAATTTTATGAATTTATGACAGACACGCTCATAACAACACTTGCTTCAAACACCAGAAATCAAATTCCTAACGAGCCAACTTCATCTATCATAGAATATGGTCCCTAGAAAGATGGACAAACTTAAATGCTCTAATTCTTATACTTAATTTCATCTATCTAAAGGCTAATTTTCATGCTTATCTGCTAAACTGTATCTCCAGTGTCTGTTTTGTATAGAATCAGAATCAATTTTAAAAAAAGAATTCTAGTTTCTGGTTATTTGACCTTAACAAAAGTCTAAATTTACCTAAAACTATCACCACAATTCGATAAAATTTGAAAACCGATTTGAGAAACGTAATTGAAACAGATAGTCAAAAAACTGAAATGAAGACCCGATAATCCTAATAAGCAACTCCTAATGTTAATAAACAACTTCTAATCTTAAAAGAGTAAGGATAACTAATTAGCATCAGTAAGCAATCCATAATCCTAATAAGCAACCCCTAATCTTAAAAGAGCAGGGATAAGTAATTACCATCAGTAAGTAATTTTCAATCTTAATAAGCAAGTCCTAAACAACCCTATATCAAACAAATAGCCAATATTAACGTCAGATTCAGTATATTATGTTAACTTACAGAATTTTGAGATACCAATCCAGACAAACGCTTTATCTCTTACATCATTAATCCCATATTCTTCTTCATTTCGTCTTGCTCCACTTTAAAGCTAGCTTGCTCCTTTTGATGTTTAACTTGCTCCTCTTTGAGTACTCGTACCTCTTCCTCTAAAGTTGCTGATTTCTTCTTTTCTAACTCGACAGTTGTCCTTAAATTTTCCATTGCAAGAATCTCTTTCTTTGGAGCTGAACGTCCTCTTAGATGTCCCGGAACATGCTTCAACACTTTCAAACATATTTCCACTGGTGTACCCGAACCAGCAGCTTCTTCACTTCGTAATTTTTTTTGTATATAATATCTATTTATTAGTGAAAACAAGTAAAGATACTTCTCTATAGCACCATTGTCACATTCTGATAACTAGTATTGACAAATGTATCTATGTAACCCACTATTTTACCCACATCACTTAGGTCACTTTAACTATTACAGTAGTTAAAGTTTATAAAATTTAATTGCCCTTTTCAAATTTTAAACAAAGTACATAGTAGCAGAGCATACCAAAACCACATCAGCTTCCTCATTAACCATTTTTTTTCTTCTCACAATAATGTGCAATATGAAAGCCATCAATTGCAGTCACTTCTTTCCCTTCTCTCCTTCTCTGTTTCATATAGAAACCATAATTCAGATATATATATATATATATATATATATATATATATATATATATATATATATATATATATATATATATATATATATATATATATATATATAATAAAGTTTTATAGACCATAATTCACTATATTGACTCACTGACTTTGACGGTCCACGCGATAAGAGACGAATTTCAGTTGCAAATGATTGTGGGCAACGATTCACCTAAATTATAAGAAAATGTCAAAATTATCGATTTAACTGAATTTGAAATATTACATCAAAATTTTAAGAACAATCTTACAGACTTACACGTTGTCGGATCCATGAAGAAAATTGTTTGTCATGAACTTCGTTTACATCATCATAGTTTTGTTCCTCAAGTTCAACTTTATGTGTGCTACATAAAGTAAAAGACTATGAACATTCATCTTAAAAACCAAAAAAATATAAATTATGATAAATTGATAAAGCACTTACGTTATTAGCTCCTCCAATTCATGGCAATTATTTAAAATGTATGCATGGATCTTCTTCAACTCCATTTCACCAATATCATGTAATTTGGGACCGCCTAAGGGACACCCTTTACATGAGAAAATAGAAATTTCACTATCATTTTCTGTCATTTCATTGTTACGCTCAACCTTATTGAAGGCGGTCTCAACAATGTTCAAATACATGGAACAAAAAGTTAGACATTCACTTTCTATGTATCGCTCAGCAATACATCCTTCAGGGCGAGCTTGGTTTTGAACATATCCCTTTAAAGTACGCATTTTCCTATAAATATGACAAGTAGTTAGTATCATAACATATTAGATGTTAGTCTCGATATGAAGAATGATGTCGGGAATATAACTACCTCTCAAATGGGAACTTCCATCGATATTGAGGTGGACTAGCTATCTTTGCCTTGTATGGCAAATGGATCAAAAGATGAACCATGATGTCAAAGAATGATGGATTAAATATCCGCTCCAAGTTACACAAGATAAGAATAATTCTTTCCTCTTCTTTATCAAGAACGTCTAGGTACATATTTCTTGCGCATAAAATTTGGAAAAACTCACTTAGCTCGTACAACAAAAGGCGAACTTCTTTTGTCAAGCAGCCCCTAATTGATAAAGGTAACACTCTTTGGATGAAAACATAGAAGTCGTGACTTTTCATGCGAGACAACTTGAATTCTCCTCCCACTATACATCTAGATATATTAGAGGCATATCCATATAGGAATTTTAGTGAGTTCAAGAAACCTAGTATTTTTTGTTTCTCATCTTTTGTCAAATGGTAGCAAGCCATAGGCATTATGAATGAACGACTATTTGATTGTGGTTGCAGGTGTAAGCTTTTCTTCAACCTTTCATCCATCAAATCCCTACGAGATTTCCATGTGTCCTTGGTTTTACTCTTAATGTTGAATAATGTGGCAGTCAAACTTTTTGTCACATTCTTAACAACATGCATGATATCTATATTATGTCTCAATTTTAGTTTAGCCCAATTCTCAAGCTGGAAGAACACGCTCTTTTTTTTTCCAACCCCGATTATCCTTTAAAGACTTACTCTTTCTCGTGTTAAGAGAATAATAAATTTCTTTCAGTATTTCATTTCCAGACTTATGTGCAACTGGTTCCCTATAATCCACTTTCCCATCAAAATTCTTCTTATCCTTTCGCCATTGATTTGAAGCCGGCAGAAACCTTCGATGGCCCATATAGCATATTTTTTTACTATGATGCAAGTAACGAGACGAAGTTTCATTCATACATGTTGGACAAGCATCGTAGCCCTTGCCAACCCAACCAGATAGCATACTATATGCAGGGAAATCATTTATCGTCCATAACAAAGCTGCACATAGTTTGAAGTGTTCTTTTTTGTGTGAATCATAAGCTTTTATACCAACCCACAAATCTTTTAGTTCATCTACGAGAGGTTGTAAATAAACATCAATATCTATTCCGGGTGAACTCGGGCCAGGAATCAACATCGACATGAACATGTATGGATCTTTCATACATTTCCATGGTGGCAGGTTATACGGGACAACAAATACCGGCCAAATACTATACGGATTACTTAGGTTACCAAACGGATTAAATCCATCTGTTGCTAACCCTAAACGTATATTACGCGGATCACTAGCGAATGACGAGTCCGCTCTATCAAGGTGTTTCCAAGCTTCACTATCCGCGGGATGTCTAATTATGTTATCATCATTAACCCGCTTCTCTTTATGCCACCTCATGTCACAAGCAACTTGTTTATCAATGAACAATCTTTGTAGTCTAGGTTTGAGAGGAAAATATCAAAGCACCTTTTGTGGTACCTTATGATGTTTATCTTTAAAACGAGGCTCTTTGCACTGAACATTTGGGCACTGGGTATGAGATTTGTACTTACCTCGATAAGGAATACAACCATTAACGCATGCATGAATTTTTTCTCCATAAAACCCTTAATCACATACATAGTTTTTGGCTTCATAAAAGTTTTTCGGAACTAATGATGGAGCTGGCAAGGCTTTTCTAAAGACATCGAGCATTAAATCAAATGATTTGGTAGTCCAACCACTTTTTGTCTTTAAATGCAATATGGTAACAATAAACGAAAATTTTGAAAAAGTTTGACATCCCGTATAGAGTTCTTGGTGTGATTCAGCTAATAAGAGTCGAAGGGTTTCAACATCTTTATTAAAGGTACTTGAAGATTCTCCATCACTTTGCCAATTAGTACCTCCTCTACTTTTACCTATGTTATTTAACATCTCACCAAGGTCATCATCATCATCCATATCATTATCACCATCACTACCTTCACTAATTGCCATATCGTCATCACTATCATCTAAATCATCATATGGCTCGCCATGATGAACCCAATTCTCATAACCAACACTAATTCCTCTTTTCATTAAATGGTCAAATATTGTAGCTCTACTACGTTTGCGATAATTGTTGAAGTCTTTACAAGGGCAAGGCACTTTTGATGACACTTGTTTGTTACGGTATGCAAAATCAAGAAACTCATTTACACCTAACTCATATATTGGGTCACTTGTCCTATGAGCTATGTTCATCCATGACTTGTCCATATTCACTCGTACAATAAAATCTATTCATGTAGAAAATCACATTTGTAAATCTATTCATATTTGCTATCGTTTAAGAAAATTAACAAACAAATGCAGTATATCGTATCATGCATACACCAGTATATCGTATCATGCATACACCAAAACAAAACATGGCTTTATTTCGAATCATTTCACACAATTACTTATACACATCAAACTCAAACTATTTCACGACTACTTGTATATAGATAGTATTCAAGTTATTTCACGAGCGCTTCTATAAAACAAAAGACTTAAACAAAATCACCAATCTAAAGTACTAGTTAGCATCTTAAGGCAACGCACGAACTAGTTCATAACTACACAATACGCATAATACACAAACAATAAATTACTAAAAAAATACACACAACTAAGTCAGGCATTTCGTCAAACACTTGATCTGCACATCCAATTCACAATACTTTTAGCAAAAAAATACACACAACTAAGTCAGGCATTTCGTCGAGCAGTTATTCAGCACAAACAAAAAATTACTAATGATAAATTTGACAGCTAAACTACATGATAAACAGAAATTGAACTTGAATTTGACAACTAAACTTAAATTGCATGATAAATTTGACGAAATAAAATACCTCAAATCGATAGCGGTTGTGGTGGTGAGAGGCGCGGTTGAGGTGGTGAGATGTTGTGGTGAGCGACGACGGTTGAGGCGCGGTTGAATTTGACAGCTAAACTTAAATTACTGATTAATATAAACGGTGGTTGAGGTGGTGAGAGACGGTAGTGACAGGCGCTAATACTGATTCATATTGTTTGGGGTGGTGAGTTATGGTGAGGTTTGTTTGTTTGAATGAATTAAATTTATGCAAAGTTATTTAAATAAGGTATGGTAAATTTAAGTATTTGTTTGTTTAAATTAAATGTAAATATTTAAGTGTAAATTTAATCAAAGTTATTTAGATAAAATAAAAATGTACATAATATAATAAAATCTTATGAGTAAGGAGTATACCTTAAATTGTTAGCGTATCACCTTATCGTTTTTTTTTTATTACTGATGCATTGTCATTTTAGTTATTCACCTTGCCGATATTTTAAAAAATCTCGATCTGATCGACTTGTGATGTTGCGTAAATTTAATAATTTAATGAACACTAATTTTAGTTTCTAATATATATTTAGGGTTTTAGTTTAGGGGATACGGTTTATGTGATTACTCTTTTTATCTCAATATTTTGTTAATCATTGACCACCAAACTTGGTCTCTAATTTGAAAAACTAGTGACCACTAATATTTGGTCTTTAAAATTTAGGGGTTAGAGTTTTAATTTAGGGGTTAAGGTTTATATGACCACTCTCTTTGTCTCAATATTTTGTAAATCAGTGACTACCAACCTTGGTCTCTAATTTTAAAAACTAGTGACCACTAATATTTGGTCTTTAAAGTTTAGGGGTTAGGGTTTATATGACCACTCTGCCTGTCTCAATATTTTGTAAATCAGTGACCACCAACCTTGGTCTCTAATTTTAAAAACTAGTGACCACTAATATTTGGTCTTTAAAGTTTAAGGGTTACGATTTATGTGACCACTCTTTTTGTCTCAATATTTTGTAAATCAGTGACCACCAACCTTAGTCTCTAATTTGAAAAACTAGTGACCACTAATATTTGGTCTTTAAAATTTAGGGGTTAGGGTTAAAGTTTAGGGGTTAGGGTTTTAGTTTAAGGGTTACGGTTTGTGTGACCACTCTTTTTGTCTCAATATTTTGTAAATCAGTGACCACCAACATTAGTCTCTAATTTGATAAACTAGTGACCACTAATACTTGGTCTTTAAACTTAATTAGTATACTTTTTTCGGCAGTGACCACCACTTTTGGTCTCTAGTCTAACTCGGCAACTTAATATTTCATTGAAAATATTATATTCATGGTTTAGGGACTATGTGACCATTATTTGTCGTCACTAATACTTGTCATTTGTGACAACTTAGTGACCACATTTTGTAACGGTCACTAATTCTATGCCAATGATGGAAATGCAGTGACGACAAATATATTGGTGACTAATCCATGATAATAGAGACCAAATCATGAGTGGTCACAAAAAAATTCGTCACTAAAAGCACTTTTTCTTGTAGTGGTGTGTTACTATTTTATTACTATGAGTACACACATTCTGTAATATTAAAGATTATTGACCATTTTAGGGCCAAAAGTATATATTGTAATAAAAGGTTGTTTACTAAATTAAGTGGTTTAAAGAGATATCTATTTTAGCCTCTTAATTAAGAGAAATAAGTTTTTATAAACCTCCCCAATAAGAGGATATAAAGGTTTTGAGCACACCCATTAAGTGGAAAAGAAACACCCTAAGAGAGCTCGGTGTAGTGGGTTATAGAAATTTGGTACCTATATCATGTTAAACTACACTGTCACTTGTGTTATAAGTAAGTTATATGCGCCCATGTTATACACATATCGCACGGTTTGTGTGTGCCATTTATTTTTTGTATTTTAGTGTAAAGTGAGGTTCTTTTTATGGTGTGTTATAGTAATGTTATTAGGGAGGTTGGTGTTTTTTTTTTTTTTTTTTTTTTTTTTTTTTTAAGAATGTTATAGTGTAAGTGCTGAGGTAACAATGCAAATAACTTGCGAATAACCCGCACTTCACTTAGCACTCTAAGAGCACCTAGTGAGGGTGCCTTATAGGCGATAACGTCTGCATACGACGCAAACTACCATAACAGTGGTCGCGTTATAGGGCCACACCACCCCCACTAGCCTGGCCATATGCATTTTCCCTTTCTTTCCTTTTTTTGGATTTCCTGTGTATAAAATATATATATTAAAAGAAGTAGCATTTTTTTTTAAATATACCCCTCTTTTCTAACTTTTTAACTCTTTAAAAATTCTATAAATACCCTTGAATCACCAATTTTTAACACATATCTAACATCAAATCTCTACAATACCGCTCTTTATTTTACTTCCAACTCACAAAAATGAATAACCAAGAATGGATTAATCAAATGCTCAACAATTCGCAAAATCAAATACCTATTTCTTGCAATAAACACCGAGGGGATGGACTCGTTGGACGCAGCTATTAATGAGGAGGTAAAACGTGAAATTTGAGTGAAATATCGTAAAACCCAGAACTAGTTTTCTTTTATTTATATTTCATGTACTTTTTATTTTTAAGTCTTTTTATTTTATTAATGATTTTTTTTAGTTTAATTTGTGTTTTTATTTGAATAAATGAAGAAAAAAAACAGTAAGGTTCGGAGGTGTCTTATAACTTGAATGATGGGGAAGGATGGGTGGTGTTTTTGTGATGAGCTATAGATTTTGAGTTATAATGTTAAAATCTGATATGACAATACTTTTTTCCTATAACATGGCCTTATGAAGCGAACATCATCCGGTGCTCTAATGCTTTCTGGAAGATAAAATAAAAATACTTTACTATATATTTACTACTTATATTATTCAAGATAAACTAATGGCAAATATGATCAAAGATAGGGCTGCAATCAAGTCAAGCTTTTATCAAGCAACTCGAGCTCGAGCTTAACTCGATCGCGTCAAGCTTTTATCAAGCTCAAGCTCAAAAATTAGTTCGAAACATATAACGAGCCAAGCTCAAGCTTTTGATAACTCGTCTCGAGCTCCTATCAAGCTTTTTCAAGCTTTAATATAAATATACTTCCATTATAAATTCATAAAACTAACTAGGGATAATTTGAGTATTAACATAATTATAAGGACTTACTTTGTAAATAATTGAACATGTATTCTAAAAGGTTATTTAAAGCTAATTAATCTAAATGTTTTGTATTCTTCACACTTTTTGGGCTCTCGATTGTTACAATGTTATCATTTGTGTAAAACACTAGTGAGTTTGGCTATTATGGTTTAAGTTTGTTTTACTTTTATACACATATTTATTGACTAGTAGGGTACTCGCGCGTTGCAGCGGCAGGTACCCTGTGACAATTATCCAGAGAAATAGATCCCGATGAGACATGGCTCACAAGTTTGTATCGGTTCCAACGGGTCCTCTTGGGTCCATTTTCGGATGGCTTTTATTGGCTAGCCGAACCAGTGGTGACATCGGTTCCGGTTAAACCCGTGGTCCGGTCTGGTTTTCAAAACTATATGTACCATCAACTTGTTAGATTGTACTAGTAGGGTACCCGCGCGTTGCAGCAGCGGGTACCCTAAAAAAATGTTAACGACATCAAAAGTCAAAAGTGATGGCTAGGAATTGTTCGCTTGAGTTATGCTTATATGATTGTCTTTTAAGTGCATTGCCATTTAAAAAAACTTGAAATCGTTAATCCATTTAGCATAAACGAATTTATAGGCCCACAAAAAAATCTCTATACCCGGTCCATCTCAATTCCCCAATACCTGGTCCAAAGTCTATCTGATCTAAGTGCATATACCAACTTTAGGTCATTAGTAACCTAAACTTAAAACTCACGCCCCCATCTGTGTTTTTCTCCAACCTAATTTTTATCTAAACAAAATTTCATCTATCTTGCAAGAACACATTCATTTCATCTATCTAAATCAACACTCATCAGCCATGAGGTTTAACCACCAAAACACACAAAACCTTTTGCCACTTCTTTCTTTCTTCTTCTAAACGTTGAACATGCTTGTTCGAATACAAAACCCACGAAGAGATCAAGTAATAAACGGCTTCAAGATCTTGTAGAAGGTCTCGGGTAGGTTTGATATGTGTTTCGTTTATCATTAGACCCAAAAAAAGAATGAAACACTTTTGTTTTGTTCTTTCTTTATGAATTTAGGATAATAAAAGAGATGTTATGTTCTAATAGATCTATGATGGGTTTAACACAAACTTGTAAAGCTTAATTGATTTGTGAGCAAGTTTTGAATTTGAGATCTCTTTTAGCTGCTTTTTCTTTTTGATTCAAGTCTTGTATACATGAGATGTTGATCAGTGCTAAACAGTCAGATAATATTAACCAAGTTTAAATGGTTAACAAGTCAAAAACAGCTTAGACTAATGCTCCCGTGGAATACAGTGTTTCCCCGGGACGTTATGTCCCAACGAGGTATGCGAAGATATTAAAAACGAAACTGTGATCGAGTGATTATGAACAGGAAAGGGTATAAGTGTGAGTGAGAGATTACACTAAGGTTTTATAAAACAAAATAGCTTAAATAAGCTATATTAGTGATTACGTGAAACCTAGATATCTAAAAACGTTTAAAATCTAAAAACGTGTATGTTTAATTTAATTCTACGTAAACGTACGAAACAAAAACGATTTTAACTAAAGTAGGAGTTTGCACGCCTTAGGGGCTTAAATGCAAATTAAATAAACTTAAAATATTTATTTTATAATTAATAACTATTTAATTAATTATTATTATTTAATAACTATTTTTAATTATTTAAATATTCACTAATAACTAAGAAAATGTGAAATAAGCTTAGAAAAATAAAATTAAAATTTCCAAAAGTCTAAAATGTTATAAAACTTATTTTAAATCTAAAATTATATTTTTCACACTATTTATCTAATTATTATTAATTAATTACTATTTAATTATTATTTAACTAATTATATTGATTTAAATTATTAAAAATACTAAAAAGACTTAGATAATTAAGAAGATTTTTATAAATCTAATTAACCATCACAGGAATCCTAAAAAATTATAAAAATTTTATTTTATGTATTTTTAAACTAATTTACTAATTATTATTATAATTATTAATTAATTGCCAATTAAACTAATTAAATTATAAAAACTATAAGATGAACAGTAAAATTTATGGAAAAAATCCTAAAATTATATTATATTATATAAGAGCTAGGAAAAATATAAAAACTAGGTGTTACTTTATAAAAACTAATTATGCTATTTAAAACTTAATTATTGATTAATAATTAATAAAACTAATTTTAATTCTAATAAATACTAAATGACAAAATAAAAATCTGAGAAAATTATTAAAAATACTTTAATATAAAAGGAAATTAATGAAAATATAAAAATATAGGTTACTTAATAAAAATCTAAAAATGAAAATTAAAATTTAAATTATATTAAATAGAAACTATCACTTATTTTAAATTTGATTTTTTTGGATTTTTCTTTTACAAACTTATTTTATACCTAAAAACAAACAACTTTAATGAAAACAACTTTTTTATAACTTAACAATAAGCACTGTGGAAGCGTATTTGCTCCACAGTTGACTTTGTTTGACCAAACAAAGAAATAAGCTCAAATGAACTTATGTGGGGCCCACTATGGCTAATTCAGGCACACACAAGTTACTTGGACATGTTTGAGCAATATTTTACAAGATAAGCTCACAAAATAAGCTAATAAGCAATAAATAAGCAATTGGTTTCTTAGTTGAACACTAAAACTGGGACAGACTAAAGTGCTTATTTAAGGTGGGGTCCACTGAGTCTCAGGTCAAACTATTGGTCAAACTTTGAAGTGTGCCAGGAGGGGGGTTGGGAAAACCCAAATATGGACTGTGGGACCCACTGGGGTGGCCACAATGAGCCACCAAAGGTGGTGGTGGTGGCCTGGTCTGATGCACAGGAGACTCAGTTCCCCTGCAGCCTACTTTGATCAAGTGTGAGGCCCACAGAAACAATGGCAAAAATCAAGTGAACTTTGATTCCTAAAGCTAAGGTGGTAGATTACAAGTCCTAAAAAGCTTAAATCCTAAAACCTAGTACAAAAATCCACAAAAATCCTACAAGATTTGGTTTTTCTGCAAAGGGTAAAAATTGACTTTTATGATATAAACTACCTAGTTGACTTTTGTGAACTTCTACAGGTCCTAATCAACTTAATATGTTATAATAAGATAAAAGTAACTTAATTTAAGCTAAAACTCCTACTTATGCATTGATATGGTGGAATATGGGTCAAAATCTCCCAACAGTTAACTGTTGGGGAGAATGGATGGTGATTTTGACTTTTAATAAACAAACACTGGGTTTTATGCTAGAAATGGACTAATAGAAACTATTATGACATGGTTTAACCAAGTATTCTCACTGAAACACAGTAAAACCTTTTGAACAATACCAAACCAAACACTCCCTTATTTTGATGAAAAAGTGATTTTCAAAGGATAGCACTGATTGAAACCATAAAATTGATTCTCAAGGTTATGAAATGGTTTAATAAGATGATTGAACTTCAGAAACATCAATATTACTAACAAATACTCATTAATCTATTATTATACTAAAAAGCAGTAGTATTAGAAAACTAAACAACCATGGAATCTAATGAATAAACATGTGATATTAGACCATAATCTAACTATCATAAACCAAATAAACACAGAACATCAAATATAAACAACAATAAGCTATGGTACAGTGAAAGGTCAAATAAGTGAATAATGACTTACAATGGATTTATGCTGAGAACAAGTGAACCAAAGGATCAAAACACAACTTATTGCCTCCCATAAGGCACTAGTACCATATTCATCCAGAATCCAACTTGCTTCATTCTTCTTTCTTCATAACTCATGATTTTTGAATTTTTCTCTATTTAATTTGGATTTTTGAGTATTTTTTATTTTTAATTCTAAACTGACTTTTAAAGTTACTAAAAGCTTTCAGAAGCTTTCTTGGAGCTTATATGACCTAAATTAATCCTGAACATCAACTACAACAACATGAAAGGAAAATTGAGAAATTTAGCTTGAAAATGTAACAACTTGAATTCGTACTAAAAACTTGAAATTGATTATTGATAAAGATCCACAATACACTGACTTAACTAGAAATACACTTTGGAAGCTTTGAATTACACTAGGAATATGAAAATGACAATTACGATTTTAAACTAAGACTACCTAATCTAATCATTCTTCCTTCTGGCTTCTCTTTATCTTTATAGAGTGGAATTAGGTTTAGAATGGTCCACTGAAACTTTCCCACTTCTAATCCTGGCCATTGGAGCTCTGAATCAATCTTGACCATCAAAAGTACTTTTTGGCGCCAAAATATCTTTATACCAGCTAGGGTAGCGTATGAGGATTTTAGGGTGCATTTAATGTTTCTTGGAGGTTTTGGAGGTGGAGGGGAGTGGTTAAACAGCTGGGTGATGAGGTGGTGGAGAAACCAGGGTGGTATTGGTTGCAGTGGTGAAAGGAGGGAATGGGTGAGGGAGGTGAACAGTAAGGGTGGGTTTGACTTGGGTCAAACCGGTTTTAATATTAAGGGTTGGTTTGGTTTGGGCTTTGTGTTTGGGCTTGGTTTAAATAAAAGGGTAGGGTGGGCTGTTTTTGGTTTGGAATTGGATTTGGTATTTTGGGTTTAATAAATATAAAGGGTCCGTTTGTATTTATAACCATAGGGACTAATTGTGTAATTTTCTGATTTTTAAGGGTTGTAATTTACAATTGTCCCAAAGTTATCAAAAGGGTCTATAATGCCAAGTTTGAATAGTACAAGGGTAACATGTGATAGTTTCCAATTTTTAAAACCCCGAGGACTAAAATTGCCAAACTTGAAACTTCAGGGACCAATCTTGTAATTTCACCAAACTTTCCAACCAAGGACCATTCCTGCCATAGAAGATTAGTATAAGGACCAAAATTGATTTTCTCAAAGTTTTTACATACCAGGGACCATTTATGTTAATTTGCAAAGTATAGGGACTAAACTTGTAATTTTGTAAAACTTTGCACCAAAGGACTAATTATGTAACTTTGTGATTTAAAAGGACCTTTGGTGACCTTTTCATGTTTTTAGAATAACCAGGGACTAGTTTTGACAACTTTTGAAACTTGAGGGACTGAAACTGCCAATTATGCAAACTTTGTACATTTTTTATCTGTTTTTGATTATTTTGCATTTGAAACATATAAAACACACTTCTAAGATATTTTTAGTATTATGATGCATATTTGAGTGTTTTTGGATGTTTTGACAGCTCAGATTAGTATAAAATAATGAGTATTTACACACTCATCAGATGTGTTTAGATGTATGTTGTCAAGAGATTTGACTAAGAGATTGGAAACATTGTTGTTCTTGGCTTATATTGACGTGAGGTGTTAATAGAACAAAGATAGTGAAGTTGTTTATTGTTGAATATGATCTACTGTTCTTTCTTATCTTGTTCTTTTCTTTTTATTGTGTACCAATAACGATTCATAAGTCTGAGGTTGTATAACTAGGGTTTAAATATCGTGTGGTATGTGTATCTTTGTGCTCAAACATCGATATTGTAGTTGGTAACTGAAGGTTCAGTATTGTAGTTGGTAATTATATGGGTCGGAATTAAATATGGATCGGTTTTAATGGATGATTGTACATTGTGTTTAAATGATTGTAATATTGGGTGAATGGGTGTTTTTTTTTGGTAAAGGGGAGTAATCATGCACCCTGGTAAATATATTAAAACCAAAAACATTTAAGTTCAAAAGGATATGGGTGAAATCCCATATCTCAGCCCGTTACATATGCGATAAAGCTTACATAACAAGGTAGACAGCTAAGAAGCTTGAAAATATCTAGTGCTTATGAGATGCCATAAGCACTTACAACTCAAGAAATAACACAAACAAGCTAACCAGCAGCAATCGTGAAAGATGAACTTTCACCTGTATTTGGATTAGCCAAATCTTCATTCACATATGTGACATGTTCTACATCTTCCTCATCATCATTTACCAGTGCAGCATAAGAATTAGATGTAATAACAATACCTTCCTTAGAAGTAAAACAAGTTGACTTCAACTTAGATGACATTATATGCACATTAGGCCGAATATTAGCTCCCTTATTTGGTTCGCTAGTAGTCTTCTTTGGCTCATACCTGAAATTCTGTTTGACTGAAGTACTAGCAAAATGACTACCTTTAGCAGACTGGGCTTTACCTTTGTTCTTCTTATGACTCACCGTTTGGAAACCATCATTGCCAGGCACAGTAGAAGGATTAGCAACATTTGAAGTAGTAACAACAGGATAATTGACCACTTTATTAGGGCAATGATCATGGATATGGCCAAAAATCTTGCATAATGTACACCTGGGAGGCCTCCATTCATACTCAACTCGAATAGTATCTTTAGTAAAACCATCCCCTATAAGAGAGGGGACACCAATGGTAACAACCTATACGAGTTCAGCCTCTGAACTAACCTCAATTAAGCACCAAGAAAAACTACTCCTACCCCAAGAATCCTTACACATAGAGCTCGTATAAGAATCAAACATAATAGGCTTGCCAATAAATGAAGCAATTAAGCTAATACCATCCTCTTCAAACACTTGAATAGGCACATCATGTAATTTAACCCATACCGGAATACGAGTCAGCTCTTCCTTACACAGCCTAGTATCAATTGACCATTTCTTAAGAATGATCGGCGATTTTCGTATCATCCAAGGGCCATCTTCCAAAACTGCTTCTAAACCAGCCTGAGCATCGAATTTAAAAAAGAAAAAGCCTTTTTCATTCACTAGACGAGTACCCGTGCATAGCAACGGGATTTTATAGCGACAAATAGTTTATTGATAAAAAAAAGTTTATAGGTTTTAAACGAAAAATAATGTTTTGAAATCCGGTTCGACCCGGGTGATTCAACCGGTTGAACCGTTCTGGTCAAAAAATAGGTCGATTTAAACTGGGTCAACTTGCTAGGTTGGGTCGAAAATGGGTCAAATTAAACCGGGTCAATCCGCCGGGTTTGAAGCGTCCCGGGTCAACCCGGTTTGTATTTTAATTGGTTGTATTTAATTTGGTAGATATGTTTTTTAATTGATTGTGCAATGTGAATAAATCATTGTACTTTTAAGTAAAGGATAATGTTTTGAAACCCGGTTCGACCCGGGTGGTTCAACCGGTTGAACCGTTCCGGTCGAAAAATGGGTCGATTTAAATCGGGTCAACTTGCTAGGTTGGGTCGAAAACGGGTCAAATTAAACCGGGTCAATCCACCGGGTTTGAAGCATCCCGGGTCAACCCGGTTTGTGTTTTAATTGGTTGTATTTAATTTGGTAGATATGTTTTAAATTAGTTGTACAATGTGAATAAATCATTGTACTTTTAAATTTTGAAACCCGGTTTGACCCGGGTAGTTCAACCGGTTGAACCGCTCTGGTCGAAAAATGGGTCGATTTAAACTGGGTCAACTTGCTAGGTTGGGTAAAAAACGGGTCAACCCAGTTTGTGTTTTAATTGGTTGTATTTAATTTGATAGTTATGTTTTTAATTGGTTGTACAATGTGCATAAATTATTGTACTTTTAAGTAATGAGGTGTTTTAATTAGAGTATTAATTACATTAATTTTCTTTCACATTTGACTTTCAATACTCAACTTTCAAGACTTAACTTTTTAAGTTTGACCATTTTTCCATTATAGATAGTATAGATTATAATCTTTTTCAAACCATATTTAGCCTAATTATTTTTAACATAGTACTCAACCACTGGGAACGCCATTCTATTACCAATAAAGTAGCCACATAGGGTATGCTCAAGACGTGCACTAACCTTTTCAACCACACTACGTAGAATAGAAACATTAACTCCTTCATAGACTGACGATTTATCCATTGTATTCGCATCCACATTTACAACATTGGGTGTTGTATCTTTGATACTGTCATCAGAATTAGAATTTGTTGCAGTAGTATTCATCTCATAAACCTCAAGCAAACCACTCATAGCTTCATGCACTTGTGAACGAGTATCACTATCCAAATTAGAACATATTGGATATTTACCATCTTCAACTTCCTTAAGGAATAAATCAATATCCAAGGTTGATTTTAGCGAGATACCAAACACCAATTCAATAAAATCATGTTTGCTTTTGATAGAATTAAGCTCAATAGAAGGACCAGTACCCACGTTCAAATGGGATGATTCAACAGCAATGGGTCCTTCATAATGCTCAACCTGAACATGAGGAGATGTATCATATTTCAGCTATAGGCTGTGTCGCCACACCTGTAACATCCTTAGTTCAAGACTTCTTATGTTTCCTCATAGTCACCTTCGACAAAGCAATAGTAGCACCCAATTCTTCAATATTCACATTAACAGGTTGTGTTAATGTATTATTCCCCTCTCCCAAATTCGACATCACAATAATGAACACCAAATACTAATGCAAACGCATGAAACCAGAAACAAAACACTTCAATAAATACGAGTAAACCCTAATTTAACCAATTAGGGTTTTTTAATCAGGAACGAACAATAACTAACCTATAATAAATTACTGATATCTAATCGGTATTGATGATAATGATTGGAATTAGATAGACCAGAAGACGAACCGACTAAGAAAACATTAGGTATCGATTTAGAGAAAAACCCAAACAATAAGTAAATCGACCTAAGATCCCAACAGAAACAATGATTGAAGCAAGGTAAAACTTGAATCAAGATTTTATTGGAAAGGATTAGAGATCGATCAGGCAGAAAAGTAAAGGTAAGGGTTTCGCAGAATCTCCAAAATTGCCAAAGGGGGAGAGTTTAGCATTTATTTTGTTTGACTTCGTATCCTTTCCGATGTGAATTACAGCAAACAAATCCCATTTGATTTTATCAGGGTGTAGGGGTATTTTTAATGCTATTAATGTATAATTCATAGGAAAGTGGTCTGAATTTCGTTCCATGCTATTTTTTGTTGTACACCATGCTTTGGTTGTTGTAATTATGAAAATTGCTTGCTTTAAAGTGTTGTAAACCACGCATAATTTTTTGTACATCTGAATTTTTTAGAGAGAGAGTCCTTCTTACATTATAAGTAGTATAGATAAACTTTTGTGTGTTTTATTAGTTTATACAATATATATAATAATATGTACTTTTCATTTTGGTGGTGTTTCAAAAATAACATTAATTAGTGTATTTAATTATTTTATATTTTGGATTATGTTATAGCTTGTTTAGATTGTGCATTGTGAAAATTTTATTATACTTTTTAGTAAGGGTGTGTTTTAATTGGTTGTATTTAATTTGATAGCTATGCTTTTAACTGGTTGTACAATATGAATAACTCATTGTATTTTTAAGTAATGAGGTGTTTTAATAGGAGTATTAATTATGTTTAATTTACTGTTGTGATGCTGAATTTTAAGACATTAAATGTATAATTGTGTTGATATTACTTGTACCTTTAGCATTAAAAGGTGTAATATTGAATTTTAAGGTTTGCATTAATTTTTAGGCCATTAATGGCCGAAAGTGGCATGTACATGTAGCTACAAAACTTGTAAATGTCTAATTGTTTTGACTTTAATGTATTAAACGTCTAATTGTGTTGATATTACTTGTACTTTTAGCATTAAATATGTAATGCTTAATTTTAAGTATTTCTATATTTAGTAAGCTTAAATGCTTTATAAGATAATTAGATGAGTTTGACTATTAGATACAATGCTTTTATATAAATTTAAGCTTTTCAAGCCGAACTCAAGTTTTAATCAAAATTTTCAAGCCAAGCTCAAGCCTTATTAATTAAAGCTGGTCAAGCTATCAAGCCGAGCTCAAGCCTAACTTATAAATTTCAAGCCAATTTCAAGCTCTGTTAAGCTCGAGCTCGGTTCGACTCGATTACACCCCTAGTCAAAGATTGGGTTATCAAGTACATATTATTTAGGGGAAATCATACCTGCATTACAATGTAGGCAATTCTCTACATTTCCTTTGAAAAAAGTTTTCAAAATGTACAGTACAGTCCCTGAGTTAAGTCTCTAATACATGTTTTCCCTCTGTCCCTACCTTTTTTTCAAATGAAATGTAGGAAATTGCCTACATTGTAATGTAGGTATGATTTCCCCATTTATTTATATCGCTGCTCTAATTAGTAATTACGATTTATGATGATATTATTCAGTGTTTTGAAACCCGGGTCGACCCGGCCGGGTTAACCGGTTCGACGGGTTCCGGCCAAAAAAACGGATAAAAAAAATCCGGGTTTCTAAAACCGGGTTAACCGGTTAGACCCGCCAGGTTTTGAGTGACCCGTGTCAACCCAGTTCTTAAAACCCGGCCGGTTTCGTTTTTTCAAAATTTTTTAATAAAAACCCGAGTTGGCCTGGTGGTCAAACCGGTTGACTCGAAAAAATAAAAACATAATAAATTGAAAACCGGGTTGACCTGGCGATCAAACCGGTCGAACCAGTTGACCTGGTGTCCGGTGACTCGACTGGTTCGATTTTGAATCCGGTTTTTAAAACATTGATATTATTTATTTAATAAAACAATGATGTGTTCTCACATGACAACAAGCCGTGTTAACCCGCATAGTTGCTCATTCCATGTGCCTTATTCTACCTTGGTTTAATGTTAATGAAAATCTGTGTGCTTCGGTCAATTTTCGCCACATATACTTACAAAAATATATACCAACTTGTCATTATACTTAGAGAAAATCTAGAGAGGCTGCAAGGAACCTATATAGGACAACTTTGTTTGACTGTTCTTAACACGCCCATAACACATGCCCAACTTTGTGCATATAAATAGGTATCACATGACACTTCAATATATCACAACATTCAACCAATCCAAACTACTATATAGTATATACTCTAGTGACTCACTTTAATTTTTTAATCATGCATTCTTCCACTGCTCCGCCACCACAATATGCCACAGGAGTCCCAACTCATCACATGACCACCCCCGGTGAATGGTCGACTGGCCTTTGTGATTGCACCAAAGATATGTCTAGTTGTAAGTTTCAAGCTTATAATGTGTTATGAATTAATAATAACTTGTTATATAAGGTTGTTTTAATTGAAAATTTGTATTACGTTTTGGACCTATAGGTTGCATGACATGTTGGTGCCCATGCATTACTTTCGGACAAATTGCTGAAATTGTCGACAAGGGAACAACTTGTAAGTGCTTATGGATCCAGTTTGATCACTTAGCTTTTGTATATAGGTCTTGTAAAGTGTAAACATACATTGAAACTTTGAAAGTTGAAACTGATTTAACTTGATGAATAACTTGTTACTTTGGTGTATAATGCAGCTTGTGGTGTACACGGGGCCCTTTTTTCAATACTTTGTCTATTCACTGGCTGCCAATGCATATATTCCTGTATGTATCGTTCAAAATTAAGGCATCAATACATGTTGACCGAGCAACCATGTAACGATTGCCTTGTCCATTGTTGTTGCGAGTGGTGTGCTCTCTGCCAAGAGCATCGTGAGCTTAAGTATCGTGGATTGGAACCTTCCCTTGGTAATTAAACTCTGTCTTACATAAAGCTAGCCAGCCGTTATAAGTTGTAACCTATATATGTTGTTGCCTAACTTGAGTTTTTGTTCTTTTTGAAATATATTCAGGATGGCAAGGAAATCTTGCGACACAGAGTCAAGGAGTCGTGATGCCACCCATTGGTCCGGGAGGAATGAAACGTTAGTTTAATAAGAATGATCCAAGAAATTTGTCATCATGGCAGTGTAATGATTTGAAATATCGTGTTTATTATTTTCTCTTGTAAGATTTGTAGTTTTATGTCATCTTCATCTATATAATTAAAAATATAATGTATATAATTACCTTGGCCCATAACATTTGGACCATAGCTTATTCGCTGGGTGTTCCTTGATTATTGTTTTAAAAATGCATTCTCTTTGTAAGTTTAATATAATGCGTATAAATATAATAGTTTCCTTTTCACAAAAAAACCTTGATTAAGTATAAAGAAAAAGAACTATACAAAAGTTTTAAATGGTTATTGATTGGGTAACAAATATTATCGTGCAACCGGTCCTTAAAAATAGTTATAAAACACTTTAAAAGTACAAGATATTAGAACACATTTAAAAAGTACCAAGATGTAGAGTAGTTTTAAATAAATACAGGATTTCTAAACGCACCAGGTGTAGTACAAGCATAGGGTTCTGTTATAGTGCTTTTCATCTATAACTCGGATGTTATACTCAGCACAAAAATAGGCTTCCTCGTCACTTGAGTTATTGGATCCTCCGGGGCCTCACGGTTTTTTAATATTTCATTTATTAAATAGTACAACACATTTTTATTAAACTAAGATAATGATACAACAATATATAAAAAATATGATATACTCCATAAAAAAATACAATATAGTGATTAAGGTTTCAATTAAATAGAAAGGAAAATCGTGATAACACCGCACGATGGCAGGGCCACGATAGTTTATAGTTCCACCACCGGTATATATGATGGCTTTCACAGTGGACAACGCGAGCGAAACGCAACCGTACCAATTGCTATAATAAGACTTTGTTTTCAATGCAATGCAACTATGTATACATGGGACTGGGACAAATACGAATCACAGAATGTCTTATCTTCATTCAATTATTCATTATATTTCATAGTACAACATGTCAGACTCTTGCACCTAACGTTTCATTCCAGCTGGAGCAATTGGTGGCATCATGACTCCATGATTCTGCCTAGCCATACTTCCATGCCATCCTGAATATAACGAATAAAAACTATAATCAGATAGTTATATACTAAATGGACGAGTAATGCTTGTGGATATTGACTTTTTTTTTTTTTTTTTTTTTTTTTTTTTTTAAATCTAGAAGCAAAGGATTAACTTTTTACCACGAATCATATCAAATCCGCGATTCTTAAGCTCACGATACTCTTGGCATAAGGCACATGGTTCACAACAACAATGGAGAATGCAATCATTGCAGGGTTCGTCGGCCAACATGTATTCTTGTCTCATTTTAGCTCGAAATATACAAGAATATATACATTGACATCCAGTTAGTAGAAGTAGTAGTGTGTAAAGAGTCCCGTGTACTAGACAAGCTGTTGTTACATGTCAAAAAAATTATGAATGGTTAGGCTAGAATAAAGACGCTAGTGATAGAATTCCTGGTAGATATTATACTTCATTGATCAAGCATTTATAGAGGTGAATACATAAAACCCTAACGTTCCCTAAGTCCACGCTCACACTCTGGCTAAGGCAAACTACATAATACGACTAATGGTTAATTCCAACATTAAAACTTAGATAAAATTGTAGAGTGATCCGTCCCTTTGACCCATAATATGTGGCAAAACTAGGTCAACATTTTGGTTTTGTCCAGTGTTGCAAAAAAAGTCTACAAGGTCGATTAATCATCGATTAAGTGCTACAAGGCCACCGACCTTGCCGATTTATGTAACTGGGTCAAAAAAAATAGGTCAACCGTGGTCAACGGTGATCAACGGCGGTCAATGGTGGTTAAACTTTCCTGAAACCTATAAATCTTGCCGGAAGAACCCAAAACTCACTATACACTTATTTTGATCATTTATAGTAATTGTTTAAGTCTGTTACAAATTGTTTTTTAGAGAATACCTTGCCGAAAATACCTAAAACTCACCGGAAATACAGAAAATTTGCTGGAAATAACCAAAATTTGTCAATATTGCCAATCTGATTAATCACCGATTAATCGTCTAGACCGATTACAAGCTACAAGGTGGTCGACCGCCCGACTACCGATTCACGATTTTTGCAACCTTGGTTTTGTCCATAAACCATAGTTTGTTTTCTTGTACATACACAAAATAAATAATTTATCTGTGTCACATAGATTCTTGTATGATTTTTTGACATATATGAACGTTAACACTTACAAGTAGCTCCCTTGTCAACAATCTCAGCAATTTGTCCGAAAGTAATGCATGGACACCAACACGTAATGCAACCTATAGTTTGTTAAAATAGGATACGAAACATTAAAATAAAAATAAATAAATAAATAAAACTTGTTGAAATAGTTTGTACAAAATAGTTGGTATCTTTTTTTAATACAAAATAGTTGGTATAGTTAGAAGCTTACAATTGCAGACGTCATCGCCGCAATCACAAAGGCCAGTGGACCATTTGCCATAAGAGACCATAGGTTGTGGTGGAACACCGGTTGGGTACTGTGCCATCGGTGGTTGACCATATGCTGCTTGTGGTGGTTGACCATATGATGGTGGTGCTAATGGTGGCTGACCATATGCTGCTTGTAATGGTGACGATGGTGGTGGTTGCCCTTTGGAAGGGTGCATGATTGTATAAAGTTGGAGTGCTTTGTTAATTAAGTGAGCACTAGTGATGAATGATTGTGGAGTAATATTTATAACTTTATAGACATAGAATAATATCTAGTTATATGGTATTAGAGAGAAAATACAAAGAGCCTGCGAGGAAAATACATGCACGGGATAAGCTTGATTGACTGTTCTAAACGCATCATATACAGGGCAGGGCAGGGCGGAGCCAGAAAGTTATGGTCAAATTAGCAAACTTTAATATTTTTTAGAAAGCACACTACAAATTAGTTTTTTTTGTACAAATTAGTTCGTTAAAAGGCAAATTACTCTTTTTTAAGGCAAATTTGCTCATTTCTATACGCATCATATACAAGGGTAGGGCGGAGCCAGAAAGTAGTTTGTAGTGTTATAGCACAGTACAAATTAGTTCGTTAAAAGGCAAATTACCAAATATTTAAAAAGAGTAAATTACATTGTTTGTCCTCGTGGTTTGCTCCAAATCACTACCGTAGTCCCTGATTTTTTATTTATTTTTTTTTCTCCTTATGGTTTACATATTGCACGCTGTCAGTTTTTTTTTTTTTTTTTTTTTTTTTTTTTTTTTTTTTTTGCAGCGTGCGATATGTAAACTATAAGGAGCAAAAAAAATATAGACCATTGGCTACGGTATTTATTTGGAGCAAACCACAAGGACAAACGGTGTAATTTACTCTTTATAAAATTTACACTTTAAGTTTTTCGCTACGGGGGCACGTGCCACCCTGCCCCCCTCCCATCCTCCGCCTTCCACATAAAAATTTACCAACTTGGTGCATAAGAGTTGTAATATATCATCTTAATAAAATAAGATTAACAGTATGTTTTAAATTTTATTGAAGTATATATATATATATATATATATATATATATATATATATATATATATATATATATATATATATATATATATATATATATACAAATCGATGTTTTTCTGTTTTAACAATAAGCTTTTCTTTTTTCCTGTGTTCAAGAAAGACCTAAGCATTTTTATAGTTAAGGGTGTTAGAATTTGTGGATAAATATTAATATGCATATGTCTAGAATCGAACTTGAGACATATGGGATTGCATGCGTTGCGTATGAGATTTAATTATATTAAGTCACGAAATATTTATATGGTCGAACAAGGAAAAAGAAGGGGGTTGAGTGTCAAGTTTTAGAACTTGAGGAGGTGTTGGACTTTAACTTGGAGGACAAGTTTGGAGACTATATAAACACCCTAGGTTCATAAATCCTAGACGATTCAACATAACTAAAAAAAGTCAGTCGACTTATCTTATACATATTCCTACGCATGCATGTTGTCAGTATGGATTGCATACATGTAGAATCATTCACATGTATATTAAATGTATGTATTATTTACATGCATGAGATTTATATGCAGGGAATATACTTGTATTCTTTTTTCATTCGATTCTGTGCTGTTCAGCAAAGGGTTTGACCGGTTTTATTTTATGTAAAGCCAAACCTTGTTTGTTGTGTGCTTTACTTGTGACTTGAACTAGCATTCTAATTGAATCGCTAACAATACGCGCGTACATGAACGTAGGGCAAACACACTATTGTTTGCAACTTGGATCGAATAACAAAACGGTAAGGGGTTATTCATTGATCCTTATAAACCCTAATTAGGGTTCATCAATTGTTCAAGAATTCAAGATTGCATACGGTACGTTCCTATTTATATTTTTGTTAATAATTATATGTTATACTTGATCCATAGCTTCCGCATACGTGTGTACTTTGATTTATATGATTGTCATGATATTAAAATTGTAACAGTGGTATCAGAGCCATGTATAACATGTAATTGATTACTTAAACATAATAAAAATTGTATCTTTAATAGTGTTAGATACATGTTTTGGATCTAGGGTTTGTTTTTTTTTTAATTTTTTTTGAAACCCTAACCCTAATTTTGGGGAGGGGTCGATTTTCCATGAACCCTAATTAGGGTTTGTGGTTTAATTAATTAAATTGTAATTAATTAGAAACCCTAGGTCAATAACTGGTCATTTGAACGTACTTGTGACCTACGTGGTAATTGTTATGCCTTAATCCGTGACACAACATGCATGTTAGTCATGAATCATTAATTGTTTATTATTATTGTCACATGTTTAGATAGATCTAATATTGGGGAAGACCTCAATTATATTATTAAAATCAATTATGTGCTATGTGGTATGTGATTAGCTTTGGCCTACGCAATTGACTTGTCAATGTATGTGGCTCACTTCCATTAAGAGGTGAAGGCCCTAGTTAATTATATGCATATTGGACCTAGAATTGATTTTATTAGTATCTTTTCTAATCAAGATTGCATATGGCTAATTGTTTCACCTTTATAATTGTTATGTTATTAGTTGTTTTGATTTGTCTTTATTACTTGTTTTATTGTTTAATTGTTGGACATGTTTGTAAGCAATAAAAGGGTAATTTTTATAAAGAAAATAATATGGACAAATAATGGTGAAACTTTAAGTGATAAAGATTGAATCTTGCGGTGTCTTATGTGCCAACAACGGTTCGCTTCGCACGGTAATTCGCTCCAAGACGAGACTAGCAAGATTTATACTTTATTACATGTTTTAAGATTTAATCCAAAAACTTTGGCTTGATTGATGGTTTTATACATGGTTTTAAAAGTAACTCCTTTAAGACAAATTCATAGTCGTGGTAAGAAGGCTTGGAAAGAGTCTTAGAGTCTGCCTTGGTTACCACACTTACGAATACGTCTTAAACGATTTTCTTTTAAAGTCATTCTTGTACAAAGTCATCTTAAGGTATTTTACCTCAAGTAAAACTTTTTGTATTAATCTTAAGAATTGGTAATAAAAGGTTTTGAAAACTTGTGCTATAAAGATGAGTGCATGCATCTTTATACATGTTTTGATTTTCACATCAAACTAAATACCCTAAAAAAATTTAAGTTACATGCCATCTAACTATAAGAAACACTTGAAGTTATTATTTAGTAAACGTGAGACGCAGGCTAAATTTTAATGACAAGGTAAATTTGCGAGTGTGCGTGAGACCACACATGGAGAATTTGCAGTTTCTAAGTTAGACAACTTAATTAAGTTGATGCGTGAGACCTAGAACTTAAGGCATGAGATGGGATGAAACATGCTTACATGACAAATTGATGAATCAATTTGATGTAAATCCCATAATGGTCTAGGAATTGGAAAAGTGTTTGCCAATTATTGTTCGACAGACTACCATCTTTTATACTTTCACCACTAGCAGATCAACTGATGTGGTGGAATCTATGTAAAGTTGGATCCTAGATTTTCAAGAAAATATATTGGTTATATGAATATATCCTTGGGTATTATGTTTTCTTGAAAATTGATTATCGAAAATACTAAAATTGAATTTTGTAAATTCTTTTAAATGTATTAATGCAACATTAAAACCGTAAACGTAAGTTATTCTTTTATCAAGTAAATTGATCTACACCTGGATGGGTTTTTGGTTAAAGTCAATTTTACTGAAAGAATAAACATAGTCTTCTTTCCATATGAGAAGTGTGAGACTTAATCCTGTTCCTTTTCATGAATGAGAAAGGTAAAATATGATGATTAGAATTGTCTAAATTCTAAATACATAACTCATAGCAAACTTTAATAGTAAGATGAGTTGCAATTTATGAGTTATTTAATTAGAATCTAGACTTGTTACTGCAAAATGGTAAAAAAACAAATTAGATTATTTTATCTAGTTGTTTTGCTTTGACCATTTAAAGATACTACATACAATTGTTGGAATGGTAGATCTATAAAGGAAGAAATTACATGCCCAGTTTTTCAAGTTAAAAGTTTGGAATGTGATGAATCACATTTACGTAGTAGAATACATTCTTTTAGTACCTAATTAATTGTTATGAATGGGTTTTCTAAAAGATGTAGGAAAGTGAATAGCACACTATTTCCTTTCACTGGATTAATGAAACATTTACAATGTTGTCAAATTCAGTGGGAGTATTATGTGTGTATTACTGAATAAGGAATTATAGTAATAATCTTTAATTCAGTGGGAGTAACAAGGATTGTTATCTTGGTGGTACTCTACTTTATCTTTGCATATATCTCAAGATAATTACTTTCCAAATATAGACACTAATATTGTCAAGGATAGTCATGTGCGTTTCCTTGATTGATTGAGTAAACTCTATATCTACTAAGTTATGTTAATGACACAAATCATATTGTTCACATTAACAAACGCGTGCGTGTTGTTTATGTGGTACATGATGTTGTTCCATGCACAAGTGGGAGAAATCTACATTATGTGCAAGGTACAACACATAAGAATATGATTTAATGTATTCTCTTAACTGCAAAGTAAGAGACTATAGTTCTAATATGATTAATATACATCTAATCTAAAAAACACTTGGTGTTGAAATTTAGTAAACGTGAGACGCAGGCTAAATATTAACAACAAGGTGAATTTTCATTTATGCGTGAGACCAACATGGATAATTTACTGTTTCTAAATTAGACATCTGTGTTAATAACAATACTACTTCAACTTTAATATTTATGTATTATTGAAATGACATAAATGCATAAAGCAATATAATACTACTTTAATAATTATGTATTCTTAGAATGACATAAATAAATGAAGTAGTGTGTTAACTTGAAAATATTATTGAAACCAAATGATGGTGTTCATGATTACTTTAATTATACATGTTTATACTTCATTGTATAGTTATAAACATGAAGTCTTTTAAGTATTACAAGACTTATAATAAAGTATTACGTTAGCTTGACAATTATGCTTATCGATCATTAGAGAATAGTTTCGTATAACTGTCCTAAGATTGACAATTATGCTTATCAACAAACTTGACTGTCCTAAGATTGACAATTATGCTTATCAACAATTCAACAAACTAAAAAAGTTTGGTTTGAAACGAAAACCGAGTGAATAATTTCGTCCATAATGTCATTGTCGACAATAGTTGTCGATTTGACCCAATGAATAGTCGTTAGTCGTCGCAATAAAACATTTCCTTTCACTTTCGAATAGGGATGGCAACGGGTCGGGTTCGGGGCGGGTTTTAGTGTACCCGTACCCGTACCCGTTTATAATATCCATACCCGTATCCGCCCCATTAACCGCCGGGTGCCCGATTAATATTATCCATCGGTTTTTCGGGTTTCCTCGTGGGTTTCGGTTATCCCTAATTGAATAATATATGGAAAAAATGACGGTATTAAGATTAAGTCACGCACTAAAATCCATCGAAAAAACAAAGGAAAACACCCTAATATATTTATTTTTTGTTAAAGTTAAAGAAAATGAATATCGTATCAAACGATTTAATGCTTTTGAATAATTCATTTACAAAATAAAATATATTATGTAATAGAGATACGTATATAAAAAAATATAATAGAAGAAATTATATATAATATATATATATATATATATATATATATATATATATATATATATATATATATATATATATATATATATATATTGTAGCAACCCGTAATTTTCCATGTCAACATTTATTTCTAAACTCTAATTTATTACTTGGAAAGTTTTACAAGAAAACTTTTTACGTATAACTTTTTAGTTAAATAAACGTGAAACTAGAATAACCCTATTATACACTACGACTTTATACTATATTTTGTCAACAACATCACAATACCTTGCTCTTACTCCGGTTCAAAAATTTTAACCTTTAAGATAATTCCTCTTATATACTTACGTTTATTAAGTTAATAAACGCTTTTCGCGATTTAAATGAACAATGTGCCCAACACTCCAAATTATAATTTTACACATATTAGAGTATTACAAAAATTCACTAAATATTTTATTTCACCCTTTGGTATTTACTTTATTATAAGTACATAAATGATACATAATTACTTTAACTTTATTCATTGCTAGACAATACATTTTAAATATACAATGCCTACTCAAAATACATTTATACAATATGTTTTTTTTTTATTGCATACACTTTATTTTAATTTCCTAGTCTTTTACTACTACTCTTCAATCTATATACAAAATAAAACATATGCATTAAATTTTTGGATATTTAAGGACAAAACATTAAATGAAGCATGGTCTTCCCATGCTCCCTCTTTTTTCCGCCGAATGAAACACACCAACCACACCACTTTTGAAATTTTTTTACTAACCTCCATTATTCATTTGTACTAAATGTATATAAAAATAAAAATATCTACCTATCTTTCTAGATAAACATACAACTAATTTGAGGTTATATAAGTGTTATTTGGGTTTATATATTACACTTTTGGTGATTTGGAAGATTACTTGGGTTATATTGTTATTGCTACTATATTAAGTCCATCCTATTCAAATAAGCCTAAAACTATTTTATATCTTCACTTATGCATTTTATACTTGATCTATACTTTGTTTCATGCTAATATGTTTAAAACTCCATTTAAACTAAACATATAGCAAGATCACCCTATGTATATGTTTGTATTTTTATGTTTCAAACAAGTAAAAACATATTTGACATAATTATTTTCTTGGGAAAAATGTGAATATTCAAGTCCTAACTTATATTTGGTTGTCATGTACAAGTTAAGGTTTAAAATAGATAACATGTGATTTATAAATTTTGCTACACCTAGATTTATTTATTCTTGATGTTTTGGAATATTTACTAGGTTGCTTATATTGTTATGTCACTATAGAGATTATGGAAGAGTTGGAGGATATGTAGGATAGTCTTTGGGAGTTGTTTTGAGTAAGATCTAGTAGTTGTAAGTGTTAAAAAATGTGTTTTTGAAACATATACTTATGAGCTGTTCAAAAATCATCTCCACAGAAAAATGGGTTTTATAAATATAAAATTTGGTTAAAAATATAGAAACTAGACCTTGTAATGAAAATGTGAGCGTTGGAATGGTTAAAAACGGAATTATAACGAATAAGATACATTAGTTCTAAGATTAGCGATGAAAACTAAATTTTCTGAAGATACTCGTTGCTGTCAGGATTTTTCAAGGAACAAAACTGTGATTTAGATGATAACTAGACTAGTCGAGGCGTTGAAAATACGTTAGTATACTTGATTACCTTCGCGGGGATAGGTAGAACATAGAAAACGGACTAAAAACGAGCAAGTTATGGCCTTTTGAAAATCTAGACGAAACATGTAAATTTGACAGCTTTGTTGGTTTAATAAAAGCTGATGGAAATTTTAGAGATAGAATTTGAACACTTTAGAAGTAGAATTAGCTAATATAACAAACACAAAAATGGTAGAACATCATAAAATACTTGTTAGGCGCGTTAGGAGATTTCTATATCACTATAAAACAGGGAAGTTATAGGAAGAACACGAGGTGCTGAAATATATCTATGTTCACTATTCACAACTTCTCGCTAAAAGATGTCGGAAATTTTTAAGTAAACGAATGATGAAATGCTTTACATTGAGGACTTGAATATTTATGAACACATAATGTATTGAAACGGTTTCCTATAAATAATACACTTCAATAAAGTTATATCTTTTACTACTAAATTATCTTACAAACATATATGGGTGATAAGCTATTTTATAAAATGCATACAAAACACATCGCTTTATTCTAAGACAATTTATATATTTCTAGGTTGCCGTAGAGTTTTTCATGTTTAAAAACTCACTACACTTCCCTATATATCTTGACATACGTTGACTACCTTCGGTGAGTATTCACGAACCCCTTTTTCTAACTATTTTAATCGCTTTGGGGTGGATGCATGAATTATTACTTGAACTCTTTGAACATTGTTTTGAACCCTTTGATTATTATGAACTCTTTTGACTTGTCTTGACCTTATAACTTGTTTTGTACTATTGAACTCAACTTGAACTTTTGAACTTAATGAATCGTATGTGCTATGACCTTAAGTCTCGCCATTTTTGGTGGAGCGTTCTTAACCCTAAGTCTCGTCTTATTGGTGGAGCGTTCTTGACCTAAAGTCTCGCCTTATTGGTGGAGCGTGCTAAGTCTCCCATGTTTGGAGCGTTCTTAATCGTATATAATAGTTGTATGATGTACTGTTCGTACATTCGCATTGTTCGTCACCTATTAGTAGTATGGATAGCGCTATTAGAGGTCGGCCAACCTCTCGTCCACTATGTTACGGGACGCATATTATTTAATTAGAGGCTTTGCATGGCATACATTATTATATAGGTGGTGCTTATATTGTGACTTATTATGACCGCGGGTGCTTGACTACAAGACATAATATTTTATAATGCCTTTGGCTGGTTTCTCATATTATATAAAACGTGTGTGCTCACCAACTATTTTCATAGTTGACCCGTTTTCTCTCATGCATTTCAGGTGATCGTCAGTAAGTTTTTCTTCATGGTCTATGCATAATGAAGTTTTCAAATGTTTCTACTGATCATTATGTATTACAAAGCTATCTTTTAGGAACTAAACTTTGTATCTTAAATTGCCAATGTCGGCTATAACAATGTTGTAATGATATACTTTTCCTTTAATGTAAATTATGGTAGTGTTCTATCTCTCTTTTGCGATGTATATTGATTATGTTGCACCTCGCGTTTCCGCCTTCGGCGGGGTGTGACAGATTGGTATCAGAGCTAGAGGTTATAGAGAATGCCGATTTTTCTAAAATTAAAATCGCAACTATAACCAGAATAAAGTTTTTCTTAAATACCAAAAATCATACGAGTCGACTAGTCCTAGCATTGCATTATTAATCCTCAAGTATGCATAGCCTGATCACCTATGTATAATTCAGGAAGAATCATGCGATGATGGGAGTAGTAGTCAAAGATCATGTCTGGTCGGGTCTAGAGAGTCTGGTCACCTGAAATTGCATTGGTCGGGTGGGTATGTATAACCTGTTTATATGTTTCAGTTTGTGTTACCGTACCTTATATATGCATTTATGTATATGATTTCTCTTTGCTAACTTACGCCTCGTTAGATTAAGCATGTCTTTGTTCTCTTCATATCCCGATCTCTATGTCACGACTGTCTTTGTAACTGTACGTCATCTTTCTTCGATCATATATCCCTTACTCAACCCAATGTTTTGGCTTATTATAGAACCATGGCCGCAATGAATGAAGGCCCGAATGACACTGCTGCTGGATTAGCAGACCTCCTCACTCAGATTGTTGCGCACATTGATGCTGGACGGACTAATAATGGAGCAGGTACCTTGAACAACGGTCAGGGATGCAGCTATAAGACTTTCATGACATGCAAGCCAATGGAATTTCATGGCAACGAGGGCGCCATTGGACTGCTATCATGGTTCGAGAATGTTGAGTCGAAACTTAGTATCACGAAATGTGCTGAAGGGGATAAGGTTGAATTCTCTGCGGGTCTACTCCAGAGTCGAGCATTGACTTGGTGGAACAACCAGCTACAGACCAGAGGAAGGGAAGCTGCAAATGGATTATCTTGGGAAGCGTTCAAGAAATTACTAACTGACGAGTACTGCAGAAAAGATGAAGTGCAGAAGCTGGAAGCAGAATTTTGGAACCACTTGAGGGTAGGAGTAGAAGTTGACAAGTACACAGCCCGTTTCCACGAGCTGACTAGGATGGTTCCTCATATGGTCTCCACTGTGGAAAAGCTGATTGATCGATATGTTTGGGGATTGATCCCTGAAATCAGGAGGGATGTCACTTCATCAAACCCAACCACTCTGCAAGCTGCTGTGGGCATGGCATACCGCTTGACAAATGATGTGATCAGGTCTGGTGGACTAACGAAAGGAAACGATGGAGGACGAAAGAGACAGGAAGATCAGCAAAGAAGCCGTGATCAAGACTAACAGGACAAGAGACAACGAGTAATGGGAAACTACGGAGCAACAACTCAAGGGCCCAGAAGATATGCCGGTCCACATCCTATGTGCACTCGATGTAACTACCACCACTCAGGAGACTGCCCAAGATGCACCAAATGCGGACAGTCGGGCCACTTCATGCGAAATTGCTCAAACAGGACTGTGAACCAAGGACCAAGGCCAGCATGTTACGAGTATGGAAGCTTGGATCATCTCAGGAATACCTGTCCAAAGTTGAAAAGAACTCCCAACCAAGGACAGAATCGTCCAAATCTGGCATTGGCAGTTGAAGGCCCTCAAGATCAGAACATTGAGATTCCCCCTGCACGTGGTAGAACTTACTTCCTAGGGAATCATTTAACCCCGCAGAACCATGACAACATACCAGGTACATTCTCTTGAACGACCTCCTCACTTCACTACCCCTTAATCTTGAGTGCATGACTTATTTCCATTTCTTACCAAGTTCACGACATTGATATAATCCGAGACCTAGCGTTTTCGACCTTAGTTGCCTCATCAAATTTGACCACGATCACATACATCTATAGAATGAACGAACTGAATCTCGAGGACGAGATTCCTTTTAAGGCTGGTAGACTCTAGCAACCCGTAATTTTCCATGTCAACATTTATTTCTAAACTCTAATTTATTACTTGGAAAGTTTTACAAGAACACTTTTTACGTATAACTTTTTAGTTAAATAAACGTGAAACTAGAATAACCCTCTTGTACACTACGACTTTATACTATATTTTGTCAACAACATCACTATACCTTGCTCCTACTCCGGTTCAAAAATTTTAACCTTTAAGATAATTCCTCTTATATACTTACGTTTATTAAGTTAATAAACGCTTTTCGCGATTTAAATGAACAATGTGCCCAACACTCCAAATTATAATTTTACACATATTAGAGTATTACAAAAATTCACTAAATATTTTATTTCACCCTTTGGTATTTACTTTATTATAAGTACATAAATGATACATAATTACTTTAACTTTATTCATTGCTAGACAATACATTTTAAATATACAATGCCTACTCAAAATACATTTATACAATATGTTTTTTTTTATTGCATACACTTTATTTTAATTTCCTAGTCTTTTACTACTACTCTTCAATCTATATACAAAATAAAACATATGCATTGAATTTTTGGATATTTAAGGACAAAACATTAAATGAAGCATGGTCTTCCCATGCTCCCTCTTTTTCCAGCCGAATGAAACACACCAACCACACCACTTTTGAAATTTTTTTACTAACCTCCATTATTCATTTGTACTAAATGTATATAAAAATAAAAATATCTACCTATCTTTCTAGATAAACATACAACTAGCTATAACATTTGAGACTTAGAAAATTTTTATGAAACTCTTTCTTTTCTTCTCTGTACATTCGACCAAGGGTGAAATCCAGAGGAAAATATTGTGGTTTACTCATTTGAGGGTATATAAGTGTTATTTGGGTTTATATATTACACTTTTGGTGATTTGGAAGATTACTTGGGTTATATTGTTATTGCTACTATATTAAGTCCATCTTATTCAAGTAAGCCTAAAACTATTTTATATCTTCACTTATGCATTTTATACTTGATCTATACTTTGTTTCATTCTAATATGTTTAAAACTCCATTTAAACTAAACATATAGCAAGATCACCCTATGTATATGTTTGTATTTTTATGTTTCAAACAAGTAAAAACATATTTGACATAATTATTTTCTTGGGAAAAATGTGAATATTCAAGTCCTAACTTATATTTGGTTGTCATGTACAAGTTAAGGTTTAAAATAGATAACATGTGATTTATAAATTTTGCTACACCTAGATTTATTTATTCTTGATGTTTTGGAATATTTACTAGGTTGCTTATATTGTTATGTCACTATAGAGATTATGGAAGAGTTGGAGGATATGTAGGATAGTCTTTGGGAGTTGTTTTGAGTAAGATCTAGTAGTTGTAAGTGTTAAAAAATGAGTTTTTGAAACATATACTTATGAGCTGTTCAAAAATCATCTCCACAGAAAAATGGGTTTTATAAATATAAAATTTGGTTAAAAATATAGAAACTAGACCTTGTAATGAAAATGTGAGCGTTGGAATGGTTAAAAACGGAATTATAACGAATAAGATACATTAGTTCTAAGATTAGCGATGAAAACTAAATTTTCTGAAGATACTCGTTGCTGTCAGGATTTTTCAAGGAACAAAACTGTGATTTAGATGATAACTAGACTAGCCGAGGCGTTGAAAATACGTTAGTATACTTGATTACCTTCGCGGGGATAGGTAGAACATAGAAAACGGACTAAAAACGAGCAAGTTATGGCCTTTTGAAAATCTAGACGAAACATGTAAATTTGACAGCTTTGTTGGTTTAATAAAAGCTGATGGAAATTTTAGAGATAGAATTTGAACACTTTAGAAGTAGAATTAGCTAATATAACAAACACAAAAATGGTAGAACATCATAAAATACTTGTTAGGCGCGTTAGGAGATTTCTATATCACTATAAAACAGGGAAGTTATAGGAAGAACACGAGGTGCTGAAATATATCTATGTTCACTATTCACAACTTCTTGCTAAAAGATGTCGGAAATTTTTAAGTAAACGAATGATGAAATGCTTTACATTGAGGACTTGAATATTTATGAACACATAATGTATTGAAACGGTTTCCTATAAATAATACACTTCAATAAAGTTATATCTTTTACTACTAAATTATCTTACAAACATATATGGGTGATAAGCTATTTTATAAAATGCATACAAAACACATCGCTTTATTCTAAGACAATTTATATATTTCTAGGTTGCCGTAGAGTTTTTCACGTTTAAAAACTCACTACACTTCCCTATATATCTTGACATACGTTGACTACCTTCGGTGAGTATTCACGAACCCCTTTTTCTAACTATTTTAATCGCTTTGGGGTGGATGCATGAATTATTACTTGAACTCTTTGAACATTGTTTTGAACCCTTTGATTATTATGAACTCTTTTGACTTGTCTTGACCTTATAACTTGTTTTGTACTATTGAACTCAACTTGAACTTTTGAACTTAATGAATCGTATGTGCTATGACCTTAAGTCTCGCCATTTTTGGTGGAGCGTTCTTAACCCTAAGTCTCGTCTTATTGGTGGAGCGTTCTTGACCTAAAGTCTCGCCTTATTGGTGGAGCGTGCTAAGTCTCCCATGTTTGGAGCGTTCTTAATTGTATATAATAGTTGTATGATGTACTGTTCGTACATTCGCATTGTTCGTCACCTATTAGTAGTATGGATAGCGCTATTAGAGGTCGGCCAACCTCTCGTCCACTATGTTACGGGACGCATATTATTTAATTAGGGGCTTTGCATGGCATACATTATTATATAGGTGGTGCTTATATTGTGACTAATTATGACCGCGGGTGCTTGACTACAAGACATAATACTTTATAATGCCTTTGGCTGGTTTCTCATATTATATAAAACGTGTGTGCTCACCAACTATTTTCATAGTTGACCCGTTTTCTCTCATGCATTTCAGGTGATCGTCAGTAAGTTTTTCTTCATGGTCTATGCATAATGAAGTTTTCAAATGTTTCTACTGATCATTATGTATTACAAAGCTATCTTTTGGGAACTAAACTTTGTATCTTAAATTGCCAATGTCGGCTATAACAATGTTGTAATGATATACTTTTCCTTTAATGTAAATTATGGTAGTGTTCTATCTCTCTTTTGCGATGTATATTGATTATGTTGCACCTCGCGTTTCCGTACCCGGCTAAAAATTATATCAATACCCAAACCCGCATCCAAACCCGCCAACCCGCCCCCAAACCCGACCCAACCGGTTCGGGTTTCGGTTTTCCCTGTCGGTTTCGGGTGCTTTTGCCATCCCTACTTTCGAAGTCACAAGTCCCCTCTTCAATCTTTATCATTCCAAGTTTCCTTTGAGCTTCATACTTCACTATCTTTTAAGATCACTATTGACTCGATAAAAGTTGTATGATTGAAGTTGTTTGTTACCAGTCAACTCTTACAATACAAAATGGTAGAATACATCAAAAAGATTTAAAGAAAACACTTGTACTGTCATAATATATCAATTCGACGTGAATCATAATACTTTAATCTCAGCATATCTAATTTATTGGGAAAATGATTTTTTTTTTCGGTCACGATATATCTCTAGCTAGTATCATCTTTTATATAATAAAATAAAACCCTATTGGGAATTTTGCATTTCAAAAAAATCAATTCATATCTGATTTAGTAATAATTTTATTAAAAAAAATTATTTTCTTATTAGTTAATATTTTATATTTATCCATAACACAAGTAGAAGATAAATACAAAAAATATAGATAAGATATTTAAAATAAAAGATTATTTATTTTATATTTATCTACAACACAAGTAGAAGATAAATACAAAAAATATAGATAAGATGCAATTAACAAATAGGATTAAAATTTTTAAATAATTATTTCAAAAAAAAAAAAAAAAAAAAAAAAAAAAAAAAAAAAAAAAAAAAAAACCCGCGCGCGCACGGGCATTATAACTAGTATTAATATACAAGAAATTCCACTTAAACACTAGTATTGTTTCCAGAAAATCATACGGTCACTATAGGCAAATCAACCAACCCAGGATCATCCAATTTGTGACAACCGACAAATTAGGGAGCCGTTTTGAAAACCCGCATTACTTTAAAAATTATGATTTTGGAATATTTGAAAAGTTTATCGTGACGAGATATTTTATGAACGTTGGAATGTGATTTTAATTGTACGTTATTTATGGGATTCGATTATTCATTTAAGGTTTGGTTTGATTCATTCGTGATGATTTATTTTTGAGATCATTATTTTGGCACTACATTGACTCCGGCACTAGGATAACCTAACAATTTTAATTATTTTAATATTGGTTCGGATATTTATATTTTTGGAACGTATCGCGAGGTTTTGACTATTTTGGAACGAGTTCGGTTTGAGAAAGTTGATTGGTTATTTAAGGTTTCGGGTTTGGTCCGTGTATTTACACCGGGCTACTTAACCCACTACACCCCTCACTATTATTATTATTGTTATTAAAAAGTTATTTTTTTTATAAGAGTGAATTACAAATCGTCCTTGTGGATCTGTAACAACACAACACACATCAACACCCTCACCAACATTATCACTCTCTCTCTCTTCTTTTAAAACACAACCATCGCCGCCCCTAAATCCCCCAATAGCACCACCACCGCCACCCTCACACCAAAACTAACACCACCATCTTAACCATCTTCTTCCGATCTATCTATTGGTATAAACCACGCGCGTTTTGGACCACCCTAACACCACATACGAATCAATATCACCACGTTATCACCACCCTTGTCATCTTTTCTTTTTGGGTTTTTGAAGAAATCGGGTTTTGGAGCTTTGTTGAAGGTGAGTGGCCACGAATCTTATTCGTGCGCCCCGATTCATACCCAAATCGTGGGTATATGGATGTTTTCTTGTTGGGTTTTGATGAAATCTTGATTAATAATGATGGGGAAATGATGTTTTGACATTAAAAATCCGTTTGGTATCTTGGGTTTTGGGTGTGACGCGAGTTTGATACTCGGTTTGTACTTTGGGTCGCGTTTGGTTTTGTTTGTTGGCTCGTATGGAGCATGGCCGAGACACAAGGTCTCGGTGAGACCCTTTCCTTGACTCGTTTGGGAGTCTAGGATGATTATTGGTCCGATACTACTTGGTTCTTGGTTTTGATTCTTGGTATTTGGAGTTTTGGATGAGTTGTGATTGTTTGGCTTTGTTGTTGTTGTCATGGTTTGTGGCCGACGACCCCATGGGTCCGTTTGGTTCGGCTTGGCTCGTTAGAGCAATGCCGAGACCTAAGGGTCTCGGGCGTGACCGTAATATGAGTACTTTGGTTTCATTTTGACCCGGGTTTGACTTGGTAAGTCGACCCGTGCGTATGGTATATATTGTTGTTGTTTATATTGTGTTATTATTATTGTTGTGGCATATTTTGGACCGAAGCTTTTGGATGGGTCGAGACACCTTGTGGTCTCGACTTGGTATACTAGTGATTTGGATTATGGAGATGTGTTGGCGAAAAGAGTATATGGGGACCGATTGTGAGACGGTCACTAGAATGACGGAGATAGGATTAGTCGGGTGCCGTAGTCGGACCCTCATGTTGTAGCACGTGGATATGGGATTGATTTGGACGGAGTTGATTCATTTATTTTGACTGGGTTATTATTTTTTGGACTTGGACTATGAGCCGAGAGTGATGACTCGGACATGTGACCAAATTCTATGACTCGATAAATATTTAAAAATCAAACATTAAAAGTAATACTCGTAATAATATTATTGATAATATAATCATTTATATACGTATATAGACGTGATAAGCGTATATATATATATATATATATATATATATATATATATATATATATATATATATATATATATATATATATATATATATATATATAATAAAACGATCACTAGTAAATGTTATAATAATATAATGATAATTGTTATACTATGCAAAAAGTGCAATAAATGTCAGAATATTATTATAAGTAAATAACTTGAAATAATGTCGAGAACTAATAAGTCGGGTGAGTAATAAATAAAAACATAATGATTTTTATAAATTTAGAAAAACTTATCGAGTTATATGAGTTGTGGTTACTTAAAGTTCAAGTGGGCTTTATATTGTGACTTTTGTGTTGTCACGGATATATGACGATTAATATAAACATTTTCTATAACAAGTGACTTATTTAATCGACGGATTAGATCGAGTTATTTGGCTATATAAAATGAGTATATTAATGGGCATCGTATCCCACGACGCCCATAGGTTGTGGTATATGTTTTAGGGTAATAAATTACTATGTATCTCGTGGAATTTGGCCAATTTGACGATATATATAGGGAATTTATTGGACTACAATATATACCAAATAGAATTCTTTGTGCTATGTGCTTTAGGTTCGGTATAATTTTGGAACGATACATTACGTAAATAAATATGGGAGATTACCAAATCGACGGATTTTATAAACTTCGAGGATTTATTTAAATAATATGTTGGGCTAATATTAGACCTATAGATGGTTTATTATTTCGTTCGTTGTGGCTTTTTGGTTTGAGTTGTGTCGACCCTTCACCCATATGGATACCAAACGTAGAATTTCAAATTAATATATGAAGATAATTCGAGAAATGGATATTTTTGGAAAGTAAAATGGAATACGTTCGGGAATGGGAATATTTGATTTTTGAGGAAATGATTTCTGAACGAGCTTGATATTGTTAGGAAGTGCCGAGTCTGTAGTTGCCGTTACGTGAGTTACTTGAGTTTGCTTACATCTTTCTTCTATCGATTTCTTTTGAGGATTTTCTGGACTTGAGGTGAGTCATAGCCCCACTTTTACTCTTGAACCTTGTTTTCAATACTTGGGGTGAGAAACGTGCAAATGTTTTATGTGGACTATTATCGCTTTGTTTATTTTAAAACTTGTTATGCTTATAGAACTAGGTAGGATTAAGCGAGGCCTAGTCCCGAACTAGGTAAGCTATTGATTTGGTTGTTGAGTGAGGCCTAGTCCCATACTAGGTAAGCTATTGGATTGATTAGGGAGCGAGGCCTAGACTAGAGCTAGGTAAGCTATTGATTTGATAGATTTGAGCTATAGCGTGCACCTATAGGATTGATTTGATTTGGTTGGATTATTTTGGTCGGATTGATTTCGGTTGGATGTTTGAGGCCTAGTCTAGCTAGCAAGCGTTTTGCGTATATGTCCACTATATTGAATTATGAATTTAAACCTATGATCTCACCAGCGAAAGCTGACTTTTAGCACGTTTTCTCAGGTAATTAAGTGATGCCCTTTGGATGCTTGGATTGGAGGCTTGGCAATGGCACCGGTTATGGATCTATTTTTCTAAAACTCTGATAAACTATTGTGGACCTATGTTTATTTCTTTTGGGCCTTACTTTGGATAATTCTTGGGATAAATGTAAACTTTAAAAACCCGTTTTGGTTGTGTTTTTCTTATGTTTACTTTATCTCGTTCTTTCATGACTTTGAATGGATACCAATCCCCGTAGCACCCCGAAAGCTTGTTGAGTCTTCCGTTGTATCAAATTTTAGGGGTGTTACAGATTGGTATCAGAGCCAAGGTTATAGAGAACTAGGTAAATAGACACCTAAACTATAACCGATTTTTATAGAAAACGATCCTCGACTCTTGCCAGCCAGCCCGCCAAGCCGAAGCATCATTATTATTATTGAGGAATATTGAGAAGATTATTAGATTTGGGGATTCTTGAGATGATTTGAGGATTTGAGGTTTATTGATTTAGTGATATGATGGCGTTTTAGGGAATTATATGCGTTTTGAGGAATTATATGGCTTAATTGTTTTACGAATGATTTTAGTAATGCGGTATTTTAAATTTTTCTTGATTATATATGATTGGGAATTATATGACGATTTTTGATATGGTATTTTGAGTTCGCGGTTTAGTTGTTTTGAAACACTTACACCTACCCTACGCCGTTGTCACACACTATGGCCTCCCATATGTTTGACGTTGTTGAGGATATTCTTACTGCACCTGTACACCCAGCACAGATCACCATGGCTCCTGATGATCCTTACAGGGTTGCCAAGCATTCAGCTACTGTGTCACCGACAGCTTCTACTTCAGCACCACCTGCTGCATCTACGCATGGACCCTCATCTTCTCTAGGGCTCCCTGGTACATCGAGGCAGCTTACTCTTCATCAGGCTTTGGCTCGTGTGGCTCCACGTTTTGCCCACCGAGCTACGGCACGTATGTCGGTACGCCCTACTTCACCACCTTTACAGTTGGATGCTCACTCTCTCCTGTCAGATGCACCACCTGCATCATTGCGTCGTCGTCCTAGATCACCTACCCCTTCACCACATGGTTCACCTGTTAGGAGACGACGATTGATGATGTACTCTTCCGATGAGGAGGAGGAGGAGTACGAGGGTGAGGATGAAGCTGATGACCCTCAGGAGGCTGAGCAGGGTGATGATGATGACCCTCAGGAGGAGGATGACCCTCAGGAGGAGGAGATGCCTGATGATGAAGATTTGTTAGTGCCGCCAGCTCAGGCTGAGGAGCCTGATTCACCTATACATCCGATTGAGCCTATTTCACCTGATCATCTATTTTTGTTTGAGTTGCCACCTGGTAGTCCCGTTGAGTCGGATGCACCTTCTGAGGTTTCTGCTGAGCATGCAGAGTTAGGTGAGACTGGTAGGATGTGGGCTCAGATTACTGCACAGGGCGAGAGGATCTCGCGGTTATCTGATCGACTTGAGAGGGTTATTGGAGAGTTTATAGCGGATCTGAGAGTTGATATGACTGTGGTTGTGGGCAGGACTACTGAGATGAGGAGAGTTTTGATGGAGGTTTACAGCGAGGTTTTATTACAGCTCGAGAGGCCGACCGCAAGTTATGGCAAAGAAATGCCGAGCTGGAGAAGGAGGTGGTTGACCTCAAGAGAGACAGCGACACCCATGGTGTGGAGTTGGGATCACTATGGAGAGAGCTTGAGGGCTTGAGGCAGGAGTTGAGGAACCTCCGCCAGCAGCGTGGCTAGATGTTTGGGTTATGTTACCTTGTTGCTTTCTACACCGAGGAGTGTTCGGTTAGAAAAGCTAGTTATCCTATTTTGATGTATTTTCCGTTGATTATTCGTCTCGTTTGGAACGATTATTATCTATTGTGTTTTTCGGTAGTTGGAACGATGTTGGATCTTTATTGTATGGTTGATGGTTATTATTATTATATGGTATTATGTGGATTTTGGATATTGTGGAAATTGAGTTCCTATTCGCCTTATTGATGTCTTATGGTGTATTGTTGATATTCTTTCCATGACTTGGCTTCGTTGAATTAATTCTTGTTGAGCATATGATAAGTTCTACTGGAGACTTATAAATCTTGTATTGTAACTTCAATCAATGGCCCCACGACGAAACCTTGTTAGAGCTACCAGAACTGGTCCTGCAACGACTACCCCTGGTCGTCGAGGACGTCGTCCTACTCGAAATGTTGAGACCCCTACTCCTGATAACCTGGACACTACAAACCGCAACAACAGGAATCAAAATGTTGATGTTCAGGGAGACAATGATCATGTTCCACTTAACGCACCTACTGTGGATCAAGCAATGATCAATCAACTTGTGGAGCAACGAGTTGCTGAGCTACTAGCTGAGTCAAATCATTCCAACAATTCTGCTGGAACATTTCCACCTGTTCGTGCTAATGGATGTAACTACAAGGAGTTTAAAATTTGTGGACCCATTGAGTTTGGTGGAACTGAAGGAGTGGCCTACTTGGTCAGGTGGATGGAGAAGACTGAGTCAGTGTTTAATGTCAGTGGTTGTGCGGAGAATGCGAAGGTAAAGTTTGCTTCTTTTACCTTCAAGGATGAAGCTTTAACTTGGTGGAACAATTACCGTAACTCGGTTGGGAGTGATGTGGCTTATGCTATGACTTGGGAGCAATTTAAGTCTTTGCTGATTCAGACTTACTGTCCAAGGAATGAGATTAAGAAGCTGGAGATTGAGTTCTGGAACCATAAGGTGAAAGGTACCGATATGGCAACTTACAATCGCCGTTATCGAGAGTTAGCCTTACTTTGTCCCGATATGGTTAGGACTGAGACTCAAAGGATTGAGAGGTATAACGATGGGTTGCCGGTAGCTACAAGGAACGATGTGATTTCTGCTAAGCCTGCAAACATTCATGAGGCTATCACTATTGCTCTACAATTGATGGACTCGTTGGCATTGGAAGAAGCTGAGAAAGACAAGAATGGAAAGAGGAAGAGGGATGATCACTCTAAGGGTAATGATCGTCGAAACAAGCGACAAACAACTACTAGAGCTTATGCTATGGGAGATGGAGACAAGAAGAACTACAATGGAGATGCACCCAAGTGTAACCGATGTTATAAGAATCATTATGGACGATGTACTGTGATGTGCAGAAATTGCTCTAAGATGGGACACATAGCTAAGGATTGTAGAGCTCGACCACTGGCTATGGTGCAAGCTACTCCTGAAACTATGAGTAAGGCAAATGTTACTTGTTATGGATGTGGAAAGAAGGGACATTATAGGAATGAGTGTAGGGAATCGTGGAACCGAGGAAATCAAGGATCGGGTGGTAATGGGTACAATAATGGAAACCGTGGAGCTGGAGGAAACCGTGGACGACAAGATAATGGGGACCAACGTGTGGAAGCTGGAGCTGCTCATGGAAGAGTGTATGCACTTGGGAACGAGAGAGGAGAAGATCCGAACGTCGTTACTGGTACGTTCCTTCTCAATAATCGTTATGCTTCCATACTATTTGATACTGGTGCCGATAAGAGTTTTGTGTCCACTAAGTTTGCACCCTTACTAGAGAAACCCCCGGTGGCCTTAGGAATTGGTTATGATGTAGAGTTAGCTAATGGGAACATAGAGAGGATTAGGACTATCATTCGAGGTTGCACGTTAAACTTTCTGAATCGTCCTTTCAACATAGATCTTCTACCCGTCACGTTAGGAAGTTTTGACGTCATTATTGGTATGGATTGGTTGTCGGAGTATCGTGCTCATATACTTTGCGATGAGAAGATCGTGCGTGTGCCTTACGGCAAGGAGATTCTGAACATACCAGGAGATAGAAAGGATTTGAGAGGCCCATCTAGATTAGCGGTCATATCTTGCACTAAATTGCCGAAGCTAATGGAAAAAAGGATGTTGCCTTTTCTTAGCTCAAATTTCTGAGAAAGGAGGGAAGGAGAAGAAGGAAAGGTGCATTAGAGATGTACCTATAGTTCGTGATTTTTCGGATGTGTTTCCCGATGAATTGTCGGGAATTCCGCCTACTAGACAAGTAGAGTTTCAGATTGAGTTGATACCTGGTGCTGCACCCGTGGCACGAGCGCCTTATCGTCTTGCACCTACTGAACTGGAAGAGTTGTCGAAGCAACTAGCGGAGTTAGCCAAAAAGGGATTTATAAGACCAAGTTCTTCGCCTTGGGGAGCCCCGGTCTTATTTGTGAAGAAGAAGGATGGATCGTTTCGTATGTGTATTGATTATCGAGAGTTGAACAAGTTAACGGTGAAGAATAGATACCCGTTACCGAGGATCGACGATTTGTTCGATCATCAGCTTTGAGTTCGCGAGGAAGATGTTCCGAAAACGGCTTTCAGAACCCGTTACGGGCATTACGAGTTTCAGGTGATGCCGTTTGGGTTGTCCACCGCACCGGCGGTATTCATGGACCTCATGAATCGGGTGTGTAAGCCTTACTTAGATAAATTCGTGATTGTGTTCATCGACGATATTCTAATTTATTCGAAGAGTGAAAAGGAGCATGAGGAGCATCTAAGACTTATCTTAGAATTGCTCAGGAAGGAGAAACTGTATGCCAAGTTTTCTAAATGTGAATTTTGGATTCCGACGGTACAATTTCTGGGTCATGTGATTGATAGACAAGGAGTTCATGTAGATCCTGCTAAGATTGAAGCAATTAAAGATTGGGCTGCACCTACGACCCCAACAGAAGTTCGTCAATTTTTGGGATTAGCCGGTTATTACCGAAAATTCATTGAGGGATTTTCGAAGATAGCAAAACCGCTGACCAAATTGACTCAAAAGAGTGTTAAATATGAATGGGGGGATAAAGAAGAGGAAGCATTTCAGTTACTTAAGGAGATGTTGTGTAGTGCTCCTATCTTAGCGTTACCTGAAGGTAACAAGGACTTTGTCGTCTATTGTGACGCTTCTCATAAAGGTTTGGGAGCTGTGTTAATGCAACGAGAGAAAGTGATAGCTTATGCTTCCTGACAGCTCAAGAAGCACGAGAAGAACTACACCACCCATGATTTGGAGTTAGGTGCTGTGGTTTTTGCTTTGAGGATATGGAGACATTACTTGTATGGAACCAAGTGTGTAGTGTTTACTGATCACAAAAGTCTGCAACACATTTTGAACCAAAAAGAGCTTAACATGAGACAGCGACGTTGGATTGAGTTGCTAAGCGATTATGATTGTGAAATTCGCTACCATCCTGGTAAAGCAAACGTCGTTGCTGATGCTTTTAGTCGAAAGGAGAGAATTCCACCGTTACGAGTTAGGTCATTAGGAATGACTATCGTATCGCCATTACCGTCTCAAATATTGGAAGCTCAAATGGAAGCGTTGAAAGCAGAAAATCGATCTGCTGAGAACATATTTGGGATGGCAGAAAATGAGAAGGGATTTGTTAAGCGTTCTGATGGAGTATTATGTTTTGGAGAGCGAAGTTGGGTACCATGGTATGGAGGAATTCGAGAATTGATTATGCACGAGTCGCATAAGTCAAGATACTCTATTCATCCTGGGTCTGACAAGATGTACCAGGATTTGAAAAAGTTATATTGGTGGCCAAATATGAAGGCAGATATAGCATTGTATGTTAGTAAGTGTTTGACTTACTCTATGGTTAAGGCAGAACATCAAAGACCGTCAGGATTATTGACGCAGCCAGAACTCCCGGTTTGGAAATGGGAGCGGCTTACGATGGACTTTATTACCAAATTACCAAAGACAGCTAGCGGTTGTGACGCTATCTGGGTAATTGTGGATCGATTGACTAAGTCTGCTCATTTCCTGGCGATTAGTGAAGATGATAGTGTTGACAAACTTGCGAGGTTGTATGTGAAGGAGATTGTTTCTCGGCATGGAGTTCCGATATCGATTATTTCTGACCGCGACAGCCACTTTACGTCAGCGTTGTGGCGATCACTTCAAACCGCTTTGGGGACGAGACTTGATATGAGTACTGCATATCACCCCCAAACTGATGGTCAAAGTGAGAGAACTATTCAGACTTTGGAGGATATGCTTCGTGCATTCATAATAGACTTTGGTAAAGGCTGGGAGAAATATCTACCCCTTGCGGAGTTCTCCTACAACAATAGCTACCACACAAGTCTTAAAGCTGCACCGTTTGAAGCTTTATATGGTCGTAAATGTCGTTCGCCTATTGGTTGGGCAGAAGTTGGAGATAGCCAACTCACAGGCCCTAAACTTATTTTGGAAACTACTGAGAAAGTAACACAAATTTGAGATCGATTGCAAGCAGCTAGAGATAGGCAGAAAAGTTACGCCGATCAGAGGCGTAAACCCCTAGAATTCTAGGTTGGAGACAAAGTGATGCTGAAAGTCTCGCCTTGGAAGGGTGTGATACGTTTTGGGAAACGTGGGAAACTTAATCCCCGCTACATTGGACCATTTCTTATTTTGGAAAGAATTGGGCCCGTGGCATATCGGTTGGAATTACCACCGGAATTGAATAAAGTTCATGATGTGTTTCATGTTAGCAATTTGAAGAAGTGTCTTTCGGAGGAAACGCCAGTTATACCAATTAAGGATATTCGTGTGGATGAGAGTTTGAATTTTGTGGAAGAGCTGATTGAGATATTGGATAGAGAGATTAAACGACTTAAGAGAAGTCGTATTCCGCTCATCAAAGTTCGTTGGAATTCGCGGCATGGACCGGAATTCACGTGGGAACGTGAGGATGAGTTTCGAAAGAGATATCCGAAGCTTTTTACTTCGTAGATGGTTTGTTCCGAGAGAAACCCGGGACGGGTTTCTTCTGAGGCTGGGAGGATGTGACAACTGGCAAATTAGGGAGCCGTTTTGAAAACCCGCATTACTTTAAAAATTATGATTTTGGAATATTTGAAAAATTTATCGTGACGAGATATTTTATGAACGTTGGAATGTGATTTTAATTGTACGTTATTTATGGGATTCGATTATTCATTTATGGTTTGGTTTGATTCATTCGTGATGATTTATTTTTGAGATCATTATTTTGGCACTACATTGACTCCGGCACTAGGATAACCTAACAATTTTAATTATTTTAATATTGGTTCGGATATTTATATTTTTGGAACGTATCGCGAGGTTTTGACTATTTTGGAACGAGTTCGGTTTGAGAAAGTTGATTGGTTATTTAAGGTTTCGGGTTTGGTCCGTGTATTTACACCGGGCTACTTAACCCACTACACCCCTCACTATTATTATTATTGTTATTAAAAAGTTATTTTTTTTTTATAAGAGTGAATTACAAATCGTCCTTGTCGATCTGTAACAACACAACACACATCAACACCCTCACCAATATTATCACTCTCTCTCTCTCTCTTCTTTTAAAACACAACCATCGCCGCCCCTAAATCCCCCAATAGCACCACCACCGCCACCCTCACACAAAAACTAACACCACCATCTTAACCATCTTCTTCCGATCTATCTATTGGTATAAACCACGCGCGTTTTGGACCACCCTAACACCACATACGAATCAATATCACCACGTTATCACTACCCTTGTCATCTTTTCTTTTTGGGTTTTTGAAGAAATCGGGTTTTGGAGCTTTGTTGAAGGTGAGCTGCCACGAATCTTATTCGTGCGCCCCGATTCATACCCAAATCGAGGGTATATGGATGTTTTCTTGTTGGATTTTGATGAAATCTTGATTAATAATGATGGGGAAATGATGTTTTGACATTAAAAATCCGTTTGGTATCTTGGGTTTTGGGTGTGACGCGAGTTTGATACTCAGTTTGTACTTTGGGTCGCGTTTGGTTTTGTTTGTTGGCTCGTATGGAGCATGGCCGAGACACAAGGTCTCGGTGAGACCCTTTCCTTGACTCGTTTGGGAGTCTAGGATGATTATTGGTCCGATACTACTTGGTTCTTGGTTTTGATTCTTGGTATTTGGAGTTTTGGATGAGTTGTGATTGTTTGGCTTTGTTGTTGTTGTCATGGTTTGTGGCCGACGACCCCATGGGTCCGTTTGGTTCGGCTTGGCTCGTTAGAGCAATGCCGAGACCTAAGGGTCTCGGGCGTGACCGTAATATGACTACTTTGGTTTCATTTTGACCCGGGTTTGACTTGGTAAGTCGACCCGTGCGTATGGTATATATAATGTTGTTGTTTATATTGTGTTATTATTATTGTTGTGGCATATTTTGGACCGAAGCTTTTGGATGGGTCGAGACACCTTGTGGTCTCGACTTGGTATACTTGTGATTTGGATTATGGAGATGTGTTGGCGAAAAGAATATATGGGGACCGATTGTGAGACGGTCACTAGAATGACGGAGATAGGATTAGTCGGGTGCCGTAGTCGGACCCTCATGTTGTAGCACGTGGATATGGGATTGATTTGGACGGAGTTGATTCATTTATTTTGACTTGGTTATTATTTTTTGGACTTGGACTATGAGCCGAGAGTGATGACTCGGACATGTGACCAAATTCTATGACTCGATAAATATTTAAAAATCAAACATTAAAAATAATACTCGTAATAATATTATTGATAATATAATCGTTTATATACGTATATAGACGTGATAAGCGTACATATATATATATATATATATATATATATATATATATATATATATATATATATATATATATATATATATATATATATATGGGAAAATGTTAGCTACATTACAAATGTAGCCAATTGGCTACATTGTAATGTAGCTATGTTTTCCCCTATATATATATATATATATATATATATATATATATATATATATATATATATATATATATATATATATATATATATATATAAATGCGTATATTAATAATAAAACGATCACGAGTAAATGTTATAATAATATAATGATAATTGTTATACTATGCAAATAGTGCAATAAATGTCGGAATATTATTATAAGTAAATAACTTGAAATAATGTCGAGAACTAATAAGTCGGGTGAGTAATAAATAAAAACATAATGATTTTTATAAATTTAGAAAAACTTATCGAGTTATATGAGTTGTGGTTACTTAAAGTTCAAGTGGGCTTTATATTGTGACTTTTGTGTTGTCACAGATATATGACGATTAATATAAACATTTTCTATAACAAGTGACTTATTTAATCGACGGATTAGATCGAGTTATTTGGCTATATAAAATGAGTATATTAATGGGCATCGTATCCCACGACGCCCATAGGTTGTGGTATATGTTTTAGGGTAATAAATTACTATGTATCTCGTGGAATTTGGCCGATTTGACGATATATATAGGGAATTTATTGGACTACAATATATACAAAATAGAATTCTTTGTGCTATGTGCTTTAGGTTGGGTATAATTTTGGAACGATACATTACGTAAATAAATATGGGAGATTACCAAATCGACGGATTTGATAAACTTCGATGATTTATTTAAATAATATGTTGGGCTAATATTAGACCTGTAGATGGTTTATTATTTCGTTCGTTGTGGCTTTTTGGTTTGAGTTGTGTCGACCCTTCACCCATATGGATACCAAACGTCGAATTTCAAATTAATATATGAAGATAATTCGAGAAATGGATATTTTTGGAAAGTAAAATGGAATACGTTCGGGAATGGGAATATTTGATTTTTGAGGAAATGATTTCTGAACGAGCTTGATATTGTTAGGAAGTGCCGAGTCTGTAGTTGCCGTTACGTGAGTTACTTGAGTTTGCTTACGTCTTTCTTCTATCGATTTCTTTTGAGGATTTTCTGGACTTGAGGTGAGTCATGGCCCCACTTTTACTCTTGAACCTTGTTTTCAATACTTGGTGTGAGAAACGTGTAAATGTTTTACGTGGACTATTATCGCTTTGTTTATTTTAAAACTTGCTATGCTTATAGAACTAGGTAGGATTAAGCGAGGCCTAGTCCCGAACTAGGTAAGCTATTGATTTGGTTGTTGAGCGAGGCCTAGTCCCGAACTAGGTAAGCTATTGGATTGATTTGGGAGCGAGGCCTAGACTAGAGCTAGGTAAGCTATTGATTTGATAGATTTGAGCTATAGCGTGCACCTATAGGATTGATTTGATTTGGTTGGATTATTTTGTTTGGATTATTTGGTTGGATTATTTTGGTCGGATTGATTTCGGTTGGATGTTTGAGGCCTAGTCTAGCTAGCAAGCGTTTTGCGTATATGTCCACTATATTGAATTATGAATTTAAACCTATGATCTCACCAGCGAAAGCTGACTTTTAGCACGTTTTCTCAGGTAATTAAGTGATGCCCTTTGGATGCTTGGATTGGAGGCTTGGCAATGGCACCGGTTATGGATCTATTTTTCTAAAACTCTGATAAACTATTGTGGACCTATGTTTATTTCTTTTGGGCCTTACTTTGGATAATTCTTGGGATAAATGTAAACTATAAAAACCCGTTTTGGTTGTGTTTTTCTTATGTTTATTTTATCTCGTTCTTTCATGACTTTGAATTGATACCAATCCCCGTAGCACCCCGAAAGCTTGTTGAGTCTTCCGCTGTATCAAATTTTAGGAGTGTTACACAATTCAACTGTACTTAAATGAACAATTTCACTGGAACCCCTTTTTACCCATTACCAAACCCGTGTGATCCACCCATCTTATCACCCTCTAATTGCTACGATGGCTAATGACTAACCTTCTCTTTCCCCCTCCCAATCTACATTCCAATCTCGATTGAGATCAAGTCCTCCGCCTGCAAAAAAAAAAAAAAAAAAAAAAAAAAAAAAAAAAAAAAAAAAAAAGCAATAACACAGTCACTAAGTTTAGCAACATTATCTCTGTAAGTAGACAAATGATCTACAAAAGTAACAAATATAAGTAAAAGCAGTAGAACTTAAATGAACAATTTCACTGGAAACCCTTTTTACCCATTACCAAACCCGTGTGATCCACCCATCTTACCACCTCTAATTGCTATGATGGCTAATGGCTAACCTTTTCTTTCCCCCCTCCTAATCTACATTACAATTTATATGCTAACAAGTTTTTCATACATATGATTTTGAAAACCGGACCTGACTAACGGGTTCAACCGAAATCTGGAGTCGCCATCGGTTCGACTAGCCAATAAAAGCCGTTCAAAAACGAAACGGAGATGACCAATCAAAACCGGTAAAAACGGGTGAAGTGGGTTGGACTATGATTATTTTTTCTCTGGTTAATCAGTTCATCATTGTTATTTTGTCGGCGCCTAAACTTTAATCACATGGTACCCGTCGCTGCAACGCGCGAGTACCCTACTAATTCTTTTTAATATATCTATAATTTTATATGTTTTAGTAAGAATGAAAACACGTGATATCAAGACACCATCTTGAAAGCCACTCCTCTCAACTACCCATCATGCCATCCCTCCTATCAACTATTTCTTCAGACTTGCAATAGGCGCTCAAGCCAACAATAATATAGGTTGTAGACTAGTCATAGTTGTACTATGTGTAACAGTAGTATTTTGATACTTTTTAAATGTATTGACTGTTGGATAAATGCTTGATAGTGTAATTTATTTTTATTAGCGTCTTATACCATATGCAATTGTGCATTTTGTTTTAACAAGTTTGCGTAGTGTAATCTGAGTAATAACATTATAATACGTAATATAAACACCTATAAGACAATTTGTGATTTACATAATGCAAATATAATAAGCTGTTCTTTAAGAATGTACATATTAATTTGACAACATACAGTCTAGAAATATTAATACAATTTACAACTTATAACAAAAAACACCCTGTGTGCTAAGAAAAATAGTTTTCTTGACCTGAAATATCCATTTACCATATACCATTCATTGATCACTTCATCCTCATCACTCAGTTCACACTATTACAATAACAACAAAATTTTCAGGTTATAACTTATAACCAAGTATTAAAGCTCAAAACCCATGTTACCTTCTCAATGTTCTCCATCATCACTCACTCCATTGACATTACAAACTTGAGCCTTTAATCTTATCAATCTTTAGATCTTTTAAGGGCGTGAATTTCATTAAGCGCAAATATTTTTTTTCATATTGGACCTGAAAATTAACAAACATGCTGGAAAATGCATGTAAAGGATATATACATACATCTACCCCAGCTGTTATGTTCAAGCATCAACAATCATGCATTGGCTAGCCGTCTTTTAGTTATTACTAAAAATCGTCCTTAAAACGCTCTAAGAAGGCAGAAGGGAAGTTCCTTTAATTCGAGCATATGGACTACAAGTCCACAACGACGCATTGCAACAACAACAAATAATCCATAACAAATATTTTATTGCTGTAGCCAGGTGAAAATTTTTACCTTTGTTTTATCATCTTCTTTCTTCTAATCGCATCATCATCTCCCCATAAACTGATCATATATAAGCCAAACAGAAACAAGTGAGGAATGAAATTTGCAATGACAAGCCATTCTGGTTCTTTTTTGGCATTTACATTCCCAAACTTAATCTAAAGTCAAGTCGCATCTTCAAATATAGCACTCCCCTTTGACATTTTCACAGAAACAATGTTGGAGTTTACAATGAAAAGACAACAAAAAAGGTATGAAATAAATGACTTCATGATTAGCAGTTCATAAACTCAATGATTCTCTGATTTAATTTGGTGATCAGGGGAGGAGAAAGTAAATTAACACTTGTTTTTCAAATCCTAAAAAATAATAATGTCTAATGGAGAAGAGTGGATGAATGTATAGACTAACCGCATCTTCTCCAGATATGACATGCTCCTTTTCAGTTCCAGCAGCTACAACTCCACCTTCACAAGCACTTGAGTTGGTTTCTTTATCTTTTGTGTGCTTATTTTTCTTGAAATTATAGGCAGGCAAACAATAAATTGATTCTGTTGTAGCTCCTCTATTTTGAGGAAGATCCTCTCTAAAACCCAAGACCGATATTACACAAGGAAGGCAGCAGCAGATAGTGGTGCACAAGATGAATGGCGTTGCATGTCCGATACAACTAAAAGTAAGAAACTCTATGCATAACATGACCCGAATTGACCTTTCTAGAAGACATGTATTGATTGGTACCTACCTATACAAGTTGGGAACATCAGAAGAAGAAGAATGGCCTCCAAAGATCCACACATTTCCAACCACAAACCAGACTGCAAAGAAGCAGTCCAATCCCATCTTCAAGTATTCAACAAATACCTTGGCCCTGCAAAACAAAAGACTTTTTTTTTTTTTTTTTTTTTTTTTTGGTAAACATGGGTTTCCAACTTGACATTGCGAGCCGACTAATCCCACGATCATAGTTTTAAAAATCGCGCCTAAGGCGCGCCTACTCCCTAAATCCCACGAGGCTCCAGCCTTTGGGATTTTTTTAGATCGAGGCTCACGACATGCATGAATCCCGTAAAAATCGCAGCGCTTTGGGGATTTTTGCGCTTTAGCGCCTTGGGGATTTGTGCTTCTAGAAGATGTAACGGGGTTTTGGCCTTTTTTTCTTAATAGTAAGATACAATTTGGGCTTACATGTTATATACATTTGGCCCTTTAAGTTATAAAGTATCTAATAACCCTAATATTTTAGAAAATAACTAAAACACACAATCAACAAAGAACTATGTTTTTTTGTAATCTAATGTCTAAGAATACTAGCTTATTAACAGATACAAATGTTGTTTCTTTAGTGTTAAGTGTTACCAAACAAACATAATTTTTTTGTTGTTGATAGTTGATAGTTTGATGCATGGTAATTTGTTAAATTTTATAAGTCATAAACTCATATATTGTAATGTATATTCAGGAATTTAGGGTAGTTCATGGATTTTGATATGTTGTCTGCTTAATATTTTGGGTTTAAATGTAATGTAATAACTATTAAGTGGAATTATGCATTGAATATTGATATTTTTGTGTTATTTAAGCTGCATAAGTTGTCACATATGTTATAAAAAAACCTAAATGTATAGTGCGCCTCATATTTATGAATCCCGCGCCTTCGTTTGCGCCTCGACTCGAGGCTCTTTGACCCCCTTTGCGCCTTAGTGCGCCTTGAGCCTTTCAGAACATTGCCCACGATGACTACCCTTTTTGAACAGATATGTTTTTTCGTCTATTAGTTATTTACATTTCTCAATAACAGCATAACTGTATAGAAAGATTAGCATATGCAAGTGTCCTGACTTGTACTAAGATCCAACTTTTCCAATTGCTTGACAATTACCCTATATAAATACTCCGTAAATCATAATTCCTCTCCGCCCTAAAGTAATATTGATGCCAATAAGGTCACCCTTTTGACACACTTAAAGGAAGGAATGACGTGTAAACACAATAGGGATATCTGGTACGTACATTGTAGTTGGGATGGTCCACATGGTTGAACATAAACTGGAAAGTCAGTGAGTGTCGACAAATTGAGCTTAACATAATCAGCTGAGCTGAAAATGTAATCTGTTGTGGTATCATGTGCCACTGTTGCTGAACAAAGGAAGTATATAAAATATAAACAATACTCGATCCCACTGGTGCATATAAGTAAAAGCAGTCGTTTCTATGCTATAATAATGTTGTGGGCCGGTCCTGCCCATTCAGAACTGAAGCCGTTTCGACCAATATACAGAAAGTTCTTTGTAGAAAATCAATGATGTAAGAAATAATGGATCTAATTTGATGGATTTGAATGACCATACACAGATTCAGGATGTCCAATCTGTCATGCTTACCTACTAATGCATGACGCTACACCCTGAACCACTAGCCATCCATCAAGTTTAAGAAGTCTATTCAAATTTGGTATAGGAAGGTGGTGTTGATTACCTCCATTCCAGAATTAACATTGACCCAAATGTGCGGGTTAAATGACATTGAGAGTGTCCATATTTGCTGAGCCTCTGGCTCAATACATGGAGTTGCCCCAGGATTCTCTTCATATGGAAGAAACACATAAACAATAAGAAGCTTATAACAGAACATAACTAAAATTTTGAGCTGTGCTATGATCAACTAGACACAATGTAGAGATAGATAGATATAAAAATACAGGAAATTCCACTTAAACAGTAGTATTGTTTCCAGAAAATCATACGGTCACTATAGGCAAATCAACCAACCCAGGATCATCCAATTCAACTGTACTTAAATGGACAATTTCACTGGAACCCCTTTTTACCCGTTAACAAACCCGTCCGTACTTAAATGAACAATTTCACTGGAACCCCTTTTTATCCATTACCAAACCCGTGTGATCCACCCATCTTATCACCTGTAATTGCTATGATGGCTAATGACTAACCTTCTCTTCCCCCCCCCCCCCCACCAATCTACATTCCAAACTCTATTGAGATCAAGTCCTCCGCCTGCAAAAAAAAAAAAAAAAAAAAAAAAAAAAAAGCAATAACACAGTCACTAAATTTAGCAACATTATCTCTGTAAGTAGACAAATGATCCACAAAAGTAACAAATATAAGTAAAAGCAGCAGAACCTATTGCTTGCTTCACGAATTTCAATTCTCCGGCTTCAAATTTATTGCGACAACACATCAACATTTTAAAGAACATCAAGCATGAATACTTTAGATACACCACATTGATGATAGAGCACAAATACAAGTGCGATGAGATCTTTTAAAATCAAAGTCTGACTTGTTATAAACAATCAAAGTCAGACAAAGATCAAAAGTAATTGGAAACATCAAAATAAACTGTTGCCAACCAAAACTGGACCATTGTGTTCAGAGACAAAGGTTACCCAATGTTGACTCTAGTTTAAGATGCGGGTTTAACCCATGTAACTGGCTGAAGGGCAGCAATACAGTTGATAAAAAAATGTTTGGATGCTAAGACTTAATGACTACTTCAAAGAAAAACATGGTAAGACAATGTAAACTAATGCACAGCATTACAATTAACATGGCAAAAACAATACAAAAGGCACACCCAAAAGTGGACTCTAGGTACGGCCCCAGACAATGTCATCAATAAAGGGTCATTTTCACCATCAAATAGTATTTAGATATATTGATTAAAAACAAGCAAAAAAAAAAAAAAAAAAAAATCTCACTAGTTAGAGGCCATTTACTTATTTTGCATGTTAATCCTTAGATAGATTGGCGCACAAATCCCAGACAGTGTCTAGTAATAGAATAATTTTACCTTAACAAAGTATATAGAGATGATAAAAGGCATCCAATAAGAAGACCATCAGGTTAGGAGTGCACCGACCTCATGAAAGAAGGGTGATGTTGCAGGTTGTAGGGCACATGCGTGATGATGAAAAGCCATGGTCGCATATTGACAAAGATCATAAGCTCAGGTTTGATTGACTAAAAAGGGGGGATTCACACACATAACAGCAACTAAACACGCACACGCAGGTATATATGTGGTGGATATCATGCCCGGCAAGGTATTTTAGGTTTGGTGAGTATCCGTGAATTGCATGAAATGAAAAAAATTATATATAATTGCATGAAATGAGAAAGTTTGCTAATGTTAGAGATGACAATGACAAGAGGAAAGGTAAAAAATTATATATAATTGCATGAAAAAATTATATATAATTGCATGAAATTATATAATTCATGCTGCTTTCTTTTTTTTCTTCTTGTCCATCTTCTTGGCCGTCTTCTTGTTCTTCTCCTTGTCATCATCATCATCAGACTTGTTGTTGAGTTTCTTCTTCTTGTTTTCGGGTTCTTCTTCTTCATAATCAGAATCAAGAAATTTATATGCATTACTATCAATTTTCTCAGCACTTGTCGATTGCATTAAATTACGCATAAATTCGCTGCTTTTCATATAACTTTCCCCTTTCTTTTTTTTCTCTGCTTTATCTGCTCTAAAAGCCCTTATAGCAAAGTGACGCCTGAGTTCCAACGGCGTCGTAGTCCTCCTACTAGAGGTGGCCAAAACCCGGATCGGACAAAAACCGGATCCGGTTCCAATCCGGCTCCGGTTCATCGTCAAAGTCAAAGATCCGGTTCCGGTTCCAAACCGGATCGGATATTTTCGGATCCGCCCTATAAAATACCCGGACCGGTAGCACCGGTTCCGGTTCCGGTTCGGTTCCAAACCGGATCGGATCCTAATATCCGGTCGAACCGGTTCCCAAGAACTTGATGCATGTGATTTGAATAAAGACCTAGAAGTTCTTTCAATCGGTGATCAAATGGTTTCTTGTGAGGGGGGAATCACTTTGAGGCGCTGTACCATGATGCAGATATAAATTTATTTGATGATCCATTCATTGTTGTTGATGCTATTGCCGGAAGCCATCTTTTCGAGATGAGGCAATCCCTTATGTATAGTCTTCAATTTCCCATGCTTACTAGTGTTTCTTGTTTTATACTTTGGTCTTTTGATTCAATTTCCCATGCTTACTACTGTTTTTGGCATTTGTTCAATTTCCCATGCAGGTAAAGAAAAAGTATTACAGGTAAGGAAAAGTATTACTCGATAATGGCTACTAGCAGTTGGATCCGGTTCGGAACCGGTTCCCAAGAACCGGATCTCGAACCGGTGTGGAAAAATCCGGTTTTGAACCGGTTCTAGGGGTAGAAAACTCGAACCGGGTAGGAACATGCGGATTCTCTAGGAACCGGGACCGGTTCTTCCAAGAACCGGATTTGACCGGTTTCGGTTTCGGATTTTTTTTCGGTTCTGGTTCTGGAACCGGTTTGGATGGCCACCCCTACCTCCTACACGTAAATTTTTTTTCTTCCTCCGCCATCGCTTTTAGGGTTTTCGTTTGCTTTGCTTTGCTTTGCTTTTGGGGATCTTCTTGTTGTGTTTCTTTCTCTCAGATCCCTATTTATTTTCTTCTTTATTTACTTTTTACCATTTTTTTATTCTTTTCTTTTATTATTTACTATAATTTTTTTTTTAATTAAAACTCATTTTTTTCCCTTTGTGCACTATTTTGCTTCATATAATATATATCACTTGTGATATAACACTCATTTGTACACTCAACATGTTGTTTTGCATTTATCTTAGTCATTTTATTTGTACTTTGTGTTCAAAACATTCGACTAAACAAAGGGCTAGTGATAGTCTCATATCTATTCTCTAACTTAAAAAATTTTCATTCCTACATTTGACTAAAGATGTTTTACATCGATTATCTTTGTCTCCCGTTAAGATTGCACTTTAAACAAGAAATAATTAGGATTTTTCTTGACAAACCTAGATTACTTGCATATATGTGATTAATATTAGTAAACAACAACTTGCTCTTTTGTAATGTGATTAAATGTCTTTATGCCTTCGTAATTGCTCAATGCCCTCTTGCTTGATTATTGAATGCATGTTCATTAGAAAGATCTTGCTTTAAATTAGCTTTTCTAATGTCATACTTCTTGATATATGTCCATGATACATGCTCTTATGTGCTAGATGTCAACATGTTTTACTTTATGCATGTTTTCATAGTAATCATGTTTTGTATGCATCTATTTACATGACTTACGTGTTACTTGTGAACCTAAACTATGTTGGACTATGTATGCCTATTAGGGCTGAGCAAAACCGACCGAAACCGATTAGCCCGACAAACCGACCGAACCGAATTAGGCACGAAACCGAACCAACAAAATACGGGATGGGATTCGGTTACAATATATTGCATGTGTCGGTATCGCGTCGAGTCGGTATAAAAACCGACAAAATCCCGTTTGAACCCGACAGCCCGACAAAATACATGCTCTTCTATATTGTTATCTTTTCATTTGACTTGACCTAACTCACACCTACACCTCAATTACTCTGCCTCCTTCCTTATCCCTCCCAACTTGGATATCATCTCCATCAAAAATCTTCCTTATCCCTCCCTTTATATTGTTATAAAAAATCTTCCATCTTTATTCATCTCCATCAACAATTTCATTGGATCTCATCTTCTATCAAGAATCCCTCCCAACTTGGACCACAAGAGTTCAACTTCAAGATCATATACATGGTCTCAGGTAGGTTTTTACGTGTTTGTGTTTTAATTGAACAAACCTAGGAAGGGAAAATAACATAATTGTTATCTTTCTTCTCCTATCAGTTTCAGATATTAATATGAAGCATGTCTTCTTAACAAGGATCTGTGATGATACAAGTTCCACTAAAAAAATCTATTTAAGATATAAAGTGGAACGAGTTTGAGATTTATTCTTGTAGTCGTTTGATAGTGTCTTGTTTGATTCGATTCTTGATTGTTTGGAGATGGGATTGAAGGTGATGTGTTAGGATAGAATTGGATTTGTAGTTTTTGGTTTGGATTTGGATATCAATTAGGATAAAATTGGATTTGGAGATGGGTGAAGGTGATGTATCGGGACAATATTGCAAATACCGAAACCCGGCTTGATATAACCGAATTAAACCGAACCGACCCGACTATTAATCGGTTCGGGAGTCGGTATGGGTTTTTCCTTTGTTTCGGTATCGGGATTTGGCGGGACGGGTCGGGATCCAGCCCGATGCTCAGCCCTAATGCCTATCATGATAACCTCTTAGATGTCATACAGTCTTGCTTGCTAATTATATCCTTGATTATTATGTGATGCATGCTTAAATGACTTACATGCTTAAATCTTTGATTATTATCCAACTAGGCTTATTCCTCGTCACACTAAATCATAATCTAGTGTCACAATCTCGACTTCTTCCAAATAATCCACTCTTTTGTCTATGAAATATTACTCACACACTTCTCTACATTCTTCCTACACTTCTCCTCCAATCATTTGTAAATTATCCCAACAAATCATTATATACACTTTTCATATAATCCCAACATTTCTATAAACATTCTTTACCAAATCCCTAAATCATTCTTAATCATTATTGTCCAATTCTTTTCTTTCTTAATGGCAATATGATTCTAACATGATCAATCATTCGATTACTCCTATCCTTTCATCTGGGAAAAACAGAGAAAACTGAAGAGTGATGAGTGGCTTTTTACTCATCATTTTATACCCGAAAAACCCATAAAAACGACCAAAAATACCCAAATACATCATATTATATTGCAAATATCCTTGGATTGTGTTTTTATGTGTTTTAGGTACAAAATGATTGAAAATAAGGCAAAAGTGGACAAAACCGAGCTTGGATGGAAAAGAGCAAAAACGAACATTACCGGATCGACTCGACATTATTTGAGCATTTAATGAAGAAACGACAAAGTCAAAGTCAATCCCGGGAGGTGACATGGCGGTGAGCATGGAAAACCAAACCCTTAACCAAAAATTTCCAAACCCGAAAACACCAAAAACCTAACCCAAAAATCAAAATTACCATTTTATCCCAAACCCCAATTTCAAAACCAATCCTAAAAACAATTTTCAAAATAAATCCTAAAAACATTTTGTTAAAGCCTTTCTATTTAAATTAAAATTATTTAGTTAAAATTTCTTTTGTTAATTTTTAGTTAATATTAAATAATTAAATAAATAAGTAAATAATTAAAAAAAAAAAAAAAAAAAAAAAAAAAAAAAAAAAAACTACAAAACTATTTTTTTACAAAGACTTTTATTATCACTAAAGCCCTTTCTTTTTACTAAACCTTTCTTTTTACAAAATTAAAACTTACTTATAAAACCTTTTTACTAAATCCTATAATCCAATCCAAAAATCCTAAAACCCATTTAACACCCACCAGCCCAAACCCACAAAAAACCCAATACTCGTTTTTATTAAAACATGAAATGTCAAAGGGTCAATTTCAAAAGGGTCTAATAAAAATCACTAAGGGTCAAGTCAATTTCAAGGTTCACCACAAAACACCCAAAACCTTTTCCCCCTGTCAACCTTATCAGTCAAACAAACACCCTTTACTCTTTTACCCGCCAAAAACCCATTACCCTCCCCTGTCCCTCTCAAGCTTTTCCAACTCAGCTCCACAACCAGACAATGCAAGATCACATGTCCCATCTCTCCCCCTCCACCTCATCAATCCAAGGTGCTTAATTTTGATCAAACGGCCAAAAAATAAGGCTTTGGGACCAAGACAAAATCAATGGCTATGGTGAATTGATAGAAAGCACAAGTGAAAGCCAAGACTTATTTCTCTTACAGAAGAAACACAAAAGAAGAGGACAAAGCATTAGAAAACCCTTCTAGTACTATAAATAGGACATTTGTAGCCATTGTATAAGGCAGTTAGGTGATTAAGTTAGTGATCAGTGCTAAACAGTCAGATAATATTAACCAAGTTTAAATGGTCAACAGGTCAAAAACAGCTTAGACTAATGCTCCATGGAGTACAAGGTATCTGCGGGTCGTTAATCCCAACGAGGTATGAAATCTGTAATAAAACGGAATTTGGGAACGGGTGATTATGAACAGGAATAGGTGAGAATGGCTTATGTTACTAATTTAAATAATGAACAGTTTAAACAATACACTTAAACAGTTATGTGAACTAAAAATGTTTACAACTTAAAAACTTGCGTCTACGTACGGGGAAAAAGGTAAGTTTTAATGAAAATTAAACTACATGGGGTAAAAATGAAAATTCTTCAAACTTAAACTTAAAAGAAAATTTAAAATGAAAAGAAAATTATTTTTTAGATTATTTTATTATTTAATATTAATTATTTAAATAAAAACTATTTATCTATTTAATTAAAACTAATTTAAATTAAACTAAAAATGATAAATACTACAAATTAAACTAAAAACTTATAAAAATAATTTCTAAAACTTAAAAAGAACTTGAAGAAAGTATAAAAAATTAAAAATAACTATTATTGCCTTTTTATGATTTTCTTTTAATTAATTACTAACTATATTAACTAAACTATTTAAATTATTTTAAATTAATAATAATACTAGAATTACTTAGAAAATTATGGAAAAAATTATAAAACTAATTAACCATCACAGGAATCCTAAAAAATTATAAAAACTTTATTTTATGTATTTTTAAACTAGTTTACTAATTATTAAATTAGATATTAATTAATTATTAATAAAACTATTTAAATTGTAAAAACTAGTAGATGAACAGTAAAAATTCTAGAAAAATTACTAAAATTATATTATGACTTATAAATGCTAGGAAAAATATAAAATCTAGGTGTTGCTTTATAAAAACTAATTATGCTATATAAAACTTAATTATTGATTAATAATTAATAAAAATATTTTTAATTCTAATAAATACTAAATGAAATTATAAAAATCTAATAAAATCACTAAAAATAATTTAATATAAGAGGAAATTAATAAAAATAAAAAAACACAACATACTTAATAAAAATCTAAAAATGAAAATTAAAATTATATTATATTAAATAGAAACTATCACTTACTATTATATTGTTTTTTCTTGATTTTTATTTTACAAAACTATATTGTACCTAAAAATAGACAACTTTTGTAAAAACAATTATTTTATAACTTAATATTAAGCACTGTGAAAAGCAATAAGCTCCACAGTTGACTTTGGTTGACCAAAGTAGCAAATAAGCTCAACTGAGCTTGTGTGGGACCCACTATGAATTATTCTGATTCTAATAAGTATGTTGGACTATTTTAAGCAAGAATAAGCAATATATGACCACTGAATAAGCCAATAAGCTGAATAAGCAATTGGCAAAAACCAAAAGCAAATCAGAAATGGGACAAAGTTGAGGGTCAAATTTAGGTGGGGTCCACAGGGTTTCAGGTCAAACTAGTGGTCAACTTGGGAAGCCTAGTATGAGGGGGTTCAAAGGTACAAGGTTTGACAAGTGGGGCCCACTGAGGTGGCTTCAAATCACCACCAAAGTGGTGGTGGTAGGGTGATATCTGCTGGTGCAGGGGAGATATTCTCCCTGCAGTTGTGTTTGGGGGTGTGTGGGACCCACACAGAAAATCACAAAAATAAACTAAAGAGTGGATTACAAAGTTGAGGTGGGGAACTAAGATCCCAAGAAGTTTCAGAACCTCAAACCAAATACAAAATTTATAATAATTCCCACAACTTTTGGATTTCTGACAAAGAACACAATTTTGACTTTTGATGAATAACTTGTGGTTTGACTTTGATGAGATTTAAAGTACTCCTAGTGACTGATTATGTAGTTATAAGTTGAAATAAACCTGATTTAAGCTTTCCTAACTTCTAATAAACTAATTTGCAAGATTATGACCCTTAAATCACTAACTGTTAACTAAAATAGAGGTTTAAAGGAGATTATGACTTTTTGACAAATAACTACTGACTTTTATGACTTTGATGGACTAATATTACCTAATAAGACTTGTTACAACTAAAAACAACAACAACAACTCACTAGAAACTAGTGAAGACAGCAAATCCAAACACCCCTTCTTGTGGGTTGATTTTTGATTTTTTAAGGATGTCACTGAGTTAAACCATAATACTAGTACACTAAGTCATATTATGATGAAATGAACTGATTTAAGCATAAGTACCCAGATTATAACAACTAATCTACACAAATCAAGACTGAGCAATTTTGACAGTGAAAAGTGATATCTAAGCAACTTTTAATTTCAACAAACAAGACAACTATATTCTGCTAATTCATGATCAATTAACACAAATAGAGCTTAGAAAAACAGATATAAACAACTGTAACCAACTTTTATAGTAAATAAGAAAAATGGATCAAAGGTCTTACAAATGAGTGATCCAACTGAAATATGATGAAACAAGGAACAAAATCACTTCTTAAACCTCCCATGAGGTACTACAACCCAGGGCAATCCTGTATAAACCCTGCTCCATCTTCTTTGATCTTCTCTTTGAATTTTTTTTTATTTTATTTTTCTTTATATTTTTTTTATATTTTTCTGTTTTAGTAAGATTAATGATTTTACTTTTCTAATAGTTTACACTAATTGGTATAAGGACTTATATGAGATTATAAGCCTTATAACAACATTGTATAACAACTATTTGAGTACACATGAAAATTTGAAAATTCAAAAACTGCATAAGCTACAAATGAACATGAAACTGAGATTAAAGCTTGAATTAAGTTTATTACAACTCTGAATCACTAGTACAAAGTTTAGAAACTTGAAATTGAACTGTAATTAATAAACTAAAAATTTAACGACATACATTAATTAAAATTAAAAACTACACACTTGATACTCTGCTTCTCCTTGCTTTTATAGACTTCCCACTTTATCCAGGTGTCTTGCTGAGCATTTCCCACCATATTTTAGGCCATTGGATTGCCTGACTTCATCACAGCCATTCAAATTGACTTTTGGCGCCAAAAGTCTAATTGGTTACTTGTAGCTGATTTTGTGCATTAAATGCACTTTGGTTGTGTGTGTGATGTGGAGGAGACAATTTGGGGAGTAGGGCTAAGCTAGGAAGTGTGGGTGTAAGAGGTTGCAGGTTGTAGGTGGTGGCAGAGGTAGTGGGTATGATATGTGTCCTCCCCTGGTGCAAAACCAGGGGAAAGGGTTTGGTTTAGAAGGTGACAGGTAAGGGATGATGTGGAGTAGGAGGTGGTTATGGTGTGAAGGTGGCAATGGTGAAGAATGGAGTAGCAGAGGTGGGAGGTTGAAGAAGGTGGAGGTGGAGGTCAACGCGGGTCAAAGACCCGTATTATATTAAAAAGGTGAGTGGGCTTTGTATTTTGGGCTTGGGAGGGGTAATGGACCAGGCTTTCATTTATTTTGGATTTGGAAATGGATTGTTTTTATTTTCATTTGGATCCGTTTGGTTTTATAAGGAAATAAGCCCAAGGACTTAATTTGCAAATTCTGAATTTCCGGGGACTAAACCTGTACCTGTTCCAAAGTTAATCAAAAAGGACCTTTCTTGCCATGTAAAAATATTATAAGGACCTTTTTATATTTTTCTAAATTTAAAATAACCGGGGACCATTTTTGCCAAAATTGCAAAGTATAGGGACTTGTTTTGTAATTTCTTTGAATTTATCATCTAGGGGTAAAATTTGTCAATTTGTTAATTACCAAGGACCCTTTGATGATAAAATTCCATTTTTGAACACTGGGGGTATTTTCTGTCAATATTGAAACTGCAGGGACTTGTTTTGCCAATTTTGATATCTTGAACTTCCAAGGGTAAAAATTGTTATTTCATGATTCCTGAGGACTGTTATTGACTTTTCTTTAAAATAAATCATCCAGGGACCATTTCTGACATTTTTTGAAAGTTCAGGGACTGATTTTGACAATTTGGTAAACTTTGGCCGTTTTTCCCTGTTTTCAATTCTTTTATGTTTGAAACATATAAAAACACCTTCTAAGGATATTTGTAATATTTCGTGGTGTTTCTGAGTGTTTTTACATGTTTTTGTTGTTCAGATTTGACAGAAATGGTGAGTTTTTATGAACTCATCAATTCCCTACACTTAACTATTGCTAGTCCCTAGCAATCTGGCATCCACTAAAAACCCATTTTTGAAAATTTAATGGATTTTTGAAATCTCTTTACCAGACAGCGATTACTTCTGGAGTAGCCAGGTGTGAAAACTATGGTACACCTGATAACCGTGTGATTTTGAGCAAACCACCAACTGTCAACGGATTTGATTAGTCTTTACCAAAAGCCGTTTGCTTCTGGACTAGCCAACTCTTGATGGAATAGTCAACATCTTGGTGAGCTGATTACCAATTATGGTTTTTCACTGCCTTTACCACAAGCCATAATCTTGCGGGCTAGCCAACTCATTTACTTTATGGGATATGGGGAGTTGAGGAACCATACAATTTTTGGCAAATTGCAAGCCATAAACGGATTTGAGTTATCTTTACCAAGAGCCGTTTGCTCCTGGATTAGCCAGTCCTTTTGTGGATTAGACATGGTGGACTAATAACCATTTGTTGTGTTAATGCCAAGTACTTCATTAAGTGAAAATTTTGAATTTTTTTTTTTTTTTAATTTTTGGCAAAAACGGGGGTACTAGATGTATAATGTGATTAAATTCGCTAGAATTCCCCCCCCCCCCTACACTTAGAAATGAATATTGTCCTCAATATTCAAAGTCCCGGCTATTATGCCGACTCTTTGAACGTAAAAAGGCAATATCACAAGCTAAATGTAGGAACAACTTTTATTTTATTTTTGAATTTTTTCATTTTTATTTTATGTACTTTATTTACAGTAGGGCAACTCCCCTACACTTGGGTGGTAGAACAGAGAAAGAAGTCAGAAACATGGGTGAGAACCCATGTGATGCTAATGTTTTTGTTTATCGAGTCACTAGCTTGACTCGACCCCGTATTAATTAGTCCGTGGGGAAAGTTTGGAGATATGGGACAACCACTTGTGGTATGTCCCCTCAAAAGTAGTGTTTCAAACGGTGTCCATTTACTTTAAAATTTGGACCGTCGGGTTGCAATAACTCAACAGTTCCGTATGGGTATACTTTTGCTACAGTAAATGGTCCAGACCAACGGGTTTTTAGCTTGCCCGAGAAAATTTTCAATCTTGAATTGAAAAGAAGAACTCTGTCACCAACGTTGAAAACGCGGTTCTTTATTTTAGAGTCATGTATCTTCTTAGTCTTTTCTTTATAGATTAAGGAATTCTCGTAAGCTTGATCACGTAGTTCATTTAGCTCATTTAGTTGAACCTTGCGGTGATCACCCGCTGTCTGAATGTCAAAGTTTGCATGTTTCAAAGCCCAATAGGCTTTGCGCTTTAATTCGATCGGAAGATGACATGTCTTTCCGTACACCAACTTGTATGGAGTACACCCAATGGGTGTTTTATTAGCTGTACGAAAAGCCCAGAGTGCGTCGTCCAATTTGTCCGACCAAGAGGCACGGTTTTCACCAACCGTCCTCTCCAGAATTCTCTTAATGCCCCTATTTGAGACCTCCACCTGCCCACTAGTTTGGGGGTGATATGCAGTAGAAAGACGGTGAGTTACACCATATTTCAGCATCACTCTTGCAAATTGATCATTGCAAAAGTGTGTACCACGATCACTGATAATGGAACGAGGAGTCCCGAATCGAGCAAATAGAGATTTCAGAAATTTTACAACAACTCGGGCGTCATTAGTGGGTAAAGCTTTCGCCTCAACCCATTTAGACAAATAGTCTACAGCCACGAGTATATACTTGTTCCCTCGTGAAGACGGGAACGGGCCCATGAAGTCAATGCCCCAGATATCAAATATTTCACAGACTTGGATGATGTTTTGAGGCATTTCATCCTTCTTAGAAACATTCCCGTGATGTTGACAAGCATCACAAGTTTTGACAAGTTCTTGGGCATCTTTATAGATGGTGGGCCAATAGAAGCCATAATCAAACACCTTTTTGGCGGTGTAGTTTGAGCTGTGATGTCCCCCAGTGGGTCCATCATGACAGGCTTTGAGGATTTCCATGGCTTCAGTACCATGGACACACCGTCGGATGACTTGATCCGCTCATATCTTAAAGAGGTAGGGGTCGTCCCAGAAATAGTGTTTGACGTCTTTGAAGAATTTTTTCTTCTGTTGGGACGACATCCCTTTCACTACAAAATTACCCACATGGTAATTTGCAAAATCTGCAAACCATGGGGTAGAGGTATCATCCCGACTAGAGATTAAGTTTAGTGTCTCCAGAGGAAAGGTTTCATTAATTTCCTTTCTCTCGAGATCATCCTGATGAGGATTCTCTAGACGGGATAAGTGATCAGCCGCAAGGTTTTCTGCTCCTTTCTTATCACGTATGATAATGTCAAATTCTTGAAGGAGTAGAACCCAACGGAGCAACCTTGGTTTAGCATCCTGTTTAGCAAACAGGTATTTCAAGGCTGAGTGGTCCGTATACACCACGCATTTTGTTAGGATTAAGTAAGACCTAAATTTCTCAAAGGCGTATACCACAGCTAATAGTTCTTTTTCTGTGGTGGTATAACGTGTTTGAGCTTCAGTCATGGTCTTACTAGCGTAGTGTATCGGCTGAAAGTGTTTACTTAAACGTTGCCCCAAGACTGCACCTATTGCAAAGTCACTTGCATCGCACATTAATTCAAATGGCAAGTCCCAGTCGGGGGCAACAAGAATGGGTGCTTCAGTAAGCTTTTGTTTCAAAATTTGAAACGCTTCTAAGCACTCAGGTGAGAAGATGAAAGGAGTATCCTTCTCTAAGAGATGGGTCATAGGCCTGGAGATTTTTGAAAAATCTTGTATGAATCTACGGTAAAATCCAGCATGACCCAGGAAACTTCTAACACCTTTGACGGTAGTGGGAGGAGGTAGTTTAGCAATTACATCAACTTTTGCTCTATCTACCTCTATCCCATTCTTAGAAATCTTATGGCCGAGGACAATGCCCTCTTTGACCATAAAATGGCTTTTCTCCCAATTCAGACACAAGTTTGTGTCTTCACAGCGTTTAAGCATGATTTCCAAATTGGTGAGACAAGCTTGGAAAGAATCCCCGATGACTGAGAAGTCATCCATAAATACCTCCATAGTTTTCCCGATTGTATCGGAAAATATAGCCATCATGCACCTTTGGAACGTGCCAGGAGCGTTGCATAAGCCAAATGGCATACGACGGTAGGCAAATGTTCCATATGGGCATGTGAAGGTAGTTTTTTCTTGATCCTGTGGATCAATGGGGATCTGAAAATATCCCGAGAAACCGTCCAGGAAACAATAGTACCCATTTCCTGCCAACCTCTCAAGCATCTGGTCCATAAAGGGTAGAGGAAAATGGTCTTTCCGGGTGGCATCGTTTAGTTTTCTATAGTCGATGCATACACGCCACCCAGTAACCAAATGAGTTGGTATCAACTCATTTTCCTCATTGGTGACAACAGTTATGCCACCCTTCTTTGGGACACAGTGGATGGGACTAACCCAAGGACTATCAGAGATCGGGTATATTAATCCAGCATCAAGAAGTTTTAGAACTTCTTGTTTGATAACATCATGTATTTTAGGATTAACTCATCTCTGGTGTTGAACTGCAGGCTTAAAGTCATCTTCCATAAGAATTTTGTGAGTACAAAATTCAGGGTTAATACCCTTTATATCAGATAATTTCCAAGCAATTGCTTGCTTGTGTGACTTTAAGACCTTTATGAGAGCAGTTCTTTCCTCATCACTTAAATCTTTTGCTATAATGACGGGTAACTTGTTGTTACCTTCCAAAAAAGCGTATTCGAGATGAGGAGGTAAGTCTTTGAGTTCAACTTCAGGAAATTCATCAGTTTTTTCAACATATTTGATTTCCTCTTTATGAAGTGTTAGTGGTAGAATAGGAGGGTGGGAGGGATCTTTGTTTAACAATTGCTCAAGGAGCATGATATCCCCCTCCGGGTCAATCTCTTGATGATCAATTCCAGATGGAATTGAATCACTTCTAAGAAAGGCCTCTATTTCCTCAAGGATGAAGTCACTTCCCTCAAATGGAGTGAGGGAAGGATTATAATTATGAATTATAGGAGTAGAAGATGGAGTGGGATTGCCACTCAGGTAATCATCAGAATAACCAAGAACTTCTTGAGCGTACTCCCCACAAGCAATATCAATGACATCTATTCGGTTAACCGATTCAGAGTCGTAATTTGAGGAGTACCTCAAAGTTTGATCGAGGTTAAATGTGATAGCTTCCGTACCCACACGTAATGTGATCTCATGTTCAAAGACATCTATGAGAGCACGACCCGTTTTAAGGAATCCTCTTCCAACAATTAGAGGAACCCTTTGATCTGCATCAAATTCAACAACAACAAAGTCGGCTGGAAAATGAAACTTCCCTACTTTCACAAATACGTCCTCAGCAATGCCAAGAGGACGTGATATTGATCGGTCTGCAAGCTCTAAAGTCATGCAAGTAGGAGTAAGTCCTGGAAGAGACAGTTTCTTCCATACTGAATGTGGCATTAGGTTGATGCTGGCACCAAGATCGGCCAAGGCATAGCAATCAACCATTCCTGGAAATACACAAGGTATTAGAAATTTTCCAGGATCTCCGAGCTTTTCAGGAAGCTTTTTTAATATTTAACGGAGTTTTAGCCATTTCAAACAGCTTTTCCTTATTACTCAACAAATGTTTAAGCGTTGATGCAAACTTGGGCATCAAAATGATAGCATCCGCGAAGCTTATGTCAAAATGTAATTCTTGAAATATTTGATAGAATTTGTTCATTTGATGACTAGCTTTCTCGCGAAGCTTTTGTTCACTTAATCGTGATGGGTATGGAATTGAAGATCTAGGGGTGGTTTTTGGATTTTCTACGGGAACTGATGGAGTTTCAGGTACTACTTTGTTTTTAGTAGCTGGAACCTGAATAACTGGAGGAGGGACGTCGTCGGTACTTCCTTTATCAATAGGAGGTATCGTGTCCGTTGTAACCTCAGCTTCTTTTTCCAATACCTCAGGAGAAGAGAAAGAGGTAGATGGAATTTTGGGTCCTTTATATGAAGCTCCACTCCTGGTTGTGATCGCTTTTGCATCGCCCCTCGGATTCGCGATCGTGGTGCTAGGTAATTTACCTGAGCCCGAGGATCTTTCATTTAAAGATTTTTTAATGTCAGAAATCTGGCTGATCAACAACCGGTTTGTTTCTTCCTGGGTTTTCATGAATTGTTTTAACAATTCATCAGAGGGAGTAGGTTTGGAACAACAGCTTGTGTTTGGATAGGAGGGGTTTGCCCTCGGTTGTTCTGATTAAACCCTTGATTTTGAAATTGCCCCTGATTTGGGTTTCCATGAAAGTAGCCAGGGTTAAAGTTACCCTGTCCCTGATTTCTATTCCCCTGATTTTGAAAGTTTTGGGAATAACCTTGATTAAAGTTACCTTGGTTAGAAAAACCTTGGTTACTTCAATTATGGTTTTGGGGACAGTTTTGTATGTTCTGGTTAAAACCAGGTGGTACAGGGTAAGTGTTCGGACGCCATGGTGGTTCAGCAGGAGGACGATATTGATTAGCTCCTGGATTGGAACTACCGGCAATCGCATTTGTTTCAAAAGTGTTACTATCGGTGGCAGTACAATTATAGTATGCATGAGGACCACTGCAAGTAACACAGACATCCACTTTCTTCACTTCAGCATGTGAAGGATTCTGTGGGAAGGAGACTTTCTTTTGGTTAGAGTGAACCAAAGCTTGTATAGCATCCGTGAGTTTATCAATCTTAGCATCGGTGCTAGATTGATTCACGGTAGATGAAGAAGGATCGACCTGTTTGTTTCGTGTGGTTCGAACCTTGGATTTGTTTTCAATTATAGCTAAAGCTTCTTTGATAGTACGACTCAAAAAATTACCTCCAACTGAGGCATTGAGGGAGTCTTGATCTGCTTGGCTCACTCCGTTATAAAACGTGTCGAGTTGCATTAACTCAGAAAATCCGTGGTGAGGACATTTGCGAAGCAACTCTTTGAATCTATCCCATGCTTCACTGAATGTTTCACCAGGTCTTTGTGAAAACTTGGTGATTTCATTTCTAAGATAGGCAGTTTTGGATGGTGGATAGAATTCATTCACAAATTTCTTAACTAAATCTTCCCATGTATCTATGGAACGAGGGGGTTGTTTTTCTAGCCAGACTTTGGCTGCCCCCTCAAGAGAAAATGGAAAAAGAAGTAGTTTAATAGCCTCTGGCGGGACATTCTTATATTTGATGGTAGATGTAATCTTGTTAAACCATCGTATATGCGAATGAGGATCGTCCCTTTCGAAACCGTAGAACTGACTAGAAGTTACCAGATTAAGTAATCCGGTTTTTAATTCGAAATTGTCAGATACTATGGCGGGTACAACAATAGCATATCCATAACCCTCGATGGGTGCCTGGAGAAGCTCGGACATCGGGCGGTCTTCTGCCATAATGACTGAAGGTTCAGGTTCAGTCTGAATTTCAGGCTCAATTTTCGGGGCAGAATGTTTTTGGGTACGTCTTCGAGGAATTGTGACAACCTAGAAGAACGCGTGCGCATGCACTGAAATAAAGAAAAAGAAAATCTTTTTGGTTTTTATAAAAATATGAACAGAGATGGTAAATTTACAATGAGTGTATATTTAGAACCACGTATGCTTCCAAATTCGTAGTACGCAGCACACCTCCCCGGCAACGGCGCCAAAATTTGATCAATGCTAAACAGTCAGATAATATTAACCAAGTTTAAATGGTCAACAGGTCAAAAACAGCTTAGACTAATGCTCCGTGGAGTACAAGGTATCCGCGGGTCGTTAATCCCAACGAGGTATGAAATCTGTAATAAAACGGAATTTGGGAACGGGTGATTATGAACAGGAATAGGTGAGAATGGCTTATGTTACTAATTTAAATAATGAACAGTTTAAACAATACACTTAAACAGTTATGTGAACTAAAAACGTTTACAACTTAAAAACTTGCGTCTACGTACGGGGAAAAAGGTAAGTTTTAATGAAAATTAAACTACAGGGGGTAAAATGAAAATTCTTCAAACTTAAACTTAAAAGAAAATTTAAAATGAAAAGAAAATTATTTTTTAGATTATTTTATTATTTAATATTAATTATTTAAATAAAAACTATTTATCTATTTAATTAAAACTAATTTAAATTAAACTAAAAATGATAAATACTACAAATTAAACTAAAAACTTATAAAATAATTTCTAAAACTTAAAAAGAACTTGAAGAAAGTATAAAAAATTAAAAATAAATATTTTTGTCTTTTTATGATTTTCTTTTAATTAATTACTAATTATATTAACTAAACTATTTAAAATATTTTAAATTAATAATAATACTAAAATTACTTAGAAAATTATGGAAAAAAATTATAAAACTAATTAACCATCACAGGAATCCTAAAAAATTATAAAAACTTTATTTTATGTATTTTTAAACTAGTTTACTAATTATTAAATTAGATATTAATTAATTATTAATAAAACTATTTAAATTGTAAAAACTAGTAGATGAACAGTAAAAATTCTAGAAAAATTACTAAAATTATATTATGACTTATAAATGCTAGGAAAAATATAAAATCTAGGTGTTGCTTTATAAAAACTAATTATGCTATATAAAACTTAATTATTGATTAATAATTAATAAAAATATTTTTAATTCTAATAAATACTAAATGAAATTATAAAAATCTAATAAAATTACTAAAAATAATTTAATATAAGAGGAAATTAATAAAAATATAAAAACACAATTTACTTAATAAAAATCTAAAAATGAAAATTAAAATTAAATTATATTAAATAGAAACTATCACTTACTATTATATTGTTTTTAATTGATTTTTATTTTACAAAACTATATTGTACCTAAAAATAGACAACTTTTGTAAAAACAATTATTTTATAACTTAATATTAAGCACTGTGAAAAGCAATAAGCTCCACAGTTGACTTTGGTTGACCAAAGTAGCAAATAAGCTCAACTGAGCTTGTGTGGGACCCACTATGAATTATTCTGATTCTAATAAGTATGTTGGACTATTTTAAGCAAGAATAAGCAATATATGACCACTGAATAAGCCAATAAGCTGAATAAGCAATTGGCAAAAACCAAAAGCAAATCAGAAATGGGACAAAGTTGAGGGTCAAATTTAGGTGGGGTCCACAGGGTTTCAGGTCAAACTAGTGGTCAACTTGGGAAGCCTGGTAGGAGGGGGGTTCAAAGGTACAAGGTTTGACAAGTGGGGCCCACTGAGGTGGCCACAAATCACCACCAAAGTGGTGGTGGTAGGGTGATATCTGCTGGTGCAGGGGAGATATTCTCCCTGCAGTTGTGTTTGGGGGTGTGTGGGACCCACACAGAAAATCACAAAAATAAACTAAAGAGTGGATTACAAAGTTGAGGTGGGGAACTAAGATCCCAAGAAGTTTCAGAACCTCAAACCAAATACAAAATTCATAATAATTCCCACAACTTTTGGATTTCTGACAAAGAACACAATTTTGACTTTTGATGAATAACTTGTGGTTTGACTTTGATGAGATTTAAAGTACTCCTAGTGACTGATTATGTAGTTATAAGTTGAAATAAACCTGATTTAAGCTTTCCTAACTTCTAATAAACTAATTTGCAAGATTATGACCCTTAAATCACTAACTGTTAACTAAAATAGAGGTTTAAAGGAGATTATGACTTTTTGACAAATAACTACTGACTTTTATGACTTTGATGGATTAATATTACCTAATAAGACTTGTTACAACTAAAAACAACAACAACTCACTAGAAACTAGTGAATACAGCAAATCCAAACACCCCTTCTTGTGGGTTGATTTTTGATTTTTTAAGGATGTCACTGAGTTAAACCATAATACTAGTACACTAAGTCATATTATGATGAAATGAACTGATTTAAGCATAAGTACCCAGATTATAACAACTAATCTACACAAATCAAGACTGAGCAATTTTGACAGTGAAAAGTGATATCTAAGCAACTTTTAATTTCAACAAACAAGACAACTATATTCTGCTAATTCATGATCAATTAACACAAATAGAGCTTAGAAAAACAGATATAAACAACTGTAACCAACTTTTATAGTAAATAAGAAAAATGGATCAAAGGTCTTACAAATGAGTGATCCAACTGAAATATGATGAAACAAGGAACAAAATCACTTCTTAAACCTCCCATGAGGTACTACAACCCAGGGCAATCCTGTATAAACCCTGCTCCATCTTCTTTGATCTTCTCTTTGAATTTTTTTTTATTTTATTTTTCTTTATATTTTTTTTATATTTTTCTGTTTTAGTAAGATTAATGATTTTACTTTTCTAATAGTTTACACTAATTGGTATAAGGACTTATATGAGATTATAAGCCTTATAACAACATTGTATAACAACTATTTGAGTACACATGAAAATTTGAAAATTCAAAAACTGCATAAGCTACAAATGAACATGAAACTGAGATTAAAGCTTGAATTAAGTTTATTACAACTCTGAATCACTAGTACAAAGTTTAGAAACTTGAAATTGAACTGTAATTAATAAACTAAAAATTTAACGACATACATTAATTAAAATTAAAAACTACACACTTGATACTCTGCTTCTCCTTGCTTTTATAGACTTCCCACTTTATCCAGGTGTCTTGCTGAGCATTTCCCACCATATTTTAGGCCATTGGATTGCCTGACTTCATCACAGCCATTCAAATTGACTTTTGGCGCCAAAAGTCTAATTGGTTACTTGTAGCTGATTTTGTGCATTAAATGCACTTTGTTTGTGTGTGTGATGTGGAGGAGACAATTTGGGGAGTAGGGCTAAGCTAGGAAGTGTGGGTGTAAGAGGTTGCAGGTTGTAGGTGGTGGCAGAGGTAGTGGGTATGATATGTGTCCTCCCCTGGTGCAAAACCAGGGGAAAGGGTTTGGTTTAGAAGGTGACAGGTAAGGGATGATGTGGAGTAGGAGGTGGTTATGGTGTGAAGGTGGCAATGGTGAAGAATGGAGTAGTAGAGGTGGGAGGTTGAAGAAGGTGGAGGTGGAGGTCAACGCGGGTCAAAGACCCGTATTATATTAAAAAGGTGAGTGGGCTTTGTATTTTGGGCTTGGGAGGGGTAATGGACCAGGCTTTCATTTATTTTGGATTTGGAAATGGATTGTTTTTATTTTCATTTGGATCCGTTTGGTTTTATAAGGAAATAAGCCCAAGGACTTAATTTGCAAATTCTGAATTTCCAGGGACTAAACCTGTACCTGTTCCAAAGTTAATCAAAAAGGACCTTTCTTGCCATGTAAAAATATTATAAGGACCTTTTAATATTTTTCCAAATTTAAAATAATCAGGGACCATTTTTGCCAAAATTGCAAAGTATAGGGACTTGTTTTGTAATTTCTTTGAATTTATCATCTAGGGGTAAAATTTGTCAATTTGTTAATTACCAAGGACCCTTTGATGATAAAATTCCATTTTTGAACACTGGGGGGTATTTTCTGTCAATATTGAAACTGCAGGGACTTGTTTTGCCAATTTTGATATCTTGAACTTCCAAGGGTAAAAATTGTTATTTCATGATTCCTGAGGACTGTTATTGACTTTTCTTTAAAATAAATCATCCAGGGACCATTTCTGACATTTCTTGAAAGTTCAGGGACTGATTTTGACAATTTGGTAAACTTTGGCCGTTTTTCCCTGTTTTCAGTTCTTTTATGTTTGAAACATATAAAAACACCTTCTAAGGATATTTGTAATATTTCGTGGTGTTTCTGAGCGTTTTTACTTGTTTTTGTTGTTCAGATTTGACAGAAATGATGAGTTTTTATGAACTCATCAGTTAGTTTCTGGTATTTTTCTAGTTTTTAAGTTTCTTTTAGTTAAGTTTTTATGTACTCACTTTTTAGTTCATTAAAATTTTCAAGTTTCAATTTTATTTCCTGTCTTTTACTAAATCTGTCTTAAAGTTCTTGTAAGCTCTTTTGTATTAACTTAAGACTAATAAGCCAATTAATGGCTTAATTGGTCAATAATTATTTTGTTCACTTAAAACATACAAGTTTCTTTTCAAGTTTCAATATATATATATATATATATATATATATATATATATATATATATATATATATATATATATATATATATATATATATAGAAAGAGAGAGAGAGAGAGAGAGAGAGAGAGAGAGAGAGAGAGAGGAAAGTGAATATGAGGTTGTCTCACATCTAAGCTTATATGCGAAACCAAAATAAATCACCTAAAATTACGTCATTTTGATTGATTTTTTTTCTCAAAATTTGATTAATGGAACCCATGTATGAGTAGTGCAACGCTTTTCAATCGTGAATTTAATCAAACAATTACTTAATCTAGAGTGAGTTGGTTTGTTAACAGAAACACCCAACAATATAATGTAAAAGAAACATATATTATAGTGAACTCAACTTTAACGATGTTATGATGCAACTAAGAGGAAACACTAATATAGTGATGGGACACAATACAAATAAGGTTATTTTGATGTTTTTTTTTTTTTGTTAAACGACGTAGTTTTAAAGGGTTTCGCATGTAAGCTTAGATGTGAGACAACCCAATATTCACTTTCCTCATATATATATATATATATATATATATATATATATATATATATATATATATATATATATATATATATATATAGAAAAAATCAAAAAAATCGGAAAATGGAGGATGGTCAGATTGGAAGGGCCATAGGTTTTTACTAGCTTGTAGAGTAGCTCCTCGAGCCAATCTAGCCTTATTTTTGTGCAAAGGCTCTTTGTAAGTTAATTTTTCTTACTTTGCTTTTTTTATTGCTTTTTACTATAGCAGTGCTTATTAGATGCTTATTCCTGTTATTTATTGCTGCTTACTGTTTATTTATGCAATTTGGTGTTTATGATGCTCAGTTTTTAGCTTAAATAGTCCTTGTTAAAATTTTTGTGTGAAATAGTCCAAATAGCTTTGGAATTGCTTATTTAATCTGTTTATTCAAGTTTGAAATGTGCTTATTAGGAGTTTATAAACTTAGTTTAGTTATTGTGTTCAAAATTGTGGCTTAAAAACAACTTATCTTAGTTAAAATTGCAAAACAATTTTTGAATAGGGGTGTTTGGCACAACCCATTTTTAAGTGATTCGGTCATTTGACAAAACTCAAACAGCCTTAGTACAGTCACATAAGTAGTTAGGAAACTAATTTTAGCAACTTTGTTTAGTTTAGTAGGCATTTGTTTAGTTTTGGAAGTTCCATGGGTTAAAAATGATTTTAACAGTTTAATCATAATTTATTAGGAAAAGTGCTTTTGTGTTGTAGTTTTTGTGTTCAAGTAACCTCAATATGCATGGTAACTCTTTTGGTCTAAATGACTTAAGGTTCTGTCAAATTTATTTGTGGTGTGGTTAAAATTTGGCCATGTCTGTCACCAAACTAACATCAGTCTCAAAAGTTTTTTCAAACCCATCTTTAGTTAAGCTTAAGTGGTTATTAGATTTTTATAGTTGGTTTCTTGGTAGCTTATAGGTTCATTTGAACTTGTGTCAACTTATTTTCAAATTTTTAGCTTAGTCGATAGCTTAAATTTGGGCTGCAAAACACCATTCAGACTTGCATACACCTGTAAATACATTCACTTTTGTCTAAACCAGCCCCTGTTTGTGATTTTTAAAATGCTCATTATAAGCCCTTATAAGCTAAAATATGGTACATCTGTAATTTAGTTGGTATTCTAATTGTTTCATATTTTTCTGATTTTCTATAATAGCTTTTGGTTAGCTTTTTAATAGCCCAAAGTAGGCCCATTTTGAAAACTGCATCAGTCAAATTTTGTCCAAATCAGCCCATGTTTTTAATTTTTAATAAGCTCATTACAAGCCCTTATAAGCTAAAATTTGGTATACATGTTATTTGGATGCTAATCTAGTTGCTTTTCATTTTTCTGAATTTTTATTTTAGGTTATAGATAGCTTTTAGATAGCCCAAAGTTGCCCATCAGGCTGTTTGAGACTATTTTGTTTTGTGTAGCTTATTTTCAAACGGTGTGCTTATTTGTTGTTATTACTGCTTATTTAAATTCCATTAGTTTATTTAGGTTTAGTTTAAGTACCTTGTAGCTTCTTGGTTTTGTTTTAGCTTATTTTGAACTTATTTGCATCAAGTCAGTTAAGCTTGTTTTTGGTTTTCATGCTTTCCTTTGTTTTGTCATAACTATTAAGCAATATTAAGCTTTTTCTAACTTAATTGTTAGAATCAAAAAAATTTCCTTTACAAAAAGTGCTTATTTTTGCTTATAAAAAACTTTGAGTTAATTACATAAATGGTCACTATGGTTTGTCCATTTTTTTACATTTAGTCACCGAACTTTTTTTTTGACATACATGGTCACTGAAGTTTCAAATCGTTACAAATTCAGTCCATTTCGTTACATAAATGGTCACTGAAGTTTCAAACCACAGTGACCATTTATGTAACGAAATTGAAATCTTAATGACTGAATTTGTAACGATTTGAAACTTCAGTGATCATGTATGTCAAAAAAAAAGTTCAGTGACTAAATGTGAAAAAATGAACAAACCACAGTGACCATTTATGTAATTAACTCAAAAACTTTGTTTTCAAAATTTTCAGAAAAAACTATTTCAAAAAAGAAAAGAGAGATAGAGGCTGGGATTTGAACCCTGGACCTCTCCATTATCACAGACACACCACACCAACACTCTTAACCATTAGCACCCTTGGGATTTTCTCAACATCCTTTGCAAAATCAATTTTTTAACACCTATTTTCATTTGTAGCTTATTATCTGATTTAGCTTATTAGGTGCTTATTTGTAATAGCTTTTTGCCTTTTTTTTTATAATTATTTTCCTTCATTCCTTATAATTCAAATTAGTTTTTCAGAATTTTTAATAATTTCCACTTTTGATTTAGTATTCTTTATTAATTAACTAGCAGGGTACCCGCGCGTTACAGCGGCGGGTACTCTGAAATAAAAATTTTCAATGGAATTAATAAAAATATCACGGGATGTCATTCCGACACATAAATTTGCTTGGTCACAGCTTTGTGTATCGAGTCGAGTTTTATTGAGTCGAGTCTTTGTCACAGGTTCATGTCTAGGTTAAGATAGAGGGTTGTACATTATGTTTAAATGATTGTAATATTGGGTGTAGGGGTGTTTTTAATGCTATTAATGTAGAATGAGGGTTGTACATTTTGTTTAAATGATTGTAATATTGGGTGTAGGGGTGTTTTTAATGTTATTAATGTAGAATGAGGGTTGTACATTGTGTTTAAATAATTGTAATATTGGGTGTAGGAGTGTTTTTAATGCTATTAATGTAAAATTCTAAGTAAAGTGGTCTGAATTTCGATTCATGCTAGTTTTTGTTGTACACAATGCTTTGGTTGTTGTAATTATAAAAATTGCTTGCTTTAAAGTGTTATAAACCATACATCATTTTGTGTACATCTGAATTTTTTGGAGAGAGAGTCATTCCTCCATTATAAGTAGTATAGATTAGATTAAATTCGAAATTAATTCATAAGTAATTATTAAAAATTCAAAAAAAATATAATTTTTTTTTCACACAGATGATAACTTAGCAGATCTATTGACGAAGCATCTACCTGGCACTAAGCTTTAAAAGCTTGCTGAAGGAATAGGACTTCGTTTAGCTGATAGTTTCATGCCCATTTGTGATTAATATTTAGATAAAGGATGTTATGAACAATTATTATTTTAATAAAATAAAATATTGTGTTTATCATTGTCTTAATAATATATCATGTATTTGCATGTTTAAATCCATGAATAAATTTATTATTCTAAATGTCCGTTGTCGATTAATAATATGGAATATCATTAAACTAAGACAAATCTGAGTATTGGTTAGGATATACTTGAAAGTATATTGATGCGTTGTCATACCAATTTCACATGATATTCAACGAATTGAATATAGGACTTATCCCAACTACATGATTTCACATTATGGGACTTGTCATTAAAGTGAATCATGTTTAAATAGTTATCCTCAGACTTGAGATACCAGATAAGTATCATGGATGTAGTGCATTTCTGTGAAGCAATGTACCGCTATCCGTAACTAAGCTTTACAAGCTTGCTGAAGGAATAGGACTTCGTTTAGCTGATAGTTTCATGCCTATTTGTGATTAGTATTTGGATAAAGGATGTTATGAACAATTATTATTTTAATAAAATAAAATATTGATTATGTTTGTTCATCATTGTCTTAATAATATATCCTGTATTTGCATGTTTAAATCCATGAATAAATTTATTATTCTAAATGTCCGTTGTCGATTAATGATATGGGAATATCATTAAACTAAGACAAATCTGAGTATTGGTTAGGATATACTTGAAAGTATATTGATGCGTTGTCATACCAATTTCACATGATATTCAATGAATTAAATATAGGACTTATCTCAACTACATGATTTCACATTATGAGACTTGTCCTTAAAGTGAATCATGTTTAAATAGTTATCCTCGGACTTGAGATACAAGATAAGTGTCATGGATGTAGTGCATTTCTGTGAAGCAATTTACCGCTATCTGTAACTGGTAGTCATATGGATTGTTTTCAGAAGTGATGCAAAGTTCATACGTTATTGCTTGTAGTTAAGAAAGAATTTGTTCCTTCAAATTTGTTTTGAAGTTTAATATTGCTGGCCTCTCGTAAGGTTGACAAAATGTTTGCGTGGCCACACCCAAAGTCTATTTGAAATACGTTCAGATGTTTTGGTAATTTTGTTCAATCATTGATAAACGAGAAATAGAAATTTAATAAAGAATGACTTGAACCCATATATTTATTAATGTGGTATTAGAAACAAAATGATGATAATAATAATGAATCATTAAAGGTTTTATTCTAGGAAACCTAGCTCAAGTTGGTCTAGGGGCATTAGCGTGTTGTTAGACGCTAATAAATGTCATTACACTATTAATAGATGTCCAAGTGAGAGCTATTAGAGTTTGTGGATAAATATTAATAAGCGTATGTATAGAATCGAACTCGAGACCTCGGGATTGCACACGTTACGAATGAGTATTAAAAAATAATTAATTAATATATATTAAATGTTATGTATATATATTTATTATATAAACACAAGAAAAGGACTAATGGTCGTTAGTTGTTAACGGTATGGACTAACTATCGTTAAACGCAAAGAAAATGGACTAGATTATAAATAGATGACAAAAAGGTTCCGGAACACCCTTGGGGTGTGTGTGGCCGGTCGAACACACAAGGGGAGGGATCCCCTTGCCCTAACTTGTCCTCCAAGATTTACACTTAGTATATAAACACATCAAGGGTTCATTGTTTTTGCTAGCTCTTGCACACACATAAACCCTAAGTGTTTTTCTCTCCTTTTTCTTGGTCCAAAACCTATCGGCGTACACCCCTAGGGTTGTGAGTCGATTTTTTGAGCATCAAAAATCATTATTGTATTTTTACTAGCATAAACTTGATACGGTTTAATTCATGTGTACAAGAACGAGGTAATTACTCACTATAGTAATTCTCAAGGAATCGATTAACAAAAAGGTAAGGGGTTAATCATTGATTAATATAAACCCTAATTAGGGTTCATCTCTTGTTCAAGAATATTGAAGTTTGATTCTTGTTTTGCTAGAATCCAAAAGGTACGTTCTTGTTTATATTTATGTTAATCTTTATATGTTATAGTTGATCCTTCGCTTCCGCATATGTGTCTACTTGTTTATATGATTGTCATGTATTATTAATTCTAAGTTTCTAACAACAATATCAGGCAATTATCAAAGTACACTGATATAATCTAGCCTTGAGCTGGTTGCTTAGTCGGTATGAGCATTGCGTTCCACATATTTCTGCATGTGGACCTTTCAACTTTTATCAAACTTTTCGCGAATAAAACTATAAAAATGTCATTTCTCCGTAATTTCACCAAAATACACTTCTCTAACCTAAATAACTTCAAGGTGACCTAAAACACTTAATAATTGTAGAAAAGTATAAAATGATGCATAGGAAATGTAGTTGTTATGGGTGTATTCTTGTAAAGAATTGGTTCCAATGAATAGCTTCGCAGTATTCTATCTTCTGTCATTTGTATGATTTCAGAGATCATGGGCATGTTTCTTCATAGAACTTTTATAAATTTTATCATTTCTGTGCTAATATACTCTTCACAAGTTTCAACAAAAAAAAGGGTTTTTTCTACATATAGATAATTAACTTTGAAAAGTTTTTTTTTTTATTTCTCCTCCCCACATCAACAAAAACCAGATCCACACTCTTCCAAACCTGAAACCATGATCCACACTTATTCATAAACACAAATAAAACCCACATCAACAACCACACTCGATCAAAAAAAATTATATCATCATCACAGATTCTTAAAAAAAAAACCTCCAAATCATATCTGTTGATATAAATAATTGACTAAAAACATTATTCATATCTTCCGATATCTCTATGTTTTGATAATCACAAAACTTAAACTAATCAAATCCAAAGATCATGACGTAAACACGTATTTAGTAATAAATAATCACTTTCACCAACAAATCACTTAAGGTGTGAATAAACAAAGTGTTTAGTGCTATGTATGATCAAAGGGGTATTTAATTAACTAATACAAAGTTTATTTAATTATATAATCTTATTATATATTTTTGAAAAACACTTTTGGTAATAAGGAAAAATGTTTTAATCATACTAAATATATGATTTCAAATATTTAACCAAAATCAGTTAGTTTTTCACCAAATAAACTTTCCCCACTAAAAGACAAGTTTTCTGGCCGTTACAGTTGGGCGGCCCCCTTAATTATAAGGGGCGGCCCCCTTAATTTTAAGGGGGCCGGCCATGCTTTAAGGGGGCCGGCCACGCTCCTCTGTCAGAACTTGTTGCCTATAAATACCACCTTAAACCTGGATTTTTTCCCCACCTTTTTGCACAGAAACTTTCTGTTCTAGATCTCTATTTCAATCCTAAAAAATCCTTTGATCATTTCATTTCATAAGCCTTTGTTTCCAAGTGATCCAAAGCCTCATTCTTTCAAGTGCAAAGAGAAGAATACTTCTATTAGAAGTATTACAACTTAGTATCATCTTGCTATCTAAGTTGTTTGTTTACATTTCCTTGTACATCTTTCATACTTTGGTGAATAAGGTGTATGTATTAGTTAACTAGATTTAGTTGAAGAATCTAGAATTGTTGTAAGTGTGAAGTGTGACTTGAAGTGAAGAAGAAGGGTTAGATAGTAGTGGTGATAGGAGATTGTAGCAATAGGAGCTTGTAGTGAAGAAATTAAGGATCTCTAGTGGAGTAGACTAGAAGACATTTGTAGATTGAAGTTGTGAAGACATTAGTGGCTTGAAGGTGTCAAGACATTAGTGCATTGAAGGTGTGAAGACATTAGTGGCTTGAAGGTGTCAAGACATTAGTGCATTGAAGGTGTGAAGACATTAGTGGCTTGAAGGTGTCAAGACACTAGTGCATTGAAGTTGCAAAGATATTAGTGACTTGAAGGTGTCAAGACATTAGTACTTTGAAGGTGTGAAGAGAATAGAAGATCGGTGTATAGAAGATTGGTGTGTAGAAGATTGGTGTGAAGAAAATAGTAGATTGGTGTGAAGATTGGTGTGTAGTTTGGTGTGTAGATTGGTGTGTAGATTGGTGTGAAGATTGGTGTGTAAATTGGTGTGTATATTGGTGTGTACGGTTTTCTCCGCCATAAAGGAGGTCTTTGATCTAGTGAAGAAAACTCTCGAGTAGGTGACTCGGGGAGTGGAGTAGGGCAAGGAAGGTGTCCTTGTAGCCGAACCACTATAAATCCTTTGTGTCTCGGTTTGATCTTTCCATCCCTCACTCTTTGATTTATTACTTACTTGCATTTCATACATAGTCATAATTGATAGTATTGTGCATATGTTGATTTCACATAAAGATCAAACTAAAATCCATTCATAAAACTAATCTTACAAAAAACAACCTAGTACATAAAATTATATCTATACACTACTACTACACATATATATGCTTACATAAAATATACGAAATTGTATATTCTTTCCTAACATTATACATAAGCATTGTATATATAAAACCTTTAATAAATCTTGTATTTGTACTTTTGTAGTTAAGTGTTTTGAAATTGTACATTATACATAAGTAATATTTATACAAAATCATAAATTAACTAGTATATATATTTATGTATTAAAGTGATTTGAAGGTTTCATCTTAGAAACTATCTTTTATAAAATAAGCAAAACGAAAAAGACGTAAAACTATTCAACCCCCCCCTTCTAGTTTTCCACAATTGGTACCAGAGCCACGTCTAACAAGATTTTTAAAATATACTGTATTTTAAAACTTGTAACGATCTATGGAATTCGAAAAATATCTAGAAGGAGAATTTACGCAAAAACCACCATTATTTGAAAATGATCATTTTCTTGAATGGAAAAATAAATTTGAAAATTATGTGAAATCAATAGATCCTGATCTTTGGCATATTATTTCAATTGGTGATCTTAAACTAACCAAAATGGATTTTGAAAATCAACATAATAATCTTCAAATAAAAATTGATAAAAATACTAAAGCTAAATTACTTATTTTCAAAACTCTACCAAATGTTGAATATGAAAGATTATTTCCTTGTAAAACGGCAAATGATATTTGGAAATGCCTTTTAAAGTTTCACCAAGAGAAATGTAAAACCAAAGATGATAAACTTGATATTGCACATGAAATTGTTACTCTAGAAAGTTTAATAGATAAATATTTAGTTGAAATAAACACATGTACTACTAGTTCAAATGTGATCATTGAAGGTACCAATAATGAAGAACACATGTGTCAAATCCGAAGAAAGCATGTTAATAAATCATGGTGCAACAAGGACGATAAAGACGATGTAAATACGGAATACGTGAACATCCTAACAAATGTTAATACAAATAGTGATGACAAGGATTACATGCTCCAAGATCCAAGCAATGCTACAAACAAAACATGGAGCGACATGAAGAATGGAGTTGATCACCGTATAGCGAGTGAAGAGTGTACAAGTACAAATAAGGTACAATTCAAAACCAAACATTTTTGCTATGATCAATTTACATTAGAATTTTCAAAAATGGAAAATAGCTTCAAACACTTTTGCAACATTGACTCAAAAATTATTTTTAAAAATGAATTTTCAACATCCGCTGAAAATAACTTTGAAAAAGAAATAATTTTAGAAGACAAAATGTCTAGACTTGAAAGTAATATTGAAATTGATCTTGAATGTAAAAATTGTCAAGACTATAAACATGAAATTAAAATGGAAAAGGAAAAAGCTAAAATATTAGCAAAATTCGAAAATAGTTCTAAATCTTTAAAATATCTACTTAACATTCAAAAGTCATTTTATGATAAAACCGGATTAGGATATACGGCAGATGAGTATTTGACAAATACATCAAAACAAATAAAATTTGTTAAACCTAATGGAAAAATTTAGAACTATTATTATTTACATCCATTGATTATTTCTCTAGTCAAGAAAGTTATTGTTTGTTTGCTAAAACAAACAAATAATGAATTCTTGTACTTCTCGACGACATCCTCTTCATATGCATTTAAGTGCATTGGATGTTCGCTACTAATCAAATCGGACCCATGAGAATCTGGGTACCAAGCTCTCTGTCATGTGTAGGTAATTAACGATCAAAGGAACTACCACTTTTTAGATCGCTCTATTCGCTTTCTTTCATTTGATGACCATTGTCTTTATGGTGTGTTCGCTACTACCTCATGACGAAGGATTCTTGTTCTACCATTCTTAATCTGCACGACTTGTGATGATTGGGGCGACCGATAGTGTTTCTATGATCAAGTCTCCTTGATCCTTTTCGCATTAGGATATTACTTCGCTTCTTCAACTTGCTTTGGGGAAAACCTTCCTGACGTTTTATATTGCTCTCATGACCACTCTTAAAGAAGAGTTGGACCTGAGGTAAGTTTTCTTTTCAAAAACTTGCCTACATTACATTAAGATAAAGTATGCTTCAATTAGTATATTAATATGATTTAATTTATAAGTTGCTATGCTTTTAGATCATGAATACCAATATATGCATACATGACATTAGGATAATTAACTCTCTTGTTGCTATGTCTATTATCATTTGTCTTAGTTTTCATCTATATTGATAATCTTCTATGATTTAAAGTAGAATGCTTGCCATTTATGCTATATGATCTTACTAGTTGCATTAATAGATGTGTTATAATTAAGACTTGCTAGTAACTCAATATTACAATGTGTCTTGTATACATGCATACATTCATATGCCTATATTGTATTCATTGATGATTTTCTTTGTCCCTTCCTATCTCATTGCATTTAGATGTTTAATGTCTACCATATCTCTTTCATATCTTTAGTTGCCAATTAGAGATTTTTATATGTGACAATGGGCTTAATCGATTCTCTTGAAGTGTATCTTTCACTTGAAATTTCTGGATTGTCAAAATCAAAACATCATATTTAAAAAAAAAAAAAAAAAAAAAAAAAAAAAAAAAAAAAAAAAAAAAAAAAACTTCTTTCTTTGAATTAAAACCTTTCGAATATCTATTTTATGCTTTTTCAAACAACATGCTTAATCATAAGCTATCATAACATTATTTTGATCTTTATCAAGATAGAAACATTTTTCTTTTTAAAACAAAACAAATTTTGTTTTATTGGGATACTAACTTGAATGTATCTCAAAACATTAAGCTAAGTATTAGTGAATCAAGTAAACTTCATATTTGGTAATCTTCGATAGGTAAATTTAGGAACTCGATTTATTCTAAAAAGGAGAATGACTACTGGAGAATCTATTGACTAGAAATTCAATTTAACCTAACGGTTGAATTGCTTCTATGTGAGAAGTTGGGTGTGTGTAACCCGTAAAAACGGTCGTGTTTAGCCTGAATTGAGCACCACTAGTAATAGTCTCATACTCATTCTCCAACTTGATTAAATTGCACTTCCTATATATACCTAACGCTAATTTATTTATATGAACTTTGCTTCTCATTAGACTCTTTCATTCTCAGATTTATGGGATTAAGTGAAAACTTATTTTCAAACATTGTTGAATAATACTAAAAACATTTTGTTTAAAACATTGTTATTATCTTCTCATATATGTCATACACTTATGTGAAACTGACATCTACAATTTAATCAAATCATTTCATGAGAATCATGGTTTGCCCATATGGATCTTGTTTGTAACAAGTCTTGAAGTTCATATAATCATATCTTCCCACGTGTTTATCATAAGCAATCTTCAATTTGTTTGCACTAAGCCTACTTACCATTATCTTTATATAGTTGCATGCTTAACTAGTTTGTTTTATTGCTTCCTTAGTTACCATACTTAATTGAAATATTAGAAAATAACATGATTATGAGGAATTTGTTGTTCACTTTTATTATTTCCCTACATTCATGAATAGTATGCTCTATATTGCCTCAAGAGTTGGACTTACTTGAATCCAAATCCAAAAACACAACCTTTTTGAAAATTTTCTGCCAAAAACCCATTTCTGGCATTCTGGGAATCACCAGATGGGCAGCCCCCTTAAATCATAAGGGCGGCCCCCTTAAATTTAAGGGGACCGGCCTCCATTTAAGGGGACCGGCCATCTGATGGTCGGGGATACTGTTTTCTTTATCACTTTTTGACCCATTTCAGCCTATACTTCCCAAAATTCACAAACATATTTTGTCCCATGTTATCCCTCAAAATTTACCTTCCTAAACCACATCTCTCATACACTATAAATACCCTCTTCCCATCATTAATGCCATCACACTCAAACATGTCATCTCCCAACAACCAAAAACCAAAGATTTCAAGAACCGCAAGGATCTCCGTCAAACCCGTTTGGAGGAGGAAACTTGATTCTTGTCATAACTCTTGTGATGTTGTTTCAAGTCAACCAACAACTCAACCTCAAACCCACTCAAATGAGTCATCCCACAACCTATCTTCCACTAATACCCTCATTAATGCTTCCTCTTTTGATGAGCATGCTCAATCCCAAAACAACAATCCAAATATCTCAATCAACACTTCACATATTGCTCATTCAACAAAGACATCATCCACTCATGAAGAAACTCTTCCACCCATATCATGTTTTCATGATTACCCAAGTTCAAACATATCTCCACCACCTAGAGTACCACCACCACTTCCTACAACCTCACATGCTACTCCAATGTTGCATGTGCAAACCTTCACCCAAGACAACTATCATGCTCCACCACCATCACCTTCCTCCGAACACTTGAAGTTCGTTGAGGAGCTAAAAGAGGCACATGAGCTTAGTGCTCTTTTAGCTTTACATCTTGCTCAACGCAATTTGGATCCACCACAATCAAGCTCACCATCATCACCACATAACAAAAACCAACTTGAGAAGCATGTTAACAATTGCCCTTGTTGCATCTTCCTTCAACAACAAACCATTGCTTTGAATGAGCACTTCACTTGGATTGAGTATCTTCTTACTAGATCTCAACAAACCCCATCACTTGAACAACATCACAACCCTCAACCAACAAACTCCACCTCAAATCCACCACCTCCAAGCTCTACAAACTCACCAACACTCATGGAACCAAGAGTTTACCTCCACTAAACCACCAAGCATTTGATATGCTTATGTTTTCTCATTTTCAAATAAAACTCCTCAACCATTTTGGGATTCAAGAAAGTTTGATGACACTCCTTGTTGGCACTATAGGATGTTCTATGTTATTTAGAATTCTATTTGTATTGCCTTTGTAACAATGATTATGGGTTGACATAATCATTTCTCTATTATTAAATGGTTTAATATATGTTTCTTATTACCTTGTGCCATGATTATTACTTGCTAATATTATGCTATATGTATTTGCTTGTGCCATGCTTGTGCTTCTAATATTTTTCTTGCAAGTATTACTTTCTCGAAACCTTGGTGCCCTCAAACGAGGGGGAGCATACATCAAGGGGGAGTTTTCTACCCGTTTAAACTTCTCTCACGAAGCTTATTCGGCCTAACCTTTTTGATTCTACAAAAAGGGGGAGAAGTGAATGTAAACTTACTAAATACTTGTCTAAATATTAATTTTTGGATTTAATAAGTTTAGGTTTTGTAATCATCAAAAAGGGGGAGATTGTTGATATAAATAATTGACTAAAAACATTATTCATATCTTCCGATATCTCTATGTTTTGATAATCACAAAACTTAAACTAATCAAATCCAAAGATCATGACGTAAACACGTATTTAGTAATAAATAATCACTTTCACCAACAAATCACTTAAGGTATGAATAAACAAAGTGTTTAGTGCTATGTATGATCAAAGGGGTATTTAATTAACTAATACAAAGTTTATTTAATTATATAATCTTATTATATATTTTTGAAAAACACTTTTGGTAATAAGGAAAAATGTTTTAATCATACTAAATATATGATTTCAAATATTTAACCAAAATCAGTTAGTTTTTCACCAAATAAACTTTCCCCACTAAAAGACAAGTTTTCTGGCCGTTACAGTTGGGCGGCCCCCTTAATTATAAGGGGCGGCCCCCTTAATTTTAAGGGGGCCGGCCATGCTTTAAGGGGGCCGGCCACGCTCCTCTGTCAGAACTTGTTGCCTATAAATACCACCTTAAACCTGGATTTTTTCCCCACCTTTTTGCACAGAAACTTTCTGTTCTAGATCTCTATTTCAATCCTAAAAAATCCTTTGATCATTTCATTTCATAAGCCTTTGTTTCCAAGTGATCCAAAGCCTCATTCTTTCAAGTGCAAAGAGAAGAATACTTCTATTAGAAGTATTACAACTTAGTATCATCTTGCTATCTAAGTTGTTTGTTTACATTTCCTTGTACATCTTTCATACTTTGGTGAATAAGGTGTATGTATTAGTTAACTAGATTTAGTTGAAGAATCTAGAATTGTTGTAAGTGTGAAGTGTGACTTGAAGTGAAGAAGAAGGGTTAGATAGTAGTGGTGATAGGAGATTGTAGCAATAGGAGCTTGTAGTGAAGAAATTAAGGATCTCTAGTGGAGTAGACTAGAAGACATTTGTAGATTGAAGTTGTGAAGACATTAGTGGCTTGAAGGTGTCAAGACATTAGTGCATTGAAGGTGTGAAGACATTAGTGGCTTGAAGGTGTCAAGACATTAGTGCATTGAAGGTGTGAAGACATTAGTGGCTTGAAGGTGTCAAGACACTAGTGCATTGAAGTTGCAAAGATATTAGTGACTTGAAGGTGTCAAGACATTAGTACTTTGAAGGTGTGAAGAGAATAGAAGATCGGTGTATAGAAGATTGGTGTGTAGAAGATTGGTGTGAAGAAAATAGTAGATTGGTGTGAAGATTGGTGTGTAGTTTGGTGTGTAGATTGGTGTGTAGATTGGTGTGAAGATTGGTGTGTAAATTGGTGTGTATATTGGTGTGTACGGTTTTCTCCGCCATAAAGGAGGTCTTTGATCTAGTGAAGAAAACTCTCGAGTAGGTGACTCGGGGAGTGGAGTAGGGCAAGGAAGGTGTCCTTGTAGCCGAACCACTATAAATCCTTTGTGTCTCGGTTTGATCTTTCCATCCCTCACTCTTTGATTTATTACTTACTTGCATTTCATACATAGTCATAATTGATAGTATTGTGCATATGTTGATTTCACATAAAGATCAAACTAAAATCCATTCATAAAACTAATCTTACAAAAAACAACCTAGTACATAAAATTATATCTATACACTACTACTACACATATATATGCTTACATAAAATATACGAAATTGTATATTCTTTCCTAACATTATACATAAGCATTGTATATATAAAACCTTTAATAAATCTTGTATTTGTACTTTTGTAGTTAAGTGTTTTGAAATTGTACATTATACATAAGTAATATTTATACAAAATCATAAATTAACTAGTATATATATTTATGTATTAAAGTGATTTGAAGGTTTCATCTTAGAAACTATCTTTTATAAAATAAGCAAAACGAAAAAGACGTAAAACTATTCAACCCCCCCTTCTAGTTTTCCACAATATCGAAAAGCTGACAACGATAGAAGATATCACTCCAAATCTTCGAAGCCTTCGAAATGAGGGGAGGAGTTGGTGACGGTGAGGTGGAGGAGTAAGAGGAGTGTGATGAAGAGAAGTGAAGATTTTAGGGAAGCCATTAATGGATGTATTTGATCTGAATCAAGAAGATGAAGAATTAGAGAATAGTACAAATGTTTTCGATATGATTTGTAATTGTTGGTTTTATTTACATTGTGCTCCTACTGTTTGATCAAAGTTTTGAGTGAGGTGAAATTGTGATTATGGATCTGTTTTTTTATCAAGTCAGCCGTTAGTTGAAGGATCTCGAATGGGGAGCTGTCTAGTATCTCGTTAAGTTATCGAGTTTTCGTTTAATAATGAATTCGCTTCATTAATATTTTGAGTTTTTGATCAGTCATGAATTCGTTTCGTTAATAATATTTAACATTTGTACTTATGGAGCTTAAGTAGGGAACTGAAAATATTTCATTACTTGATTCTTTAATGATCCCTTGTGATTTTAATAAACCATCAATTGTAGATTATAACTAATTTCATGGGGATAGCAATGAAGTGGGATTTCCCATTTGTACAAAGATTTTTGGCGTAGAATGTATTAGTGGTGGAGAAAGTTTGCTAGAAAAAGTTTCCCAGAATCTGGGTTTTTTGCCGAAATATGGTGCTGTCTAACGTCACATTTGGGTCCGTAAGCTTAGGCGGTCATATTACCTAACATTGCAAGTTTCAAAAGTTTGGTAACTTAGTATTTTCGAGAGTAAATTACCTAACGTAGGAAATTTTTCAAAGTTTATCACCTATATGTAGAAATAACCCAAAAAAAAGTATAAAACGATGCATGGTTATGTTAAAGTAGGATACGTAAACTATTTTTTGGATTATAAAAGAAAAAAATGACCAATTCATTGGATCAACTAATTAAACTGACCCAAATGGATGGTGGGTTAGAATCCTTAGTTTATGATTTTTAAGCAGTTGTTTTGTTTTTAGTTTTTTACTTCCAATCGGGGGCTTTAAGATGTGTTTTGTTGATAGGTTTGAAGAAGGATGAATGGGGTTAATAGTTAATACCCATTAAAGTTGTTAGATCACTTATATAAATAGATAATAATAATAATAATAATAATAATAATAATAATAATAATAATAATAATAATAATAATAATAATAATAACAAAAATAAATGATGTTATCCTTTTGTATAGCAACAAGTGATTGGATCAAAAGTGTAGATTGGCAGGGACACCTCAACCCTGCGTACTATAATGATACCCATCAACCCTACTAAGCAAAGGTTTGATGCATGTGAAATAACTCCACCCAATAAGTGATAGATTAATGGTTATATTATCAACTTTTGAGTAAGGCATGATTTATATGCGCATGAAATCAAGAAGCCAAACTGACTGTCAAAGACGATGTTTTTCTTGGGGCCTCCTTGTATATGCCAAAATCGGATTTTTAGCAAGTGCAATATATGACTTAAAAATGCTCTTTCATGTCATCTCGGTGAACTTAGATATGTAAGTGAAACCATACGGTGAGAATACATGACAAATATTTTGTTCGGGTCCCACGGTGGCGCCAAATGATGCTACCAAAATCTGTTTGGTCGTCAAGGTGATGACCTGGACGTTTGACTTGTTCTGACCTTGACCTTCGGGTCTTCGGTAACAATGTTGAAAATACAAAGAAAGATCATTAGAGAGGTCCCCGAGGCCCTCCGACGATCAAGTCAGTATTGATCGTAATAGTATGAGCATGCTTAGAAGCTAGAATGCAAAGCTATAAATGAGAGTTATGTGAGAATGTTGTGTGTCATCGTTCCTTACTATACCTATTTATAGATTCGTGAGATAACAGAAGATTCGTATCAACCGGCTATAATCTTAGAGAATCGAGTAAATATTCTCTTTTCCGCGATGGATTTCTGATGAGTGCTCAAACACTCATCATTTTTTGTCTAATCTGAACTGCAAAACATACAAAAACACTCAGAAATGCATCAAATTACTAAAAATATTTCAAAATTGTGTTTTATATGTTTTAGATGCAAAATGAGCAAAAACAAATGAAAAACGCACAAAGTTTGCAAAATTGGCAGTTTCAGTCCCCCAACTTTCATAAAATTACAAAACTAGTCCCTGGATATTCAAAATATGGAAAATTATCGCCAAAGGTCCTTTTACAATCATAAGTTGTCATATTTTATCCTTTGGTGAAAAATTGGAAAAGTTTTGAGAATTTACAGTTTTGGTCCCTGGAGTTTCAGATTTTGGCAGATTTGGTCCCTGGTGGGATATTTTTGGATGGAAAATCATTTTTAGTCCTTGGAAATTCAAAATATTCAATATTGGTCCTTGGATAAAAGATTTTCAAAAAATGGCAAGTTTAACCCCTAAACTTTGGAAAATGTCAAATTTGGTCCTCGGGGTTTAAATTTTGGAAAATTGTAATTTTGGTCTTTATAATTTTCAAACTTGTCAATATTGGTCCTTATAATAAATGTTGGAAAGTTGCAATTCAGGTCCCTAAACTTTTGGTAATATTACATTTATGGTCCTTGTTGTTTACTATTTGCCAAATGGACCCTTAAATATTAAAAAAAAAAACAAACCAAACCTCCCTTTAACCCAATGCCATACCTGATCCATGAGTCCACCCCAAAGCCCACCTTTTGGCCCATTCCATTTTAATAAAAACGTCGGGTCAAAGGCAGTCAACACCCAAACACCACAGTCACTATTCATCCACCCCCAACCTCCTGATTATACGCTTGTTTGTCTCCCCCCTCCTCTCCAAACTCCACCAACTATAATTAAGACTTCACCTACAACTTACACCAACCCCCTCCTTATAATTACCCACACCAAACCCATTATCTGCCCAATCCCTGCTTTCCCGCCAAAAAGGTTTTAAATGGTTGAGATCAATTGAGGTCAATCCAATGGCTGTGAAGAAGTGGGAAAGTCAAGACATCCTCCAGGGCTTATAAAAAGAAAAGAAAAAGGAGAGAAAGAGGCAGTAGTTAGTGTAGCAGTAATGTAGTTGTAGAATAGGGCAGTTTGTAACTTAGTTTATCCTTCCTTTATTATTGTAATTTTTATTAAGCTTTGTATTAATCATCCTTTTTGCAATTAAAACTCAATTCAGTTGTTAAACTCAAGTTTCATATTACAATTTCTAATTTGCATTTTTCAAGTGAATTTTCAATTTCTTGTTCAAAAATTATAAACTGTTGTTTCCAGTTTGTTTAAGCTCATTTAGCTCATTTGTAAGTTTTCTTAAGCTTCTGGACATTTAAAAACAAGTTTAGTTTGAAAAATCCAAAAATAATAAAAATAGTGTAAAAGCAAAAAAAAAAAAAAAAAAAAAAAAAAAAAAAAAAAGGTGATCAAAGAAGAAGAAGAAAGAAAGAAGAGTAGCATTGGGTGGATTTTGGTTTAGAAAACTCATTTGGGAGTTATAAGAAATCTTATTGGTTCATTGGGTTTCATTTCCTCAGTTGGGCACCATTTTGTAAGCAAACTTTCAAGTTTTCTTATCTGTACTGTAGCATAAGCAGGTTTTACTACTTTTCATGGTCATCCAGTATTTTAAGCTTATTTGATGTTAGTTTAGTTTAAATATTCAGTTTCCTAGTTTAATTTACTTATTTGCATCACAAATCAAAAATCAGTCATCTATTAAGGGGTGTTTGGATTAGAGCATTCTCTATGATCTAGTTTGTGATTGCTGCTATTTTTAGTTTATGCATGTTTATTTATGTCTCAGTAGGTCATTTTACCATTAAAATCCATTTGTGTTTTGTAAAAAAAGTCAAATCAACAAAAATCCCACCACCACAGTTAACTGTGGTGGTATTTGATCCCCATAAGCCATCATCCCATAGCATAAGTTGTTGTTTTAACATATTTTAGTCTTACTTTAACTTAAAAACATGTTTTCAGTTAGTTAGATCCAACCAAAATCAACAAAAGTCAATTTGTGAGTGTTAAGTGAAAAGTCAAAGTTCATGCATTTCAGTTTTTTCCCAAACTTCAAGGATTTAATTTGATTTTTAGGCTTAGATTCATGGCTTGAATTTGTTGCTAGTTAATCTCTCCCACCTCAGCTTCAAGTTCCTAAAATCATCATATTTTTAGCAATTTTTCTGTGGGGTCCACACTGGCTCAAACTAACCTGCAGGGCAAAGGTATGCCCTGCTTCAGCTCACCAGGGTCAGACCCCCAACTTCCAAGGTCTCTCATGCATTCATTAGTGGGCCCCACAGAGAGCTTATTGGCTTTTTGAAAAGCCAATAAGCTCTTCTCTCTGTTCCTGGGCTTGTTTGCAGTTTTTGACCCCATTTGATAGGGCTGCAAGGTCCAAAAACCTTGTCCCTTGACTGAGTGGACTGTTTGGTCTTGGATTAGCTTAATCCATTTCTCAGCTTATTAAGAGCTTATTTCTTGCTTTTTCTAGCTTATTCTAGTGTACTTAGCTTATTTACACTTGAATCATCCCTTGTGGGGCCCCCTAGCTACCTACATCACCATTTGCCCTTGACAGTTGACCAAAGTCAACTGTCACCACAATATGCTTGTATTGTGCTTAATTTTAAGTTGTAGACAACTTGTTTTCACAAAAGTTTGTTGTTTTTAGTTATAAAATAGATTGGTAAAAGAAAAACCAAGAAAAACCAATTTAATATTAAGTGATAGTTTCTATTTAATGTAATTTAATTTTAATTTTTATTTTTAAATTTTTATTAAGTACTTAGCTATTTTATATTTTTATTAAATTCCTCATATATTAAAGTATTTATAATAATTTTTTCAGATTTTTATTTTGTCATTAAGTATTTATTAGAATTAATCTTAGTTTTATTAATTATTAATTAATAATTAGTTTTAAATAGCATAATTAGCTTTTATAAAGCAAAACATAGTTTTTATATTTTTCCTAGCTTTTTAATGTTATAAAATAGTTTTAGGAATTTTTCCATAATTTTCTAAGTTAATTTAGTATCAGTTGTAATTTAAAATAGTTTAAATAGTTTAATTAAGATAATTAGTTTTTAATTAATAAAAAACTCATAAAAAGACAAAAACATTTATTTTTATTTTTTATACTTTCTTCAAGTTCTATTAGAGGTTTAGAAAATATTTTTGTAAATTTTTAGTTTATTTTGTAACCTTTATCATTTTTAGTTTATTTTAAATTAGATTTAAAATAGTTTTAAGTAATTAATTAGTGTTTAAATATTAAAATAATCATTTTTAATAACTTTATTTTCATTTTAAATTTTCTTTTAACTTTAGGTTTGTAAAAAAGTCATTTTCACCCCCTGGGTGTTTTCAGATTTCCGTTTTCACTTTTTATTTTGTACGTTTACGTTCTATTCAAATGTAAACGTACGCGTTTTAGATTTTAATCGTTCCTGGTTTTTCTAGCTTCCAGTTTTATTCAAATAGCTTGTTTAAGCTATTTCATCGTATATTCCTTAGCTTAACCTCACACAAACCCTTTTCCTGTCCAAATTCACCCGATCACGAAACCATTTTGATTACAATTCACACCTCGTCGGGACATAACGACCCGGGGAAACACTATATTCCGCGGAGCATTGAGCCTTAGGAGTTTGACTTGTTTGACCACATCCGTGGTTGAATTTCGTTGACTGCTTTTCCCTCAATCAATTTCTCATATCTTTATTGAGATCTGGATATCTTAAAGATGGATTGATATCTTAAAAGATATCAATCAAATGTATGTGAATCCGCCATATTCAACTATGCATGCATGTTGGATAAATATGAGATCCCCGTCTTTAACCTCCATTATCATGTACACCAAAACCAAAATTAAACCACTTCCAATCCACGAAACTTCAATTCCTTCAAAACCCACATTCAAAATCACCAATCCATCATTTCCCCCAATTCAATTTTCAAACAAAATTGGTGAAAACCCTAACTTTTCAATCCTAATCTAATTGATTTTAATCCTAATTGATTAAGGTTTCCTGTTCGTGTCTTTTATTTAGATTAAACCCTAATTGATTTTTAATCGATTAGGGTTTAATATTTTCTTGCATTTTGGTTCTCGATTACTTGGTGTGATGAGTAATGGTACGGGAGGGGTGGAACTACAATCGTTACTGAAATTGCTCAACGATAAGATTAAGAATATGGTAGGAACTGATCCTAATGTAATAAACGATGGGACTAAGCATTCAAAGCCGGTTTCGTATGCTAGTGTGCTTCATGAAGAGACTAAGAGCAGAAAGGCTAAATTTAGATCCCTAAATGCTAATGAATCTGTTGTTGGAGCGGACTTGGCTATCCCTATGGCTACGGTTGAGCAGGTAAATGATCGCTTTGCTAACACTTTGGTTGGTTATTTCATCGGAAAACGTCTAGCATTTCCAATTGTTGAAAACTATGTGAAGAATAGTTGGGTGAAGTATGGATTTATGTGTGCGGTGATGAACTCCAATGGTTTCTTTTTCTTTCAATTCGATTCTCATACCGGTATGGAACGTGTGTTATGAGATGGCCCATTGATGGTTATGAAGGTCCCGATTATCTTAACTACCTGGTCTCCTAATGCAAGCTTAACAAAGGATGATATTACTAGTGTTCCGGTATAGGTAAAGCTACAAAATGTTCCAATTGCGGCTTTTACGGAAGATGGGCTTAGTATGATCGCAACTAAACTTGGTAGACCAATTATGTTAGATGCTTACATGAATGCTATGTGTATTGAATCGTGGGGGCGTATTGGCTTTGCTAGAGCCCTTATTGAAATAACATCAGATCAAGAATTAAAGAAATCTTTAGTCATTGCAATTCCACGTCTTAGTGGCATGGGTCACACAATGGAAATGATTCGAGTCGAGTATGAGTGGCAGCCCCCTAGGTGTACTACTTGCAAAATATTTGGTCATTCTAATGACCGATGCCCGAAAAATGTTCCTCCATCTCTGATTGATGCTAAACCACCTTTATGATCAAAGCTGAAGGCTTCAAATTCCGGTATAGGATCATTGGAAAGAATCTCACTATCCTTTATGGGGATAGGGGAAGAAATAGGTTTCATATTGAAAGCCTCGATTTTAGAAATAAGGAGACTGACATTCAATAATGTAGCACGAAGGGCTTCATCTTGGATTTCAGTGTCAATCTCATCATTCTCTTCTTCCAAGCTGACTAGCTCAGAAGGTAATTCTTCCACGTAACCGATGTCTCCACAAGATAACAAATCGTCATCATCAGAATCGGAGAACATCTCAACATTATCATTCGGGAAGACAAAAGGAGGAGAGATATCACACATATGATCAAGAATTCCCTGTGACTCTCTTGCGATTGAGACAAGGTTCTCAACACTAGACTTTATGAATTCGTCCGATTCCTTTTTAGGAACAGTGTCAAGATGCTCGTCCCCCATGCTCAGAGAGTGAGTGTGAATCTCGGGTGTGATAACAGCAGACTCAGGGAGTTGAGAAGGACTAGCAGTCATGGATTCTACAAGTTCCATTATTTCTACTGCTAGTGATTCAGTTATATTCTTTTCTCCCATTATTTCCACTGAAACAGTTTCAACTGAAGTCGAATCAGAAGGCTCCTCAGATACCTTTGGAATTGGAACAAGGTCATTTATTTCCTCAAGAGGATTGACTTTGACTTCCTTGTCCCCCATTATCAAGATATCTGAAGGTTCCTTAGGGATTTCTTCTTCAAAGGGTTCATCCTCATCACTTTCATCCTCAAGATAAAATGAGTTAACAGGAGGATTTTGTCTCCTGAGAATCAGATCTTTAAGACAGTTTATTTCCTCTTGAATGTTCTGGTTGAATTGAATTTGATTGATAATCATTTTATTAATCAATTCAGCTCTAGCTAACTTGTCTTGAGGAGGTGGTTGAGGGGTTGTGTATTGTGGAGGCTGGTTAAAACCAAATTCATGATTGTTACAAGGAACATGTTCATAGACAAACTGATTCCTCGTTTGACAATCAGAGCTGTAGTGAGGGCCTCCACAATAATCACATGAATATGTGTTCATCTCGGGGTATGGGGGTTGGTTAAAGAAGCTAGTTGTTTCATTGTAGGGACTTTGGTCATAGACAAACCCGTTTCCCGAACTCACAATGCTACAACCGGGGCAATTTCCACCGTTATAAGGACCACCACACCATCGACAAACAAGAAGGTGAGGATGAGACATAGAAAGAATCAAAGGGTTTTGGAGGGTGAGAAATGTAGAATCAAAAATGTAGGAGGGTAGAGATGGATATTTTTGAGATTTTGGAAAGACATTTTATATACAAATGATAGAGAAAATTTTTTTGTGAAAAAGGTATGAACAAAGATGGTAAATTTACAAAGAAGTGAATTCCAAAATCACTAATCAGCAAACCGTTTTTAAAACGCACACAACCTCCCCGGCAGTGGCGCCAAAATTTGATTGATGCTAAACCACCAACTTATATTGACCAAGGATTGGTCAACAAAGTCAAATAGCCTAGAGTCAATGCTCCACGGAATATAGTGTTTCCCCGGGTCGTTATGTCCCGACGAGGTGTGGATGGTTAACAAACGGTTTCGTGATCGGGTGAATTTGGACAGGAAAAGGTTTGTGAGTGATTAAGCTAAGGAATCTACAAGAGAATAGCTTAAATAAGATATATAAACAAGACTGGAAAGTTTGAAAACCCAGAAACGTTTAAAACATAAAAACGCGTACGTTCACGTTTAAATAAAACGTAAACGTACAAAAGAAAAAGTAAAAACTGAAATCTGAAAACCCCCAGGGGGTGAAAATGACTTTTTTACAAACTAAAAGGTAAAAGAAAATTTTTAGAAAAAGAAAATTAATTTTAACACTAATTAATTATTTAATATTAATTAAATACTAATTATTACTAATTATTAATATTTAAACAACTTAAATATAATACAATATTAATTAAATACTAAAAAGGTGAAAATAAAATTTCTAAAATTATAAAATAACTAAAAATAAGTTTTAAAATTAAAAATAAGTATTTTTGTCTTTTTGTGAATTTTATATTAATTAATAACTAATTAATTACTAATTAACTAATTAAACTATTTTAAATTAAGAAAAATACTAAATGAACAGTAAAAATTCTAATAAAATTTCGAAAATTATTTTATAACATATAAAAGCTATAAAAAATATAAAAACTAGGTTTTACTTAATAAAAACTAATTATGCTATTTAAAACTAATTATTAATTAATTATTAATAAAACTAAGATTAATTCTAATAAATACTAAATTATAAAATAAAAATCTGAGAAAATTACTATAAATACTTTAATATAATAGGAAATTAATAAAAATATAAAAATGACAAGTACTTAATTAAAATCTAAAAATGAAAAATAAAATTTAAATAAAATTAAATAGAAACTATCACTTAACAATTAAATTGGTTTTTCTGGATTTTCTTTTTGGAAACTTAATTTATACCTAAAATTGGAAACTTTTTGTGAAAACAAGTTTCTTGGGACTCAAAAATAAGCACAACAAGTGCTTATCTCTTAGACAGTTGACTTTGGTCAAATGTCTAAGCTATAAGCTTGAAATAAGCTTATAGCTGAGAACCAGAGGTAAAATTAGGATTAAACAAACTCAAGGAACATGTATTAAGCTAGAAAGACCAAAGTGGTACCCTGAATAAGCCAAAAAGATGAAAATAAGCACTTGTAAAAAACACAAGCAACTCAGACAAGGGACAAAGTTTGTGGCCCTTGCAGCCCTATCAAATGGGGTTCAAAACCAAAGATAAGCCCAGAACTATGAAGAGGGGCTTATTGGCTTTTCAAAAAGCCAATAAGCATCCTCTGGGTCCCACTAAGTAAGCCATGAGAGGCTATGAAAGTTGGGGTCTGAACTGAGTATCTGATGAAGCAGGGCATACCTTTGCCCTGCAGTTGAGTTTGAGCCAGTGTGGACCCCACAAAAAAATTGCTAAAAATATAATGATGTAAGGAACTTGAAGCTGAGGTGGTATACAATAAATAGAAACAAGTTTCAAGTCTTGAAATCAAGCACTAAATTCTATAAAATTCCTAGAACTTTTGTAAAAATCTGAGATGTGCTAGTTTGACTTTTGAAGAAAACTTAGTACTTTGACTAATATGAACTTGTGATGATCACAGATGATTTTAAGGGTTGTATTAAGCTATAATAAGATGATATAAGTCTATATAAACATGTACTAGACTAATATGCATGAACTTGGAACCTAAAACCCATGACAGTTAACTGTCATGGGGATTGGAAATGATTTTTGACTTTGGATGTTTAAATGACCAAGTTAATGGTTGGTTTGGACTGAAAATCACTTGAGAACTAAGACCCAATCATCTCAGGCCTTGATAACAACAACAAAGCAGAAGTAAAGCCTAATCCAAACACCCTTTATAAAATCTGTTATGGTAATTAAAGATGCAATCCTACAAACTAAGACTTGAAATTGAATTCTAAGCTTACACTAAGCCATTTTTAACTCAAACAAATGAACATTAACAGTAGTTAACCACTACACCTTGAAATCACAATATATTGAAAAGCTTGATACTTGAACTGAGAAACAGACTTACAGAGGATCCCTTGTGCTCAAAAACAAAATCAGAACATTCACCTTATCCTACTATCTCCCTGAGATTCTAAACCCTTGCAGTCACCATCTCCTTCTACCTTCTTTCTTGAAACTTTGATTTTTCAATATTTTTCTTAACTTTTGCTATATTGCTGAGAATTGATTTGCAAGTGGTTTCAGACTTTGGAAACTTAAAAAAAAAAAAGAAAACTTATCAATGATTAAAGTGAGCTTACAACAATACTGAGCAACAAAGTTCAACACTTTACTAAGAAATTGAAATTTTAAATTGAAATTGCAAACTTGGAAAACTAGAACTGAAATTCTGAAATTAATGCTTAAATTGAGTTTGGTACACACTAAGAATACTTAATACAATGCTTTTAAACAAAAGGTTACAACAGAAATTGAAAATTAAGCTAAAACCTAAACTAAGTTACACTACTTTTTAAGCTACACTAACTACTTGGTTTCTTCTCTCTTTACTTTTCTTTTATAAGTCCTGGAGGTCCACAAGTACTTTCCCACACCTTTTCAAGCCGTTGGATGGGCTAATTTGATCCTGGCCGTTTAAACGAATTTTGGCGGGAAATGAGACTTTGGCAGTTTTAGTGGGGGTAGGTTAGGTAGATGGGATTATTAATGAGGGGGAGGGTTTTGGTGAAGGTATTAATTGGGTTTGGTGGGTTGGTGAAGAATTTGGAGGAGGGGGGGAACCAGTTGCAGAAAAACGGGGATTGAAGATGGAGTGTACAGTGTTTGTGGGGTGAGGGTGTTGACTGCTATGTTTGACCCTGGTCGTTGACCATTTGACCTGGGTTGGGTGGTATTAATTTAGGATTGGGCTTGATGGTGGGCTTTGGGTGGATTAGGGATGGGGTGGACTGTGGATCAGGCCATGTGTTTGGGATTGGATTTGTTTTGTGTTGTTATTAATATTAAGGGTCCAAATGGTATATGGCATAAACACAAGGACCAATAATGTAACAATCTGAAATTCAAGGGGCTGTTTTTGTAAATTTTCCAAAGCAATCACAAGGACCAATTTGCCAATCACCAATATTTCAAAAACCATCTTTTGCCATTTTCATTTTTTCAAAATTCCCGGGGATCAAAAATGATATTTTTCAAAGTATGGGGACCAAACATGAAAATTTCTCAAACTTCACCCCAAGGACTAAAAATGATTTTTTGTGACTTCCCAATTACCAAAAGTGATTTTTCTTTCAAAATTATCCCACCAGGGACTGAATCTGCCAAAATCTGTAACTCCAGGGACTAAATTGTAATTTTCCAAAACTTTTATGATTTTTCACCAAAGGACTAAATATGACAACTTATGATTTCAAAAGGACCTTTGGTGATAATTTTCCATATTTTGAATATCCAGGGACTAGATTTGTAATTTTATGAAAGTTGGGGGACTGAAACTGCCAATTTTGCAAACTTTGTACGTTTTTTATTTGTTTTTGCTCATTTTGCATCTAAAACATATAAAACACAATTTTGAAATATTTTTGGTATTTTGATGCATTTCTGAGTGTTTTTGTATGTTTTGCAGTTCAGATTTGACCAAAAATGATGAGTGTTTGAGCACTCATCAATCTCAACCAAAAGTGGCTGATGAAGAGGGTTTTGTTCACACGGAGCGTAAAAAAGGTAAATGCAAGAGTGTGGCTAATCAACAAGCTAGATACATAGATGGTATTCGGCTCAATAAACCCAAGCCGAATTACTATTATAGAGTTGTTCAAAAACCAAAGTCAAATGCAATAAAGCCCACTGATGATAATGCAAACCGGGGTCACATTAAAAAATAAGTTTGATGCACTACAAAATGAAGATAATGTATTTGAACTTGGTGATGAAGGACCAAGCACCAGTAAGTAGAAGGGTACTAGTCAGTTAGATTTAGATGCGCAGGTAAGTGATAGTGAAGAAGTGGAAGATGTGTTTGATGAGACAGCTAACTATATGCGTTCGACAGTATCAAGCAATCCGGAGGGGGCAAGCACTCCCGTTGATAAGAATCTGGATGTATAGTATAGCTTCGTAGAACATATGGGGTATGAACCAATCCCCTAAACAAAATGAGGTTCGGCAGGTAATCCTAGAGAATCATTTGTCTATTTGTGCTATTTTAGAATCTCACGTTTTTAAGTCTCGTCTGGACAAGTTATGCTCTCGAGGTTTTTGGAATTGGAATTGGACTTCGAATGGTAATTTATGTAACAAAGGGTTGCGTATCATTCTTGGATGGAACCAGGATGACATCGATTTGATGGTCATCTCTCAATCCGACCAAGTTATGCACATGAAAGTAATAATTAAAGCAGATAAGAAGGTCCTTTTTTGTTCGTTTGTTTATGCACACAATCGTTATACTCACCGTCGTGTATTATGGCAGAATTTAATTGCTCATAAGAATTTTATTAGAGGTAATTCATGGTGCTTGATGGGAGATTTCAATGTGGCGCTTAATTTGGAAGACAAGGTATGTGGTACGTCTATCATTGACATTTCCATACGGGAATTCAAAGAATGTGTGGAAAATATGGAAGTTTCGGATATAAACAAATCGGGCTTATACTTCACTTGGAATCAAAAACCGAAAGGAGAACATGGATTCTAAAAAAGATCGATCGTATTATGGCAAATCTTGATTTTTGTGACAGTTTTGTAGGTTCTAATGCTTTGTTTCAGCCATACTGAATCTCAGACCACTCGCCTGCCAGTCTTCGCATACCTAAGATATCGAAATTTAAACCTAAACCGTTTAAATTTTCTAACCTTCTGGTGTATAATGTTAACTTTAAACAGATAGTGACGCAAGGCTTGAATTATGAAGTTGCGGGATGTCAAATGTTTTGGCTTGTTAAGAAGCTTAAACATTTGAAGAAGCCAATGAGAAAATTGTTAACTGATCATGGGAATCTCCATGATCGTCTTAAAACTCTTCGGGTTGAATTGGACGAAGTTCAAAGATCAATTGATAAGGATCCATCTAATAGTATTCTTCGAGAAGAAGAGGCATTTTATCTTCAAGCATTTAATGATGCTTTGATTGACGAAGAAAGGTTCCTACAGAAAAAAGCAAAAATTGAATGGCTAAGGGTGGGGGATTCTAATTCTGCGTATTTTCATAAAGTCGTCAAGGGTAGGGTTTCTCGAAGTCGCATTGATGCTATTTTGGATTCCTCTGGTAACCGAAAAGATGGTGAGCTTGTTTATTCAGCATTTGTTTCTCACTATATAAAGTTCTTAGGCCAACCCAGTACCATTAATTGTTTAAACACTCAAGGGCTGTTTAAGAGTAGTTTGACTTAGGTTCAAGCTGAGTATATGGTTCGAAATGTTACTGACAACGAGGTTAAGGATGCTATCTTCTCTATGGGTGATGATAAATCACCAGGTCCTAATGGATACACGACGGCTTTTTTTAAAGGAGTGGGATATTATTTGTCATGATGTTATTAGTGCAGTGCAGGAGTTCTTTGCCAATGGCAAGCTGCTTAAAGAGGTCAACCATACTATTATTGCTCTTATTCCAAAGGTATCTTCCCCGTCTCGTATTAATGATTATCGGCCTATTTTGTGTTGTAACGTGATATTTAAATGCATAACTAAGATTATCTCTAACCGTATCAAGGATAGTCTTTCTGATTTGGTTAGCATTAACCAATCAGCTTTTGTGCCGGGAAGACATATTTCAGATAATATTCTTAACACAAGAGCTTATGCATAACTATCGTCTTGATAGAGGCCCTCCTCGATGTGCATTTAAAGTGGACATTCAAAAAGCATATGATACAATTGATTGGGATTTTTTTAGGACAGTTCTTATGGGGTTTGGGTTCCATTCCACTAAGATTTCTTGGATTATGGAATGCGTGACGACCACCTCCTTCTCTTTAAGTATCAATGGATCTTTGCATCGGTATTTTAAAGGAAAAATGGGTCTTCACTAAGGTGATCCATTATATCCTTATCTTTTTACGCTTGTTATGGAGATTTTAACTCTTATCTTGCAGAGTAAAGTTCAGAATTCGGAGGAATTTACTTACCATAATCAATGTTCAATTATGAGTATTATTAATTTATGTTTTGCGGATGATTTATTTCTCTTTGCTCATGGAGATGTTAATTCAGCCCGTATTATTACGGAAGCGTTAGATGAATTTAAGATTGTTTCGGGTCTTGTTCCTAGCCTTCCTAAGAGCACGGCTTATTTTTGCAATGTGTTGAATCATTCTGAGCTCGCTATTCTAAATGTTCTTCCATTTGAAGAAGGTACGCTTCCTGTTAAGTACCTTGGAGTTCCTTTAGTTACTACTAGATTAGTTTATCGAGATTGCAAGGAGCTTGTGGAAAAGGTACAAAATAGAATTGGAGATTGGAAGAATAAGTTTCTTTCATTTCCAGGAAGATTACAGCTTGTTCAGTCAATTTTATCCTCTATGCATGAGTATTATTAATTTATATTTTGCGGATGATTTATTTCTCTTTGCTCATGGAGATGTTAATTCAGCCCGTATTATTACGGAAGCGTTAGATGAATTTAAGATTGTTTCGGGTCTTGTTCATAGCCTTCCTAAGAGCACGGCTTATTTTTGCAATGTGTTGAATCATTCTAAGCTCGCTATTCTAAATGTTCTTCCATTTGAAGAAGGTACGCTTCCTGTTAAGTACCTTGGAGTTCCTTTAGTTACTACTAGATTAGTTTATCGAGATTGCAAGGAGCTTGTGGAAAAGGTACAAAATAGAATTGGAGATTGGAAGAATAAGTTTCTTTCATTTCCAGGAAGATTACAGCTTGTTCAGTCGATTTTATCCTCTATGCATGTGTATTGGTCTTCGGTTTTCATTTTGCCATCATGTATTATTATGGACCTTGAGCAACTTATGAGGGGTTTTCTATGGTGTCAAGGTGACATGCGTCGAGGGAAGGCTAAAGTTTCTTGGGAAACTATTTGCCTCCCTAAAAATGAAGGTGGGTTGGGAATCCGTAGGCTTCAAGACTTTAATGTGGGACTTATAACTTCTCATATTTGGAGCATTCTAACCGTAAAGGAATATCTTTGGGTTAAATGGATTCACACACATAAATTGAGAGGTAGAAGCTTTTGGGATGTTCCTTTTCGAGGTTTTATGAGCTGGAGTTGGCGTAAGATACTTCAAGTGCGTCCTATGGTCAGGAGATTCTTTTGGCATAAAATAGGTGACAGAAAGACTACTTCCTTGTAGTTTGATAGGTGGTGTGAAAACGGTCCACTTATTGATGAAGTTTCTGTACGTGACATTTATGCAGCGGGTCTTACTACGTCAAGCAAAGTAGCAGATGCTATTAATAGTGGGACGTGGATGTGGCCAAGTGATTGGGCTGGTAAGTACCCAACAACATTTCATACTACTGTTCCTCATCTTAATATGTCTTCGCAAGATACATTGTGGTGGAGGGATGATCAAGGTGTTTTCAAAGCTTTTTTGGTTAGCACTATTTGGGAAGATATTCGTCCAAGAGGAATAAAAGTTGTTTGGGCGAATGTTGTATGGTATCCTCATTGCATTCCAAGACACGCGTTTCATTTGTGGCTCGTTATGCAACGTAAACTCAAGACACAAGATCTTTTGAAGCAATGGAATGTTGGTTATAATACTAACTTAAACTTGTTTCAATGCCCATTATGTGAGTTGGAACCTGATTCACACGAGCATTTATTTTTTGAGTGTTTATTTGCAAAGGAGGTATGGTCGTCTGTCTTATCTAGATGTGAACTATGCATTCCCACAACATTGGAAGGTATTACTTATTGGCTCATCCCTATTGCTAGAAAGCATTCGGTTACAAGTATTCTTGGCAAGCTCGTTTTTGCAGCCTCTTCTTATTTTATTTGGCAAGAGCGAAATGCTAGACTTTTTAAGAAGGTAAAGAGATTTAAAGACCAAGTTGTTGAGATCATCCTTTCTACTATTCGGCTTAAGCTTATTACTTTTCGTTTCAAGAAGACATGTCGGGTGGATAGGCTTATTGACCGAAAGTTCGTTGGAAAAGATGAAGTATGATGATGGTAACCTGGAACCTTTTATGTAGGTAAAAACTTACCGACATTGCAATCAAAAATAACTTAATTAAGGTAACTTAGAAAAAAAACACAAAAACAATCAACAACTTATAGAAAAAAAGAAATTTAGAAAAACAAAAAAGTCAACAAGCCTTAGAAATTATTCAAGAGAGCACATATGGAACCTAACGTTAGGTAACATTAGGTCCCTCAATTGTCTCATGAATAACCATCTATCCATATCAACCTGAGTAAAGACCACTCACCTGTGTATATAAAGCTAACATATTTCTTTTATATGACCCATGTGGGATGGAAGCATACTCTCTTTTTCTTTCTTTTTGTTATCAAAGACTAGCCGCCATCTCCAAATTCATGGATCATTTTAAGTCCAAATTTGTTATTGTTGTGATCATTGTTGCAACCATGGTTCATATGAGCCTTCACGTAATGTCATGACTCACACACGCTCTTGCATCGAATCATATTCAATCCTATAAATCTTTTCTCAAACCATAATATAACAGTAACAGTAAAATGATCGTATCATCACAAAAACAAGAACTTCACAAGTGTGGCACAAATGTGTAAAATAAATTAAACAATTACATCGTCTACACACATAAATATAAGCATGTATGGATCGAGTTTGAACAGGGATGCACGTGTTTAGCTTTCGACCCCATTTGTGTTTCAAACGTTGATCATAATTCCTAAATCATTATATAATGATAAAACAAGTAAGAAGATCTCTTCCCGATACCAAATCCAAGTGTTAACTGTTAAACAATACTTATATCCAGGGGTGTTTATGAATATCGAACATTTGATACTGTAATACATAGTCATAATCATTGGGTAACAAACTAAACTTAGATTTTGCATGCAGAATTCCACACTATAAATCGGAACGAACTGCAAAACCAATATTCCGAAACTCGACCAATTTACCAGCCTTGAATAAGTGAAGGCCCAACATTGCGTGGGATTGTTCAACACTTCAACAGTCATCCTTAACACAGTTCCAACAGACGGGAATTTAGAGAAAACGTCTCTTTTTAAGGGACTTGATTCCACCAGTTGGCCTGGGAGAAATGAAACGCTAGTTTGATAAATATCGAAGAAAGTATCACAAGAGTGAAAAAGACTCGATTATCATGTTTTAATTTCTAGTTTTCGACTAGTATGATATTATGTCATGTCAATAAAAATAAGTGTAGTCTACCTTGGCTCATAAATTTGGACCATAGTTTCTACATCATACTAAGCTTGATTCCATGATTAAAATTTGTAAAGTTTTTTATTTACCTTACAAAGTTACAAGTATAGAAAAGTATAAAACGATGCATGGTCATTGGATCAACTAAACTGGCCCTTAAATGGATAGTGGGTTAACATTAACGGCCCTTTAGAAATAAATTTTTTTGCCTTAGAATCCTTAGTTTATGATTATGATTTTTAAGCAATTGTTTGGTTTTTAGTAAATTGCTTATAAGCTTTGTGTGTTTAGGATGCACTAATAAGCATCTTTGAGTGTTCTGACACAGTCGAACAACATAGGGGTATCAGTTTATCTAATATGTTGCAGTAAGTTATTTTGCACCAACTTATTTATAAAACACAAATAAATCAATCCAAAGCATTATTTTCGACATCACATTGAGACATGACACGAGTACACGACACACCTTAGGATAATAAGTTGTGCTTATAAATAAGCATATGCTTTTTTTAAAACTAAACAAAAGTTAATTACCTTTATGTAATTTTCCTTTAGTTATTAAAAAAATAAATAAATAAAAACATCTTTAAATTGTTTGTAGGGAGGGAAAACAATTTGTACTTATTTTACCAAACCATCACTGGTACCCATCACACTTTTCACTCATTACAAAAAAAGCAAACACCAAAACCACATTTCTTGAAAAACCAACAAAATTCCATAATACTAAAACCAAAAACATAAGCACAAATCAAGTAATGAGGGTATGGAGGAAGCAGAAAAAGAGCTAGAAAGAAGAAGCAAGTTCTTGAGCAGCTTGATACAAAGAAAGAAAGAAAATGATCAACAAAACCTTCATCAACAACTTAATATTAAAGTCAAAGCTTCTGACATGCCAATTGTTTTGCAAAATAAAGCTTTTCAATGTGCAAAAGATCATGTTGATTCTATGTCTTCTGGTAATGGGATCAAGATTGATAGCAAAAAACTTGCACTTGCCCTCAAGAAGGTACATTTTATTTCTTATTTTAAATGTTTGTCTAGTTTTTTATAGTATTAAAGTTTTTATTTGATACTTTTTAGTTTTGTGATTGATCGAGGTCGTTAACTCTACAAAAAATAACCTAAAATAACCTACTTTAGAATAGGGTAAATAAAGGATCGTATCCATGAGAAGCTTATGGTTAACGCTATAATTCCTATTTGATTAAACGAACAATAATAAAATTCTTTTGATTGGACGATAATAATTATAAATACTAATTACTTTAAACTATAAAAACTAAGAAAAATTAAATTAATAAACTATTAAAACTAATAAACTTAAATTAATGCAAGCAATTAAAGTAAAAGTGTAAAACTTCTGAATTAAAAACACGATCACTTCCGGTTTTAGGTTTGATCACAATTAATTACTAAAGTATTTGTTTTACTAGAGATTGCGATTGCTCGAGTTTTCATAGACAAAAACTAGTACTAATTTAATAATTAATTCTGGGCACGGAATATGTATATTGGTACCAATCGTCTCATACGTCACATGGATCGATTCGGCACGACCGGGACAACCACAATATTATACCGTCTTACAACTAACTATTCGGGTAAGGATCCAGTGAGAAGAAAACTTAAAATGAGAAGAATGAGAAATAATTATAACCACACATTTGAGATGCATCGACTTGATTTAGATGTATCTCTATTCATTTAGATGCATCCCAATTAGTTTCGAAAGTGATTTTGAAGTGAAAACGATGCAAAGTAGTACTAAAACCAAATTTGACCCGCAGAGGACGAAAAATGTATAGGATTAGTCTAACTTGATGAAATGCATCTAATATATGTATATGCATATAATTTTTTACTAGAAAATATATTATGATGCATCTAAAAGACTAGGGATGCATCTAATTCAAGTTGATGCATCTCAAATGTGTAGTTATAATTATTTCTCATCCTTCTTATTTTAAGTTTTCTTCTCATTTGATCCTTGGTCCTAACTATTAAACTAATTTTATAACACAAAGATGGAAGACATAAAATATGCATTAAGATCAAATCAACATCAAAGTGTTCACAACTCTACAATCGTTCAAACAAATAAATCATTCAAAGTACAAAAGATCTCTTGCTACTTTTCATTCTTTTCTTTGAATGCAACCCATGAATATTCTTTTGTTCTTTTTTTCTTTTTTTCTTGTTCTTCTCGTCTAACACCATCCGAACCAAATAATAATTTTGGGCTTTAATTTTCTTCTTACTCGTTCACTCCAGCCCACACATAATATTCATAAGTTAGGCCTATTTTGTTATACGGTGTATCTCCATAAGTGAATACGCCACATTCTTCATCCAAAAATAGTGCGACGTCCAAATCTTTCATTTCTTTATTTTAAAGTTGTAATATCACCACTTTAACTCCTTTTTGTGCATAACCTACGCAAACATAAAACGCCTCAAAGTAGCTTATTTAAAGGATAATAACAATATATAATTAAGCAATTAACACGTATTGAGGTGTATGTAAAATGCGCCGATCAGTGATTTATTGGCATTTGTTAGTTATTCTTGAATTTGCGCCTTTATTGTCTTAGCAATCCACTAACTTGAGTGTTTATATATATGCTTTAGCTCAAAATAATTAGGACTTGCATATATAAACACTCATTTTCATTAACTTGACTTTTGGTCATTTTGAAACTCATTTTCATTACCTGATTACTAGAGTATCAAATAATCAGTTTATATGTACTTGAACAAACTATATATGAGAATCTGACTTTAAGGGTTATTTTGTATTTAGTTCCTTAAGATAATGAACATATACACAACATTTTCAACAAGCAATTGAAACATAACTAGTACTAACTCCCTCACATTTTAGTGAGAAAAAAATGACATTTGATTGTTATAAAGTGTAGTTAGTGAGATAACTTTGTGCATGTTGACACATATTATAACACGGATAAAAGCATTGTTTTGAAACCTGGGTCGACCCGGCCAGGTAAACCCGTTCGAGCGGTTCCAGCTAAAAAAAGGGTTAAAAAAAAACCCGGGTTTCTAAATCCGGGTTAACCGGTTAGACCCGCCAGGTTTTGAGTGACGCAGGTCAACCCGGTTCTCGAAACCCGGCCGGGTTTCGTGCTTTTAAATTTTTTTTATAGAAACCCAGGTTGACCCGGCGGTCGAACCAGTTGACCCGGTGGTTGAACCAGTCGAAAAAATAAAATAATAATAAATTGAAAACCTAGCTGACCCGGCGGTCGAACCAGTTGAACCGGTGCCCGATTACTCGACCGGGTCGATTTTGAACCCGGTTTTTAAAACATTGGATAAAAACACATAAAAATACAACTAATGTTTGTTGCAAAAGATACAAATAATAGCCAAGAATGTTTGTTGCAAAAGATACATAAAAATACAACTATTGTCTATCTATCATTACTTTAATTCAAAAAGAAATGCCAATATACAACCGGTGCCCGATTACTCGACCGGGTCGATTTTGAACCCGGTTTTCAAAACATTGGATAAAAACACATAAAAATACAACTAATGTTTGTTGCAAAAGATACAAATAATAGCCAAGAATGTTTGTTGCAAAAGATACATAAAAATACAACTATTGTCTATCTATCATTACTTTAATTCAAAAAGAAATGCCAATATACAACTATACAAGGTAATGTAGGTCTTGTTATACAGACCTTCCCTACTAGGGAGTTTTATTCAGTCGGGTACCTTTGATCGAGACTAACCATAATAACTAAATATGCAAAACCTTTGCATAGTAACTAAATACACATAACATTTGCAAAGCTGATGATTCTTTATGGTGAATAAAGCCCATGCATCGCAATTCGAAATCCTTTAGTACAAAAGAAACTATCATGGTAAAGTGGTAACCTTTAGTATCCTTTAATAGAGTATCAACATAGAAGGATGATCAAATCGAGGAACCTCAAAACTGAAAACCGCTAAGTAAGCAAATCAAACGTGCACTTACTACTTACAACCACGTATACTAATGGTCAAACACATCTTTAAGTATCTTTAATATGAAACATTTCTATTTGTAAAAGCTTAATAAAGTGAATTTTTTAGTTTAACACTCTAAGTTTCACGACTAATGTTAACACACCTAATTAACCGTTGTCAGACTAATGCTACTTCATGGTAATCGAAGCCCGTACATCGCACAGGCCATGCTATCTCGTAAACATAAAATATGAGTGAATAATCGAGAAAATAGGCTCAACAGTTTTTTCTAGAAGTATATTACTCTAATAATGAAAGTAATAAAGAGTTTTGTATTGGGTTTAACTACAAACATATGTTAAAAAGATGGCGTGGTTGTTATCTATATGAACTTTTATAACTGTGTTATCCGTATTTCGATTAGAAGACATGGGTGATTCACATCTGTTATCTATTACTTTAGATATATAAGTTCAAAAGATAATTATAACATATATACATTCATTGGGCTTTGTTGCCCCCTTTTTTGCCAAGCCTTTTACTTATTTACCCGGCCCGCCTAGCTCCGTTGTATCATATCTTTGTTTTTGCTTCGACCCGCCCTGTTCACAATAACTCACATCTCCTTCTCTGTTTTGAGATCCGACTGGTGCACCTCCGGTTGCAAAACGTGTCACCGATTTGAATCACTAAAATGGTTTCTACAGTGCCATATGAGGGGGGGGGGGGGGGGGGGGGGGGGGGGCAACAGTGATAGTATTTTTTTAATCCTTTTGTGGTCTTTCTTAAGCCAGGTGTTAGAAGCAGGTGGTTTGGGATTATGTACACATATGAGATACATCAAGGTGGTTCTAGATTCTTCATAACCACACACACAAACTATTTTTGGGTGAGCCAAATTTAGGGTTCTTATTTTTTTTTTTATTCGAGTTAGTTTTGGATTATAGATTTATATCATCTAAAGTTAGGTGCGTACCTAATTTCTTGATCAAAAACACCAGTGGAGAAATTGCAATCTAGGTTTGGATTTTTTTTTTCCTTTCTGTTTTGCTTTTACATGTTCTTTGTTACTATTCTTAGATTCCTTATGTTACCTTTAGGTTACTGATTTAGTTTGAGGGTTCATACATAAGGAATTGTTGCTGTATTATATAAGTAAGGAAATAGGTTTGTGAGAACAGTTTTTTCATTTGGTTGTAGTTTATAGGTTATTTGTAAGACATGATTTGAAGATGGTTGGATTAGCTTATTCTCCCTGCTTATAAGTTTATTTATTTTTTTAGAGCTGATAAGGTTTATTTTTTTTGGTAGGAGGAAGAAACCGCATAAGTATTACTTCTGTAGTAAGTTAGAATATTGGTGATCAGGTATAAAAAATGTGTGGCAAGTTATGATGTAAGTGAATAATTTTCGAACACGTAGCAACATAAAGATGTATTTTTTGGCTGATCAATGTTGGATTTCTTATATCAATGTTGTTTGTGATGAGGTTGGATGGTTTCATTTCTGAGCTGCTTTTTCAAATTGGTGTCGTAGGTATCGCTAAGGAAATAAGTTTGTGGGAACTGCCGTTTGTTGGCGACCTATTTACACTAGTGCAAAAATGCCGGTTTAGTTTGGTTGAAGGTTATGCTACTAGAGTTGTTTGAGGCCTGAGAGCGGTCGTATCTTGGCAGGCCATTTACATTAACGCAGCTATGCCGATACCGTTTAGTTCTAAGCTGTGTTACTGACATTGTTACAAGTGTATGAAGGGCTCTGGCTGTAAGCAGTGTGTGTATCGATTAAAGTTGTGATCGTCTGTGTCTTGGCGTGGCAAATTATTAGATTTGCAGCCATGCCAGATGTATCCGCTTCCTTCGATTGTCGACCTGTCTCAGCCTCATAGATGCGTTTATTTTAGGTTATGATGAATAAAAACAACTTAAATCGCGAGGGTTTAATCTGAGCCGAGCTAAGGCTGTGATGATCAATTCCTGACAAACGTACAAAGTTGAGATTATCCGCATCTTGGCATGGCAAGTTACTAACTTTGCAGCCATGGCGGCTTAATCCGCTTTTTCAGTTGTTTATAAATCTGAGCCTTCAACTGACTATGATAAATGTCTATATACTTAATATTCGTGTATCTGATAACCTTTAATGATAGAATTTGCACCCATGGCGGGGTAAATTCGTGAATTTGCAGTCATTGCGTCGTAAATTTAGTTACAAGACGGAACCAGATTTGAAAACGTTGTTTGCCAAAACCTATATCTTGCCATGACAACTCTGTGGTTGCAGCCGTGGCAGGTTTTGGGTAACGCTTTCAGTATTTGATTCCGAAAAAGGATTTCTGGGTTCAGGTGTGCCTAATGTTCTTGGGATATTTTTTCGTGGTCAAATACTGATCACTGCTTATGATGTGGTACCCGATTGGCAATGGCATACATTAACTAATAGCATTATGGCACGATTGAAGCGTCATTTTGTTCCTGGTATTATTATTTAGGAAATGCCATTTGAATTTGCTTATTCTATAATATCAATGCAATTGAGCCCATTTAAAAAAATTCAGCTTAGCTTTTTTAAGAGGGTGTTTGTTTAACCTTATTTTTCTAGCGGTTGAGCTTACTGAGTTTTTTTAAAAGCTAATAAGCTCAAATTTCGAGTAACGAGCTGAAGAAAGTTACTAGAGGCCTGTCTTATATATGTAGGGTTGATTGTATAAGAATTTAATTTGTTTATGCTTGCAAAGGAGCGGTTGTGAGCAAGATAATAATGATAAAAGTGTTTTCTTTGGATTAAAGGGAGTTGGAAAATTCGGTATCATCGATGCTGAAGATCTTATCTATACAGAGTCCTTGACTGCTATTACGACTATGGTAAAATTAATTCTCTAAATTATGCATTTATTTGTCTCGTCAGGTTTTAGTTTGCAACTGAATTCTTGTATATGAAAACCACTAATTCCATGCTTTTAGTGGTTAACAGATATGGGAATAAAAAGTAAATTATAACACCATCTTTAATAAGAACTTTAAAAAAAGTGATATATATATATATATATATATATATATATATATATATATATATATATATATATATATATTTTAATTTTTTTACCAGGCTGCTTATACTTCATTAATAAGAATTGAATGCAATGTTTGGAGGTGGCTCCTCTCCAACTGATGAGAATTTAAAGACCACTCTTGGTTCAGGTATGCTAAATTCCTGGTATGATTGGGGTGTGGTATTGCAACTTTGGGTGTTCTTAATGTTTGTTTGGTGCTGCTGTCAAACATGAGTAGTAAACGGGTGAAGTGGGTCGTTTTTAACCGGGTGTTTGGATGGTTTAACTCATCACCATCTTCCAAATGACTTACAGTTGACAACTGTTGTACCTATTGCATATTTATCGACGGAGAAAGGCCATTAAACTATTCTTAAAGTTTTTACTACTAACAGCAGTAACAGGTCAAATTTATCGGGTCGTGATGGGTAACTTTTAGTAGGGGTCAAAACAGGTAGGCCCTGTAACCACCCGTAATTTTCCGGACTGTTATTCTAATAGTGGAATAATTTGTTTTTATCAGAAAATGTGAATTGTGTATTTTCTAACGTCTGCTAATGATTAAACTTTAAAAACGAGAAGATGTCACGTTTTTACTTAAAAAAAAGGACACCACACGCGTACCGACACCGACTTAGTAACGGCATAAACTTAATAATTAATATCCAGAGTCAATAAATGTGTTTCTATATTACTCGTATAAAACCATTCTCAGAAATAATATCTTTCCACAATCACGCTAAACCATAATACCACGTTTACATCGGAGCTCAACGGGACTCGGGGTACACTCAACACTCTCCTTGTTAATTAATACAAAGCTTTCAAACAAAACTATTTTTTTTTTTCTTTACCCTTCACGTTTAACAAAATAAAGAAAAAAATAATAATAATAATAAATAAATCAATTGAAGATAAATGTTATATCAATCCAACCACCCCCACACACGTTTTCTCCTTAAAACAAGATACACGCTATATCCTCTCTTCTTCCCAAGACAACACATATCCACGCCTCTCTTTTTCCTCTCCCCAAAAAAAATTTGGTCTATCAAACCCTAAATCTATGAATCATAAATCAAGGTGTGTAGCTACTATTGACTCTCGATTGTCATCCTAATGAAGCCTCCACACGCAAAGAATCGGCTTAGCACTATTCTTCCTTTCTCCTTTTCCAAAGTCGAGTCACAAGATGTCTTAAGAAGACCCAGAGACTTGTTTTTAATCCACTTTTGGTTATGGTCGAGTTTCGAAACCTAAAGGTGGGTGTTAGGGTTTCTATTGTATTTTCTTTTTATTCAAATCCGACCCAGTGGCACACATCCATTCCTTGGTGTGGTTGCTGCTTGGGCTCAAGATTGAACTTGTCATCTTTCTTCAAAGTATTGTAAGAATTCCTAAAACTCTATTTTGATGTTCCATTTGTATACGTATATTTCTGTGTTATTTGAAGTTCTTAATAAATCTGGAAATTTGACCAACAATTTTGATTCGACTTTTATTCATTTTTTTGAGATTGTCGTAGTTGTCGACAAGTTAAATACTGATGCTGTGAAATTTTGGTTTATTTTGTTGTTGTTGCTAACTAAGTGTGGCCAAGCTAAATAAACATAAAGATAAACTTGGGTATTGGCTTATGTAATGGAAGTACTTAATATTGTTTTTGCGCCTATCATTGGCTTATTTTTGGGTCTTGTTTGCTTGAGTTAATCTTGGTTTGCACTTGGTTGTGGCCTAAGTTGAACCTGTTGTAGTTCGAACCACATTGGAAGTATTGATGTTTTCATCTATTGGTCAAGTGGGTTCAAATAGTTTTGATAGATAGCATGGGACTCACTGAGTTTTGAATTGGGTTATGTTGGTTTTTGTCGTGGTCAAAACCCACTGTGGTCAACGTTTGGTTTTGCTACTTGCACCTTTGGCTACAAGAATACAACACTATAATGGGTCTTGGTTTGTTAAACCCACAGTGGTAAATATTATCGCATGCCTTGATAACCTCAAGTTTTCAAACTTAAAAATGGAACTAGCTTTTAAACTTGAATTTTTGGTTTCCTGCTTTGTACTTGAGGTACTCAAAACAAAGTAAAAGAATGTTTAGTCTTGCTACTGTGGTCGAAACCACAGTAAGAGTATGGCTTTGTTTTTATGCCACAAGCTACAATTTCATCATATAAAGAATGGAACGGGATTGAGTTAAAAATGGATTTAAATGAAGGTTTGAAACCGATAAAAACTTTGTTAAACTCTTTGTATTAAACTGCAATTGATAATTCATGGGCGTTTGAGTTATATATCTTCTCTTGTTTTAAACGAATGTAAAGATTGGAAACAGTTTGGTGTCAAGACGTTTCTTTTCTTCCAACAGTTGTATACAAACTCAAATACTAGCTAAAATCTTAGAGATGATGGTTTGTAGGAAGTTGTGTCAAAGCCACTTTTATTAGTCCCAGGGTCCAGTTGTGGTTCGCATTGGGCCACAGCCCACGCCATTTAACACAGTCCAGAATGTATATTTTTAGTTGACTAAGTTTAATAAACTCATTTGGTATTTTGTACGTTTACTTCATAGTTCATACTCTAGTTATCCCGCATTCTAACTCCGACTTGTTCTACTACACTTGACAACAAGCTTCACATCGTGTTTATTAACGTACGTTACAACTCTATATATATACACAACACGTTCAACTATAAACCACTATACGTTTACAAATCTATAAAAACTGGTCAAAGACTAAACTAAATTTATAAATTCAAACGCGTTTATTTATTCCAACCAACTAGTTATCTTACACGCAAACTTGATACGTCTTATAAAAACTCATACGAGTACTTACTAATATATAATTAACTTACATGTTTTTAGAACCAATAATGAAAATTTTCATGTCTAACTACATCTAAAAGCGAGAAAAATAAATAAAGCTATTACTTAACTCAAATCTCACATACTTTTATAAACATATACACACTTAATATTACTCATTCTTTAAACAAACATCCTTATATAACCCGTCAACGTCTAATAATTTATTTATTACTGCTTTTCCGTACTTCATCTTTCGGTTATTGTCAAACCAAAGGGTTTATTCATCTTTGATATTTGATTATTGTCTACGTATATACTTATACACTTCCATAAGCCAATACTTACACACACTTAGAAAATTGTTTTCAATCTTAAACGCTGCCACACAAGCAACAACGACGGAAACATTTTAAAACATACTTAAATCTCGTTGAGTCATAAATTGGAGTTGTGAACTAAACTAGCCATATTAATCTAGGTCGCGTGTCGGTGCCGTACACTATCACTACTTGATTTTTTACTATCAGACTGCTATTTGCTAAGGTGAGTTCATACCCCCTACTTTTACTTGTTTTTATAACTGTTTTGGGGGAGAATACATGCTCGTTTCTGACTAAACTCAATGCTCCTTTATACTTAAACTCGTTACTTGTTCTTACTTGAAAACATGATTGATTTACTTATTGTGCATTGAATTACCTCATTTTGGACGCAAGTGTTGAAATCATATATGTGAGTTGGTAGCCCCACTTTACTTATACTTGTTTTACAACTATGGGGTGAGAAACATACAAAACATTTTCTGGACCACTATTATGTTTTACTTTCTCAAAACTATTATGTGGAATTAGCCTAAGACACTGAATCCCACATGCCCAAACTCATGAACCGTTAATTCCTGCGGAGAAGCGCGAATGCTATAAATAGATCTACTGGGGATGACACCCCCGTTCGGTATGACCGGATAGGCAAACGCGAGCGTATAACATGTCGAAACACGAGTGTCACGGGATAGACACTTACAAGGGCTTTATTTAACGTGCTTCTAGAGCATGCACACTGTCAAGCTTCGGTTGCATGAACTTAGTGCTGACGTAATAGACATCACTTTTGTGTGACATTATATTCGTTGTAATGGTCACATACTCTGCTCATGGTCCACACTTCAAACTTTGCTATAAGATAAACTATATGACATTGTGAGTGACACAATGGCTGCAAAACTTTCTATTGAACTCACATTACTTTTACTCTTCATTCATATTTATGCAAACCTATGAACTCACCAACCTCATGTTGACACTTTTTAGCATGTATTTTCAGGTTTAAGGCGATAGCTAACTGTTGAAGGCTTTTGGCATGGCATGGCGTGGTCATAGATTACTCTGATATATCTGGGACCGCATAAATTCTTTTATGGGCCTATATTTTCCGTACTATTTACAAATGATGTGAACATAATACTTTTGATTTATGAAGTTTCTTACAACAAACCTGTTATTCTATACTCTGTGTTGTAATACCAATTGAGTAGCACCCCAGTGACCTGTATGCTTCCGCTGGACCCGATTTTGGGGGTGTTACAGGCCCAGATGGGGATAACCCGCACATTGCCACAATTTATTTGTCGTCTCTTTTTTTAAACTGTATAAATACGTAACATGTTAGTGGTCATTACAAAACATGTATTTCTACAATGATAATCTAAGATATTGAAAATACACCATGTACTTACTTCTGAATATTGGATTCTATTAATTTGATGTTTTCCAAATGCATTGCAAAATAGAGACTTACCATATATTTTGAATTGTATCAAATGCGGCACTTTAACAAAAATGCCATCTTTGTCGTTTAGACATTCGGTTAGCATGTACATTGGTGTATGACTTAGTTTGTTTATACCGTAATCAATATGTTGTGGTAAATGTGAGATTACCTAAGAAGGAATAATACATGCGCAAGAAAAAACGAAAACATGAAACGACTTTTTTAGAATATGAAGTCATTACCTTTTAAAGGAGCCAATATCTGATTACCTGAAATTAAACTTTAATGTAACTAATCTTATGTAAATTTGTGTGAATTTGTTGGCAGAAAATGCATTGACTGTTGGTGGACGCAAAAATGATTCTTAAAGCCACAGATTAGGCAAACATGGTGGACACATTTCAAAAAGGCGCGCTAGAAGCGATGCTTTACATTCCAAGGTTCTATGCCATTGATGATGCTCATGGAAATGACAATGTTTATGAGGTAACTGTTATATTTAGATGCATAGTTAAAAAATAATCACACACTAGAATTTAATATATATTTCCTAAATATAAAATAAAATCTGTGAAAGAAGATAGCAATTAAAAATATAACATGCATGTAGTGATGCCACCTCCATGCTTATATGATATAATTTGAGGTATTTTAGGCGTAGACTTAATATTTACATCAGGTTGTTATAGACTTAAGATATGTTAGGATCAGGGCACTACAAAAATCAAGATAAAGTGTGTTTGGATTAGGTTACAATAGAAATTAAGAATAAGATATGTTTGGATCAAATTATCGCAGAAGTGTGTTTGGATTAGACCACGTTACAGAAATAACATGATGTACTTGGAGCTGGCTGAATATATATATATATATATATATATATATATATATATATATATATATATATATATATATATATATATATATATATATATATATATTAAGTAGGTCATTACACAAGTGAGAAGTGTTTGGATCAGACAACTAGACAACTGCAGAAATAAAGTGTGTTCAAATTAGGCTACAGCAGCACTAAATTGTGTTTGGCTTAGGCTGCTGCAGATATAACATTTATAAGCTGCTGCAGGTATACCATTTATACTGATAGTTATCACTTCAAATGCTATTTCTGTTAGAGATGTGAATTTGTAAGTTTAATTTGCTGATTTTTGCAAATAGCTTAAGCTCAATGTTATGTCATCATGTAGCTAATCTCAATCATTTGTGATTTGTAGAAGTGCAAAAGTGGGAGGATGTTGGAAAAGATGACCCGTAAATCTTTGACGGCCCGATATTGAATATGCTTGAGCGTAAGTATGCCAAGATTTTGGAATTTGACATGTTACCTTCAATAGTTACTGTAAAGAGGATACTAATATGGTTTCCACTGGACAAAGCTCCAAAAGTCGCTTCTAGCTTTAAGTGTACCCGTTCGAATGTATTCTGGACCTGCATAGCCTACTTTCTCAACAACCTTTTGTGAAAAACAAAGGCATGATTGGTTATTTAGTTTCATGGTGTATCGATGTATGAACGTTACTGTAGCAATAGATTTTTTGAAACTTTAGTTAATGTAATGTGGAATCTTAGATTACATTTGCCGACATTGACATCTCACCTATTGGTTTGCAGTAAGTGAATTGCAAATCACATCTCCAGCTTGCTTGCATGTTATCTCCATATGATATTGGGGTATTGTTGGATTATCATGGGGTATTGGGATGTTTTTAGTGTCGTTATTTCTTTGCTGCATTCTGCTGGTATAAGGGTGTGTGGTTTGTGTTATTCTGAGATTTAACAGCAAAACACGTGTACCACAAAAATTAAAAGCAAAACACCCGCAGCAACGCGCGGGTAGCCCAACTCGTTTATAACAAAGTAACGTATATGAAACTAAACTTAAAATCCGTACGCATCAAGCCTAAAAGCTAAGTAAGTTCAACTAGGGGTGTTAGTCGGTTCGGTTCTCGGTTAATCGGTTTATTCGGTCCAGGTTGTTCGGTTAAAAAAAAATTTTGGGTCATAACCGAAAACCGAGTTGAATCGAAAATATCTATGACCTGACCGAACCGAAGTTCGGTTCGGTAATGGGTCAAAACCGAAAACCGAATTTTGTACTTGAATTACACTATTTATATTTTTTTTAAATTTAATTATATATATATTTTTGGAAAAAAAATTATTTCAAGCATAAAAAAATGTTTTTTATATTAGTATAAAATTTTAATGGACATTTTTTATATATAAAATAATATAATATATATATATATATATATATATATATATATATATATATATATATATATATATATATATATATATATATATATATATATATATATATAAATTCGGTTTTCGGTTCAGATAGCCAAACCAATATCCAAACCGAAAACCGAATGTTTAATTCGGTTCGGTTCAGTTTAAACAAATTCGGTTCGGTTATATGTTCGGTTTGGTTTTTTTCTGTTCGGTTTGGTTCGGTTTTCGGTTTATTACCCGAACCATGAACACCCCTAAGTTCAACAGAAAGCGATATATTTCAATAGAAATAAGGGCCCTTTTGGTTTGTAGCCGGGTTTAAGATTTAGATTTGAATTTTGATTATGATTTAGATTAAGATTTGGATTTGGATTTGGATTTAATGTAGGAATAAGAAAATATATTATAAAAATATAAAAAAATGTGTGTATGTGTGAGAGAAAGAAAGAGATATTATTAAAAGAGTGTGTAAGAGAAAACTCACCCTACTCTCCATCTTTAGGTTTTGGGAGCCCGTTTACACTATTTGAAATCTAAACTCTCTACCAAATTACAAAATTTAAAATCAAAGACAAATCCTAATCCAAAACCCACATAACAAACGGGCCCTAAGAGTCAAAACTCAAAACAAGAACGCCACTTCAGGATGCCTTGGGTGTATAAAATTTGTGGCTCCTTTTAATAAATTGACAAAATTCTTCTCTTCAAAACAAAATTTTCCCAATTGATTTTGAATAAGAAAAAAATTTCAAGCTATATAAAATAAATCAATAAAAAATCGATTTTCAAGAAAAAGAAGAGAAGAAATAAAAATGAGATATTTTTTTTAAATGACTCATTTCTACTTTTAAATGTTATCCATTAGATTGATTACTAGATAACTTTTTAACCATACATGTGTTTTTGGGCGAACTATTAGGCAAATTTGACACGCGAATGCAAGGCGAATGCTAGGCGAGGGCATTTAACACTAGGCGAGTGCTAGACGTTTTCTAGGCGAGGTCATGCGAGTGCCAGGCGAGTGAATGTGTTTTTTACAAAAGTGAAGAATTGAATGTGGTGCTAGGCGATTGGTTTTGTATAAGATAAAGTTGTGAAATGCTTCGTCGTATACGATATTGTGATATAACTTTGAGATAAGTGTAGCGCACATGTAGGTTTCTTTTATTTGTGAAATGTTAGGACGTAAAAATGATGTTAGAATGTTCCCCACGCCGAGTAACTTTTTACTTTAAGCGATGCATATTGTGGAGTTTAATTTTTGTGGTTAGGGGTGAGCGATCAAATTAAAAATGTGATGTGACTAATTAAGTTAATAAAAATTCATGGACTTAGGCGTAAAAATGTGACGTGACTAATTAAGTTAATAAAAAATTCATGGGCTTAGGCGTTGTTTTTTAACAAGTGGCAGTAACTCGCCGCGTTGCGGCGGGGGTATTTGCAAAAGTTCGTCATGTAATGTGGTACGGTTATAAGCAGCCGTTATATTAATTCAGCTGAGTCATACAAAATTATGCAGGAATCCTTTCATTTGTGACAGCGTTATAAAGCTGTGCAGCGTCGGACAAAAGGAAACAAATAAAAAAAATCTAAAAGATGTAGGCAAATAGTTTATGGCTACCGATGTAGTAAAAAACCAAGAAGTTAGCAACGTCTTAAAAATGATAGAAACAAAAGTACCGTGCACGTTTAAAGCAAACACGCATTCTAAGTGAACACAACTCCTTTGTAATTAACATTCATTTCTACAGGAAATAAACATACAAAAGGAAACATGCAGTAGGCCTAAATCAAAAAAAAAAAAAAAAAGTGAGGACATGAAGGAAGTAAACATGTTTAATAAAAAGGGAACACATGTACGCATCATCAAGCGCTCATGATAGGTCCGATATAAAAAATATTTTGTACGTTGCAAATAAGAATAATATTTTAAATACAATGGAGTTTGGTCCATCCAAAATTGTAAGACTCCAAGATAGTGATTGTGTTTGTAATTGGAAGCTGATATGAAATCTAGTGGGACCTAGGCGTTTGTTTTATTTCCTGAAGATGGAGGTGTAGGCGAGGATAATAATGGAGGCCAACTGTAAAAGAGTTTTTTATTATTTTTTTTAATTTTTTTTTTCTCAGTAAAATGAGGTTTTTGAAGAAAAAAATATGAATTTAGATTTAGGGTAAATTTGTAAATTTCTGATATAAGCTTAAACCCTCGCAAAAGAAAAATACTAGATCCACTCAATCTTTACAAAATTTCTCCCACACGCTGATGTGGCAGAGAGATGATTGGTTGGTTTTCTGTGGGCCACAGAAAACTAACCAATCATCTCTCTGCCACATCAGCGTGTGGGAGAAATTTTGTAAAGATTGAGTGGGTGTAGCACACCTCCTCGCAAAAAGCTACACTTTTGTAGTTTATCAAAACACCTAAATATAAGCTTATAATCCCACTTATATAAGCTTAGCCAAACACTTGGTTTGAGCTTATATGAGTCATATAAGCTAGTAAGCTCATAAGCCCAATATATAAGCTAAAACAAACACCCCATATTTAACGATTAATTTGAGGTCAAGTTAAAGGGATCTGTACAAAAGAAATGAACTTTTTTATGAAATTCTTTATTGCGTTAATTTTTACACATTTTAACGTTGTTCAAAACCTCAAATACAAGTTTAAAAAAAACAATGTGTTATATATTAAGTTATTTTATATTAAGTTTGTTTTAAAAAACAATGTGTTACATTTTCAGGTTGTTCGATACCACTTGGACATGTGGAAGACAAAGCTCGAAGCTGGTACATCAGTTTCGGTGTAAGAGACAAAAGAAATACATCTAATTTGCGTGTAGTATAAACTATGTGTTTCAAATAACATGTTTTTCGTTACGATGTTGAAAGTTACTCATGTGTTACAAAAAGTTACTTATCCAAACTTCATTTATTCAGTCGGGTACCTTTGATCGAGACTAACCATAATAACTAAATATGCATAACCTTTGAATAGTAACTAAATACAAATGATCCTTGCAAAGCTGATGATTCTTTAAGATGAACAAAGCCCATGCATCGCAATTCGAAATCCTTTAGTACAAAAGAAACTATCATGGTAAAGTGGTAACCTTTAGTATCCTTTAATAGAGTATCAACATAGAAGGATGATCAAATCGAGGAACCTCAAAGCTGGGAACCGCAAAGTAAGTAAATCAAACGTGCACTTATTACTTACAACCACGTATACTAATGGTCAAACACGTCTTTAAGTATCTTTCATATGAAACATTTCTATTTTTAAAAGCTTAATAAAGTGAATCTTTTAGTTTAACACTCTAAGTTTCACGACTAATGTTAACACACCTAATTAACCGTTGTCACACTAATGCTACTTCATGGTAATCGAAGCCCGTGCATCGCACAGGCCATGCTATCTCGTAAACATAAAATATGGGTGAACAATCGAGAAAATAGGCTCAACAGTTTTTTCTAGAAATATATTACTCTAATAATGAAAGCAATAAAGAGTTTTGTATTGGGGTTAACTACAAACATATGTTAAAAAAAAAATGGCGTGGTTGTTATCTATATGAACTTTTATAAGTGTGTTATCCGTATTTCGATTAGAAGGCATGGGTGATTCACATCTGTTATCTAATACTTTAGATATATAAGTTCAAAAGATAATTTATAACAAATTAAAGTAACGTATATGAAACTAAACTTAAAATCCGTACGCATCAAGCCTAAAAGCTAAGTAAGTTCAACAGAAAACGATATATTTCAATAGAAATAAGAGTCAAAACTCAAAACGAGAACGCCACTTCGGGATGGCTTGGGTGTATAAAATTTGTGGCTCCTTAGTAAATTGACAAAATTCTTCTCTTCAAAACAAAATTTTCGCAAAGTGATTGAATAAGAAAAAAATTTTGAGCTATATAAAATCAATAAAAAATCGATGTTCAAGAAAAAGAAAAGAAATAAAATTCATGGACTTGGCATCAATATTATTATAATTTCATTAATCATTATCATGTGATAGAAATCATAGAATTATATATTGTAATATTCCACTTTTTGGCTGTATAAAATACTAGTAAACTAACCAACATCCTTTATCATTACTCATTCAAACAAATTAAGCAATACTTATTTTTGCAATCATGTCTTCTTCAAACTCACAATCGACACCACCTCTACCAGCAAATGGTCAATCATCAGAAGCAGAACTCGGTGAACCATCAATGGCGCCACAACCTAATGTCTCTCATGGTTATGGTCCATGGTCCACCAGCGTCTATGATTGCCGCCATGATGTCCCCAATTGTAAGTTTCTAACTATACTATGGCTACTAAATATTTTGTAAAAACAGTTTAAAAATATCATTTTACCATTCGAAATTTAAAATGACTATTTTACCATTGTGATTATTGTGCCTTGTAAAATAACCATTTACCCTTGTGACTATTGTGTCATGTAAAATGACCTTTTTACCTTTCGAAATTTGAAAAAAGTAGGGCAAATGATTAAAAAAAAATATTATAATTGACATGGTTTACTCTTCAGGGTGGCGAACAAATTTTTTTGTTTTTGTGAGTACTTTTCTTTTAAATTCATCCGTTTTAGGATACTATGTAACATTTTTGCCATTTAGGGAAAAAAATCTATTAGCTAAGAGGGGCAAAAATGTCTAAAAATTTCGCAAAATACCCTAAAAAAAATAAATTTAAAAGAAAAGTAAGGAATTTTTTTTTGTACAAAACAGTTTAAAAAGGATATATTTTTCTTAACGTTTCATTATTCTATTTTACTCAACTACAGGTTGCATTACGTGTTTGTGTCCATGCATTACTTTCGGACAAACTGCTGAGATTGTTCACGAGGGAACTACTTGTAAGTGTTAACTCAAACAAGAATTTATGTCCATTTTTGACTTCTATATGGTGTGGGCTTATTTCCATGTATCTAGTTTTGATCATGTCATGAGTTGTATCATGTCCTCTGGAAGGGTGTTTGGTGGGGGTGCCCTTTATAGGCTATTATATTTTTAATTAGTTATAATATTGGCTGTTGTTCAAAAAAAAATTATAGGCTAATTCTTTATATTTTTAATTAGTTATATAATTTTTATGCTTAATTCATAAGGATCGAAAATACCCGAATCTCCGTGGGGATGGGGGCGGGGATAAGGATGGGAGTGAGAAACGGGGATGGGATGGTAAATAAGATCCATGATATTCTCTGCCCCGTTGCCATCTCTAGTACAAAAATAAGTCATATATCATGTAAACGTACAAGAAAACACGCCATGGTTAGAGAGAACTAATATTGCATATAGGTATCACAGTCTCGGTCGAGACTTGAAATTACGAATTGTTGGTTGATGATTCTATGTTACCTTGATCACTGATAGTTTTGTTTTTACGTGTAACAACAGCTTGTGAAGCACACGGGGCTATTTACACAGGGCTTGCTGTACCAACTGGATGTCAATATATCTATTCTTCTGTGAATCGGTCTAAAATGAGACAAAAGTACAGGTTGCGCGAGGAACCTTGCCATGACTGCATTCTCCATTGTTGTTGTGGACCATGTGCCTTATGCCAAGAGTATCGTGAACTTAAGAATCTTGGATTTGATATGTCTATTGGTAAAATTAAATTTCTCTCTTGCTTCTAATAAATAAGCTAAATATGCACAACTATACTACACGTCCGTTCATCATGCATATATGAGTCTGATTTTAGTTTTTGTTCGCCATATTCAGGATATTCTGCAAACATGGCTATGCGTGAAGGAGTGGGACATATGGCTAGGCAGAATGAAGGAGTCCCGATGCAAGCAGTTGCTCCTCCAGTGGCTCAAAATGTAACACCTAAAATCTGAAAGCAAGTGAAATGACCAAATTGCCCTTACTTAATTAAAATTTGATTAAAAGCTTATTAAGGTACCAAATAAATCCCAAACTTCAAACAATGAACAAATTATGTATCCAAATAATTTTAACAACTTCATGTAACATTTATGCAAGTGGTAAAATTACCAAAATACCCCTCTATGGGCCGAATTAGATAAAATGGGATTTTAAGAGTTTTAATTTGATTTAAATTATGTAAATATGGAAGGTAATCACCACAAATTAATTACCAACTTATAAATCAGAAATTTTGGGTCTATCCTTCCCCCCATACACGGAATTCCTCTTTTAAAAACAAATCATATCTTTTTTTTATTTAAAACCTAAAACCGATCCACAAAATATACACACACAAAATTCTTTGGCTTCCATTCGACAACCCCATATCTCTCAAGCATTTTTCTGTGATCAAACATTATTCAAAGAGCCCTAGAAAAATACCCATTCGAATTTTTGAAGCTTGGTACGATCGTGGTCTTGATTTCTTTTGTCGAGCCCTAAAAACAAGGTAATTCGCTTGTGATTCATTCGACCTCTACAAAATTTGTTTCTTATTTTTCTGATGTTCCTTACACTTATTAAGACCCACGAGAATTGGTTTCAAGGTTAGAAGATCGTTTTTGAAGTCGTGGTGATTTTTGGATCGTTTTGGCTCTACGCGTGTGCTGTAATTCGTCCAGCCTATTCTATTTGTTCCAGACCTGGTCTGGTATTTTTCTCACGTCTCTTACATCATATAAGTATCAAATAAAATGCTAAAGTCGAACCATGCATGCTCTATGAATTATTTGTGAATTAAACCCTAAAAACGTGCATAAAACCTAAATAATCGAATCCGAATTTTTAAGGCTTGAAAAATATTTTATTTAGACTCTACATGATCATATTAACCTGGGAAAAATGTTATTTCGAATTGTTAAGGCTTGGAACAATTACTTTGGATCATATGTTAAATCGGCAAAATGAAATAAAAGGAAAAGAGTAAAATCGTGTGAGCTAGGGTTCATGGCTAGGGCTTGTAATTGTGATTATGAATGATGTTTAATGATCACTTAATGATTGGAAATGGATTTGTTATGATTAGGGTTTTTAATCTTATGATTTTATGTTATACGATTTGGGTAAAAAGTTTTGGGTGAGTTTTGTAACTTTTAAAACTTAAAGGTTATTTTTGAAACTTAATTTGGATCAGGTACTATTCGAATAAAATGATAGGTGAGGGTGCTAAGTGTAATTTTTGTAATTTAATGGATTAAAATGTATTTTTAACCTAATTAGGGTTTGTTTTGAAAATAATTAAAAGAGAAGGACTAAATATGTAAATTCTGGAAACTTAAGGTTGTTTTGAGTAATTTAAGATATTCAGGGGGTTTTGTGCTATTTTGATAGTTTAAGGGCATGATATGTAATTATAGATAATTAAAAGTTGAAATTGTAAATTAAAGGGTTAAATATGTAACTTTTATAACTTGAGGGACTTAAAGTGTAAATTATGAAAAATTGAAGATTCATTCGAATGACTTGATAAAATAAGTACTCATTATGTAAAATGGATAAGTTAAGGGTTTAAAGTGTAACTTTGAATATTAAAAGGTTTAAAGTGTAATTTTGGAAATATAAGGGTGTAAAAGGTAAAGTCATGAAACCCTAAGGACCAAATGTGTAATATGCTAAAAGATACTTTATTTCCATAAATAATGATGATTAATCAAACTTACTAAATATGGAAACTTACTAAACATGGAAACTTTCTAAAAGTGGAAACTTACTATTTATGGAAACCTGCTAAAAATGGAAAGTTACTAAAAATGGAAAGTTACTTAAAATGGAGAGTTACTTAAAATGGAAAGATATGCATTTAAAGAATGAATTATGATTCCCCCTCTTCTCCTCTAGGTGTGAAGAAGGAGAGTCCTTGAGCTTTTCCATTCCTGTGTTTGTTTCATTTGTGCTTTGCAATAAGGTACGGATACTCTGCCTTTTCAGTAAGGGCTCCTATATTCTTCTTATGACTTTGAGCTACGATTCAGTTAAGATTCCCCAAGCCATTGCTATGTTCCCTTCTATTGTGAATTTCCTCTGACTCCTGTTAAGCTTTGATATGTTAGCTTCTGACTTGATTTCGTTGCTATGACTTCTGACCTTTGTATACCCGATATCTCTGGTTCATCTTTTATGATAATCTGATATGAAAACCTTTTTTTAAATATAACTTGATGTTATGGAAGGAAACTGTTTTGAAATGACACTCTATGATTTTGATACGAAACCATTTTTAAATGAAGGATTAATTGGCTTTTATGAAGAATGTTTTAAAAGGGAACCCTTTGTGATGAAATGGGTAAATGACTATTAAAGTTTTTAAATCTGTTTTATCTTAACCCTTTTCACATTTTATGAACTTATGAAACTTAATAATGAACCTTTTGTAATGAACCTTGGATATTCTGAACCATTGATATGACTTCTGATATTATGACTTTGAGATGACCTTGAGACATGACTTTGAGATGCACCTTTACTATATGACCTTTTGCATGACTTTGAGACCTGACTCTTAGTTTGATACCCGAGCCATTTATGTTTTTTCTACCTATGGAGGTACCATAGGCATGTCTGTGATGCACCACTGGCATGACTCATGCGTGGGTGAGTGATTTCTCACGTCGTCCCTTTTATGATTATCTGCCGGCTATGACTTTGAGTATATGACTTTGAGATTGACTTTGAGTAAGGGGCGTATGGATTGCAATCCTAGACATGTATGTTTAGTGGATTTAACTATGACTTTGAGTTGACTTTGAGGTGACTGGTGCTGTGTGCAATACACGCCTTTCACAACCCCTGGGAGCTGATCACTCCACCTTTATGATACATGAGGACACCCCTCATATTATCTGGTTGCCTGAGAGGTATCCCCTCTGATTGTGAGATTATGAATTGACGGCTTATGACTTTGAGATTACGATGTTGAGTTATGACTTTGAGTTTTGGGCTCGTGGTGGATGACTATCCTTTCTTTTCTTTTCTATTACTCTCTTTTATATATTCCTTATTCTATTTCCCCCATGCACTATATTTCAGTTCTGTTTCATTATCATTGCTTTGTATATGTATCTGTTCACTGGGCTTTTTAAGCTCAGCCGCATTTCCTTTTCCTGCGGCAGGTTTTAGTAGGAAGCTGGGTTATGGGAAGAGAGTGTGACTGGACTTAGAAGACTATGCTTTGATAGTTACGCTGGACTAGAGACGATTAGAAGAAGTTTCACTGCATTAGACTTAGTATTTATTTTTGTAACCCTGTAGTATCAGATTTTTCCATTTGTAAACCCTGAATTTCTTTGTATGTATGAATCATATGCTTGTGTTTGTTCTGATATGTCACTGTAATGTAATACTTCTACCCTTATCGGGTTGGGGTGTTACAATTATGGTATCAGAGCCCAGGCTGCGATTTGTAATACATTTACCCTTGACCTGTGAAGTTTGGACCCCTAAGTTTCCACTGTAGGCGCTCATAAGATAACCTTTAGAACTTCACATTAGGATTCCCCATAGGAACCCAAGTTATTACCAGTGAGGAATGGGTAGACTAAGACATTTTTGTAAGTATCATTTGCTTCCGCATCACTCTGATCGTGCCTTTGCTCTTAGATAAGCTTTATAAGGACCTTTGTTTCAGAAGTTAGAAGTTTTGCAACTTAAGCTTAGTAACCGAGTAAGTTTGGAATACCTCGGAAAGCTACCTGGATACCTTACACATTTAAGTTTCATCTTCAGATTTTGATCTCCGCCTCCGATTTGTTTGATAAGCTGTTTGACACCTTTTCGACCATATAGTAGGTCATTCAACCATAATGTGTTCGACACATTCTGTGAATTCATTACTTATGTTAGGTATGAATGTATCATCCGATACTACTTAACTCTGTATGATCCATTGCTACTCCTATGAGAATTTTGGTAATTATGAACCACGAATATAAGAAGTTTTGTTTCCTCTCTTTGAATGATGAACCTTGTCCTGCCAACCATTTCCTTTGGAGGGGTATGATGTAAAGACTATCTTTGTATAGATCTGTAACTAAGCATGATGATGCTGATAACTGAGATCCTGTACATCTCACAATTGACAATTATACGATGTTCATATTACAAATGATACACATCCTACCTGCTACTTATGCTAAGAAGCTAAACGAAATTCCCACACATTGAACTGTTCGTTTATCCATCCCAACAATTTTGTTGAACCATGTACTTGACTCTGATATATGAACTATCTGTATGATTTGACGACTGTATTCACCCTATGAAATCCTTTGATTTTGATATGTTTGATTGTACGGTCTTTTGGATTGAATGGCTATTCGTAAAGATACCATAGACTACCACATCTGAAATGTGACCTTAAAAATCTGTTTCACTCTATTTCATTATGATGATTCTCTACATCTACTAAAATTTCTGCCACTATGGAAACACCAACCCCGAACTCATGTGAATATCAAGTTTTTCCTGAAAACCATTATTATCAACCCTTAGAAAGTTCTGCTGTTGGAAAATTTTGTTGTACGAAGATTTTCCGGTATTCTCTGATGAACCTTTTGGTACTCCTTCCTGCTTAGGAAGTAGAGTGGACATTGAACTGATATCAGTGAAGAAACCATGGTGCCATAAAAGTTGAGAGATTGAAGGAGCTGATGGAATATGATTTTTAACCTTGGTGATTCTCTTTAGATGCTCTTGTTTGTTTATGAAGAAGAACAAGAGAAGTATGCGATGACGTATCGACTATCGTGAACTTAAACGTACCACTATCACTAATCATTATCTGTTTCCGCGTATCAATAATTAATTTGGTCTTCCTTTGAAACTCCGCGTCTGATTTCATCATTTTAGATTTGAAGCACCTAAGAAGCAACCACAAGAACTTCTAAGAAGGGGGTTAATTAACCGAGAGTAACCTTTGTGAAGTATTTCAGTTCTTGAAGAAGAAAGAAGGCGATATGAAAACTCCCTGAGATGATTTCTGAAGCTGCCTTGCACTCGTTATAACATTTATGAGTTTGAATGATGCCAATGGTGTTGGCTAGAATAATCATGTTTTCGCATGTTTTGGACAAATTGTCATAGTATGACATTGTGTTGTGTTCTAAAACGAAAGAAGAACATAGAGATTATTGGTGAGATGACCCTTTGTTCTGGAAGAGAAATTTGATTGACGCTCAGAAAGCATAGTAGACACACTACCCCGTATAATGTGAAGACAGAGCTTTCACAAGAAGGACCAAGATCGAAGATCATTATCGGAGTTAGAAACCTGGTGGTAGAGTAGTAGAAGATGGTTGCGACAAGCAGTACCGTGGAAGAAGCATATAAGGAGAAGAGAGGAACTGGGATAGTGCTCAATCATACATCATGCAACGCGTGAAGATTTCAGCTTGGGCATCAAGACAACCAGACCAAAGAAGAGGAACCATTCAACACACAACCTGGAGTCAACAACAACATCATGTACCCTAAAACCTGGAGCCATGACAGAAGACCTGTCGAAGACACGCAGTCTTGTTTCTCTATTCATTTTAGTTGTACTAAGATGAATTGAGAGCAGAAGCAGACCTACAGATGGAGGGATGCACAGTAATCGCGTCAGAGACTGCCGTTATGATACCACACTACCAAGAGGAGCTGCTGAAGACCGGAGGAACCAGACTCGAGTTTAAATTCTTTTAATCATGAGGTAAGATGGACGAGAGTAAACAGACTACCCCAACTTGGAAGAAATTTTGAAATTTGTGAATGAGTGGACGGATTTTGAAGCGGACACTGTGTTTAGACGAGATGATGCTGTAAAGAATTGACGTTACTGATGACGTACCTTAATTTTGAATGACATTCTCGGATCTCCATTACTCTTCGAGTAATCTCGTTCTCTTAGTTATGTTGTTTGATTTTGGTGACCTCTGAGACCATAGGTGGACTAGGTGGATTTAGATAAGTTTGTGTGTTCACGACTTGAGATAAAGTATGACCATCATGAGGGCATATGTATATGATGCCAGTATTATGACGCCTGGCCAACGTGATAATACTTACATCATATAACGTGCACTTATGGTGGGCATGTGATATCTCGAGGAGTGCCTTAAAAGCTTTAGAATTTCTGGTATCTGATCAAGATCATCTGAGTTTAGTGAGACTTTAGGTTCATTCTACCTATACGTTTGATATGCTGTCCTTGCTATACGATTCGATACGTTTGGACTCTCGACACGTGTTTTGCTGATCTTTGCAACTTCTGATAAGAATCTTAGGTTCCATTTTGAAATTTCTGCCGTTGACGATACCTAACGATATGCTTTCTGTCCGTATACGTTTCGCATTCGTTGAAGTTGTTCATTATGATCTACTATGAGCAAAATATGTGATTGTGGACTTTGAGGAAACGAGATCTGTTTGTTTATGAGAATACCTTTGGAAGGTTATCTAAAAGCCGAGACTATCTGAGACGCTGAAGAGTTAAACCTTAAATCACCCCATGTTTGCTAAAATTCAATGTATTCTCATCTGATTCGCCTAATCAATTCGATGAAAATCCTATGTATTTTTACACCTCTTCCTGGAGAATTCGATTATCATCCGTTATATTCGGTACATTATCTTTTCGATTCAAATTCAGTATAATATGTCTTTCTGAGAAATCTGAAACTGTTTTGACAATAGTTACGAGTCATGAGAAACTATTTGTCTGAAGATCTTTTTGGAAGAACCTCCCCGAGCGTGAGAATGTCGTAATGACTTTTTGCGGTTTGCTACGACTTCGTCTAACTTTGCGACTTCAAATTTCGAGGACGAAATTTTTCTTTTTAGAGGGGAAGAAGTTGTAACACCTAAAATCTGAAAGCAAGTGAAATGACCAAATTGCCCTTACTTAATTAAAATTTGATTAAAAGCTTATTAAGGTACCAAATAAATCCCAAACTTCAAACAATGAACAAATTATGTATCCAAATAATTTTAACAACTTCATGTAACATTTATGCAAGTGGTAAAATTACCAAAATACCCCTCTATGGGCCGAATTAGATAAAATGGGATTTTAAGAGTTTTAATTTGATTTAAATTATGTAAATATGGAAGGTAATCACCACAAATTAATTACCAACTTATAAATCAGAAATTTTGGGTCTATCCTTCCCCCCATACACGGAATTCCTCTTTTAAAAACAAATCATATCTTTTTTTTATTTAAAACCTAAAACCGATCCACAAAATATACACACACAAAATTCTTTGGCTTCCATTCGACAACCCCATATCTCTCAAGCATTTTTCTGTGATCAAACATTATTCAAAGAGCCCTAGAAAAATACCCATTCGAATTTTTGAAGCTTGGTACGATCGTGGTCTTGATTTCTTTTGTCGAGCCCTAAAAACAAGGTAATTCGCTTGTGATTCATTCGACCTCTACAAAATTTGTTTCTTATTTTTCTGATGTTCCTTACACTTATTAAGACCCACGAGAATTGGTTTCAAGGTTAGAAGATCGTTTTTGAAGTCGTGGTGATTTTTGGATCGTTTTGGCTCTACGCGTGTGCTGTAATTCGTCCAGCCTATTCTATTTGTTCCAGACCTGGTCTGGTATTTTTCTCACGTCTCTTACATCATATAAGTATCAAATAAAATGCTAAAGTCGAACCATGCATGCTCTATGAATTATTTGTGAATTAAACCCTAAAAACGTGCATAAAACCTAAATAATCGAATCCGAATTTTTAAGGCTTGAAAAATATTTTATTTAGACTCTACATGATCATATTAACCTGGGAAAAATGTTATTTCGAATTGTTAAGGCTTGGAACAATTACTTTGGATCATATGTTAAATCGGCAAAATGAAATAAAAGGAAAAGAGTAAAATCGTGTGAGCTAGGGTTCATGGCTAGGGCTTGTAATTGTGATTATGAATGATGTTTAATGATCACTTAATGATTGGAAATGGATTTGTTATGATTAGGGTTTTTAATCTTATGATTTTATGTTATACGATTTGGGTAAAAAGTTTTGGGTGAGTTTTGTAACTTTTAAAACTTAAAGGTTATTTTTGAAACTTAATTTGGATCAGGTACTATTCGAATAAAATGATAGGTGAGGGTGCTAAGTGTAATTTTTGTAATTTAATGGATTAAAATGTATTTTTAACCTAATTAGGGTTTGTTTTGAAAATAATTAAAAGAGAAGGACTAAATATGTAAATTCTGGAAACTTAAGGTTGTTTTGAGTAATTTAAGATATTCAGGGGGTTTTGTGCTATTTTGATAGTTTAAGGGCATGATATGTAATTATAGATAATTAAAAGTTGAAATTGTAAATTAAAGGGTTAAATATGTAACTTTTATAACTTGAGGGACTTAAAGTGTAAATTATGAAAAATTGAAGATTCATTCGAATGACTTGATAAAATAAGTACTCATTATGTAAAATGGATAAGTTAAGGGTTTAAAGTGTAACTTTGAATATTAAAAGGTTTAAAGTGTAATTTTGGAAATATAAGGGTGTAAAAGGTAAAGTCATGAAACCCTAAGGACCAAATGTGTAATATGCTAAAAGATACTTTATTTCCATAAATAATGATGATTAATCAAACTTACTAAATATGGAAACTTACTAAACATGGAAACTTTCTAAAAGTGGAAACTTACTATTTATGGAAACCTGCTAAAAATGGAAAGTTACTAAAAATGGAAAGTTACTTAAAATGGAGAGTTACTTAAAATGGAAAGATATGCATTTAAAGAATGAATTATGATTCCCCCTCTTCTCCTCTAGGTGTGAAGAAGGAGAGTCCTTGAGCTTTTCCATTCCTGTGTTTGTTTCATTTGTGCTTTGCAATAAGGTACGGATACTCTGCCTTTTCAGTAAGGGCTCCTATATTCTTCTTATGACTTTGAGCTACGATTCAGTTAAGATTCCCCAAGCCATTGCTATGTTCCCTTCTATTGTGAATTTCCTCTGACTCCTGTTAAGCTTTGATATGTTAGCTTCTGACTTGATTTCGTTGCTATGACTTCTGACCTTTGTATACCCGATATCTCTGGTTCATCTTTTATGATAATCTGATATGAAAACCTTTTTTTAAATATAACTTGATGTTATGGAAGGAAACTGTTTTGAAATGACACTCTATGATTTTGATACGAAACCATTTTTAAATGAAGGATTAATTGGCTTTTATGAAGAATGTTTTAAAAGGGAACCCTTTGTGATGAAATGGGTAAATGACTATTAAAGTTTTTAAATCTGTTTTATCTTAACCCTTTTCACATTTTATGAACTTATGAAACTTAATAATGAACCTTTTGTAATGAACCTTGGATATTCTGAACCATTGATATGACTTCTGATATTATGACTTTGAGATGACCTTGAGACATGACTTTGAGATGCACCTTTACTATATGACCTTTTGCATGACTTTGAGACCTGACTCTTAGTTTGATACCCGAGCCATTTATGTTTTTTCTACCTATGGAGGTACCATAGGCATGTCTGTGATGCACCACTGGCATGACTCATGCGTGGGTGAGTGATTTCTCACGTCGTCCCTTTTATGATTATCTGCCGGCTATGACTTTGAGTATATGACTTTGAGATTGACTTTGAGTAAGGGGCGTATGGATTGCAATCCTAGACATGTATGTTTAGTGGATTTAACTATGACTTTGAGTTGACTTTGAGGTGACTGGTGCTGTGTGCAATACACGCCTTTCACAACCCCTGGGAGCTGATCACTCCACCTTTATGATACATGAGGACACCCCTCATATTATCTGGTTGCCTGAGAGGTATCCCCTCTGATTGTGAGATTATGAATTGACGGCTTATGACTTTGAGATTACGATGTTGAGTTATGACTTTGAGTTTTGGGCTCGTGGTGGATGACTATCCTTTCTTTTCTTTTCTATTACTCTCTTTTATATATTCCTTATTCTATTTCCCCCATGCACTATATTTCAGTTCTGTTTCATTATCATTGCTTTGTATATGTATCTGTTCACTGGGCTTTTTAAGCTCAGCCGCATTTCCTTTTCCTGCGGCAGGTTTTAGTAGGAAGCTGGGTTATGGGAAGAGAGTGTGACTGGACTTAGAAGACTATGCTTTGATAGTTACGCTGGACTAGAGACGATTAGAAGAAGTTTCACTGCATTAGACTTAGTATTTATTTTTGTAACCCTGTAGTATCAGATTTTTCCATTTGTAAACCCTGAATTTCTTTGTATGTATGAATCATATGCTTGTGTTTGTTCTGATATGTCACTGTAATGTAATACTTCTACCCTTATCGGGTTGGGGTGTTACACAAAACATGACACGTTAGGCGGAGAAGTTTGAAATGTTGTGCTACTTCTTTTTAAGGAAAAAACAATAGAGATAATAGTATAATACCATGTTGGATTCTATTTTGTCATATATGGAATTTTATGTGTTCATGTTATTTGGTGTAAAAAAAAAGTGATGTGCTATGACTTTATTGGTCAACACGGTCTTTGTGATTGCACTAACGATATGTCTAGTTGTAAGTTTCGAACTTATATTTGTCATTTTCATGGGTGGCATCGTTTATTAATCGCTTAGAACTTGCTATAAAAGATAGTATTATTGAAGTTTTGTATTGTTTTCGCAAACAATAGGTTACATGACTTGTTAGTGCCCATGCATTACTTTCGGACAAATTGCTGACGTTTTCGACAATTAAGGTCGAGGACTCAAGGTAGATTGTTATTGTGGAATATAAGTTAGATCCAGATAAATCAGTGGCATTATTGTTAGCCCAAAAGGAGTAAAAACAAAACAAAAGTTGTGTAGGACAACGTTGTTGATTGTTTTTCCACTCTTTACCAATGATAACGAACGAGGAGAGAGAAAAAACGCGTGCATCATGAGTCTACCTGACCCACATATCTTTGTTCAAACTCTCCCAACACCACAATTATGCTCAGGACAGGAAGAAACGAACAAAGAAAATGGCACACTCCCAAGTCCCAACTCAATACATTCACGAGTCACAACCATCTCAAGTTCGAACCAATAACTCAACTAAGAATATAAGAATATAATTTCGTACATACAACTCGTACTTTTGGTGATGACGTATAGTCCGCACTCGGGTCATGAACCCGACCATTGGACACTACTAATACTCAAGCCCATCACGTGTGGGCTACTACGATAACGATTTGGGCTCACGAAAGCCCAAACCCGATTATATTATTTATGGTCTTGATAGTGATCTCTTATTTATATATAAAGATCACCGGACCATATAAGGCGGGATACGCCGAAGAGTGAGGAAACACGAAACCAGCAAGGATTTCGTGTGTATATAAAGAATATCACGGTTCTCATTGAGGTATCATCTAACAACCCTACTCTTCACTAAAACCCTAAAAACCGATTACTTACTCTCACGCCGGAGGATAATCGTGGGAGACAATCCCACGATAAGCCTAACGGTGTTGTTTGCTTTCTTAGTGCGCAGGTCTCAAGCATTAAAGATCCAATTGGTACGAGAACAGGAGTCCAAACAAGGAATGCCCAACTTTTGTATCAACAAGTGGCGCCATCCGTGGGACCGCACACTAAGAACTAGAATGACGAAGCACGGAAACGTAAGCCAACGGACTCCGCATGGGAAGAAAACGCACGGCGATTCACATGGGAAGAAGCAGCAAATTGATTCGACCTCCAAGCAAACTTCTGGAACAACCAGTACGCTTGAATTACCCCCAATAGGACCGCTCACAGGAACTACCCAGGCCACTACAACAACTACTAGCGCGGAAGATCTACAGAGCACTCCTTTCATTACTCCCCACCAATCGGTGCCAGAAAGAGACCCCGTTGAGCCGCCACGCGCGCCTAATCGACACAAGGGTCCTGATTTGGAAACAAACATCCTCGCGCTAGAAGGAATCGCACCTGACATAGCGCCAAGTGATTTCGTGTCTCAAAATTACGAAACCTTGGCAGCCCTCAAGCAGGAGGAAGCGAAAAGGAGGTCAAGTCAGAGCCTGCAAGCCTGGCTCAATTTTGACCCCGAGTATGAAGCATCCCCACCGCGTTACCGAAAGGAGACGCGCGAGAAGGATAGCCGCCGATCCCCGGTGTTTACTAGGATCGGAAGGAGAGTTATGTATGATGATGCAGCTGACTTACAATACAGGGAGGAGCATGAAGACGACGGAAGGCTTACCAATGTCCACGCTAGGCTTGGTAGTCGCAGGGTTCATGATAGACTTGGGCGACAGCGCTCACCAAGCGAAAGCCCTCCAAGGTCTAGTGGTCGAAGAATTCATGATAGACTTGGGCGACAGCCGTCCCAAAGCAAAAGCCCTTCAAGCTCGGATTCTGAGGAAAGTCGGCGCTCAAGTGACTCCTCGGACAACGAGGACAAAGAAACAGGATACTGGAAGTCCAAAAGAAGATATCGCGATGAAGAGGACGAAGATATGTCCCGTCCCTGGCGTTGCCAAATGATTGACGCATTCACTAGGCGCATAAGCGATTTTTCAGAAGATAAGAGAAGGCGCATGCCCACTAATGTTAAAACTTATGATTGGACAGGTGATCCTGATGACCACCTAAAAAATTTTGAATCCGCCGCTACTATCGAAAATTGGCCACAACGTGTGTGGTGCCACATGTTTAACTCCACATTAGTGGGGAACGCGCGAACCTGGTTTAGTAAGCTGCCACGAAGAAGCATAGACATGTTTGAAGAGTTGCGAAAGGCGTTTCGCTTGAATTTTACTCAAAGGAAGAAGTGCGCCAAGAACCCTGTCGAACTGGCTAGGGTCAAACAACGCCAAGGGGAATCCACAAGCGCTTATGTAGAGCGGTATAAGGACGAGTGCATACACATTAAGGCATGCCCCGAAATACTAAAGATCTCAGGGTTTATGAATGGAATCAATAACCCAGAACTTATCAGAAGGTTAAATGATAAGGTTCCCCAAACCTTTGATGAACTGATGAAGCGCACGAGGTCCTTTATCCTAGGGGAAGCAGCCGCTGCGGATAGCAAGAAAGGTTACTCAAATTATAGGTCACAAGAACAACCTAGGAGACAATCCAATGACCAGAGTAGTAACCGCAATAAAAGCTACCGCAGTCAGGGAAGCAGATGAGATAATGACAAATATACCCCACTAACGAAGACTCCAAGGGAGATATTTGTGACAGAAGGTGCGAACTTCCCGAAACCCCCACCAATGCGCACCCTAGAGGATCGGCACGTAGGGAACGGATACTGTGAATATCATGGACAAAAGGGCCACACCACCAATGAGTGTGTCCAATTGCGCCAACTAATTGATAAATTAGTAAAAGAATGCAAATTGGATCACCTCGTCAAGAACATCAAGGAGGAAAAAGACAAACAGAAGAATGGGAACAAGAAAGAGACATCTAAGGACAAGGCTGACACCATCTACATGATACAATCATGGCAGCGAAAGACTAGGCAAAAGGTCAGCCAAAAGTTTTTAATTGAAGTTACATAATTAGTAGATAGTTAGGTTTAAATTTGAGTGATCAGGTGTAATTATTTTATCATAAATTCCGTAGTTGGATTTTTAATTGAAATTACATAATGAGTAGATAGTTAGGTTTAAATTTGAGTGATCGGGTGTGATTGTCATAAGTGGTGGTTGTGTTGGCGGTGGGAGGTGGTGGTGATGGCTAGTGAAGAAGAGAAAGGGTACAAAAGTCATTTTGTGTATTAGTTAAGCATAATGAGTCCTTTTTTTTAAGCGTAATGAGTGATTTAAAAATTCACAGAGCATAATGAGTCATTTTGGTTAGTACATAGAGTATTTGTAGATTTAACCCAATATATAAAGATGTATTGTTGTTTGGAACTTGAATGTAGCTTGTTTAAACGATATGATCTTGTAAGTGTCGTCTAAACGATATGATCTTGTTTAGTTGAAGATTACATTTTGTCCATTTAGTTTGGAGAATAACTAACTTATGTTTTTATGCAAAAACAGCTTGTCGTCTAAGTGGAGGATTTTATTCACTACTGTGTATGTTCACTAGTTTTGGATGGATATACTCATGTATGTATCGTAAAAAATTAAGGCAAGAATACATGTTGCCTAAGCAACCCTGTAACGATATCTTTGTCCATTGTTGTTGTGAGATGTGTGCTATTTGCCAAGAGTATCGTGAGCTCAAGAATCGTGGATTTGAGCCATCTCTAGGTAATTCTTTCATTAGAAGTTAAGAAGAAGACGATGTGTCTGAGTTATGACTTATTCTTATTATTAGAAACGCGTGTTTAGCTTGAATTTTTGTTCATTTTGCAATATATTTACTTATTTAGGATGGGAAGGAAATCTCGTGATGCTAAATCAAGGGGTCGTGATGCCACCAGTTGGCCCGGGAGAAATGAAATGCTAGTTTGATAACTATCGAAGAAAGTATCACCAGAGTGAAAAAGATTCAATTGTCATGTTTTCAATTCTTAGTTTTCGACTAGTATGATATTATGTCATGTCAATATAAAAAGTGTAGTCTACCTTGGCTCATAACATTTGGACCATAGTTTCTACATCATGTTATGCTTGATTCCTTGATTAAAGTTTGCATTAGAAATAATTTATCTCTTTTTATCATGGCAAAGTTTTTTATTTACTTTACAAGTATAGAAAAGTATAAAACGATGCATGGACCATGTTGGGATAGAGGGAGTAAATATTGACTTTCTATTTTGCTCACTCACAATTTTGAATCGAACCCTTGCCTCTTTAGGCTGTGACATAACAATAAGGTACCCCATATTAAATGTCTACTTTGAATTTTCAAAGTCTTGTTTTATCAACATTGACTTTAAATATTTTAATTTATGATATATAATACATGATGTAAAATATATGAATGAATTGAGTTTTAAATGTACTTTTCATTGACATAATTTTTATCAAGTATCATATAATACAAACAAAAATATTTAAAGTCAAAGTTAAAGAAAAAAGGCTTGAAAAGTCAAAAATGGACATTTAATATAGGACGGAGGGAGTAATAAATAAGAAATTTGGAAAATCAAAAAAAGTCGATAAGTGATAGAAATTAGAATAAATTTCACCGTTCGTCCCTAAACTTGTCGCAATTTGCGCATTTGGTCCTTAAACTTTTTTTTTGGCATTTTCGTCCCTTAAGTTGTCAAACGACGGTGCCGTTGGTCCCTGGGCCCGCGTTTTGGCTAACCATGGTCTATTTGCTTGTTACACACCTTGTGAAGTTACTAAAATGCCATTTTTTTTTATCTTAATTTACAAACACAAAATTCCAAATTATCTGCTTATGGTTATCTGCTTATTTTAGCATGACGCAAAATTCCAAGTTACAAAGTGTACTAAGATGTTTCTGTCCTTTCTGCATCTGGTATTCCATCTCTTGTGAATCCGTGAGTACTTTTATCAATATTCTCTGTCTCAGAAATCTTCAAAAGTAAAAGGAATTTATATTGGTTTGTGTCCAAAAGGTTGTCTTGATTATCATTAGTGAAGACTTCAAAAGGTTATATAGACATTTCACATATAAAATCATGAGTACTTTTATCAGGTGATGACTCTTGAACTTGAGTATCAGGTGATGGGCTCACTGATTCAGTGATTTCAGGTCCTGGACCAGCCGACACTTTCACCATTGAGGGACGTAAAAGTCGTTCACCAATTCTGAACCCCTTGCGAAATTCTTGAATTACCACACCTTAAACATGGATTGTAACTTAATGTAGTTCTCAATTTGATAAAGCTTAAACTAAATCAGATTACGTAAACAAGAATGCAACCAGCAGTACCTATTTATTGAGATTTATTCCAAAAAGTTCAGTACGTTATTTATTGAGATTAATTGTGCTTACTTTTGTGAAGAGTAAAGCTACTGGTCATTCATCTAAGGTTACTGGTCTTTCTTGATTGTGATGATTCGAGGGCTATCTGTTAATATCAAGTTGGCACTGGTCTATTCATGGTTTCCACTGGTAGTACAAAGTTACCAATGCTACCCTAGATTTTTCCACTGTTCCGTTTCAAGTTACCACAGCTCGCTCTTCGTTACCACTGTTGCGCTTAAATCGTTTCCACTGCTACACTTATTAAGTTTTGTACTTCTCGTTTTGGTGAATATAGATTTGGTCTTCTGCACGTGATACTTAATTTGGCATATGTTTTATGGATGGATCGATTTCTTTATTCAGTTGTGGAGATGCATTATTAAACGATTGTGGAGTTGCTACCCTAGATTACAAACTTTAGCAAGAGTTCAAGACATGAGTTGATAAAAACTTTAGCAAGAGTTCAAGACACATTGTGGGACCCATTTCAGTGTGTTCTAATGCTAACCCATGATCACAAAATGATAAATTTACAATATTTTTACAAAGTGAATGCAGGTACCTGGAGCCATGAGTTGATAAACTGTTTCTTGATGCTTGTGAGTTTCTTACTGTAAACTCTTTTACAAAATGTTTAGAATCATTTGATTTATTTTATTCAAGATCAGCAACCACGTTATTAACAAAAAGCGAGAGAGACAGTGATCGGGGATTGAATTGAATCTCCCTAAATACAGAAATGACCTTTTCAAGTGTTCCTAGAGCTTTATTCACCTCAGGACTTATAATAATTTCCTTCTTGCCATCGAATAATAATCCGCTGCTATCCTTAGTATCCTCATGTGACTTCCTAGTTTCTTCAATCTCCTCAATCTCACTAACTGACCCCTGATCTTTCACATCATTGCATTGAGAGGTAGAATGTTCATCTACTTGATCTATCCTGACGGTTTCTTGTTCCAAATCCGCATCAATAATTTGAATGTCTTTTTGTTCCAAAACCTCGTGAAAAACATCACTGTCTTCTTGTTTCAAAACTCCATTTGGCAAGTCATTTTCTGAGTACAGCGTGTCACGAATTCGACCATAAAATGGCTTCTTTAAAGCCTCAGTGAAGTCTGTATCACCTTTAGACACAGCAGCCACCTCCTGTTGTTTCAATACAAAATTGATATAAGTTAACTCTTGGTGTTTTTTTTCATTGAAAAGGCAAGTACAGTTAGCAGTTGAAATTAGCTTATTTGACCATCATAGTAAAGAAAAGATTACATTAACAAATATAATTAAAGGGGTTGATTCAGGGTATGTTTTACCTATAATGGGTTGACCATCATAGAACATTACTTTTGTTGAAGCTTATAAGAGCATATGGTGTATACATACCGTTGGACCAGCCAACAAAGAGGTTCCAGAGTCAGCAATTGCTGCACAACCATCCGAGCAAAATCCTGAAACAGAAATAATGATCTCATAAAACTTATAAAACTCAGAATTTTGATAATATCTCAAAAGGGTAAAAATGTGTGCCGAAAATTACCAGTTGTTTTATCACCAATAAGGACATCACCCATGTCGAACTAAAACAAGAAAAACAGCTAAATCAGGATTTAAGAGAACCGTCACAATTAAGTAAACGATTACTTATATCTATCAATGGTAATATAATAGAATTGTACTCGCCTGCCAATAACATTTTTGAGTCACAGGGACATACGTGTGATCACCTAGATTCACCTTTGAAATGATTAGCATCAATCCCACTTCACCCCTATCATTCTCTTCGACGTTGCGATTAAGCGAAAATGAAAATGCCGGTTCTTTAACATACGTGTGATCACCCTTGTTGGGTGTGAGAGTTGTCATCATTTTATTTTATTTTGACATATGAGTTGAAGTTTTAAGAGATACCAAGTTGATACTGCTTGTTCGCAAGTTAGTACTGGTATCTTTAACGTTAGTACTGGTATCTATAACTTTTCAACTGATTTGGGTTTGATTTTTTTTAAGTTTTTATAATTGGTTTTGTTTGTTAAATGTGTTTGTAAATTAAGATAAAAAGAAAGGGCATTTTAGTAACTTCACAAGGTGTGTAACCAGCAAATTGACCATGGTTAGCCAAAATGAGAGTTTAGGGACCAACCGCGCGAAAAATGCAGAGTTCAGGGACGAAAATGTCAAAAAAAATAGTTAAGAGACGAAACGCGAGAATCTCGACAAATTTAGAGGCTAACGGTGAAATTTTGTCTAGAAATTATTCAAGAGATAACAAATAGGCCGTAGTCGGTTAAATAACACTAGGTCCCATTAATGTCTCATGAATAACCTATCCATATAAACTTGAAAAAGACCACTCATCTGAGTATATAAGCCAACATATTTGTTTTACTTGACCCATGTGGGATGGAGGCATACTTTTTCTTCTTTTTCAACATATTTGTTTTACTTGACCTGTGGGATGGAGGCATACTTTTTCTTCTTTTTCAACATATTTGTTTTACCTGACCCATGTGGGATGGAGGCATACTTTTTCTTCTTTTTCTTTTGAATATTTCTAGATTCACTCACAATTTACAAAAAAAAAACCACTCGCTGACGTGTCAGCGAGCTGATTGGTTGGTTTTTTGTGAGCCACAAAAAACAAACCAATCAGCTCGCTGACACGTCAGCGAGTGGGTTTTTTTTTGTAAATTGTGAGTGGGTGTAGCACACCTCTTTTCTTTTTGTTATCAAAGAGTAGCAGCCATCTACAAATTCATAGATCATTAAGTCCAAATTTATTATTGTTGTGATCATTGTTGCAACCTTCTTAGGAGCCTTCGGGAAGTAAGTACTCGAGATAAGAGAATGTCATGACTTACACACGCTCTTGCATCAAATCATATCCACTCCTATAAATCTTTAAATCCAAGACTATATAATTCACTCTAAACTTAAAATGTATATACACTCAAACGCTCGAAAGACATATTGTTGTCTCGAATTACCTTACAAATTAAGTTGAAGTCATCCCCTTCCTTGATCACTTTCATTGACAAGGAATCACTTGATGTTGTCATCACGTAAGACGTTATAATAGTACTATTTGAGTAAAGCATAATCTAACTATATTACCCCTAATTATGTATGTCTACACGTAACATTTTAAACCAAACAAAACATAAACAGAACAATGTCAAAGTCTTTAATTGATTGCCTGTCTTAGGTTGGGTAGCTGACCATTGTCTTAAACGCGCAAGAAACAACTTCTTGTTTTCCCTCCTACCAATAAGCCTAGATGAAGCTTGATACGGTGAAAAACCTGAAAATTATTACTACTACGTATTTGATGTATATATATAGTGGAAATGGTAAGATTACTGTTACGGGGTACAAAATTATCAAAGAGTGATGATCGCATGACTAGCTCACAAGACTAATTTTATGTCTAACAAAAAGATTGAGACACTTGGCTAGATCAATGGTAGATATGAAAAAGAATATTTAGTGTAATCCATGTGTCACGCAATGAGTTGTTTAGCCATATTTTTAGGCATATCACTTAGAGCAAGAGGTGTGGTGATGAGGCATCACCTCCTCATTTGGGGCCCACGGGTGCCACATTACCCCAACACCTCTTCACAACTAACCCCTCCTCACTCATAAATAACCTCAACTTATTCATTTGGAGCCCACCACTTACAACTTTATTTTTTTATTCATTTCACTAAATAAATCAAATTCATTTCACAAAAATTAAAAATAATACTACATACTAATTTTATTTCATCAAATAAAAAAGTTACAATACGAAATTAAAAAAAAAAATACAACACATACTACTAATATGAAGATTAAACATTTTATTCGGTATCGTCGTCATCGAGACTTTTATGAATTTAGTATTCATATAATTAATTAATACGGAGTAGTTAACTAATAAACTGTGTTTTAGGGTTGCACATCTTTATTCTCTTCTTCCTCATGCACTGTGCCTCTTCTACATCCGGCAGCTGCAACTAAACACGCAAAACGCAAGACATCAAAAAACACAAAAAACACAAATGCATAACACACAAACTCAAATAAACACAAGACAAACAAACACTTAAACGCAAAACCCACAAAAAAATACAACACACATACAAAAGTATAAATTGCATCAGTGGTGTGTCAGGTTTCAAGCTCGTCGTCTGCGTGAGGGGCTGAGCTACGACGAGCTACGGCGAGGCCACCTCGGTGTGATGGCGAGCTACGGCGAGGCCACGTAGGCACGACGAGGGTGTGCAACGAGGCCACACCTCTCCCTCTTAGGCATGACTCATGAGAATCATTTTCCATTATCAAAATGGGTCGCAAGTCAATCTTTAAATGACTTAAATAGTCAAATATACTAAAACTAGTCTAATGACAATAAAAAAAAATTTATCCCGAAAACCCTGATTTTACTTTTCTTGTATTAATTCTAACTGTTGTTTTTCTTCAGGTTCTTGGATCACTGCCTTGAAAAGTGGCATCTACACAAAGTTTGTTAACTGCCTAAAATTCAACATGCGTTACAATTTTCTTTTGGCTAACCATGGTTTCCAAAACCAAAGGTCAAACGCCTATAGAATTTGAGTCCACCACCACATAGACTCAAACCGGGTAAATTAGCCTCCCCTTTTTGAGAAGATTGGCATGGCCACTTGAGAGTTGTTTGCACCGAACAGAAATTTGTCACATTTTAGTGATGATAGTATTAGTTATCACTAGCCACCCACAAGTACTAGAAATAACAGACTTGCAATTTCATAGAGTTATTAACAATATCAAGCAATTATCAAAGTACAGTAATATAATCTATCCTTGAGCTGGTTGCTTCGTCGGTATGATCATATTCAGGGGTGGACCTAGGGGGGGGGGGGGGGGTTCCCGAGGTTCACGGGAACCCGATGGATGTTTTCCGCCTAGTGTAAATTTTCGTTAAAAATCACGATTTCTACGAAATGAACCTGGCCCTGAATTTTTTTGTGGCACAAAATGCATGTCTTGTTTAGTTAATCGACTAATATGTCAATATAACTACATGTCTTTTAATTACCTTTCACTTTATTTTTATTTCCAATATACTCATAAAAAATATTTGTGCACCTGTTTACTTAGAGTCCTCGGTCCACCCCTATGATTAAATTTCTTTTTTATACTTTATAAGTATAGAAAAGTATAAAACGATGCATGGTATGTTAAAGTGCGATACATTTTTTGGGTAATAAAAGAAAAAGAATACCAATTCTTGGATCAACTAAACTGGCCCATAAATGGATGGTGGGTTAACATTAGCGGCCCTTTAGAAATAAATATTTTTTGCCTTAGAATCCATAGTTTATGATTATGATTTTTAAGCAATTGTTTGGTTTTTAGTAAATTGCTTATAAAAAGCTTTGTGTGTTTAGGATGCACTAATAAGCATCTTTTAGTGTTCTGACACAGTCGAACAACATAGAGTATCAGTTAATCTAATATGTTGCAGTAAGTTGTTTTGCACCAACTTATTTATAAAACACAAATAAATCAATCCAAAGCATTATTTTCGACATCACATTGAGACACACGAGTACACCACACACCTTAGGATATAATAAGTTGTGTTTATAAATAAGCATATGCTTTTTTTTAAACTAAACAAAAGTTAATTACCTTTATGTAATTTTTCTTTAGTTATAAATAAAACATCTTTAAATTGCTTGTAGGGAGGGAAAACAATTTGTACTTATTTTACCAAACCATCACTGGTACCCATCACACTTTTCACTCATTACAAAAAAAGCAAACACCAAAACCACATTTCTTGAAAAACCAACAACATTCCATAATACTAAAACTAAAAACATAAGCACAAATCAAGTAATGAGGGTATGGAGGAAGCAGAAAAAGAGCTAGAAAGAAGAAGCAAGTTCTTGAGCAGCTTAATACAAAGAAAGAAAGAAAATGATCAACAAAACCTTCATCAACAACTTAATATTAAAGTCAAAGCTTCTGACATGCCAATTGTTTTGCAAAACAAAGCTTTTCAATGTGCAAAAGATCATGTTGATTCTATGTCTTCTGGTAATGGGATCAAGATTGATAGCAAAAAACTTGCACTTGCCCTCAAGAAGGTACATTTTATTTTCTTATTATAAATGTTTGTCTAGTTTTTTATGTAAAGTTTTTATTTGAATCTTTTTAGTTTTGTGATTTATTGGTATTTGTTTGTTCTTGATTGTTAGTTGATTAGAGCAAAGATTCTTGAATTTGTGCCTTTATTAATGTCTTAGCAATCCACTAACTTGAGTGTTTATATATATACTTTAGCTCAAAATAATTAGGACTTGCATATATAAACACTCATTTTCATTACTAGAGTATCAAATAATCAGTTTATATGTACTTGAACAAACTATATATGAGAATCTGATTTTATGGGCTATTTTGCATTTAGTTCCTTAAGATAATGAACATATATACACAACATTATCAACAAGCAATTGAAACATAACTAGTACAGTAGTTTTGAGTGTTTACTAGGTGGCCAATAAAAAAAATACAAATAATACACAAGAATGGTTGTTGCAAAAGATAAACAAACTATTGTCTATCTATCATTACTTTAATTTAAAAAGAAATGCCAATATACAAGTATACAAGGTAATTTTACCATCTTTTCACAAAGGGGACAAACTGAAAAATTCCAAAGCAGGTGGTCAAAATTGTTTTCTTATGGTGTCAGAATCATTTGTTTATGCCTTATTTTGTAATCTTTTGTGATTCTAGACAGGCATATATTTTGCCATGCTTGATGTTGTGAGTATCTTTTAGCCTTTTGTTCAATTTGATATGAATTTGATGATTATGGAGAATGTTGATTGACTTTATTTCTTTAATATCTTCATTTACTATAATTAATCATCACATGTTAATGCCATACTTTATGAAAGATAGAATCAGGTAAATAGTTTAGAATGACAAGTATGTCAAATAGGCCACTTTATACCAGAGATGCAAATATTTTCCACTATATAGGAAATGTTGGCAACTTTCATGTTACACAGTTACACTATATGTCTTTGGTTGTTACTGAGGAAAACTACTCTTTTCATGAGAACTTCTAAAACACTTCTTCACATTGTTATTTTGTGATGTGCTAAAATACGTGTTCATTTTATATTTCAACCAACGAGAAAAGACTTTGGTGGGTAGAGATGATATTTAGTCGGTGAAAAGTGTAATAGATTTTTCAAGACTGTACATTTTCAAAATAGACATTTATTTTGTAACAGAGATAATACGTTGTTTTTGTTTTTGTACGGCAAAATGTATGACAACCCAATTTTCATTTAGTCACCACTATATGCCCTTTTATTAGATGATTTTGTAATACTTGCAATTTCCTATTGAATCAAGAAATTTGTAATTATAACAAAATAACGGATTATACTTATGTGCAACATTAATCTATGATATAAAATGTGAATATGTTTTTTTTTTACGACAAATACTCACACATTGGTGGGATGATAGTGGCATCTTTGACTCTTTGTAAGCATGTTGCCACTTCTGTTAGAAAAGTACAAGGTTGCTTACATTGTGTTTCATTACATTTTAGGGGTGCTTGGCGGGGAGGTTAAGGGGGTGGGGAATGGGTAAGGTATTCAAAAGGGCCCACCCACTCATTGTTTTGTGCTTGGTAAGGGGGGTGCAAAGGGATTGATTACCCCGTAGTGAGTAATCAACCATTATAGAGTAAATTGGGGGGTAAAGGATTGATTACTCACCTCACTTATTCATTTGCATTCCCTTTCCCTTTCCCTTTCCCCACTTTAAACCAAGCGGACACTTTACCTTTTTACTTTATATTTTACTGTTTTTATGTTAATCTGTTCAGTTAATTACAAACTGTTCAAGAAACTGAATATGAAGATTCTTGTTTTAGTTTGGTTATTGACAAGGTACAGTTGGATAGTGTGCAGCTTTAAAGGACATGTTCCCATCAAGTTCTTGGGCAAATAAAATACAAACACTTTACACTTCCTATTTTAACCTTCTAACCTTTTTTTAATGAAAAGTTTAAATCCATTTGTTGTGTGTTTTTATTTTATTTTCTTAAATTGGATGAATAAGGTATATCATATGAAAACCCTGCTTACCTATAGATGTGTTTACTCTTGTTTCTTAGGAATTTGATGCCTCGTACGGTCCGGCGTGGCATTGCATCGTGGGAACAAGCTTTGGGTCGTACGTCACACATTCGTTAGGAGGTTTCTTGTATTTTTCTATCAACAAAGTTTACGTTCTTCTTTTCAAGACTGCTGTCGAGCCTATGGATCGTTAACAATGACTAATAGGTTCATATTTTGTACTCTATCCATCAAGTTGAGGCATTCATATGTATTCATGTTTCTATAGGAAACTAATATGTAAGGGAAATGTAATGGAAGTTGTACTTTAATGAATTTTGAAGCTTAATTGTGTATTTGTGTTGTAACTTTTATTTTCTTTTTGAGCCAACACTAATTTCTAAAAAGCTAATAGTATATTGAAGGTTAGAAAGAACATTGTATAAAACTTGAAGGTCTACAAAGTCAAATGTTGAACTTGCATCAAACCTTGACCACATATTGCACTTATCTTGGAAAACAATTTCTTTTAAACCACTTAAACAAGTATACATATTTGTCATTTGTAATTTGTATAAACCATTTTTTAAAAACCATGGATATGAATATTTCACTTGAAACAAACATCAAAGAACATCAAACAAATCAAGATTCATCAAACATAGGCCAACCCCATGAATCTTTGTACCTTGTATTATCATATCTTCCAGTCTTTGAGCTTCTTGCCATGGCTCAAGTTTGCACATCCTTTAAAGACTCTTTGAACAATGATATATTGCCATGGTTAAACATAGTAGTAGACGAGAAGGCTAGGAAATCGCGACTTTCGGATGAAATTTTGATGAATATCACGTCGAGGGCGATGGGTAGGCTTAAGACTTTGGTACTTGTTAATTGTGCCAAGATCACTGATGATGGCCTTCAAAATGTCATAGCTAATAATCGCGGTATTAACAAGGTATGGTTACATCGTAATCTTTAAATTTGATCAAGTTTACCATATTTTGTTGTTTTTGTGTGTTCTCAAAGTGATTCGACTGTTTTTTTATAAAACTATTGTTGTCTATCTTTTAGCTACATGTACCTCAATGCTCAAGCCTAACCGCCGAAGGGATTATCCGAGTAGTGACAACACTAAATCAACACACCGTCGTCTTGAAAACACTAAAGATAACCGGCATCTTCAACATCACCAAAGAACACCTTCAAACACTCCACTCGCTGCTAAAATCAGACGATCGTTCTTCCATAGACGTTGAAATATGTCCAAAATGTGATGAAGTGAGAATGGTATACGATTGTCCTTTGGAAACATGTGAGAGAAAGAGAACAACGGGTAGTTGTCGAGGGTGTAAGTTCTGTGTTTTGAGGTGTGAAGAGTGCAGAAAATGTGTCGGGTTTGATGATGAAGAGAGTGAAGCGGCTTGCGAAGATACATTGTGTGAAGAATGTTGGATTCAGCTACCAAAATGTAGTTATTGTAACAAGCCTTATTGTAACAGACATGCTTACAGGCAATGTGTTCTTCCAGGGTCCTCGGGTTTCGTATGTGAGGCTTGCTGCTCGAAAATCGATGACATTTGATACATTAAGCAGATTAAGAGTATGTAAGTATGTAATTTCACAGTTTCATTACATATGTAAGAACATCAAGACTTATTGCATACTGTAATTATGTAGTTTCGTTTACTCGTGACTAATCAAGTTTGTTATCACCTAGTACACTCATTTAACCAATATGAATGATAGATTAGGAAGAACGAATCTCAATTCGCTTGTTTCTACAATACAACAAACGAGTTCACCTAGAAAACAAACCTAAATCCCACAATTCTTCGAGTTTCAAACAACCTTAGTTGCCACTCCTTACCCCTCCCAACTTTTTTAAGAGGAACAAAATTGGGTTTTACAAGAACCGAATATTATATCACAATTTACAAGAATACTAAGCTCAAGACTAACACCGCGATAAGTCTTAGAAAAGAAACCGAATAGTTTGAGTCAAAAGGTGACGAGTTACCAGATGTAGTTGAGTTTGAAGATGGAGCCAAAGACGTACCGTTTATAAAGGTCCCGTTACTACCATTACTACACAAAAAATTACATTACGTTAATTTCACAATTAATGAATAAAGCATAAATTTGTCAAATTAGTACGTAACATAAGTTATTTTACCTTCCTGGAAAGATACAACTTCCGTGACCTGTAACGAAAAATAAAAATAAAAAATAAGTTTTATGACTACGGAATGTACAACATTACAAGCACAAGGTAAAAGTTTACATCCATATGACCCGAAAGGCCGAAAACTTACTTGGATCAGTAGTCGTGACACTAGCCACACCGTTAAAGTCACAAGTCCCTTCAGCCATACCCATCTTATGATAATACGCATCCATAGCATATGTTGCGTGCGCAGAAACAGTATCGGGCTGATAACACGGCGCGCCCTGCACCACAGCCGAACAGTCAACCTTCCCGGGCCCACACGCCCAATCCAAAGCAGCTTGCAACATCTTCCGGTCCACACCTTCCTTAGCCACACAATAAGTCTGGTTCGTGGTGTCATTAGCCAACATAGTACCCGAACCCGTTAAATGCAGGATGTAAATGGGTCTCCCGTTACCATCAAAAAGCCCCCAGTTCTTCTCGGAAACGGCTCCTGACTTTGAATCTTCGTTATAAAGCTCGTAAATGAACGTACTGACAGCCATCCCCGGGTGTTTAGGTGTACCCGTGTTGTTGAGAACGTGTTTAATTAAATTACTGTTGTAAGTGTTGGCATTATCGAGAGTAGCATCAGGCTCGTTAGCATCGCCTTTTGAAGGCCACCCCGATTCTGTGACCACAATCGGGATGTTTGTGAAATTCAAATACGTCATTGCAAAATAACCAGCGTCGATTATGGCATCAAAAACATTAGTATAGTGCAGAAGCGTGTTAGAGTCAACGGCTTCTTTGTTCGGTGGGAGCGGTCGGAATAACGCGTAATCCAACGGGATAGCATCATGTGATTGCATGTAATCATAGTAAGGGTACACGTTGAGCATGAGGTATGATCCAGTGGACTGAAGAAATTTAAGTAACGGGATCATAACTGGGTCCCACGTTCGGTTAAAAAAGGCTTGGGATGGAGGAAACGAGTCTAGGATGATGGACGAAGAGTGCGCGGTCGAGACTTTAATACGGGAATCAAGTCTGGCAGCAATCAGAGCAGAGTGTATGTATTGTAGGGCGGAGACTAATACTGGAGCAGCATTAGGGATTGAAGTGAGGACTTCAGACCCCACCGATATGGCCGTAATGTTGGTGGCAGGGACATGTGCAAGGATATTGCGAGCCACCCAATTTGCAGCAGTTGCATTGGACTGGCCAATAGCAAGAAGCTGCTGGTTTGGGACGGAAACAGTTACACGGATTCCACTGCCTGCAAGGGCGGTCAGCATGGCTTGGTCAGCATCGTAGAGTCTAACGTGGCGAATTTGTTGCGATTTTAAAAGGGCTACTACTTGAGTCGGGTTTGGCATGTTGGATAGAGAAGTGCCTATGTTCACACCAACAAAAGCATCTGAAAACCGAAAAACCAAAAAAAGTGTTAAGAGGGGTATTTTAGACATTTCATCAATAGTCAAACATTTGATCAAATATAACATTTTGGAGAAATGCAAATTTTATAAAATAATGAATTAGATCTTATGTTTATGTATGCAAAGGAAATGACAATAATGCCCTACAAAGTTGATCTTTATGGACCCAAATGGAATCTTTCATTGTCATCTTATTCCCTCTTCAATGTGAAAAAGATCAAAATGGCAATAATATATTTGAAAGAGAAAAAATATATATCAGATTATCAGTGGTGGTAATGTTGGAAGGGCGGCTACCGTAAAGCTACAAAACCTAAACAGGGAGCATATAAACACGTAAATTTACATAATACTAGACAAGTAAAAAAACTAAACTTTCCTTGTATGAAATGAGAACATAATAACAAACACAATGCGTTTTGGGTTAATGAGTCATTGCCTAATCTTTGACACCATATAGTCAATATACCTCTACTAGCAAAACTGTATTATAAAATATGCATAAAACTACTCAAAGGATGACAAATAAACTAATTTTATAGTGAAGCATGTCGATTTGTGCTGTTCAAGGAAGGTTAAGGTAAAATAAAAAATTCAAATATACATGTGGAATTGAATAGATTTCTTTTTCCTAGAACAGTAAAAACTAAAACTTTACTCATTTGAAATGCCAGAATACCTCCGAACAATAATAACAACCAAGCTTTATGTTAAAGATATAGAATAAAGAGGCTAAAGGGTATCTGAAAAAGATTGTTTTTTTAGCACAAAACTACTGAAAAGATGCAAACATTAAAGTGAAGAATACTGATTTCAGATAGTACTTGAATAGATTGATTGTCCAACATAGTAAGAACCAAAATTTTACACATCTGAAATAAGAAAATAAGTATGCACTATAATAAGATACAAAACTTTATGTTAAAAATTCAAAGTATGCAAAAGGGTATCTGAAAAAGACTTTTTTAAGCATTAAACTACTGAAAAGATTAAACTTGTTGATCTCAAACGGTAAGTGAATTGTGCTATGCTATATATGTGAGTGCAAATATACGGACGAGGTTTTCCCGTTCACGTTACTAGGGGAGGGTGAGTTTTTTACTCGGATCGATGTACACGGCCTAACCAAGGTATCCCATGACCGTTTCCAAGTTCCAACCCTTTCCCTAGCCACCCATAAATGTGCACCTACTGAAATCTAAATGCTAGGGTTCATTGCTTATAAAGACAATGCCTTATGTGGGTATCTAAAAAATTGTCTTTTAGCAAAATATTTAATGTGAAACATGTAAATCTCAGAGAAAATGAGCTGTATTGTACTTAAATTGTTGAAGTGTGCTATGCTAGGGTCAAAACAAAAAAATTCATATATTTTATAGAACAATAAAATCTATTCATTTCAAATAAGAAAATACTCAAATAATTCTGAACACTAACTAAAATTCTCTAATAACAAACAAATCATAGATTAAGAATCTAGAATATGCAAAAGGGTATCTAAAAACATGTCTTGTTCAGCATATAACTACTTAAAAATGCACACAAAAATAATACTTTTAAAGTGAAAATAAACATGTTAATAGACAAATATTCAAATAAGTAAGAACAATTAAGGTTTACAGTTTACTGCATATAAACATTTAACACAATGTCATTTCTGGGTTCATCATTTTTTGCCCCATCTTTTGACCCCACAAACACTTAATAAAACATTTCTAACAATAACCAAAGTTTATGTTAAAAATATAAACTATGCAAAAGGGTATCTAAAAAAATATTTTTTGAGCAAAAAACAACTCAAAAAATTAGTGAACAAGTTTATTTCAGTGAAAATGAGTTGTCACTTGTCTGTACTTGAACAGCTGAATAGTACTACTATTCTATAAAGCTCAAGTTAAACTTTTATTTCAAAAAAAAAAAATTTTCTAGAAAAGCAAAACACAAAACTTTACTCATTTCAAAAAAAAAAAAAAAAAAATGAGGGTTGCCTTACAAACACATTAAACACTATCTTTGACCTATAATCCCTAACTAAACCATCTACACTAGCAACTAAAAACTAGACCAAGAATATAAAACAAGCAAAAGGGTATCTAAAAATATTATTTTCTAAGCATAAAACTTACAAAAGAAGTGATTTTCTACAGTGCAAAAATGCAGAAAACAAGTGAAAATATTCAAAAAGAGAGAAAGGGGTTGGTTGACCTTGGTCAGCAATGGCAACAAGAGGTAGAAGAAGAAGGAAGATGAGCACCATTAATGTTTGAGTAGCCATTGAAGATGAGTTTGAACTTGAGGTTTCAAGAACATAAAAAGTGGAAGTGTAGAGAGAGAAATAAAGAGGGACAGAAAAAAGGGTTCTTTTGAGGAAGCAAGAGTCAAGAGAGAGCCTGGGAATGGTGGGGGTGTGGGGTGGACCTTTGTTTTTTTATTTATTTATTATTATTTTTTTTTTTTTTCCTTTGAAATATATCAATTGTTTTTAGATTTATATTTTTGGTTTTTGTCCTCTTATTTTTAACTTTTTTCATGTTCTTTTTTTTTTTTAAAAAAGGATGTGATACTCCCACCATTTCTTGTGATGAATGTATCACAATTGTACATTACACTACTGTATAGGGAGCTACAGGTATTTGAATCAAAAATTGTGATGAGAGTATTAACTCCCCTTTGTAAATGCCAATGGCAACTTTTTCTTGCCAACCAACCGAGTAACCCAACCGGTTCTACCACTAGCTCTACGTGACTGCGTCACCCCAACCTTTCTAAAGTTATGGTTGGTCTGCCAACAAAAACTTTCATTCTCTTTTGTGTGTGTAGTTTTTTTTATTAGTTTTTGTAGTGTATGTTTTTATTGTGGTTGCGATCACTTTATTAACAAATTGTGGTTAGTGTGTAGTCCTAAAGAGAGAAAGCTGGGGTAACCACATAAATTATGGTTACCATTATCATGAGTCTAAGACTAATGCTAATGGGTAAGTTCCTCCCAACCAATCGAACAAGCAGCGGAGTCCAAACACCCACACCCTCACCCCCACCCCGATGCACAACCCCCCCCCCCCCCCCCCCCCCCCCAAAGTTATGGTTGGCTACCTAACCAAAATGAATTCGGTTTTTTTTTTTTTTTTTTTTTTGGTTTTTTTTTATTTGTTTTATATGATATGTTTTTTGTTGTGATTGCAGTCGTCTTATTACTTGTTTATGGTCTGCAGGTGTGACCACAAAAAATTGTAGTCACAATTAGCGTTACTCTTATGTTAATATGTTGTGAGAATGGGTATATTTACTTAATTGTGACCTCACTAATTTATATACTGTACTTTTATGTTATTAGTTCAACATACAAAATATTAGACACAAATTTTAGGGAATACTGATCCTTTTCTTAAATATGTTTTCTGATTTATGTTTCATATGTTTATTTTACAAAAGGTTTTAAAATAAATCAGGAATAGCTAGGTTATGAAATACAAGGCAAAAATCACATAAGTGATGATCACTTAGGCTAGTGACAATAAGCACCAACGATCGATTGGTTGTGTCGATCTCAATCGATCGCCTCTGCTGTGGAACAATTGTGTGATCGATCGCCAGGACGAAAAAAACCCAAATGGGTCTTGGAGCTGATCGACAATCGTCCAATCTTTTTTGTGTGTATTTTTTTTAATGGGTTGAAGAAGATGATTGTATGTGTATTTAGTGTGTGAGGATTCCACCTTTTTTTTTTCTTTGACCATTGCATATATGAGAAATATATTGATTGTGTGTGTTTAATGTGTGGGTGGGTGTGTTTTCAGTGGGGAGGGAAAAGATGACTATTTTATTTTATTTTTTTTATTTTTAAGTTTGTTAAATGGATGTTAATTTGGCTGTGAGCATGTGACACGTTTAAGGTTTTTTTATTTATTATTTTTTTATTTTTTAGTTTTGTAAAAAAAAAAAAAAAAAAAAAAAAAAAAAAAACTGAACTAGGTCGCCTTTACAGGGACACTGAATCGTCTGCAAGTCGCTGGAAAGAGAAAGCTGACATGGCAGGGAAAAGTAAGGGGATTAAATCCCCTTACTGTGCCCAGCCTTATATGTAAGTTTGAACAAACACGTATTAATACAACTTATTTTATATTCAAATTAAATGATGATTAATAGAGTGAAATAGAAAAAAGAAAACCAAAAGGTATGACTAAAAAGAAACGGCCTTAAATCGTGTGAAGATGTTGGAGAATTTCCTCCTTTCTTTTGGGTGATACTCGGTATGAAGTGCTTGAGATTTATTAGCTAATCTAATTAAATATACAAGTAATATTTAATATGATGACAATATTGTAGCCTAACAAATCGAAAACTTAGTGACGATTTCGAGCCAATTTGAACTTGTTATGATAAAAGCAACTTGAAGACGAGTGTAAGAGCACATGGAGTCGTTGTAATTTCTGGACGAAATTTGGCACCACGTTAGCTAATATTTGGTCAGTAAACACTCTTTAAATTCAAAACTTTGCATTGGAAACTCGTTCGGCATTCTCATCTCGTGTATTCATGTTGAATGTAAGTTCTTTTAAAAATATTGTGTCATTATTTATTTATTTTTTTTTTTTAGAACATCAATTAATTATCTCATAATATACAACACCATTTTGGTTGAAAAACTTCTCATACAGCAAAAGGTATCATTAGCACTCATTTATTAGTTGATGGAGTTATGTGCTAAAAACGTATCAAATTCTCGTTTTTTCAAAAATCATGAATTGTGTGTAATATGAAGATGTAACACACCAACGAGGTTATTTACTATAACTCGAACGCATCAAGTTAAGTTTGTGGTTCAACGTGACTCAGACTAACTGCATAAAATATCTTAGTGAGTTAGTCCAACTTAAAATAGCCAAATATTTTTACAAAACAAAATACATATGTTGTTTTCCGAAAATTATGTATATTCTACGTAACCTCTAACCGTGTATTTTATCAACGAACTGAAACTTATCCACTTGTCCGGCTAGCCGTAGTTAGACTTTCTACCACGCGTGAGCATCACTTTATCGCTCATAAACTTGACATGACTTGGCATCACCTTATCGTATCATCGTGTGCAACTTCTTTTGTAATTTTTTTATAAACATAATATTCATTTAAGTAAATACTCAGGCTAAACATTCATCTATATCCTCATCTTTACGTCAACGCTACATTACTATTCTGTCCATTTAACACATCAACACTATCATCACCTTTGAGCTTTAATGGTTATCACCATTAAAAATACACATTTTATACAAACACAAACATACCTTACACAATACCACGCACACACACTTACAAAACAAAACAAAAATAACGGTGAGCACCCTTACTGCTATCATATTTTTTTCTCCTTCTTTGCGCGTGAAGGGTGGGGGGCTATGGTGGTGGCACGTGACAAAGAAGGTGATGGCTCACCCTTCGTTATGTCCGGTCTAAAAGCACTCGATATGCACAAGTTATAGCCCTATAACTAAGCTTTATGGCTCCACTTCACATCTCACCTCGTGTCATAGATTCTAGCATCAAATCTATTAGCATAAGTTATATGGCTTTTTTTTATTTGGTTTTTATTAGGTTAAAGTGGGACTGATGAGTTGTCTTATGATTTAGTCGTTTTATAGTATATATTTATTTTCCGAAGAAATACTCGTGAAAGTATTTCCCTGGGTCGTTCTCCCAACGAAGGTTGAATGGAGTCGAGAAATATCGGTTCGTAAATCGTGTTGTGATAAGTGGATAGTGAAAATTTGTGTAACAACCCGTAATTTTCCACGTCTACATTTATTTCCAAACTTCGACAATTTACTATTCACCGATCACTATTCATCATTTCACTATTCATGATTATCGTTCATCCGTATATTAGGTTATGCACGGATATGCATTATTTTAATTTACGTATGTTCAAATATTTAATAAACGTTACCACTCAGTTTTTACTACTAACATATACCCGATACTTCCGACAATGGTTCTAATATATTTTCATACTCATTACAATGTTACAAATATTTTAGTATTATTTTACCAAGTGTTTTAAATTCATTTATTATATATATTTTTAATATATATACTTATGATAACTTAAGTGTTTGCGAATCGATAAATATTTAAACACCCGACACTTATACAAAATACATTTTTATAATTTTTTTTCTTTATTATACTTTATTTTGTTCCGCTAAAATTTATTTCTAGCTAACTTAATACCAAAGACTAAATATCTAACTTATATATATATATATATATATCTCTATCTCTATATTATATATAACAGGAGGCGTTACACGTAGATAATGCCACGTAAACGCCACCTCATTGCCCAGTAATTCATTATGTGCCATGTCATCAGCCATGTCATCACATGTAAGCAATTTTTTAAACTTATTTTATTTACATTTTCCATGTCATCACAAATTAATGCCACCTAAGCAGTTTTTTTTTTTTTTTTTTTTTTTTTTTTTTTTTTTTTTTAATTTGGATTAGCGTTTTAAATAAATTCAAATAAATTCGGATTTAATTAGTCTAAAAATTAAGTCAGTTTTTTTTTTTTTTTTTTTTTTTAATTTGGATTAGCGTTTTAAATAAATTCAAATAAATTCGGATTTAATTAGTCTAAAAATTAAGTCTGCTTGGATTCGAACCTAGGATCTTATGATAGATTAGTAACAATTTTTACCACTGGAGCAACTTAATTTTTGAGTTATTTACTGCAAAGCCAAAACTATAATGTTTACTAAAAATTTATACCGGATTTAAAAAAAATATATACAAAATAGGAAAAGATTTTATATAGCAAAACCCTCAACTCGATCTCTTTTGATTCTGTTATACCACAAAACCCTCATTACCAGCCGCACCTCAACAAACCTTACTTCACTAACCCCCTGATCCTCTTAGCAACAACAACCAACCATCATGTTTCGTATGGTTGATATATTGCTTTTAAATACGTATTTGATGCTAATTCTTATAGGCATGTGTATATATTTGCAAAAGATGTTTAGCGTAGGAAGCCACTTATTTGCAACTTATTTGAGAACCCAACAGTTGTAGATGCAATGTGATTATTTGCTTGATCAGAACTGATAGACCAACTGCAAATTGAAACAAGTATATATATATATATATATATATATATATATATATATATATATATATATATATATATTTTTTTTTTTTTTTTTTCATTTGTGTTTTTATTCACTCTTGCAATTTTAATCAGCTATATGGTGTTGAATGAATTGCTCTACAAGTGCTTAATGAAATTACTAAAGGAATAAGCTTTATGATCATGAGTTTGTTGTTTGATAGGTATTTTGTTTAAATTTTCAAGAACACTAACTTGATAATAAATCCCCTGTGAATTGAAACTTTATGATCTTAAGTCTGTTGATTGTTAGGTTTCTTATAGATCATCTGTATTTGTTTCATATTGCAAAGGCTAGAATGAGTTACGTCAAGGAAAGGATGAAGATATATATGGATCATTATTGTTCCCAGGTAATCAAAATCAAAACCCGCGGAAAATTTGCTCCTGTATTTGTTTCATATTGCAGAGGTAATGGATAATGGAGTATATGGGCATGGGGTGGAAATTTCTTTTCATGAGGTGATCTCCCAAATTTAGCTTTCACATATCCATTATTCTCATCTTCATGTGCATTGCTATATGTCGGAAGTCTTACAAATGCACTATGTTGATATAGCTTTTGGATTTCATTTAGTGCTCCTAACAAGAGTAGAATACTGGAATTTGCATGATGTTCTCTAAAATTGTAGTCCTTATTTCAGCAAACTGATTACTTTTAACTTGGAAAGTGACATGGTTTCATATGTTTTTGTATAGGAATTGTCATTGGTACTATGGCAGACCGTTATGTAATTCTTGGTAAATTTTGACAGAGATGTCAGTTATTTTTTTAGCATCTAATTACTGTTGGCCTGCACAATTTAGAACCTTGTGATTCCACATCCGACCGTGGAGTAACAACCAAACCATCAAGTTCTGGCAGATGTAAGTCATCCCATTTAACTTTGCTCATTTCAGTTAAATTTCAGAGTTGGTCATCAAAAGATTTGTAACGTGCTTCTTAGACAGTTGAATGAAGATAAACATTAGGTCCCCGTATAGTCATTCATGTGAATACTTTTCTAATTACCTCCCCACCAAATGTGTTATTTAATTGTTATTATAGGTATATTAGAAACCGATGTTGCACTACAAACGAGAATAAATGTGAGTATCCCAATGGGGAGAGAAATGCCTGCTCCAAACAGGTCTACGATGCACGTGTCACGCACAGGTCGGCCATATATGGAGAGCTCATGCGCTTTTCTTCTATTTTGCATACTTTTGTCTTACAATATTTCAATAATTGATATAGGAATATTCTAATGGTTGCTGCGGGAGGGTCCTTGAACAATGGTGGGAATTTTCGCATTTGACTCAACCATCCATTTTTACAATCTGAAACAAGCATTGCAACAAGTAAATATAATGGCAGCTTATTGTTAAATTAAATGGACAGAAAGTGTTTTCATGTGAATTTAAACAATACAAAAGGCTTTGTTGTTGAATGATTGAATCTACAAAGAGCTTTAATAACTGGACCCGAAAGGTAAATGAGCTTCGAAACTTTATAATTGTTAAATATCTTTCACCAGCCCCAGTTACTTAATTAGCTCTAATAAAATCTGGAGCTTGCGGTAGTTAATACGGTTGATTGGTGGAGAACCTCTTGATGCTCCTCTGGTCCCACATACTACTCTTAGACATTCAATAGAACTTAAGCCTTACATCGAGGAACCTGTTCGAGTGTACTTCTCTTCTACTGGCGTTGATTCTTTTGATCTTTCCCCTCATGCCAGACATGATTTTGTTAAATTAAAATGACAGAAAGTGTTTCATGCCATTGAGATTTGAGAATAATGGGGCAGTTCTCTCATATTTGTATATGCTATAACTTTATGTTCAGTGGATAATAAAAATATAATATATTTATGTTTAGTGACATATGCAACTCACAAAAGTAGGTTCATAGAAATGCGCACAGGTGGTTTCCGGTACTATGCCAAGCCATTGTCAATTTGTTAAGTCACTTTCGGCCGACATGTTCCTGATCCTTTTATTCTCTGATAATTGCAGGCCTGCACGATTCATAAAATGGGAGTTCCACAACTGACTGTGGAGCAACAGCCACACCATAAACATCGCGCAGACGTGAGTGATCCACTGTTATTTTATTCTAACTCCCGTACATGGAATTTATCTTGCTTCACTTAAATTGCAGACACAATCATCAAATCAGAGAGTCATGGCAAGTTATTTTTTTCTTTTCACGGATAAATAAGAGTTTTCATTATATAAATATTGAAGCTTGACTTGACCGTTGACAGCTGGGTTAGAACTAGAAGGTAAGTGTGTGATTAAGGCCTTCAACGACAGGCACCATGTTAGAACTAGAAGCTGGGTTAGGAGGGATCACACCTAAAGGTGACGTGTTGCCACCTGTTACAACTTCAACCACTAGCCCACAGGGTAGTCATCTTCAATGAGGGTTCGAGCCGCGGTAGACAAAGAGAAAGTGGTGACTAGAATGAGAAGGGAGATTAGTGAATAACAAGTGAAGGTAGAGGTTTCCATAGAAAAGCTTTGATCAAGTACAGAAGGTGAATCATTGATCTTCGATAACATAGTCCGTTCTTACAGAGGTCAGTCTTCTTATATGTAAATATCAAATTTTAAGGTTACCTTTTCATTGATTTAAACATGTTTGTAACAAGTAATGCATCCTAGATCCTAAATTCAAGAATTATGATCACAAAAGGCTTTAGAGGCTATATGCAATTATGCATTAGAAAAGGTCACCTTTACTACTGGATATCACTCGGTGCCTTGCTTGGTTTTGCACTGATATTTAACATAGGTTTCATGCTGGCGTTAACCTACCTTAAAGGTAACTTCATCTTAATATTATTATAAGTCAAATTTGAAAATAGAGAATGTCATGCTTTTATAACTTAAAAATCTTATTTAATATTACAACTCCGGGATGCGTGCCCCGTGCAAATAAAAACCCTGAACCCTTATCATGTAAAGGTATGTTAATTCAACAATTCGTATATTGGTTGTTCAAACTATACTGATTACTATTTACATGTTGCTATTGCATTTTTTAAACAGATGTTAGTGACAACAAACAACGAATCAGTTGTAGGACAAGTTGTAGCATTCACAATCTATTAATTTATGCGTCATTTGCAGCCATTGCTTATGTAGTTTCATGACTAATTTATATCAGGATCTTGGGGCATTGATCTGGGACTGGGATAGTATGGATATTGTCCGTGTTCCATTTCGGCCTTCAAATAGTTTGTCGATAAATGAACCTTATTCTACACAACGAAGTAATCGCATTGAATCAGCTGTTGGGTCTACCGGGAAGGGTAAGGAAAAGGTTGATGACCTGCACCAAAGTACTGTTGAAGGTATGTGTTTTTGCTACTGCGTTCAGATATTTTTTGCACACAGGTAACGGACGGTTTTGTAATGCAACGTTCCAAAGGACTCACACTCGGTCAACAGTTTGTTATTCGTGCTTATGACATTCGCTCACACATTGATTCCTCTGGTATTTTTTTTCTTTAAGTTTGCTTCCTCGAAATTTGATCTAGGGGGTTTTAGGTATTGTCGTTTTTTAATAGTGATTGTGTCTTTTGCAGTTCCAGTATGTTCTTCGGATTTACAGAATGTCTTAAGCTTCTATCTATTGGGTGATAGTTCAACAGACACTCACCAGTATCCAGGCCAGTTTAGCGAGGGTACTCCGTTTGCTGATACCAATGTGCAAGGTAGCGAGGATTGTTAGTTTGTTAGTAACTTTTGCTTTTGCCCACATTGTTTGTTTGCTTTTACGCTTATTTAATTGTGTGCCAGGTATTTCTTTTGCTACCTAATGCATTGTGATTGCTGCTTAGCAAGGGCTGATACACACACACCAAACGTGTGCGCATTGACGCCTACGGGTGTTAGTCAGCCGTCCGTGCCGCCAGCCGGTATGTATGTGGTTGCAATGGTTTATTCCATACATATTGTTTTCGTGTTTCTGTGGCATCATTCCTGTGTTTATGTATATGTTGTGGTGCTCTTTAAGTTCATTCCATGTTGATGCTGTTTGTGGTTCTGCAGAGAAAATGTGCAGACCACAAGTGCCTTACCGCGTTCAATACACAACACAAATGGTGTAACACTAATTCATATCCTAAAACCGATTTCAGTAATGTTTGTCCATATACCATTCAGATTAGTTGAACCGTTTTATATATGTTTTTCTTCGTTATTTAAATTTCCTGACATCTATTAACAGTTCTTAACAATTAGCATGTGCGTATAAGTTATAACTTTATGGGTTGTTTTGGTGGCCTGCATATATATTTGTAACCTGCCGATTAAATAGCTAATTAGGAAAGATCTTTTATCATCTTTAAACTGGTTGAGAAATGCGTATCTGCTTCTGAACTTAATATATTTTGTGCATTCTTTTGCGTGTAATATGGTGGTTCCGTTTGTAATATGTTACAGAGCCTAAGTGGTCACACGAGCCCTATAGAATCTGTAGCTTTTAATCCAGATGAAATTTTAGTGGCTGCTAGAGCTTCCTCCGGTGTTGTAAAGCTCTGGGATCTGGAAGAGACAAAGGGTAAGTTAATAATATGTTGTGGCCACTAATGACTTTTGTGTTTTATTTAAGGAAGGGGGTTTGAATTCTTATCTATGCTCATCGTAATCACGTGGCTGTACTTTATTCACCAGAGAATAAAGGTCATGAAATTGAGATAAAATTATTTCCTAAAAAAGGGTGGCATGTTGTTGAAGCAACAAATTGATTCCAATGAGGGTGGCAGTGTAAACAAGTTGACAAAGATATTCACTACCGGAGAGATATGATCATGTCAATAGTAGGCTTATTACTTGTGGTATCACACCTTTCGACGCATAGTATTATAGATTTATAGCATTATTGTAAGATGACAATTGGTGAAATGCTTCAATTCACAGTCCCATATAGACAACTATCAAAATGATGTTTTCAAATACATACAGATTTACATATTCAAGATTATATTGTTATTGGTTATTTTCTATAGTTTTTGTCTGGAAATGAATATAGGTAACCTGGTTATGTAGATGATTACCAAATGTGGTTGATAATGGCCATTATATCCCAATATTGCATGTTGGACTTTGGCAGTGTTTGCTACTAAAGGAACATACTGTCTACATAGTATTTTTTTCTTAGTTTTCTATGTGGAGGGAAGGAATGCAATCATATTACCTATATAAGCATTGTTTTACTATCTAATTTGAATAAGCACTGTGTGTCATTCCACTATGATCTGACCATATGATGCCATTCTTATATAAAAGATTGTGTGACACAGTGCGTTATGGATAATCACTCCTTTACCATCTAATTTATATCATTTTAGGATCAACTGTAGCTGCATAACTCCTTATATCTATATTAACACTTTAAAGCGTTACATTACCCGTTTTCTAAGTGAGACCATATCAGTAAGTTACTGCATGCAGGGATTTGCAGTCTTAACTTTCAAATCTTATCTTTTTCTTGGCGCATGAGAGCAAGACATTTTTTATATTGGTGGATAGCAGGCCATGGCTAGAGACTTGGTCTCAAAGCCTGCACACCTGTGGCAGCTGATGGTTACCAAGGTTCCATATAATTCCAAAACATCATAATTAGCATATCTATAATCGTACTAAATAATCTATATTTAACCTTTTAATATTCTCTATTATGCTTCCAGTCCAGGTTCTTCCCCTTTGCAATCACAAGAGGGCAAAAGGATAATAAAGAGAAACCGACATTTAGTGAGCTCAACAATCGTTCCAAAGATTCAAGCAAGTCCCGAAAGTTGAAAAGATGGTTGTCAATGGTGACACTTACACGAAAGAGGGTCTTGCTACCGGTAGAGAAACTCATGACTTCCTTGCTTGCAAATAGCAAATTACATAAAACCCTTTATGGATTTGTTTATTTTTTTTCTATTTGGATTGGAACGATGTACGAGGTATCAACTATGTGAATGAGCTTCAGGTATTTCTTGTCCTAGCTAAATGAATTTTTTAGTTTTATTTGGCTGCAATAATAGGGTTGTTTTGTATACTTAGTGTTTCATTTTAGACTTTTAGCATACACTACGCAAAAAGGTAATGTACTTTGATAACAGTCCATTTTAGAATTGACGATGAAGACCCTTGTCCCTATTTTAGATTTCAGTAAGATCTTCAAGTATATATTTGTTCATTTACGAGGTAATGAAGTTGACACCAGTATCTCTCATATACAAAAATGGTAAATCTCTATGGTATCTTTCAACATACATGCACGTTTACATACATCATTGTACTTTTTCTACATCCTTTTATGTGCTGTAATCGAATTAGATATTATATAATGATTGAAATTTGAATTTTTTATAGAGTGTCTGATATAAGAATTTGTTATATTGCCAAAAAAGAAAAAAAAAAAAAAAAAAAAAAAAAAGGTTCATACGTGAATCATTCTCATCTTCTATGCATTCCTTTTTCGCATCTGAGTTTATTTGGTAGTGTACGTTGTTCTTGTGAACCACTTTGTAAATTCAAAGTGGTTTTATAAGATCAATGTACAAATTTATTAGAAAATTAAAAGCTCATATATTATGGTTACACCAAGATTGAAATACCTTTGTCGATAATCTGTTTAAGGTCATATAATATTGAAAAGCTTTCTTTGAACAAGTCTATTTTTCAAAAAAAAAAATAATAATAAAAAAATGACACACTTCTTTTGCTAAACTAAAATAAGATAACGATATTTATAAGTCAACCCGCCCGACGGGAAACCTAATATCAATTATGGTCCTAAGCACTTTTGAGAATAATATGGCGTAAAAATTTAACCGTAAACCTTTATGTGGCTTTCTCAAAAGTGGCAAACAAAAAATAATAGACAACTGGTTTTTGGCACACGGATGCTAATTCATCAAAAACTAAAAATAATGCTTCCTATAAACAACTATTATAAGATTTATACATTTATATCTTATTATTCGTTAACTAATACCTTCAAGCGACATTTATAATTAATTCCCGCCCATCAGCTAGGCTTCCCAAACAATGTAAACTATTACATTTTTAACAATAATAAAAAAACACTGTACTTAAAAAACAAATTTCCGTTAAATAACACCGTCAAAATTAAAATTATAAAACATGCCCGCCCATCGGGCGGGCTTTGAAATCTAGTATATATATATATATATATATATATATATATATATATATATATATATATATATATATATATATATATATATATATATATATTAAAAACAAATTTTAGACAAGAAAATTTACACATTTAATGAACCAACAACCCCATTCCCTTTGGTCCTTATTTCCAGTCGACACAAACATGACACAAATTTTCAAACTTGATTAATTTTGTAAGAGATTCATGTACTTATATATATTATAATTATATCAAAACTAGATATTTTATAACACATGAATTTAATTGAAGCATGGCACCAAGTCTTTTCTTTCTTCCTTCTTTTCAACCGAATCCAACCAAACAAGACACTCTTTGGTATTATTTTAATCACTTAGCTATTGATAGCTTATTAAAATATTAAAAATGCCATTATTAGATTTTTGTATAAAAGAAGATGTCCACTAGTTCATTTGTTCATACAATAAATAAGAACATACTCTTTTTCACTCTATCACATTCGGCCAAGCAAGAAATCAAGAAGAAGAAATTCGGTTTTGACCATTTCAAGTGTTATCCGATCTTTTGTGGGTTATATATTAGCTATATATGGTTTTGGACGAACCGTTGGGGGTTATTTGTTTTTGATCATTCTAAAAATCCTATATTTTCAAGTAAGTATAAAATAATTTGTATACCTTTCATTATGTATTTTATACATTTTTATGCATGTTTTATGCATTTACTTAGTTTAAATATTTATTTAAACTCATTTCATCACCTATATCACCTATATACATGTTTGTGAGATTTTATTATGTTTTTATTTTTGAAACTATATATTGTTGAAGAAATTGGTGGAAGAGTTAGGATAGATTTGGAGTTGGTTTGAAGGGAATTAGTATAGAAAAATGGTTATTTAAAAATATGCGCGGAAGCGCTGCCCAAATTTTTGACTTTTATAAAATCAAGTTATTTTTATAAAGATTTAGTCGAAGAAATTGAAAATAGATTTTTAAACAAAAACGTAGTCGTTTGAATGGATTAAAACGGATTAGTAACGAACAAGATACGAGTTTTCTAAATATATATTATCGATAACTATTTTTCAGAAAAATATATTGTTGCTGAATAGATTTTCAAGTTAGTAAAACCGAGCTTTAAAAGATAAACCGAGTCTCCGAGACCTCAAAATATATTAGTATACTTAAATAGCTTCGCGGGGATAGGTAGAACTTTAAAAACTGAGCTATAACGAAGAATTTATGACTTAACAAAGATACCGACGAAGAGTATTATTTTGACAGCTTTTTCTTATAGGGAATAGTAACCTGTTTTTATTTTTCAAAATGGATTTTAGACAATTTAAGTGCGGTTTTAGCTAAAATGACTTAAACGAAAGTTGTAGTGTTTTGGTTAACTATTTTAGTTGAGTCGTAAACTTTCCAAAATATTCATTACCGAAATATTCATATCGAAACTACGACATATACTTGAAAATATATATTAAAACTTCTAACAGTAAACATCGACGTAAATATATTTTCACAACTAAATATACAAACAAACATGTATGGGTGATATAACATTTTATAAATTGCATTCACGACATTACAACACTACCTAAAACACATTATCACTTTTGGTTGCGGTTAGAGCATCACGCGTCGTCTTCTGTGCACACTTGTAACGCATCGCATTACTTATTGCTTGAGGTGAGTATTCACGAACCCCTTTTTCTAACTATTTTAATCGCTTTGGGGTGGATGCATGAATTATTACTTGAACACTTTGAACATTGTTTTGAACCCTTTGATTATTATGAACTCTTTTGACTTGTCTTGACCTTATAACTTGTTTAGAACTCTTGAACTCAACTTGAACTTTTGAACTTAATGAATCATATGTGCTATGACCTTAAGTCTCGCCATTTTTGGTGGAGTGTTCTTAACCCTAAGTCTCGCCTTATTGGTGGAGCGTTCTTGACCTAAAGTCTCGCCTTATTGGTGGAGCGTGCTAAGTCTCCCATGTTTGGAGCGTTCTTAATCGTATATAATAGTTGTATGATGTACTGTTCGTACATTCGCATTGTTCGACACCTATTAGTAGTATGGATAGCGTTATTAGAGGTCGGCCAACCTCTCGTCCACTATGTTACGGGACGCATATTATTTAATTAGGGGCTTTGCATGGCATACATTATTATATATGTGGTGCTTATATTGTGACTTATTATGACCGCGGGTACTTGACTACAAGACATAATACTTGACAACGCCTTTGGCTTGTGAACTTTTTCAAATGGTTTTCTTATTATATAAAACGTTTATACTCACCAACTATTTTTATAGTTGACCGTTTTCTCTCATGCATTTCAGGTGATCGTCAGTAAGCTTGTCAACAAGGTCTTGCATAATGAAGTTTTCACATGTCACTTCTTTTCATTATGTATTAAAATACCATCTTTTGGGAATCAAACTTATGTCTTTTATTTGCCAAATTCGGCAATAACAACGTTGTAATGTTATATTTTTCCTTAATGTAAATTATGGTATTATTTTATTTCTCTTTGGTGATGTATATCGATTTCGTTACACCTCGTGTATCCGCCTTCGGCGAGGGTGTGACAATTTGTAATTTTGAAATTCAAATTATGAAAAGTAATGATGAAATAAGCAAAATATACAAGCTAAGTATGCACAAATATCTAAAATGTAAAAACGGAAATGCAAACGCGAAATATAAACGTAGCGTACGAAATAAAACGTGACTTTTATAAAAAAATGATCCTACAATTGTGAAACTAATTTCTAAAAATCTTAAACTATTAAAAAGAATTTTGAGAAAAAGAAAGATATTTTTTTTGGTTTTTATTTATTTTCTATGATTTATTATCTATTTATTGAATTAAAAAGTACTTAAAAATAAAGGAAAATGTGAAAAATAATGGGAAAATTATAAAATCTATTCTAAAAAAATCTGAAATATTATAAAAGAATTATCTAAAATATTTTTGTATTTTTAAAGGCTTTTTCTGATTTTTTTTATTGATTTTTGATTATTAAAAATGATTTAAAATTGATTAAAATTGAAGAAAAATTGAGAAAAATATCAAATCAACTAAGAAAAAAATAAAAAATTTACAGAAAATCTAAAATAAAATGAAAAACTTGCAAAAAAATTTTGAAAAGAAAAAGATAAGCAGAAGTGCTTATTTGAGCTAAATCAGCTTATGGCAAGTGTTTATTTATAAGCACTTGCTACAAAGCTAAATGAAACTTGAAACACAGAAGCACTAGACTCTAATAAGCTCAAATAGAAACCAAGTATGATCAAATGAAACTCAGAAACATATATACGATGCAAAAAGCAGTTTCAATAAGCTATTGAATAAGCATAACAAACTCAGAAAAAGCCAAAAGCTTAGAACTCATTTAACTCACTAGAACACACACAGAAACTTAAAAAATACAAACAAACTCAGGAATCAAACTCAAAAATACAACAGTTAACTAGGAAAAGGAAATGTGTAATAGAAAAAGCTAAACTAAATGGGCTACAAGCTAGGGGAAATAAGCTAAAAGCTAGTCTTAATAAGCTATGGGGAATTCAATACAACCTAATAGACTGAACTACACCTAAATAACCTACACTAATAAGCAGATTGAAGCAAAAAGAGCTCAAAATAAGCTAAACTAAAGTGATGCTACATAAACCAAACAGGTCTGAGGAGATACTTTCAAGCGAAAGCACAAGCTGAAGGAACGCAATCTAATATCTGAAAATAGTGGAAACATAAAGATAAGCTAGCAAACAACGCCTAACCCAATTCTTAGACCAAAAGGAGCTTATGAAGGGGTCCTAAAACAGCTTAGAAAGGGGCAAATTGGTGTAGGGCAACAACAGCTTACTGATGCAATATTAATCCAAAAATTGAGCTATCAATCCAATTCCAATATGTGAAAAATCTGTTTGAACTTGATAACAAGCAACCAATATTCACTAAGAAACACTTTTCATGTATTTTCAAAAGGTTTTGATGCACCAAATATTGAAAAAAAAAACTATTGCTGCAATTGCAGCAAGAATAATGGTGAAAATGGGTTTTGAATCAAATTTTTTTACTAATGAGATATGAACACCAAATATAGCATGGATAACCTAAACTAATAGTGAGCTAAAATAAGGCAAAAAATCCACTACACGTACCTAATCTAGATAGAGCTACAAACTGATGAGCAGGGCACAATAGCAGCCAAATTGGCTTATTACAGCCCAAGCGAGCACTTATGTAAGCCTAATTAAGGAAACCAAATAAGCTTCAACTAGCAATTTAAGAACTAATTCAGCAAAACTATACTACAAGCAATCTAATAGGAACTTATTTCAAACTTTTAAACAACTAATGACCACTCAAATAGGACTCCAAAAGTGACAGCAAGAACAGAAAAATGCTCCAACAGTTGACTAAATTGATGAACACTTAGTATGACTAATCTGGATTTTAAATGAACAAAACTCTTACTAGATGCACTACGAAGCTGTGTAAAACTAAGGATTCGCTAACATAAACACAAATTGCAATCAATTAGCAAAATCTCAGATTCAAATTATCAATAACACAACTGGAAATGGAATATAAAGGCTACTATGACTTTTATATTAAAGTGACCTAATTCAAGATGCAAACAGCTAATATGAACCTAATGTAAGCTAAACATGCAGAGAATTAAGCCAGAAAACGACAGGTACATAATGAACTCAGCTATTCCAAACACTCCTAAAAGTGGCACATTACACTAAGAATTACTAACTAAAGCTACAAACTACCAGAAAAATGATCAAACCATTCCATAAATCTAAAATTAAAGCTAAAACAACAGTTAAATCAAACTTTGAAATGCTAAAACAAAGAGATGTAAACTTTTATTGAATGTAACAGTAAATGAAACAAAATTGTGAAGTAAACTAATTATAAGTCTACTAATTATCTAATAAGTATCAAATTGACACAACTAAACAGATAATGACAACAAATCAGTAAACAACTAAGGATTAAGACTAAAATAAGCAGAAATCACTCAAAGAAATGAGAAATTAAGAGTGGACTTACAAACTATCCCTCAGCTGAACAGAGGGTTCATTTGATCCAAGCCTATCTTTGGATAGGCTAATTTAACACCAGAAACATTGAATCTAACTTCTAAATACCCAGAATCATCATCTTCTTAATCCTTTGACTTTCGTTGACCAGATTGAAAAGTAAATGAACATGTTATTTATTCTAAACTATAAGCTCTCATAAGCTTGGAATGAGCTTGTAAATGATTTAATGAATGCTTGTAACAAAATTTGAAAGAGCAAATTGCATTTGAAATTTAAAGTGATCAATTATAAACTGAAAATCAAACTTTCATTCAAACGTAAACTGAGTACAAGCTTTTAGTAAATGAAATACAATAAGCTGAATGATTAAGCTAAAACTACTCTATAACTACTCCTACTCCTAAATGACTATCTAACAGCTCCAAAATGAAGAGAGGAGTATCTATATATAGCTGAGTGAGAGAGCTTCCTATGAAGGTTCTAGAGCTGGAATCTATTTGGAATATCCGTTGATAGATCCCCTCTGACTCACTTGGACCAATCAAAGCTCTCAATTTGCTCCAGTGACGTGTTCCAACCAATCCACAGCTTACACGTGGCCCTCCCTTGCTGTTAAACTCTGACAGGGTGTCAGGGGTGGAGAGAATTTACCAAATGGTCCTTAATACGAGGTTAATTGGGGGAATTTGATGGTGTATGGGATTAGGGTTCATGTCTGGTGAAATTGGGGAAAACATTTGGCGCGTGGTATTTTTTTATTTGTTTTTTATTCTTTTTGATATTAGTTGACCGGGTTGATGTATTTGACCGTGGGGTTGGGCTTGGGAATATTTGGGCTTTGGGTTGAGGTGGATTTCAGATTTGGTTTGGTTTTATTAATTTTTGTTTTGGGCTTTTGTAATAATAGGATAGTTAACTAGTGTTAACTTTAGGACTGATTTTGCAAATATGCACCAAGGACCATTTTTTGTAATGTAATGTGACTTAGGGATTGATTTTGACATTTTGAGCTCAAATATGATCCATTATGATAAATCCTTCCTCGACCTCGGCTTTCGAACTCTTTCCAAAATCCCGTGCTCGTGTTTGTTGCTTTTGCTTGATTTTTGTCCATTTCTACAATACCCGTACCTGCACATGTAAAAACACAAAACAACATATTTTTGGCATTTTAAGGTCTGTTTTTGGTCTTTTGGTCCGGTATTTGGTAAAGAAAAGGTGTATGATTAAACAACATTTAAATGTGCACGAGCATGTATGCAAAGCAACATTTAAATGGTTAAATGATATTTTTTAGCATAATTAGTTTATATAAGTATGCAACTTGAATAATGAATATAAAAGAAAAAATACATAATTTTTGCTCAAACTCATTTGTAAATTAAAAAAATTAAGTTTAAGACATAATAGTGGAGTCCAAAGGTTTTAAAAATTATTAATAGTGTGTTAATTAATATTCATTTAGTTAGATATTTAGAATTGAGTTTATTGATAAAATTTATTAATATTAGTTTGACTTCAATGTTAATTTTTAATGAAATTAGTTGTACAATAAAATGAGATGAAGCTAAAAAGATTTGTAACGATTTTTATACAGTTTATGTGACATTATTATATATACATTATTACACAAACTTTAACTTACAAACTTAATAAAGAAAATATTTAACGCACATTAAACTATTGCCAATTAGATAGACCTCGTATGCTTCATATTACCATGGAAAAACCATCTAATGGACAAGTATTGTAGGGCTAAGTAATAGACCAAAAGAAATAAAGCCATTTTTTTATCATGCAAATAAGTAATAGGACAAAAGAAATAAAGTCATCACAACTTATTAATCAAAAGCTCATATATAAAATACAACACCATAAAAGCAAAACAACATCAAACACTTTTAAATTTTTATACAAGAAAGTTAAAACATTTCATACAACATAGTAAACAATAATTAAGTATACACTCGCCAATATACAGAAAGAATACACGATTAACAATTAGATTCTTAGCTCGTGCATCGCACGAGTTCTTCATGCCTCGTTTGGTGTAGGATAGGTTTAGTTGAGTCTCCTTAAATAATATAAATGGGTCTGAATAAGTATTTGATAAAAAAAAATGCAATTGTATACTACCCCCGTCCCATAATTATTGTCCACGTTTGACTTTTGAAGTCTTTATTTTGCAACTTTGACTGTAAATTTTTTTTATTTGTGTTATTTAATACTTGATGAAAATTATACGAATGAAAATACATTTAAAACTCAATCTATTTATATATTTTGCATCAAGAAATATATATCACAAAGAAAACTATTTACGGTCAAAGTTGAAGGATAAAGACTAAAAAAGTCAAATGTTGACAATAATTATGGGATTGAGGGAGTAATAATTAGCCGACTGGTCTAGCATGTAAAAAAAATTACTTTTCTCATTTGTCACTAAAAAAACTAAAAAAGTAAATTACTGTCGAACCGACCAAACCTATGTAGACCCGAACGGCCGAACCCATTTAGATTTATATTTCTTAAAAGATCCATCTAGACCCGTACCAGTCTACACCCAAACTCATATAAACTCATGACACAAACCCGCCCCAACTCACCTTTAATATTTTGCTATAAAATAACCTTTATGACTCATGTGCATTTCTGCTCAAAATAGCAAAGAAACTAGGATGATGTAACATTGGACTTAAAGATGCTCTCGCCCCCACTGATATGCCCAATCTTTGTAGTAACTTCTAGCATCGTTCGTTAAATCATACGAGGAAGTTTAATGAAAGAATATTAAATCCGATTAACCTATGTCTTAACTAAAAAAAATTAAAGTTTGAAAAAGACAAAAGGAAGGGCGTGGGGCTGAAGGCGGGCCCCACTTGCTGAGCTGTCGTGTAGAAACCAAAGTGGAAGCCAAGGTGTCAGAGACAGAGATCCGACGGTTGGTATTTAGCGTATGGCTGTTTTCATTTTGAATACATTTTGTTCGGATGTATCGCGGTCCACGGTAAATATGTGTTCGTTGGCCATTGCAAAACAATGGATAGTTTCTTTGTTAGTCCCTAAAGTATAGTACAAAAACAGATTTGGTGCTTCATTTCCTATACTGTATTTAATAATTAATGCTACATATTCAACTTTCTAACATATTTAATTAGCGCCGAGCATGGACGACCCAAAACCAAATTGGATTGACAAAACCGACCGACCTGAAAAAAATCAAGCCGACCCTACAGCCTTTTAGTTCGGGAGTTTCATGTTTTTTCTATTTTTGGTTTCATGTTGGTTCAATTCGACCCAAAACCGACAAAAACACAACTAAACCGAACCAAACCGACACAAAACCAATCATATTTGGTTCAGTTTTGGTTCATGTTTTCACGAAATCGATTCTCGGTTCGGTTCAGTTTTTGTCGAGTCAGTTCGTTTTTTACCTTTGGTCGGCCCTATATTTAATAATGTAACAGTTGTAAGTTTCAAACCCCACTAGTTACATATTTAAGGGTAGTTAAAAATAGAGATTGTCTAACCAGTGCCCTTAGGGCACTGGTTAAGAAAGAGGAGGATCCACAAAAAAATACTAAAAAAAAATTTCTTTATTAAAAAAATATAGGTCCCTGAGTTTTTTAATTATTTCTTTAGTGTTTTCTTATTGGTCCTCCCCCTTCTTAACCAGTGCCCTTAGGGCACTGGTTAGACAATCCCTTAAAAATAAAGGATTGTGTATGTGAAGGCCACGTAATTCTTAATTTTTTTTAAGCCACTAATTTATTAAAATTAAGATATAGACTACTTATTTATATGTTTGCTTTCGTTTATACCAATTTCGAATAATTTTTCACGAAAATTTTTGAAACAACAAGAATAAAGCTAAATATAACATATTATAACTACACAAATAACTATTGAAATGTAACATATCAATTTTAGCTATTATTTAAATGTAACGTTATTTACATTTATGGGGATTGATTGATATAGACAGATGGCTAGTACCTTGTTTGGGATTATATCATCTTGTGGATTCAGCTTGAAGACCGGGGATGTAACAGTGATTGAAAGTTTGAATCTCATTAAGTTTGATCTATTTCTAAACATAAAGTAGTTTCCTGTCTAAGGATGGAATTTTCAAAGCAGTCGGTTATGTGTTAAAGACTGTTTGGGACAACAAGGCACTTTATGGTTAATGAATGCTATGGAAGTGCATGAATGATTTAATGATACCTGCAACATTTATAAAGGTTTTTAAACCTTGAGATTTTACTTCTACACTAGAAGTATCATATTTCCAGATCAGCATAATGGAAAGCCTAGTATCTTGGTTCTTTTCAAATTAGATTGTGATCTATTAGGTGTAATCAATTGGGGATGGAGTAATTGATTGGCATTGATGAGTTTGTAGTTCTAAATTGAAGGAACCATAAAGTAGGTTACCTATTATTAAGGGAAGCTGATCTAGGATGGGAGTGCAAGTTGAGTGGAATTGAGAGTCGTGAAGATGAAGCTTCATGGTTCACTCATTGCATTCCCAAATGAGGTAATGGTTGGTCCTCACCACAAGGTGTGTGTTCCCAAATATGTGAAGCCATTCTAGAGATGGAAATATAGCACATTTTGTATAGCCCTTGCTTGTGGAGGGGTTATGGGTTCCTAACGAAGCCATACTCTTTTCTATCTTGACTATTGTGGTGCCAGGATGAATGGTCTAGATGGAAAGAGTTATGGAAATGTAGTTAGATGATAGGTGCAAGAAAGGTGAATAAAGGTGTCTTATGGATGAATGGAAGAGGTCATGATGTATACAGATAAATGTGCAAAACAAATAAGATGTCTCTGTTTTGATTTCTTTTCTCAAGTTTTTAGTGTTGTCAGACATTGTTGTAGACTTGTCTAATAACTGATGTTTCTTTAGTTTGTATAGCCACTGCTTGTGAGGTGTGTCCAAAGCAGTTAAATATTATATATTGTATCCAATTTTGGAGTGTTTAATATAAAATTTTCACCTTTTGCACCAAAAAATAATGTAACGTTATTTAGTCAAAAGTGATAATGATAAGCATTTCAGTTGTCAATTTTATTGTTTTGATTTGTTAAAGTTAACTTTATTCTTGAAGTTGTATAAATTTCTAGCAAGAATTTGAACTAGATCGGTATAAATGAAAACAAACACATATTTGTGTGGCTCATAAATTAGTTTAAAAAAATAAGTGCGTAAAAGTAAAAGATATAACAATTGAGCGGCCTCCAAATGCATGATCTCTTAAAGAAATTATCAGAAACGCTTTGTATAACTAATACACAAACGTATAGGGTAGGTAACGTACAATATTTATGCGTCTTTTGTAATCATTAGCTAATAAAAGTGATGATTTAGTGATTTACTAAGCCAAAAGGCAAGAAAGACCATTAGGTCTCCAATATTTAGATATTGAGTCTGTCAAGTGACTTGCAGTTTAATGGTAAGTGAGTGATCCGTTAATTAGAATGTTGAGAGTTCAACTTTATAGGTTTATATTAAAACCCGTGCATACGGTGCCGTTTTGCATAGGGCTTTTCCCGCCATTTTTCTTGGGCCAAAAGTGATCCACGCTATTGATCCGTCACTGTCTCTCAGTCCAAAAAAATTATGATATCATTTGTGAAACCCAGAAATTTTGAGTTCCAGAACATTCATAATCGGTCAACCCACATCTACTCCTCCCCAAACCACCTAACTAAATCTATAATCAAGTTGGGTTTTCGTGTTCCAGAACATTCAGACTCAGACAAGGTATGTTTGCCCTTCCAAATGTATACATATAAAATTAATCAAGGTAGGTTTTTGTGGTTTTCTAATTTGGTTAAGATTTGGCCTTCATTGTGATTGTGGTTTTCGTGGAGATAGGTGACTGTGTGTCACTGTGTTGTTATGAAGAAGATGATTATTCGATTTTTATACCAAATTTTTTGTTGTTGGATACTTTGTGATGCCATGTTTGATACTGTTTGTCTTGATTCAAACTCATATTTTAAAAAATAAAATAAAATTGGGATGTAATATATGTGTGGATTGAAGAATTAAAGTCGTTTGGTGTTGTTTTTATGAAGGAAATTGGTTGCACACTAAATGTTTGATGAAATGCTTAAAAGAAAGATGTATTTATAATTTATTTATTTTGGGTGTAATTTTGAAAGTTTTGTTTGCAAGATGGAGAATGAAGAAGATCACGTGAAGAGTTGCTTCCTGAAATCGAAAGAAGAATAACTAATGTTTGGTGAGATTATGAGGATTCAAGAGACTGTTGATAGGTATTAACACGAGGTTTTTGCCTATTACTTTGCTTTTCTTAATTTTCGTTCATATTTGTTGGGGTCGGTAACCATTCTTGGTTTGTATTATAATTTTAGATTTGTATCTGAGTTTATAGGTTGGACCATAATACGTTTTCTATAAACAAATGTAATATGATATTGTTTTTTCGATGCAGAAGAGCAGGGTAACGTTCGAGATGTTCGTTTAATCTTTTGACATCATTTGATACCTTCTTTTGAGACTGATTAAGATCAGCAGATGGCAAATTGGTAATTGCATTGATCTTTTGGTGGTTAAGATTCAGACCGATGAAAAACCAACATCGTTGATTAATGTACTTAGCCAGAGAAAGGTGACAAGCACGAGATGGTGTCGTAAAAGTTAGTTTACTGTAAGTTCTATTTTCATATACTATGTTTTTTCTCATTTACTGTTGCTTCCTTTTTTTCCTAGGCTCGAATACAAAGGATGATGCGACTAGATGAGGATGCTGGGAAGGCTGCTATAGCGGCCCTTCTGTTGGTGTGTAAGTAACAGCTCTATGTTGCCATTATTTCTTCATACGATCTATCTATAGTAAGTTAGAAAGGCTATAAATTTGTAATTTCATTTTATGAATGAAGCTAAAGCTTTGGAACTATTTTTATAAGATCTTTGCCAGCTTCAAAAGATGTTATAAAAATAGTTCCAAAGAAGGAACCAGGATCCGGTTCAGGTACAATATGTCAATATTGACACATTTATGAACTTGAACTTGGTATTACTTGGACTTGGTATTACTTGGTTTTTTGTACCGGTTCAGGTACAAAGAAGGAACCAGGATCCGGTTCAGGTACAAAAGATGTTCTATATTGAGTACCTATTAATATGTTAGAAAGACAAAACAAGAATATGAACTTGAACTTGGTATTACTTGGTTTTTATTGACATATTCAGCTAACATGCTATGTACAGGTGGGGCTTATAAATGGTCGAGAGAAGATTCTTCTTCCGGTGCCTGATCGATATATTTTGCAGCACAAGTTGGCTGTGTAAATGGTCCAGAGAAGATTTTCCTTTCGGTACATTAATCAGCAATTTTTATAGTAAAGTGCACTATATTTTCGCGTAAGTAAAGTGTGTGGGGATTTGGGTGTCTTCGTTTTGCAGACCTAATGGATTGGGGCTAATTGGATGTCAAATAAAAAATAAGCCACTAATCATGTTTTTGATCGAAGGTTCATTCTACGTTGGTAATGTATGTCAAATATCAAAATACTATTTCATTTGAGATTGTCCGTTAAGTAACTTATGTAATACACACAGGCTATTGGACGCTTCCCATAGGGACTTGAGAAACGTTGTCCCAAAACGGGCAAGTCAAATGTGTTGGGTATTGCGTTAAAGCTGGTAAGCTTCTGCTTATAACTTATACTAATAACTAATAAGCCGATTACCAACAGGCACTCGAGAAAGTAGTGTTTGGGTTTGCTTATTTTGTAGTAAAAAATACTTGGAAATTCAACCAAATGTTAAATAAAATTTCAAAGGGGTTTGTTTACAGAATGATTATGTGAGCTGGAATGCCACACAAAAGTATGTGTGGAAATGCAGAATAAAAAAAAAAAAAAAAAAAAAAAAAAAAAAAAAAAAAAAATTATTATTATGAAGGTTTTATACATAATTAAGGTTTTGGCCGAATTTTGCTCGGGAAATACTAACCTGTAGTCAAATTAGGCGGTGACAGTCTTCCATGGCCACAGGCTGCCAAACCATTATCAAGCACAAATGTTCCAGAATCTCCAAGGCAGGATGTTTAGGACAACCAGTGCAATCCTTAGGTATTATTGATACAGATGAGCTGCTACTTCTAGATGTTGAAGCGGTCAGTTATTGGCCATTATCATTTTTTTTGGCTAATAAACCACATTTTTGGTCGTCAGGTACAATTCGACCATGTTTATGATTATCGGTACAATATGCTTTTCTGCATTTTTGCGAGTCTGTGAGTGTATGCTGGAGGCCAACTTTTAAACGATTATGCATCCGTATTGTCCTCCCCACGTCATCTAACACAAGGTAAGGATCTTTCATTTTTCACACTCAATCTCTGATTTTTTACTGTACAAGTAGACTTTTGCATGAACTACCGGTTCTTCTTTAAAAATAGGAGTAGTTAATAATTATTTATAGAATACGACACACATTGAATTTACTTGTTTGATGTAACAAGAAACGGAAGCTATTGTGAGCCCGATGCACCAGGGCTGAAATGGGAACTAAAATGGTAGCTGAAGTTGGCGCGTTTGGAGCTGAAATGGGTGACAAAACCATCTTTGGGCACATGTCTTCATGAGGTACTTAAGCTTTAGGAATTTGAAAATATTACGTGTTTATATTGTTGTTAGAAATACGAGAAGCTGTAGAATTGTTTAAAAATAAGAATTTTTATAGGACGATAATTGGAGACATGAAAAGGTTCTCTTTTTTCGGAAAAAAAAAACGCAAAACAAAAATTCCGTCACTAAAAAAATGCACATATCAAAACCAATGTGTTTTTCATACTTGCTGACTATTCCATTAAAAAAAAGTTTTTGCATTGTTCAAACTTTGTTTAGTTGCAACCTGAATAATTGTATTGGATGTCATAAAGTTGAGTTACGTGTGATTGGAAATGAAGAATAGATCGACCAGTAGGTGGGTTTTCATGAATTAGTGTTAAAATTTAGATGCAACTGATTGTTGTTGATATGTACATGAAATGAATGTTTGCATTTTATATATATCTTTTTAACATGCAAGATAAAATTCAATGGATTATTTCTGTTGTTGATATTGTTTTACACTCTTCTTGGTTGACTCAACATAGTTTTAAAACGTGGTCGCACAAATAGCTGATCATTATGCAGCAGAACATTGAATATGATGACTGTCATCAGCAGTAGCAGTTTCAACAGCACCAAACGCATCAGGCGACACTCATTAACAATAATGTATGTGTTTTTAGCAATATATGAGTATAGTGTTTTTTAAGTAGATAAGTTGTTTCGAGTGTTTGGATGTTACTGAACACCGGCAATAAAAAACAGGCCTGCCCGCAACAACTGAAAAAACATTTGACGAAATAAACAGCCGTGCAACCACTGAAAAAACATTTGACGGAATAAACAGGCACGCCTGCAACGCGGCGTCCGTCGCCAACCTTGTTTGATTTAAGACATACCCCTATTTGATATTGGGCTTAACATCTGAAACATGTCAGGAACGAAATTGTAGAACTTGGATCAAGGTTAAGTCCATGTATTTTGACAACATTTCATTGTCAGCTCAAAGGCGTATGGGCTATGGGGCGTCTCGGGTGGACTTACGTGTCTCGGGAGTTATACGGGAACTCGATGGATGTTTACCGTCTAGTGTATATTATCGTTAAAAATCTTGATTTCTCTGAAATGAATGTGGTCTCGAAATTTTGTTTCATAATGTCTTGTTTAGTTAGTCCATTGATATTTCAAATAATAATAATAATAATAATAATAATAATAATAATAATAAATAAAATACATGTCATTTTTTTATTAGTTTTACTGAAATTGTACATTTTAATTCATTTTTATTTCCTTTATACTCGTAAAATAAAAAATGTGTGCATTTGATGACATAAAATCCTAATACGCCCCAAGAGTTACTTTTACTTCTCTTTCTGACAATAGGTAGATTATTCACACACAAAAAGATTTTTTTTAAGTTATATAATGTGCCATCTGTTTATAAATCAAGAGTCAAATGATCAACGTCTACAAATATATATGTTTGACAACAAGTGCTCATAGTTTTCTTGTGTTCTCACTATCCTATAAAAATAGCATTTCATGTCTTCATTTTGTTTTGCGTCTATAAGCTAACAAGGTTGCTATAGATCACTTGGACAAGAATTAAGCTTGTGATAATTCAGGTTTTATTGATCATTTAAGATATGTTGTGTAAAACGGACGAAAAATAAATAATATGTTTAATACTTTAGAAGTTTAGAGTTGTTAGTGCACGCACTTTTAATAGTACATGTGATTTTATGACATCAATGCTAACAATTATATTTACCACGTAACATGAATATGTAAGACTCGATGAAATAAATACCACATTGATAACCCGTAACCGTCCTTCAACGGCTATCAGTTTTTCACTCCACCACCAAATTCACCACAAAACAACCATAATAACAACCATCAAATCCAAATCAAACCAACAGCACCAAACACACTCATAAACACCACATCTTTTCCTTTGACCACTTGGTCGTCTCTGCCACTAATCGAACAACAACATTGCACCACCGCGCGTAGTGCTGTTTTAAGAGACCACGCACGGTGGTGCGCTAATACTCGTGTTGAAACTCATTGTTACACCCAGTCTGATGCTAATAGTTTAACAAAAACCTCATATATTTGATTAGTCCTTGAGAAGAGTAATCATTTTGACAAATGAAGGTCTCCGACATTATAAATAATTTAATATCGATTTAGAGTCTCCGTTGACATCTCCAGAAATCCTTCATGTTGTTCGCGCTTTCCAATGTAATATAATCCATCTTTATGCCTACTTACTATGTAAGAAGTCTCGTAGAATCATAGACAACACAATAATGAAATATGATCTTTGTTCAAAAGGAGAATCAGTTTCATAGTAATTTTCTTTTCAGGTTAAGTAGGTTAAGTGAAAGACATTTCCTCTTATGCATACTCATGCTTAAGTAATAATCGGATAGCGCGTCGTGTATGTTCTTCTCCTTTTAAGTTTCTATGAAGTGTTTTGAGTAGCTTGTTTTGCCGACTTATTAACTTACTTAAACTTGAAAAAATTAGTAAGAGTTTATTAACTCAAAATTATATCAACTTAACTTGTTAAACCAGAAAGATTATTTAGCTGTCTTTTACAATTTCAAAACAAAATTACTCTCTATAAATTCGAAAAACAAGCTAACCAAACACTCCATAACTACTAAAACACCCCACAAAATCTCGTTATTACCATCTTAATTTCAATCAACATTTAATAACCTATAAATTGGGTTTGTGTTGATTTTATATGAGCAGCTTATGGTTTATATTCATGAGTATGTTTGGTGAAATGAGCCGAGCTGGAACTTATATTTTTATAAAGTTGTTTTGTGAATTAGTTGGAGCCGAAGTTTATTAATGCAAAATTGCAATAAAATACAACAAAATAAATTCAAATATATTTAAGTTTTTGTGTGATTATCCACTATATTTTTAAAAGTATTTAAGTAATTTGACTAAGTATAAACCTCCAATAAGCCCGTTTCAATTATGAAGATAACTTTTATAAACGTGTGTGACAATTAAAACTAAGATCAAATCCCTATAAATCTTTATAAGTGTGTGTTTGGTATGCGCCAATGGGAATTAATCAATGGATTTCATTCCATGTATAGGTATTGGGTTAGTTAATATCGAAATCAAAAAAGGGAATAATACTAAATATGTTGCTATACTTAAAAGTCACCTAAAAGGTGTTGAATGAAAATTGATTCCCAGCCCATCATTTTTCCTCACATAATTTAAAAACATTTTTTTATCTAATTATCCTATAAAACAACATTTATGATATTGATATCTTAACTTATAGTCATTCCTATTCTGCTCCTATATCAAATTCTTACCGATATTTTCCGCACAACCCAACCAAATGGCACCTACTCTCACGGCAAACATAGCCTCAATCAACATTTAGGGGGTGTTTTGCTAAGCTTATTAAGTGGGCTTATTAGCTTATATAAGCTCATAAGCCCAAACCAAGTGTTTGGCTAAGCTTATTTGAGCGGGCTTATGAGCTTATTTATGAGGGTTTTGATAAGCCAAGAAAATAGGGTTTTTTTATGAGGTATCCGGCTTATATAACTCACCTCCTTGTAAATTTACATTTTTGATCTCATTTTTCACCTTAAATTTCTTTGTTGTTTCTGATGTAAACCAACGTAAGCCAAATCATGTCCTTTTTAGTCATTTACTAACATAAACCAACATAGGCCAACATAAGCCAAATCAAACACTTTTGAGCTTATAAGCTTATTAACCATGAGCTAATCCAAACACTAGCATGGGCTTATAAGCTTATGTTATATAGGCCATAAGCCAATAAGCCTAAGCGCACTAAATAAGCTTAGCCAAACAAGGCCTTAATAACATATTGTAAGAGGGTGTTTGGATAAGCTATACCGTGAGCTTTATGTATAAGACAAAAGAAAACAATCAAAATCAAAAAAGTAATAAAAAAAGACGTAACTTAACATATAAAACAACAAAATCCAAACCGGCGACTTCCTCACAAAGAAGAAAACGTCTCCTTCTAAAAATTACCTTTCATCTCAAATGCAATTCCATTTCTTAATCACTAACCCCTAACAAAATGTTAACAACAACAACTCCGTCAACTAACGGTGATCATCACAACCCCAACCGGTCCACTTCTACTCATCCGGTCCGACCGGCCGTTATCGACCTCTTTAACCTCTATCTCGGTGTACGTAATACTTTTTATTTTTTTTTAAAGTTATTTAACCGATCATTCACGTTTATTATTTTTGGTTAGGTTATATTTTATATATGCGTTATGATATTTGTGGAATTATTACTAGTTTTATTTATTTATTTATTTATTTGTTATTAGTGCATTTTATTTGTTTATTAGGTTGAATTATGTTAGCTTTTAGGAGGTTTAGTGTTTAGCTTTTAGCGTTTAGAATATAATCGAGCGTTTGCCTTTTAGATTTTGTTTAAGGGTGTGTTTGGCAAAAATAGCAGTGGCGGTGAGCAGTAGTAGCTGTGAGCAGTGGCTTTATTTTTCTATAAAGACGTTTGGTAACGTAGCTGTAGTTGTAATTATAATGTGTAAAACAACTCATAAATGCTACTTCATGGAGCGTTTGGAAAATGAGCCTTTCGAAAAAATAGATAAAGCTACTTGCTGCTTTTAGCCTTTTAGGAGGTTTAGTGTTTTAGCTTTTAACGTTTAGAATATAATGCTCGTTTGGCAACGTGCGTTTAGCTTTTAGATTTTGTTTAGGGTGTGTTCGGCAAAAATAGTGGTAAGTAGTAGCTAGTGGCTTTATTTTTCTATAAAAACGTTTAGTAACGTAGCTGTAGTTGTAATAATAATGTGTAAAACAACTCCTAAACGCTCAACGCTCCTAAATGCTATTTCATTGGAAAAGGAGAATTTCGGAAAAATAGATAAAGCTACTTAATGCTTGTCAAACGAGTATTAAAATTCTCAACGCAACGCTCACCGATCAAAAACACCCTAAGCATTTAAAATGCTCCTTTTCCAACGGTCATATGCGAAACGGTAATAAAAGAAGCGTTTACGTTAGTTTACACTTTATTATTACACTGCAATTATATTACCAAAAACTTTTTAAAAATAAACAACTACTCGTTACTAATACTACTAACTTAGTAACTCTTTGTTTTATAAAAGCGTTTGGAAACTTAGTTTTAGTAGCGTAATTATTTTAGGTTGTGTTTGACGACATGCTTTTCGAAGCATTTAGGAGCATTTAAAATATAAAGCGTGTTTGATGACGAGTGTTTACCTTTTAGATTTTGTTAAAACGCTCCTATTAGACTTCATAATAAAAGAAGCGTTTACGTCATTTTACACTTTATCATTGTAAATACAGATTTGTTTTATAAAAGTGTTTGGTAACGTAACTGTGTGTAGCTGTAATTATAAAGTGTAAAATGAGGTAAAACTAAATACTAAACGCTTGTTTTATTAACATTTTGTATATGAGCGTTTAAACAAAATTTAAAAACTAAATCTTCGCTGCTTAACAAGCATTATATTCTGAATGCTATAAACTAAACGATCGAAAGGCTCGTCGCCACTTTATGTAGGCGGTTTGATTATTAAATTTTTAAGTTTTAATTATTTTTATTTAATTTACATGAGGATTTCGTATTTAATATGCTTATTAGGTTGAATTACGTAAGGCTATGTTTGGCTAAACTAGTAGTAGCTTGTTACCCGTAGTTGCACCATAACTGTTTTTTGTTTCTTGCTATAGTTGTAATTATAAAGTGTAAAATGACGTTACGCTAAACACAGCCATGGCAACGAGAAGTTAGCCTTTTGAATTTTGTATAAACGCTCCTAGTCGAAACACGAAAATAAGAAGCGTTTAGATTTTACTTCCTTTTAATACAGCTACGTGACCAAACAGATTTTTTAGTTTTATTTATTATTTTTGTATCATTAAAACGAGGATTTCATTTTTAATTTGCCTTATTAGGTTGAATTATGTGATCTTATATTCGCACTTTTAATATCGTAGATAAATTAGCTATAAACATTCATTTTTATTAAATTAAGTGTTTAATAGGTTGAATTATGTATGTAATATATGCATTTTGATTATTTTACATACATTTAATTATTTTAGATTGATTAGTTTTAATATTTGCAGAGGAGTGGGCGAAATAAATCAGATGATTCGATTCGAGAGCCTCCGTAAGTCAACTGTTGTAACTTATAATATGACTTTGAATTTTGATATGTATGTTTCATTTGAGATAAGTAATTTGATGCGTTGTTTGAAATTGTTAGGTATACTTAGAAGAGGAATTGTGAGATGTTTCAGTAGGGTAGTGACATTAATAACTAGGAATGCTGAACTATTAGAAGCGTAAAATATGAAATTATATATGACCGAGTTGATAGACAATTGCTAGAATTCACTATCACCAATACCCGAAATCTGTATATTTGATCACTATCACTCTGTTCCTGAGTTTTTATTTGGAGAGAAAAGAAGAGAGGGGGAGAGGAAATGACAAAATATTTATGTTCCCGTGTTTTTTTTAGAAAGAAGAGAAGAGAATAGGAGAGGAAATTATGCCAAAACTTCTCTCCTAATCTTCTTCCCAAATTGGGATGATTTGGAGAGAAGATGATTTTTGTGCATAATTTTATTGAATCTCTCTTCTTTTCTCTCTAACTTGGGAACACAAACAAAAAATCAATATTTTTTCCTCTTCTCTTCTTTTCTCTCGTTTTTAACCTCTTCATTTCTCTTCTTTCCATTTTATATAGAGATTGAGTGATATGTGGACAAATGTTATTACAAGCTGTCGGAATTTCCTAGGAATAGATCTGTGGACAAGTGAGAAACTGATGGTATCGGCCTTTTGATTGCGTCTCATGTGGTGTAGCGAGAGTGTGTATCTGAAAATTTCGCGTGATTTGGAAGTTTTTTACTGGTTAGAGTTACATACTTGCACATACTTCCTATCTATTAGGTCATTTTTGATGCCTCAACAAGAGTCGGTGTTTATTTTTTTATTTTTTTTGGGAGTTTGTTACTGGCCACTTGAATCTGTTGCTAGAGCTACCCTAACTAGTCATTTCGGCTGGCTTTATTGGTATATTGGTTGATTGGGGGTATCCTTAACTAATGCTTTATTGGTATATTGGCTTTACATACTTGCACATACTTCCTATCTATTAAGTTTGACCCACGTACATACTGATAAATGGGTGTATTTATTTGTGTTGTACATCTACAACACACTGATCACCCCATGCCGTTTAACTTCACTAATGCTGGATTAAAAAAAAGGAGCAACATAATATTTGTCCTGCAGCGGTTGTGAGTGTGATTTATGACCTATTCTTATGTCACCGTGGTTTTTATTGGACCAATTTAGAGTTACCAATAACTATTTACTTCAGTTATAGTTGACGCGGAAATTATCTATTCAGTCTGCTGCTGTGGACTTGGGATGTCAGAGCAGTGTATGTATATATTCACGATACTATAGGACTGTGGCCGTGTGTCTTAAAATATGTCTCTCTTATGTTGTGTGACTCATGAGCCTTTAGTAAGTCCAGAATAGTGAACTACCAGCAATTAGCTACCACAGTAGTATCAAATGCATGATTGAAGCATACAGTGTTTGACACTTTGACTAGTAGAAGTACGAGTGATTTACAATAAGTTATGGGGTCCAACCTGAATCTTTACTGTCACTAATTTTGAAAACTAATTACAGGAACAAGACACAAAAGCGAATTACAGCTCTTAACTTAGACCTTCCTCCCCGTGATGGACAGTTTCTTCCAGATTTTGAAAAGCTTCAGAATCAGTTTCCTGTAAGTTTAGAGCTACACAAAGTAGCATATTCACATCATGCTCTTTCATCATTACTTGTATCTTCTCAAGTATTTCAAATATAAACAATGATTGTTTATGACATGCTCACAGGATCGTGAACAATTGTGTCACGCGGTTGAATCTGTGCTCGTGTCACTGGTTATCCAGTGTAGTGGTCATCGACCCAGATCACAGTTTATACTTTTTGCTGTTCGTAGTTTGTACAGCATTGGGTACATATATTGGGATTCCTTTATACCTTCTCTTCTTTCATCCGTCACCTCCGCAGAATTATCAGTTGGTATACCATCTACAACTTCACTACAGCCTGCTGTCTCTGCCACATCAGCTTTGGGTCCCAATTCTTCTAGTATTCAGTCTCCAAATCCGGTGTCTCCTGTGACTTCAGCTCTTGCTATTGGATCCCCGGCTCAAGCAGCAAATGCACCATCGTGTGTAGCTATAAGCAGTCTGCGTAAGTTGTCTTGCCAGATAATTTTGTATGCTTTGGAAGTCAAATTAAAGCCAAGTACTCATGCTGACATTTTCCTTCACATGCTGTCCTGGCTGGTAAATTGGAACCATCAGCAGCACGCGATTGATGAGGTGGACGGAGTCCAATCTTGGAAACGGGATAAGGACTTATTTGAATGGCTACACAAGTGTTTAGATGTGGTTAAGATGTTGGTTGATGATGACAAATGCCGCGTGCCATATTATGAATTATTGAGAAGTGGACTACATTTTTTAGAACATTTACCTGATGACGGGAAACTATTGTTACTCATTTTTGAGGTACATAGGAGACGAGATATGTTGGCCATGTACATGCAAATGCTAGATCAACATCTTCACTGCCCTGCATTTGGTAATCAACGCCTTCTTAATCAGGCTGTGGTTAATATGGTTGGCGAATCAACTACTAACCTAAGACACTCTCCTGTTACATACCTGAGTGCGCTTGGAGAACCGTTGCATGGGGAGGTAATCAGATTTTCTGATTAGTAATAAATCGTTGAATCTTTCACTTATTAGTTTTGATAGATTTCTAAAATATTGTATATAGGATATTGCCTTTTCGATTCAGAGAGGAAGTCTTGATTGGGAGAGAGCGCTACGGTGTATTAAGCATGCCATTAGAAATACACCTTCGCCTGATTGGTGGCGGCGTGTGCTTATGGTGGCACCTGGTTACCGAACCAATTCCCAAGGACCAACACTGGGTGCTGTCTTTAGTTCTGACATGATCTGCGAGGCAACAGTTGACAGGATTGTTGAACTCTTGAAGCTTACAAATACAGGTAAGCTAACAAATTATTATATTATAAATATCTGGTTGACTGATTGGTATGACTGAAGTAATTGAAAGAAGGGGATAATGGAATCGGAAAGGTAATGGAATAGACGTTACTTTCCATTATCATGTTTGATACTTTGGTTGGTATTAGGAACGGCTTTTATATATATTTGTTTTATAGAAAATGTGTAATTTTAACTCTACATTTTACATTATTAAGTAGACGCGATTTTACGTCTTTATCTATAACTACTACTAAGTAACCATAATATATTCTTTTTGGAAATAATTAATCAGTTCTGACGTTTGCTAAAAAATCTTATCGTATCAAAGTGTTAGAAATAAAACTGGGTTGCATAGTAGTTTTTTATTTATTTATTTATGGTGGAATGGGAAAAAGACACCCACTACGCCCCGTTGCATAGCTATAAGAAAGGAATAAGGAATGCCCCACTCCGTTCCAACAGATAAGACAGGCCGGTTTTTATCATTCCACTGGACTAATCTTTGCTTCTCTAATTTCTTCATGCCAAAAGCTACACCTAATTGTTGAGCTTTTGTAATACTTGTGCAGATGTAAATTGTTGGCAGGAGTGGCTTATATTTTCAGACGTACTCTTTTTTCTGATGAAAAGTGGTTGCATGGATTTTGTTGATTTTTTGGACAAGTTAGTTTCACGGTTAGCTGAGGAAGGTCACCAGATTCTTAGGACAAATCATGTCACATGGTTGTTTGCACAGATTATGCGGGTTGAGCTTGTATTCAATGCTTTAAATACTGACTCAAGAAAGGTTATTTCATACATTTAAACATATATATTTAATATAAATATACATGTGATTGAAGCTCTGTTATTTCTGTAGTTGGAGACCACCAGAAAAGTTTTATCATTTCATAAAGAAGCTAGAAGCACGGACCCTGATAGTCCCCAAAGTATCTTACTTGACTTTATAAGCAGTTGTCAGGCCCTTCGCGTATGGTCACTAAACTCGTCAGCCAGAGAGTATGTAAGCAGTGAGCAGATTAGTAAAGGAAAGCAAATAGATGTATGGTGGAGGCAAGTACGTAAAGGTATATTGTAAGTAAAGGTGGAGATTGCAAACCTATTACTTATGAATGGGTCGATTCGACTTATGTTTAATCTCTTTCAGTTATTATGGGTAAATTAAGATAAGTTACCTTGGAAGGCAACTGGGTCAAGTAAACAGGTCGAAAGTCATCAAAATGTATTTTAAATAATATATAAAACATTTCAAAAAGTTAGATTATTGCTGAAATAATACTCCATATTATCTATGGAATAAAATTTGACATGCTAGATATTATATAAACAAAATATTTGGACAAAAAGTCAACCCAACCTGTACGAACAAATTACCCATTTGATCATTACCCACCCGGCCCTTATGCATATTTATTCGCAAATAGTGCTGCTTGTAGTATGTAGTATTGTAGCGTTTGCTGACCAATTACTTGCTTTCAGGGGAGTACAGGATGGATTATATGAATTTGGATGACAAATCGATTGGGATGTTTTGGGCTGTTTCTTACACCATGGCACAACCTGCTTGCGAGATGGTTATGACTTGGTTAACATGTGATGGGTATACAGAATTACCAGATACAAATTCACAGGCTAATGAGACAGTTACTGTGACGCGGGAGGTTAATCCCGTGCCGATATCACTGTTGTCTGGATTTTCAATTAATCTATGTCTGAAACTGGCTATTAAGTTGGAAGATAAAATGTTTTCTTTAACGGTAATCTCTGGCTTGCATCAATAGGTCAATAAATTGGGTCTCTTTTAGTACTATGCTATAAAGATCCTCTTTACTTTCTACGTGAAACATACTTAGATTGATGTATGCTCTGATATTTTGCTTTTGCATATTCATGCAGCATGAACCTAACATTGCCATGGTAGAAACATATGCTAGGTTGCTACTTCTTCAACCTCATTCTTTGTTCCGTTCACTCTTAAGCGTAAGCTCGTCTCCGCCACTGCTTCTTGAGATTCATATCACTCTATATTCTCATGGTTCACTGTTTCTTGTTTTCATTAGAGGGCCAATTCTTCAAGCTAACGCCTCTTAAATTCTCATACGTTTTGCAGCATTTGCATCAGAGAAATCCTGGAACTTTTAATAAACCTGGAGCTACACTATTAGCGCTTGAAGTTCTCAACTACCGGCTATTTTCATTGTACAGGTAGTTCGGACTAGTTGCCAACTCTGATAATTATTCACACTTCAGCAATTCACATTCATTTTTTTTTTCTTGTTATTGACAATCATGTGGCCATGTGCTTCAATTGGTAGATATAGTCAACTAGGAATCAGGGTAATAGTGACATAAACAAACCAATTTGTATTTTGTGTTTTCAGACTTGTGACAATAGAAAGATATAGGCTTATCCATACCAATCATATTGATGTCATATACGGGTTGATAGCGCACTCATGTTATGTTATATAACCCAAACACTGTTGTTGATAAAAACAAAATGCCATTAGTGACTTACTGTCACAGAGCAAAGTAATTTTATGTTTCTTGTAATTTTTACGTTCTGCTTTGACTTGTAAGCTACATATTCGATTAATTATTACTGTAGATGATACCGCCAAGCGCTTCCAAGAAATATGAGAATATTGTTACACACATGACTGATGCTCCTTTCCGTGAGTTTCTTATAAATATAACCATAATACTGATGTAGGTACCAAGGGAAGAGCAAGACATTGATGTATGATATTACCAAAATTCTCTCTACACTGAAAGGCAAGCGTGGGGAACATCGTGTCTTTAGATTGGCTGAGAACCTGTGCTTGAATCTCATTATGTCGTTAAGAGAACTCTTTTACATCAGGAAGGAAGGGAAGGTGGGATATTGGCCATTAGGGGTACCATTTTCCCCTTTAGTCAGAGGTGGCAATTTTGATCCATGTACTTAAAAATGGGTTGATTTGGGTTATGTTCTTTTACTTTTTATATCTGTAATGGGTCATACGGCTTAAGAAATAGCTTAAAGGAAAATGGGTCAAATGGGTCAACTAGGTTGAAAGTCACCCAAAGTGTATGTCTAATGCATGCAACCTCCTAAAATCATATATTTCACTATTGTACACACCAAATAAACCATGTTGACCCGTTACCCAATCTAGTAACCACCTAATCCACCAATTTTGCCACCTCTACTATACATAAATACATAATATCAACCACCTTATTTCAACTTGTTTATACTTTCTTCAGGGACCTACTGAGTTCACAGAAACATTGAATCGTGCGACTGTAATGACTCTTGCTATAGCCATTAAAACTCGTGGCATTTCTGATGCTGAGCACCTTCTATATCTTCAAAGTATGTTAGAACAAATATTGGCTACTAGCCACCACACATGGTCCAACAACACCCTCTCTTACTTTCCAGCTGTTCTACGTGATGCGTTGATTGGGAGGATAGACAAGCGGGGCCTAGCAATTCAAGCATGGCAGCAGGTCATAAACTATGATTTTTAGGATTAAAAAACAATCGTATCTATACTTATATAGTTATATGAGGAGTCCCATATTTTGGCTATAGAAGCTGCCCGTTGGTTGCTATTTTTTTCCCTTTATCAAATCTAGCTATTCGATGATGTGTTTAGGTGCTTGTAAAAATATGATGTTTCTTTTTCAGGCGGAAGCAACCGTGATCCATCAGTGTACACAGCTCCTCACACCACCAGATGATCCCACCTATGTCATGACTTATATAAGTCGCAGTTTTCCTCAACACAGACAATATCTGTGTGCTGGTGCATTTGTACTGATGCGTGGACACCCTGAGAACATTAACACAGGAAACCTGGTATGATCGTCATTCTCACTCGTTTTTCTTAAATGTTTAATGTCTCCAGGCTAGCGGTGGCATTCACAGCCCCTATTTAATCATGACCATAATTTAGTTATGAGCGGATCCATTTGGGTTGTATTCTTCATATATCTCAAACGATTTAGATAGGTCAATAAAAAGTTATCTAAAAGACGAAGGGGTCAGGGTTCAAAACTTCCCGAAGTCTATTTGTATATCTACAATCTCCAAAATCATTTTATTCATAGATGTAGATTGATATTTTGTTTGTAGTTATACTCAAAGGATCATTTATTAATAGAAAAGTTAATGAACGGACAAAAAGCGTTTTCAGTCTGGTTCACGTTAAAAGTGATCCATTCCAACCAGCACCCATTTGACCAGTTACCCGACCTGCCCACTTGCCACACTACTCCAGGCCATTATCATACTTTTGATTCTATACTTGATGAGTTGCGTCCATTTATTTATTAATTATCTATCCATTGAACACAGGGGCGTGTACTCAAAGAATTTTCCCCCGAGGAAGTTACCGCAAATGTATATACCATGGTGGACGTCCTTCTCCATAATATTCAGTTGGAACTACAACATGGACATTCCTTGCAGGTTTGACATTGTCAATTCGTTTTATGTGCATGTCAGCATGTGGCGCCAGTCCTCTTTTTTTCTATAAACTTTTCAAATTGAGTGGGATCTGATAGTGTCATGATGGCTCAATCTCTTAGGATGTTATATCGAATTCCTGTGAAAATCTTGCAAACTTTATTTGGATCCATGAGTTGCTGCCTCCAGATATTTTGCTTCTGGCTTTAATTGACCGTGATGATGATCCCCATGCATTGCGTATAGTGGTAGGTTCTTGTAGCTATTTGATGAAAATCTTTGTATGCACTTTTTAAGACATGTTTTATTCGTTAGTCTGAATTCTGAAATACTTGCATTATGAACTTCCAGGTTAATTTAATGGAAAGACAAGAGCTTCAACAGAGAATAAAGTTATATATTTCTAACCGAGGCAATCCCGAGCACTGGCTTCAAAATGGAGTCTGTAACCGTATTGACTTGCAGAAGGCTCTTGGCAATCATTTATCATGGAAGGAAAGGTATATTTTTTCACTAGGATATATACACTTAGTTATTATAAAGTCTTATCTAATCACTTGTGTTGCTAAATGCATTTAATATCTAGGGTCGTTAACTATTTCGGGATGTTATGTAATGTTACCTTGTTAATTACATTTTGTGTCGGTGTTACATAAAGGTTCTGTTTTTGCAGGTACCCAACATATTTTGATGATATCGCAGCACGTTTACTCCCTATCATTCCCTTGATCATTTATAGGCTTATTGAGAACGATGCTATAGACCCAGCTGATCGAGTTCTCCAATTATATTCATCTTTTCTTCATTACTATCCTTTGAACTTTACATTCGTCCGTGATTTACTTGCATATTTTTATGGGCATCTTCCTGGAAAACTCATCTTCCGGATACTGAATGTACTCGATATAAAGAAGGTAAGGTTCATCATATTATAACGAGTATTTTGTGTGCTGGTTAAAATGGGTTGGGTTGTTCTGAAACACGTTTGCTCAACTTTATTTATTTTTAAAATATATAAATAGTGTGTCATATGATTTCCAAAAATATTACCTCAAATATGAGGTATTTTGGAATAAAATGATTGTTATGATTTTATGCACTACAAATACACTATGGACAATGTTTGACTTGCTAAACCCATATGACTCCTTTTCTTTTATGCTTTTATTAAACACAACCCAAATCAACCCATTAATATAAGCTAATGATTTAAATTTCCACCTCAAATTTTACTGAGCTACTTTCTCTTCCAGATCCGATTTTCTGAGTCATTTCCGCAGCACGTCAATTCAACAAACGCCATATGTCCACCACTGGAGTATTTTGCATCTCTTTTAATAAATCTTGTGAATAATGTCATTCCTCCTTTACCTAATTTGAAAAATAGAAATCCCGCAACTAACCTCTCAGGATCAACAATTGCTTTTGAAAGTCAAAAAGCATTCTATCAAATACAAGATCCCGGCACATCTACCCAACTCATACTCGAAACTGCAGTTATAGAAATCCTCTCTCTTCCCGTAACTACAGCACAGATTGTTTCTTCATTTATACAGATTATTGTGATACAACCAACTTTTATTCAGTCTAATCATAGTTTCCATATATTATCAAGTAGAGAGTCATCTTCTGCTAGCACCGATTCTTTAGGGGGTTGCGGATCAAATCCTGCAACTACATGGTTTAACTTCTCAAAATTTGTTTCGGAGACTGGTTATTCATACCTTCAAGTGTCTTGTGCGATGATCCAAGCTTGTGGGCTTTTGTTGGCTCAACTTCCTGTTGAGTTTCACATACAGCTTTATGCAGAGGCTTCACATGTGATCAAAGATAATAAACTAAACTCAACTCTTGGTCTCGCTTTATTGGATCCAACATGGGCTGCTCAAGAAAATACCTCCACTACACTTGGTATGTTTAAACCATATATCTTTTCACTTTTTGTTTGTTATCAGAATTTCCATCCTGTAATTTGCTTTATTGGGTCGATTTGGGTTGCGTTTTATTTCTAACCAGCTAATGGGCCCACTCTAGAAATTTAGCTTCTTAGGAAACGGGTAGAAAGTTGCTAAAGCATGTTTTTATTGATAGTCTATAAAAGTTTTTGGGTTAACCTGAATTTTTCTTAAAACCTGATACACATGTTGTTTATATGCTTGACAATTAGTTAGATATTTAGAATACCATTCTATGATGACACAATGTGGGCATCTTGTGGAGTATGATCATTTTAATGGCAGGAAATATGGTGGCCCTGCTCCATGTATTTTTCAGCAATCTTCCAATAGAATGGCTAGATAAGACGCATCTCCTTTTAAACCAACTGAGGCCCGTTTCATCCGTCACAGTGCTTAGAATAGCCTTTCGCATAATCGGGCCAGTGCTGTTAAGATTAGCAAATGCTCATAGTCTCTTCGTGAAGGTAGCAGATAATAAATTTGTTTTTATATTTATATTCCTAAATATGAGGTATCTTCTAATTTGTTATTTAACGAATTTTCCAGACTCTGGAACTGCTTTTAAGCATGATGGTGGATGTGTTTGGGAAGAATACTCAGCCATCAACTCCTGTTGAAGCATCAGACATAACAGATCTTATAGACTTCCTGTAAGAATACTTCTGAACCAATCATATAACTGAGTTCGTGTACTATCAGCAATAAAATAAACAAAACTTATAGAGCATTTGCTTATAGGTTTTTGAAATAACATACCACATTTTGTGAAAAATGAACAAATTTGAACGAAAGACATGAGTATGATGAGGATTCTCTTGCATTTAGGTTCCCACAAGGCCATTTAAAAAGGGGTTTTAGTCGTACAATAGCAACGTACTTTCAGTTTTGTACCGTTTTGGTACGTGTACTTTTTTTTGTTCCACTTAATGCAACGTACTTTCAGGTTTTGTGCTACCTTGGTACGTCAAAGTAAAGGCTACCGGATAAAAAGTCATTTTTACCGGATAGAAATCAAAGTTGAATGTTTTTACACATAAATGGTCCCTGTGGGTGGCTAGGTATCACAAATTTAGTCCCAAATCAAAGTGGATTTTTTTCGATTTTGTTTTCTGAATAATTTTTTCCGAAATTTTTTTTTAGTTTTTTTTTTTTTCGAAATTGTTTTTTTTTTTTTTTTTTTTTTTCCGAAAATATTTTTTAATTTTTATTTTCGATTTTTTTTGAATAATTTTTTTTTCGATTTTTTTTTCTGAATAATTTTTTCCGAAAATTTTTTTGTTTTTTTTCCGAAATTGTTTTTTTCGATTTTTTTTTCAAAAATATTTTTTGAATTTTTATTTTCAAATTTCTTTCTGAATAATTTTTTTTTCGAATTTTTGTTTTCGTATTTTTTCCCTGAAATTGTTTTTTTCGAATTTTTTTTACTAAAATAATTTTTGAATTGTTTTTTTTTTTTCGATTTTTTTCTGAATTTTTTTTTTTCCAAAATTTTTTTTTCCGGTTTTTTGTCTTTCGATTTTTTTGATTTTTTTTCGAACTTCTTTTTCTAAATAATTTTTTTTTTCAAAAATTTTGTTAGAAAATTTTTTTTACACGTATTTTTTTCGAAAAAAAAAAAAATTCTAAAAACAAAATACGAAAAAACAAAATTTCGAAAAAAATAATTCAAAAAAACATTGTAAAAAGTTAACAAAAATATTTAGGGACTAACTTCGTGATACCCCTTAAACCACAAGGACCATTATATAATTAACTCAAAGCTTATTATAAGTGGAATGCCTACGTGGCATGTCCAAGTAAGAAAAATACCTTTGTATCCTGTAACAGAAAGTATCAAGTACCAAGGTAACCCAAAACACAAAAGTATGTTACATTAAATGGAACAAAAAACAGTTCACGTACCAAAATGGAACAAAAGTGAAAGTTCGTTGCTATTGTACGGCTAAAAAACCCTTTAAAAAGATGGGTTATTTCATAAAAATAACTTTTTTTGTGATTAAAGCTTTTTTTTTTTTTTTTTTTTTTTTTTTTTTAAATTGTAACAGCTTATGATGTTATTAATCTTTTTTCATAAATTTCTTTTCAGTCACCATGTCGTGCATTACGAAGGTCAGGGAGGGCCTGTACAGCCGAATTCAAAGATAAAAGCAGATGTATTGGCTTTATGTGGAAGAGCGATTGAAAACATGCGTTCTGATGTGCAGCATCTTCTTTCTCACTTAAAAACCGATTCAAGTTATTCCATTTACGCTGCTATTCATCCAAAGATCTCTCAAAATCGATCCTGAAGGTTTCAGGTTCTTTAATGTTTCTTTCTCTTATTTAAGTTTTTTTAGTAGCTTATAGAGCTCAGTTATGGGGTTTTCAGGATGAAACTGGTCATTTGTACATTTGAGGGCCAATTGTTTTTTTGAATTGGCAAATTGGAAATAGATGAATACAATACTTCTTATACACAACTGAGGGTGTTCAAGTCATTATGGTTATCATTAGCAACATAAGTGGGTCTGTTGGGTTGGTTAACGGGCTGAGCTGGCTTGGCCCACAAATACTATTTTTCCAAATAATTAACGCATTGAATATCCTTGAGAAAGCTATATAATGACAATAATATTTTACTTTTTGAGCAAACTACTTTTTAAAGAATATGCAGTAAAAAATACAATTTGAAGACTTTTGACTGCTTTGAGTCAAATGCCCACTTAAGCCATTTATTTCTATTTTGATACTTTTTTTGAATACTGCAGAAACCATTCACAAAAAACTGACCCGCTTATATGCATGTGCATCTCTACAATTTCAGAAACTGAAAATTGCGAAATGATATATCTAAAGTACAAGCTTATATACAAGTCACCAAGTTAAATTCAAACATTGAGATTGCTAAAAGATATAATTTGATAATAAATAGTAGATGTTTTCTTGTTGATACAAATATAAACTACAATATAAAGATAAAAGCCATGTAAAAACCTGCCCTTGTAACCATTGTCGCCTAAGAATACTTTGAACATTACATATATAGATCTAGACCACTTGAAAATGAGACCTATTATAATCAAGCTTAACTGATGAATCTTTAGAGTTAACCCAACCATAGTTCCCAGAAACATGAAATCACTTTGTATCATCTTTGCTCGGTCCACTGCTAGATTCAGGTTTATTGCTGGACTCCATTGAGCCTTTGCTGTAAGGAGCGGAAGCCATCACTCTGTATTAATATAGGACACAAAAAAAGAAAATAGTCATTGGGTTTTTCTGATATTTGACTTTTGAGGTCAAACAAACAATCAAGAAGCAAAGATGTTTCAAACACAAACTTCAAAAGCAGAATCAGATAAGCTACCTTTCCCTGCGCTTCTCAAGAAAGCGAGCCAAAGATGCTCCGCGCATCTGTGGAACAGCTGATTGCATCAGTCGGAACGAACTCATCTTTTTTAATGTATCAGTAGGTGTTGCTGAGCTATTGCCAGTTGATGGACCAACAGAGGTTGGGGTCATCTGGAGCCCATCTGCTGGGGTTCTTGGTGTAGTCACATGAGCTTGCGCTTGAGCTTGAGTTTGAGCCATAGTCCCATTTCCGGCTAAAAACATTATAGCCTGAGCCTGGATAGACAACAACAAAATTTAAGCTTTTCTTTTACAAGATTTTAAACCACAAACACAAAACGATGAGATTTGTGTGAGTGAACCTTCTCGGGGGACATATCATTGTAGACATTCACCATACCCTTGTAAAATATGGTTAACTGAACTGGACCACGTGAATCCTAGAAAAAGGGTCAAAAGAGTGAGCAATAGCTCAAAATTGTTCCATAGTTATAGCTGTAAAAAATAAAAGGGTCAGAACTAACCTTATTCTCGGTCGAGTGGTGATTGTTGACGCCTTCATGACCATCTGCAGCACATACAAAATTACTTCATAAGATACAACAATAGCAAGATCATACTGTTCGATCTTTTTCTTATGTTTTAGCGACCTTGAAGAACAAAAAACAAGATTTGAGCATAGATGTTTACTTGACAAAGACCACTGAATCGCCGAGCTCTTCAAAAGCACTACATATTCCATAATGATAGTAAACACAACGTTAGATCGAACTTATAACATATGTTTTGTCAAATATGGTTGAACTTTTTCAGTAAAACTTAAAATGTTATACTTTGCTTTCCATAACTAGTTCAAATTAGGTAAAGAAACTGTGATCTTCAAGTGAACTATCATTTTTCAAACTAATTAATATGTTTTAAAAACCAGTTTTCTAATTGATCCGGCCGAGCTCTCAGTTCACAGTTCAGCAAGAGGTTCAACAAGGTTTTTTTTCTCAAAACCGCCTTCAGGTCACCTAACTTGTTCAAGGTTCAACCGGCCGGGTCAACACGTGTTTTAAAACATTAATTTATCTACGCAGCAATTTTGCAAAATAGAATAAAAGTTTATATAAAAAAAAAAAAAAAAGTAAAAAAACAAATATACCAACTTGGTCAACTACTTTAAATCTTGAAGCAACACACTTCAGTAAACTTTAAGTTGAAGTTTACCCAATGTTGAGATACAAGCAAACAATCTAGTCAACAGGGTCAAAGTGGGGTATACTAAAAACATAAAAGAAAAAAGGAAAAAAAAGAAAAAAAGATAGTACTACGTACAAATTTTACAAAATGTGAATTTATAGACAAGTCGACAACCAATGAAAATGAATTTCTCAAATCACATAAATATCCAAATTTTATTTACTACTCCGTATCATACTTCTTAGATCCAATACTTATAATCAAGTAAGCCACATGCAATAAGCACCATATATAATCCTTACAAGAAAACATTCATACAAACATATAAACTGAATAATAATGAGTTATGATATGTCACAACATAATTCTACAACATACATACAATATAAATTATAGCACCATACATAATATAATCTTACATATATCAAACTTGCAACATGAGTTTAACTAAAAAATAGAAATATATACCTGTTTCAATAGCTTCTTCCTTAGAATTTAAACCCATGAAATCTCTTTCCATTTTGAGAGCTAAAAACTAAAAAGTATTTTCAAGAACTACGGTAATATGAAACACACAAATATCTTGAACATGAAAGATTTTAAGAGAGAGAGAGAGAGATGATATTCGAAATGAAGTGTGGGAGAAAAGAGAAGTTAGGGGGAGGTCTTTTTTAGTCTTGTGACTTGTATAGTAAAAGAGATCACAACCGTTGATTCTGTCCCTCGTTTAAATTAAGATTCCAGACACGTTTTTATTTTTTTTATGCTTCTTAAAGAAGTCATGATATGCTTTTTGTGTTACTACACCAAGTCAAATCCACATTAGTTGCATAGGAAAATAAGTGGACCTTAACTATTCATGACTATATCCGCTATTTTAATATTCAAATTTCAATGAAATTAAAACAAATTCAACCCTTTTTTTTAACGGGTTTGTCTAACCAGTGTAATGAGGGCATCGGTTAAAAATACATTTATTACACGAACTTTCTTTTTATATTACAATTGTATTTAATACATACATAGTATTAATTAAACTTACAAATTACTATGATTGAATCTGATTTGTAATTTAATAAACTCAAACTTTCCTTTTATAAGCACTTTAAACCTTGCTCTTAAGACACCCATTAGACAAACCCTTTAATTTATTTTCATTTCTTTGGACTCAGCAAGAATTTGTCGATATTTTCAATTTAATCGTCTTGTCTTGTTCTATAGGAAAAAATTGCCATTTCGTTCAACCTAACTTGTCAATTACGAAATCCAATTAGACCTTGAATTAGTTCATGAATCATGACAAGAATTCTATCTCTATGTAGAGAAGGAAAAAAAGAAATTTATTATTATTATTTTTTTCTAGCGCATTCAGTTTTCAATATATTATGAGTAAAATTAAACAATTTCATTTCTAAGACCTTTTACATGAGTAAAATTAAATTTGTTCATTTGGTTTTTTTATTTTGGCATTAAGTAATTTTATCAAAAACTATATGCATAAAACATTTCTAAAAAGTTTAGTTAAACAAAAACTCTCGCACTCGAGGAGATTTATGTAATGACTTTGGTGAAAACCATATCTTCAATAATAGTTTTCACCATACTTTTGGCCTATTAGAGATAACTTATGCCATATAGATGATTTTGTGTCAAAATGAAAGAAAAAAAACGCATGAACGGGTTTTGTATTTTACTATAATTATATAAAGTGTAACGAATAATATTATGTTATTTTAAGAAATATGATAAATCATCATCAAATTGCCTAGTGTTAAGACATCTAACATTCTCACAAAGATGTGTAGGGTTCTAACCTCATTATGTGGAGAAATGGTCATAATCGGTTACGAGGTTACCTCATTTAAGTCACATACATCTGATTAAAAAACTATCCAATCAAACGACCACCAAAATGACATAATGGTCAGACATCTTGATATCCTCACAAAATGTCTAAGTATCATTACTCACTAGAAAAAATATTAATAACAACTACGGGGATATTATAGCTAGCTCACATACATCTAAATAAAAGACTTACTTTTTCGATAACATAAACATAAAAGACCTCGTCCATTTAAGCAACACGAGAATCGGTATAATAATACCAATAAAGTGTTCCACTATATTATAAAACATTTAATTATGAGCGTAAAACCTTACTTAGAGCATGCGTTATGGTGCCTTCTCACTTGAGTTATACCTTAACTTTAGCTGAGTTATGAACAAGTTACCACACCGTCCACTTGAGTTAAGGGGCTGCGTTAAGGGGTGAGTTATGCCCATAACGCAGTGCTAAGGTAGTGTTTTTTGAGTTAACGTTGTGTTACCACATCATGTGCGAATTTAAGGTTGAGTTATGATAAAAGTGAAACCCAAAATGTTGAGTTATGATAATTGATGTTTTTATTTAGTTAAAGTTAAAATATTAAAGCTGACGTGACGCTGACGTGATGTAAAATTAAAGTTTAACTCGAAGTTATGGTACCGCATGCTCATATGGGTTAAAATAGACCAACAAATGTAAATTTATTACTGCTATTATTCTTACTATTATTATTGTTATTGTTGATATTAGTAACGTGTCATTAGCTTATACAAATCAAGCAACGCATATTATTATTCCAAATAACTAACACTTACCTATTGGCCACGTTGTTTTATACTAAGTACTAACTATTCAATTCATTTTTAAATAAATGTTCATTAAAATTGAAAGCATAGGTTGCGGAGAAATATTCATTTTATTATTATTATTATTATTATTATTATTATTATTATTTGGTTTTCTTAAGGATAGAGAGTTTTTCTTCTCGAAAAACGAGTTAAAATTTTAGAAAACCCATTTAAATGATGTTACATTTTTCATTTTCTAGTGAAGAAAAAAAGTAAAAAAGGGTAAATTGGTAGAAACTTGTCTCGACAATAATATAGAAGGAGCGTTTGACGAGTAAGAGAGTGCAAGGGTCTTTGTACATGCGGCGGGAATGCTGATGTCAATATGATATGCCTGTAGATATGCACAGGAACTTCGTGATGGGTTGGATAACGATCATACTTATCTATTTGTTTAGGAATGTCTTTGTGTCATATCGGGAAAGTGTTATTTTTTAGAATTATCTTGTATTTGACTTGTGATATAAGTTAGGGTTTATTCGTTATTTATACCGCGTCATTATGAATGATGTCATTAAGCTTTGTCAAATAAAAATATATTTTGTGTTCTTCTTCTCTTCTTAAGGAGCTGGCATCACGCTTGAAGGAGTGCTACTATCGATACAACCTTAACGGGTCGTATCAATTGGTGCTCTCGTTGATAGAGCTACCAAATTAGAGTTAAAAAAAAAAAAAAAACTATTCATCATCACTATTCACGAGTATTGTTCACAAGTTACTCTTCATCAGTACTGTTCATAAAAAAAAGAGTTCTTTGAGTTACTGTTCATGCCATCGGACAACAGCGAATGGGACGCACTATCTAAACTCTTGCAAATGGGTACGGTGGCAGAATAACAGAGTGAGTTTGAGATACTTATAAATCGAGTAATGAGGATCTCTAAAAACTTACTTAAATCGATGTATATCTCTAGACTTAAACCAGCTTTAGAATGTGCACTCTTAAGGTCAAACCTTACAACTTTAGATGAAGCTTTTTCATTAGCTCGCTTCATGGAAGCACATTTCGCGGACCAATGATCGGCTACTACCAGGGCTACACTTAGTGGATATCAAAAGAAAGCATCTGATTCTTCTGCAACATCAGAAGTTGGACTAGAAGTTGCACCTGAAATTGCAACTGAAGTTGCACCAGAAGTTGTACCAAAAGCTATTACTGTCGTTGTCACAGTTATAAAGATTGAATAGACTGTTAAGTTTTACATTCCAGAATCAGAAGAAAAAGAGACTCGAACGAAGCCGAAAAAGGGGAATAAAGAACCGACATTGGGATTGACTGAATTCACAGGTAGAATAGGAATTAAAGTGGTGCCATGGTTACCAATTGAGCTTGAAAACAAGTTGAAAGAGAAAACATAAATGTTTAGGAAACGTCTCAAATTTTGGGATCCCGAAATAAAGAGTGTTTTTCACGACACACCTTGAGGGCAAGGTTGTTTTTAAGGAGTGAGGAATGATATGCATATGAATATGCACAGGGACTTCGTGATGGGTTGGATAACCATCATACTTATCTATTTCTTTAGGAGTGTCTTTGTGTCGTATTAGGAAAGTGTCATTTTTTAGAATTTATCATGTATTTGACTTGTGATACAAGTTAGGGTTTATTCGGTATTTATACCGCGTCATTATGAATGAAGTCATTATGCTTTGTCAAATAAAAATATATCTTGTCTTCTTCTTCTCTTGTTAAGGAGCTCGCATCACGCTTGAGAGGTGCTACTATCGATACAACCTTAATGGGTCGTATCATAATATGACATTGCAGGAAGGCTACAAGAAACCTAAACAAACACATACAACAAACACATATTCGAAGTGTTGTACAAAGACTTCACTAAGTGGGTAAGATATTGCGGGGAGCGTTGGTTTGACAATGATTTTTTAGTTCAGCTAGTGAACCGTGTTAGCTCACGCATCCTCATCAAAAGGATACTTCATTCACTATATTTATCGTCGCCGCTGTGCGCGGGCACCCAACTAGTAGCTTATTAACCGAAGCATGTGACTATTTTGAGCTCGTAAACATAGCTATTTAAAGATGGTTAGAGATGTCTTTTATGTCTCAATTCTTTAAATAAGGAGAAAATGGGTGTTTAAAGGGTAAAGATAGAAACCCACATACTTCATAATTCTTCAAAATTGAAAAATTAAATAGAATCTTTTAAACATATCCATACTCTCAAACAATGGAATTTCCAACCATGTAATTCAAACATCAATTTCAATCACATTTGAGGGTGTTTGGGATTGCTTATCACGTTTCAACCACAAAACAACGTTTTAAAAAAGTAAGTCCCTACATGTAGCCTGAAAACCACGTTTTGAAGGCTGTAAACGCAATTAATCAATTATTTGCCAAACACTTCAAAGGAGATTATTTGCGGTTTGCAAATGCAATAAACAAATAATCTTGCTCCAAACGCACACCGAACACCCCCTTTATATGAGCAGTTACAAATGATGGTCCAATAAAGAATCAAGATGTAGTAAAAAGTAACAATAATATGTTTGGAGGAACGAATAGTGATCCTTCATATATAAAGGATTTCAACCAATATTTCATAAAAATCTCTGAACATAAAAGATAGTTGAATTGTGTTTTGATATTTCATTTCAAATATGAAGAAAAATGCATTTAGGAGAACATGGTACTTGGAGATGGACTTAAGGCTGCCAAGATGCAAGTTCTTAAGAGTATCTATAATGCATGAAGTGTTTATCCACTATGATAAATGGGAAATGATTTGTACACTCATTAAATGATTGAGACACTTCAATTAGTTGTGTTTCGACATTTATAACCTCACATGGATAAAAGTATAAGAGTAACTGTGAGGGTATAAATGTCCATACACAATAGATTTTAGTGTCCCAATCATTTTTTTAGTGTGCAAATCATGATACGTGGGAATCGCACCAGGCTTTACCTCAAGGGATCTTGAGAAGCTTACAACCCCCACCAGGCAGTGTACCTGATCGTTGTAGTATAGTATAGTGATAAGTACCGGGGGATTGATCGTTCAGCTAGGAATAGTGTCGCTGGGATTAGAAAACCTAAATACTAGTTCTAAAGGTGAGAGATGATTCTTTTTGTATTTTTATATTTTTTAGAAAGCAAGTAAAAATCTCGGGTTTGAAGGATTTGGGGCGGAATTAGTTGCTAATCAACTAACCCAATACTAAGATGCAATCAAAATAAAATACTAGAAATGAAAATAAACTAAATTATACTAAGGTTGTTAGCAATAAGTGGAGAAAATGTGTTTACTTAGATTTCACTACTCCCTAGACATCTTTTACATGTTAATTACTTGTTATAGTTGCATGGATGACGGATCGTATTCCTTAATACCATTCATGGGGTGGCGCACTTAACTCCCCAATTCTATGAGCTCTTATCTCCTCCTATACCATGCCCAACACAACCATAGGGATTATAAACAGTGGCACATGCATTAAATACAACCAATAAAGACCTAGTGCACATCGGTTCATGTTTCTTAAGACGTTCAAGCATGTTACCAATTGGAGATCTGCCAGTTTTCTTAAGCCTAACATATAAATCATTCATCCAAGACAATTATAAACAAGTAATCAACACATAATTAACATCTAGGTTTCATTAGATCCAAGCAAACACAAGATAGATCTAGCCTAGCATGATGAAATTAAGACAAGAACAAGATATAGACAACCAACACATAGACATATTGATTGAATTAAAAGAACACTTATCTCAATTACACATGAAAGGTATCAAGGGCTTAGAACTTTTGAAAAACCTGTAAAATTTGCAGCAAGTTCGTACTTAGGGTTTCTCCGAAACTTCTATCCTTTTAATGTGAAAATTAGAAAACTATATATAGGAAAAGGGGTCTGACGGCGTCAAGACCAAACTTGTGACGCCGTCACCTCGCCGCCAAAACTCTTCTCGGACTGCCTTGATATACTTTTGACGCCGTCATGTGTTATGCATTTCCAGGCCGTCATGACTTTTACTCTTGACGCCCTACTTCGTGACGCCGTCAAATCTGTACTGGGTCGTCATGGAAAATTGCTCTTGACGCCGTCAAGGATTCCTTCTTGATGCCGTCACCTACTGTTCCCAGCAAGAAAAATTAAGACTTTGGCGTTTTCTTCACTTTTATGCTCCAAAAACGTCTGAATTGCTTCCTTTTCCAGATTTCACTCCTAAAGTACCTAAAATCACAAAAGGAACGATTTAGGGCAATATTTGATCAAATAAATTCAATTCCGGGCTTAAATGACCCCCTAAAGGTGGTTCATTTTTTGCCTCATCAAATCACCTCCCATGATAAATTTTTTATAAAGGTTTATAAAATAACACATCATTAATTTTTAAACCATTTGATATTATAAACATATATTCACTATGGTATAACCTTTACGATTTCATAAAATGTCTTAGGTAACAAAATATATTAAATGTATTATATCTATAAAGAGGTTCAAGAATTAGGACCTCATGCCACATAGACATGAAATGAGTGTCCACTATCGTTGAAATGAAACATAAACATTTTCTTCTTTTTTAAACCTTTTCATAATCAGAGTAGTGGCAACGGTGCCGGTTTAGCCAGCGGCTTGCCCCAAACCGTCGGGGAACACCGCCGCCACCCCAGCGGTTTGGACAAGCAGTTTGGCCTAGCGGTGATATTCCCTGCTGCGGTTTGAAGTTTTATATCAGTTGGAACATTCAATGTTGTATAAGTTGGGGGATAAATCCCAAAAAAAATTCCTATAAATACTACAATTTCAATCAAACTATATCACACTCTATTTCACACTTTTACAATCAAACTCTATATCTCTATATCATACTTAAAAAAAAGTGTAGCATGGATCAAAGAAAATCAAGTTCAACAAGAGGTCGTGGTCGTGGCATTCGTGGACAACGTTTTCGTCCGCAAGTTGCAAGTCAGCAACACCCTCAATCTGCCTACTATCCCCAACCTCCTCCACCGGTTCATCCACAATTCTTTCAAGAATAATATTATGCACGACCCCCACCATAGTTGAATCCAAGTCAATTGATGCGTGGGAATTTGCACCAGGCTTTACCTCTCAAGGGATCTCGAGAAGCTTACAACCCCCACCAGGCAGTGTACCTGATCGTTGTAGTATAGTATAGTGACAAGTACCGGGGGATTGATCGTTCAGCTAGGAATAGTGTCGCAAGAATTAGAAAACCTAAATACTAGTTCTAGAGATGAGAGATGATTATTTTTGTGTTTTTATATTTTTTAGAAAGCGAGTAAAAATCTCGGGTTTTAAAGACTTGGGCGGAATTAGTTGCTAGTCAACTAACCCAATACTAAAGATGCAATCAAAATAAAATACTAGAAATGAAAATAAAATAAATTAAACTAAGGTTGTGAGCAATAAGTGGAGAAATTGTGTTTACTTAGATTTCACTACTCCCTAGATATCTTTTACACGTTAATTACTTGTTATAATTGCGTGGATGACGGATTGTATTCCTTAATACCATTCATGGGGTGGCGCACTTAATTCCCCAATCCTATGAGTGCCTACTTCACTCCTATGTCGAGCCGGCTAAGAAGCTCCTAACATGGGATCATTAGAATTTACTCATGCATTAAATACAACCAATAAAACCTAGTGCACGTCAGTTCATGTTTCCTAAGACGTTCAAGCATGTTACCATTTGGAGATCTGCCAGTTTTCTTAAGCCTAACATCGAAATCATTCATCCAATACAACCATAAACAAGTAATCAACACATAATTAACATCTAGGTTTCATTAGATCTAAGCAAACACAAGATAGATCTAGCCTAGCATGATGGAATTAAGACAAGAACAAGATATAGACAACCAACACATAGACATATTGATCGAATTAGAAGAACACTTATCTCAATTACACATGAAAGGATTCAAGGGTTGAAAACCCTTGAAAAACCTGTAAAATTCGTAATAGGTTCGGCCTTAGGGTTTCTCCAAAACTTCTCTCTTTTATGAATGAAAATTAGAAAACTATATATAGGAAATTGAGGCTGACGGCGTCAAGACCAAATAGGTGACGCCGTCATCTCGCCGCCAAAATACTTCTCGGACTGCCTTGATCTACATTCGACGCCGTCATGTGTTAGGATCTTCCAGGCCGTCACCTGTTTTACTCTTGGCGCTCTACTTATGACGCCTTCATGTTTGTACTGGGCCGTCATGCAATTTACTCTTGACGCCGTCAGGATATTGCTCTTGACGCCGTCACCTACTGTTCCCAGCAAGGAAAATTAAAACTTTGGCGTTTTCTTCACTTTTATGCTCCAAAAACGTCCGAATTGCTTCCTTTTCCAGATTTCTCTCCCAAAGTACCTAAAATCACAAAAGGAACGATTTAGGGCAATATTTGATCAAATAAATTCAATTCCGGGCTTAAATGACCCCCTAAAAGTGGTTCATTTTTCGCCTCATCATATACCCTTACACTTGAGATTTGCTTGTCCTCAAGCAAATGCGCTTTTATTCTAATCAAAATACAAGTTAGGGGTCATTTAACACTAATATAAAAGTAATTACAACAAATAATCGTTCCACTAAAGACCAATAAACAAGCACGGAGGTCATACACAAGCACCTCACAAATAGTGTTTAGATACTCACATCTCTCGGGTGTAATAAAGTATAAATTACAATATGGAAATGGAAGATATCTCTCACTACCTGTCATAGCAAAATAGATTACCATAGGCTTGGGAAAGGATCAAACCTCCACCACATGGCGTAAGCACCTAGGATAAACTATCAAAGAGGTCTTTTAAAAGGTTGTAACGTTAGGTGTAGGGATATGAAATACACAGTTTTGTTGGATAAATGAAGTTTTTACTGGTGGCGAGTTAACAATCTTGGTTAATTACATGTACAATATGGCGTTGCTAAGCCAAGACTAGACTCGACTTAAGCTAATAAATGAAAAATAACAAAAACATAAAATAAACATAGAATGAAACGGGATGGTAGTCCGTATGTTTTTTCACTTTTCCTTTTTCTATTTTTATTTATTTATTTATTTTTTGTGCATACACTCTTACCCTACCATCCAAAATAATACATCATAGGGAATGGAAAATTCCCCTTACACTTGAATTTTTACATACTTTACAATGAACTAATCTAGTGACTCGAAATAAGAAAATCAAAACACTTGGAGTACTTTTAAGATTAACGTACATATGGGGGTAATAAATGATGTTATTCCCCATTACTCCATAAAATAAGTACTTTACCCATGAGTCCCAATCCTCTCAAAACAATATGTACAAGGATATGACTCGACTTAGCAACCATGTAATCAATTAGATAATTAACTAAGGGTTTAACAAATAACAATAATGCACTAAAGATGAGCGCATACACGGAAGGCTAAGGCGATTTGGGTGTACATTTAAGTGGGGTGTAACAAATTCTTCCTTTAAGTAAAATGCTTAAAGTTAGAAACGAAAAGATAGGCTCGGAGGGGTGTACTAGGGGTTTCGTGTACTAAAAATGAGTACAACGCTAAGGTGTGAGAAAAATTAGTTGACTTAACTAGCCAAGTAATATGACTTAAATGGTCAAGTAATTATGATACGGGTTTAACACAAGGGTGATCTTAATGCCTCTTATCATGTAGTAAATCCTACTACAGGAATGTAGTCTCACTAGCGGTCTCGGGTGCATCACTAACGCAAGTTCTAGAATCTAAATGCTACCGGTACACTCATAAGCACTAATAGTAAATGCTTTTCCTATCAAATCTAAAGGCGAACCTCACATATTTGGGTGGAAAATTTTTCTGAATAGTACGGTTATGTGCTAGTCATACAATCTCCTATCCATGAGACGCTTGCTATGGCTATAGTTTCACTCCTAAATGTTGTAAAAAAATTTAAATTTGGCGCTAAAATTACACTAACAAGTATTTCTCATAGTTTTATTACACATCTACTATTAAACAAAACAAACTCAAGCGAAAGTGTATCTGTAAGGTATCATCATTTTACCCTCCCCTTACACTTAAGATGAACATTGTCCCCAATGTTCAAGTAAAGAATGTAAAAGTTAAATGAAATCAAATACTCCCCTGATTCGCTCGGTATGGATAATAAGGTGGCCAGGTTAGATCTTCCTCCAAGAAAATGAACAATCAAAGCTTCTCTTCTAGAATATAAATCATCTTCTTGTCATACATAACCTGTGAATTCTGAGAAAACAAACAAAGCAACCTCGCATAAAATCGGCGGCAATCTATATAAGTTACTAATTCCTAGAAAACAAAGTAAGATATAATGCTTGTGGAATGAAGTTTGCAGATTTCCTGGAGATTATAAAACTTAATAATTCACAAAAACTTTAAAACTCCGTTAGAAAAACAAAACCGATAAAATTTTCAGATTTTTACACGTGACGCCGTCAAGAGTAAACTCGTGACGCCGTCAGAAGTGACCTGCAGAAATTCTTATGTTAAGTTTCCGAAAAATTTCTGAAAAAACTTGGTCTTACTTCCTGGAAAATCCTGCAAAACTTCATTATGAATCAATACAAGCATTTGACTCTAACAAATACGAATATACATCTTCATTTAATATTGTGGAGAATCATGATCGGTTTGTTTCTTAAAAACATATTTGGGGTTTCCCCTTACACTTATCTTTTGCAAAAATACTTTTAGGTGGAGTTAAGACTAGGCCAAAACAACAAAGTAAAGTATTTCCACTATTTAATTGAGAAACATGATCTACCAACAATAAAAATAAAGCATGCATACGGAAGTAAATAACAAACAAACAAAATAAAATCACACAAAGCATGGGTTACCTCCCAAGAAGCGCTTTTCTTTATTTACGAGTCTTGTAGCTAGACTCAAGGTCATGGGTTACTACGTGACCTCATCATCAAACGTCACATCCTCCTCACTAATCATTTCATTGTTATTTTCTTGATAATGTTTTACACGTTGTATGTTGACAGTAAATTCCCTACCTTCATCGTCAAATAACACAACTGCTCCAGTTTTAGAGGAATTTTTCACCGTAAACGGTCCATACCATCTAGGCTTTAGTTTTCCCGAAAATAATCTCAACCGAGAATTGTACAATAGGACTTTGTCTCCCTCTGAAAATTCTTTGGGTTTCTTAATTCTCTGGTCATGCCATCTTTTTGCTCTCTCTTTATATGTAACGGAAGACTCGTAGGCTTCTAACCTAAGCTCATCAAGCTCGTGTAATTGCAAGAACCTATTAGTTCAGGCAATTGTATAATCTAAGTTACACGTCTTAAGCGCCCAATAAGCCTTATGTTCTAATTCTACTGGCAAGTGACACGCCTTACCATACACCATGCGAAACGGGGTCGTTCCAATAGGTGTCTTGTAGGCGGTTCGGAATGCCCACAAGGCTTCGTCGAGTTTAAATGACCAGTCTTTTCTATTTTGACTAACCGTCTTTTCAAGTATTCTTTTAATAGCCCTATTTGTGTTTTCGACCTGGCCATTGGTTTGTGGATGATAGGCGGTGGAGAACCGATGGGATACTTCATACCTCTTCATGACCTTTTCCATTTGTGCATTGCAAAAGTGGGTCCCTCTATCACTGATGAGAGCTTTAGGAATCTCGAATCTAGCGAAAAGCTTCTTCAGGAAGTGGATAACTACTCTGGCATCATTGGTCCTAAGGGCTTGTGCCTCAACCCATTTTGAAACATAATCGATGGCAACTAAAATGTATTCGTTCCCCCTGAAGATGGAAAGGGTCTCATGAAATCAATTCCCCAAACATCGAAGACCTCACACACTTGTATAAAATTCTGAGGTGCTTCATCCCTATGTGATATGTTCCCGGCCCATTGACATGCATCGCATGCCGGTACCATTTCTTTGACGTCACGGAAAATTGTGGGCCAATAGAATCCCGCGTCGAAAATCTTTCGGGCGGTGGTGTTTATCCCATGATGCCCGCCAGAGGGACCAGAGTGACATTCCCTCATAATCTTTACTGCCTCACTTTTCGAAACACAGCGTCTTATAATTTGGTCTGGACACCTTCGAAATAAAAATGGTTCATCCCAAAAGTAGTATTTTAACTGAGAAAAGAACCTTTTTCTTTCGTATCTAGCCAGGTGTTCAGGAACGAGTCTGCTTGCGAGATAATTGGCAAAATCGGCGTACCAAGGCTCCGAATCAATCATTAACATGAGTTGTTCGTCAGGAAATGAATCCCTAATCTCACTTCTATCGTGCTTATCCAAGGGGTTTTCAAGACGAGATAGATGATCTGCGGCCAGATTTTCTGCCCCCCTCTTATCGCGAATCTCAACATCGAATTCTTGTAGCAACAAGATCCACCGAATTAGTCGTGGCTTAGCGTCCTGCTTCGCAAAAAGATATCAAATAGCCGAGTGATCAGTGAAAACGTCTGTCTTTGAAAGGACAAGATATTGCCGGAATTTGTCGAATGCGAACACTACGGCTAATAATTCCTTTTCGGTGGTGGAGTAATTCTCTTGAGCGGGATTCATGGTTTTGCTAGCGTAGTAAATAGGTTGGAAAAGCTTGTCACGCCGTTGGCCCAATACAGCCCCGACAGCGAAATCACTAGCGTCACACATGATTTCAAACGGTAACTCCCAGTTGGGTGTGATCATGATTGGAGCTTGTGTGAGCTCCTTTTTTAAGAGATCGAATGCATCCTTGCATTCTTGGGAAAAATCGAACGGAGCATCCTTCACAAGCAGTTGAATCATTGGCCGAGCTATTTTGGAGAAGTCTTTGATGAATCTCCGATAAAACCCGGTGTGCCCCAAAAAGCTGCGTATTGCTTTAACAGTCGTTGGGTATGGTAACTTAGATATAGCTTCAACTTTAGCTTGGTCCACCTCTATTCCGTTCCCTGAGATCTTATGCCCTAACACAATCCATTCTTTTACCATGAAATGACACTTTTCCCAGTTTAACACCAAGTTGGTTTCTTCACAACGTTTAAGCATCTTTTCTAGATTAGCAAGACAGCGGTGGAAGGAGTTCCCGAAGACCGAAAAGTCGTCCATGAACACTTCCATGCTGTATTCCATGAGTTCGTGAAATATTGCGGTCATGCATCGTTGGAAAGTGGCGGAGGCATTACATAGCCCGAAAGGCATCCTTTTGTAGGCAAATGTTCCATAAGGGCAAGTAAACGTGGTCTTTTCTTGGTCCTCAGGTGCTATGGGAATTTGAAAATACCCAGAGAATCCATCCAAGAAGCAATAGTACTCGTGTCCAGACAATCTCTCTAACATTTGATCAATGAATGGTAAGGGAAAGTGATCTTTCCTCGTGGCATCATTGAGCTTTCGATAGTCAATGCATACCCGCCACCCAGTGACCGTTCTCTGGGGCACCATCTCACCCTTGTCATTCTTAACTACAGTCATTCCACCCTTCTTAGGTACAACATGTACAGGACTGACCCATGGGCTATCCGAGATTGGGTAAATCAATCCTGCATCCAGAAGTTTGATAACTTTTTTCTTTACTACTTCCTTAATGTTGGGGTTCACCCGCCTCTGGGGTTACACGGTAGGTTTATAATCTTCTTCCATGAGAATCTTATGTGTGCAAAAAGTTGAGTCAATCCCCTTAATGTCGGCTACATTCCATGTGAGCACTCCATTATATTTCTTTAGGACCTTTAAGAGTTTACCTTTTTGTTCATGTTCCAGGGAAGAGTTTATGATTACCGGCAGTTGGTCCTCTCCCTGAAGAAAGGCATACTCTAAATGGTTAGGAAGCTCCTTAAGATCTAACTCAGGAGGTTCGATAATAGAAGGTTTAAGATTGTTTTCGGGCTTTCGGAGCTCGAGATGCTCCATTGCCTCTTGTCTAGGGTAGAAGGAGACTGCACCAACACCCTCCATCCTTTCCACCTCTAGCAAAGGCAGAAAACTCTCATCCCGTAGCCAGCCTTCCTCGATTTGTTCATCGACACAACTATCAATGACATCTGTGAGTTCATCGACCTCCCCAATGAAATAGAGCCGATTAGCTGCTTTGGGAGAGAGATCCATAGAATCCTTAATGTCGAAGGTTGTGCTATCGGTTCCCACTCACAAGGTTAATTTGCCGTCATAAACATCAATGACTGCACGAGCGGTAGCAAGAAATGGTCTCCCTAAGATGATGGGTACCAAGTCATCCTCCTCCATATCCAGGATTACGAAGTCGACCGGGAATTTGAATTTCCCAACTTTGACTAGCACATTCTCGCATATCCCTACGGGGTACTTGACTGATCTATCGGCTAGTTGGATGTTCATACGGGTAGGCTTTAATCCAGAGTATCCTAATTTAAGGAACATAGAGTGAGGCATGAGATTGATACTTGCCCCCAAATCGGCAAGAGCATTCTTGATTGATAGAGATCCTATGGAGCAAGGCAGGGTGAAGCTTCCTGGATCGTCTACCTTTTCTGGTAGCCCTCGATGGGTCACCACTGAGCATTCTTCCCCCGGGGTCACAAGACCCTCAAGTTTCTTTCGGTTAGCGAGTAGTTTTTTAAAGTATGCGCTATATTTTGGCATGTGATAGCAAGCATCGAGGAGGGGTATGGTGACTACCGAGTCTTTCAGGTATGACAAGAATCTTTTATTATCATTCTCGGTTTTCTGGTTCCTTAATCGGGATGGGAACGGGATTCTCACAGGTTGGTTAGGTGGGGTTGATGGGGAAGGGGTCGTCATGGGAGGTTGGTCGGGGGTCTCGCTGCCTACATCCTCCTCCTCCTCGCGAGGTTTGTTTAGATCGGGAGTGATGGGGGACGAGCTTGGGTAAGGGGGGGGGGGTCCTTGGTTGTTGTTCCAGCTCGAGTGGTTATCGCGAGCATGGGGTCTTTTTTGCTTACTGATGGCATTTCAAGGTTATTTAGGGCTGAGTTAAGCTTGTTGAAAAATTCTCCAATGTCATCATGCTGCTCGTCAACAAGTTCATTAAGACCTTTCAATTGCAAGCCTTTTTCTTGAGTGAAGTGACTAAGGTCATCTTCAAAAGTGCTCCTGATTTCGAATTCAGGGCCTTCCTCTCCTTCTTTTCTCTTTACCAGATTTCCCCAGAGGGTGTAATCGTCATTTTGGTAAAAAGGCAAAAGGGAGGGATCAGCATAGATTTCACCTCCTGACAAGCATGCATGCTCAGTCATGGCTGCTCCTCTGCATTCTTCTACCTCATGCGGGCCCCCACAGTATTTGCAGACTAAGTAAGGATTCGAAAGTTGTTTAGGTAACTGCGACCCAGCTAGGTATTCCACTCTTTTGTGAATTTTTCTCAACCGATCTGAAGTGATTTCAGAAATGCTGACAGTCAACTCAGGTTCATCCCAAGTGTCATCCTGGTCTTGAGCATATTCTTCAATCCTATCCCATCCTTCTTCGGCACTAAGATTGGCCAATCTCCCTTTTCTAGATTGGTTGATTCCGTTTCGATCATTAGAGGAGACATTGTCGTAGAAGATTTGGGCCAAGAGCCAAAGCTCAATGTCATGATGGGGAACTTGTCTTATTAAATCTTTGAATCTAATCCACGATTTATGGAAGGGTTCGTCCTTCCCTTTTCGGAAACGGAGGATCCTATCTCTAAAAGCTGAGGTTTTTCCAGGTGGAAAGAACTTCTCATAGAACTTGGATATGAGTTGCTCCCATGTGAAAATAGATTCAGAAGGAAGTTTATCATACCACTCTTGGGCTTTTTCATATAGGGTGAAAGGAAAGAATCGCAATCGGGACGTGTCTCTAGTAGCCCCATCCGTATGTAGGGTGTCTACTATTTTCAAGAAGTCTTTAATGTGTTGTATTGGATCTTCCTCATCTAATCCACAAAACTTACACACACTTTGGACAAGCCAAACATCGTTCGCATGCAAGACCTCATTGGTGTGTTCGTTTGGGTAGACAATGGCATTTGAGAAGGTTTCTAGTCCTTAAGGCGCTTAGGAATGGGAGTTGTGGGGGGTACTTATCTCGTTGCTGGGTTGGGAGCTAGGGGTTGAAACATGATTTTCTGAATTTTCTTCAGAAAAGGGTGCATAAAAATCGATGGCAACGCTAGATGGTTCAGGAGTTGAGTGAGATTGTCTTAATCTACGCATTTCTCTTTCGGGTTCTGCATAAGGCAAGACAAGGTTTCTAGTGGAGCTACGACTCCTAGTGATCCTAAGGTTAGAGGATTCGTCGGTTGCCATGATGGCAGGTGGGGAAGAGTTACGAACAAAAACACAAAGAAATAAGATAGACTAAAGAAAACCTAAAAATAAAAATAAAATCTTAATAGAAAGGAATCTAGCAAGTAGACCTAATAAAAAGATATTCTAACCTAGACAATAACTATTCCCCGGGCTGCGGCGCCAAAAACTTGATGCGTGGGGATTTGCACCAGGCTTTACCTCTCAAGGGATCTCGAGAAGCTTACAACCCCACCAGGCAGTGTACCTGATTGTTGTAGTATAGTATAGTGACAATTACCGGGGGATTGGTCGTTCAGATAGGAATAGTGTCGCTAGGATTAGAAAACCTAAATACTAGTTCTAGAGATGAGGGATGATTATTTTTGTATTTTTATATTTTTTAGAAAGCGAGTAAAAATCTCGGGTTTTAAGGATTTGGGCGGAATTAGTTGCTAGTCAACTAACCCAATACTAAATATGCAATCAAAATAAAATACTAGAAATGAAAATAAACTAAATTAAACTAACGTTGTGTGCAATAAGTGGAGAAATTGTGTTTACTTAGATTTCACTACACCCTAGATATCTTTTACACGTTAATTACTTGTTATAGTTGCGTGGATGACGGATTGTATTCCTTAATACCATTCATGGGGTGGCACACTTAATTCCCCAATCTTATAAGTGCCTACTTCACTCCTATGTCGAGCCGGCTAAGAAGCTTCTAACATGGGATCATTAGAATTTACTCATGCATTAAATACAACCAATAAAACCTAGTGCACGTCAGTTCATGTTTCCTAAGACGTTCAAGCATGTTACCATTTGGAGATCCGCCAGTTTTCTTAAGTCTAACATCGAAATCATTAATCCAATACAACCATAAACAAGTAATCAACACATAATTAACATCTAAGTTTCATTAGATCTAAGCAAACACAAGATAGATCTAGCCTAACATGATGGAATTAAGACAAGAACAAGATATAGACAACCAACACATAGACATATTGATTGAATTAGAAGAACACTTATCTCAATTACACATGAAAGGATTCAAGGGTTGAAAACCCTTGAAAAACCTGTAAAATTCGTAATAGGTTCGGCCTTAGGGTTTCTCCAAAACTTCTCCCCTTTATGAATGAAAATTAGAAAACTATATATAGGAAATTGAGGCTGACGGCGTCAAGACCAAATAGGTGACGCCGTCATCTCGCCGCCAAAATACTTCTCGGACTGCCTTGATCTACATCTGACGCCGTCATGTGTTAGGGTCTTCCAGGCCGTCACGTGTTTTACTCTTAACGCTCTACTTGTGACGCCTTCATGTTTGTACTGGGCCGTCATGCAATTTACTCTTGACGCCGTCAGGATGTTGCTCTTGACGCCGTCACCTACTGTTCCCAACAAGGAAAATTAAGACTTTGACGTTTTCTTCACTTTTATGCTCCAAAAACCTCCGAATTGCTTCCTTTTTCAGATTTCTCTCCCAAAGTACCTAAAATCACAAAAGGAACGATTTAGGGCAATATTTGATCAAATAAATTCAATTCCGGGCTTAAATGACCCCTAAAAGTGGTTCATTTTTCGCCTCATTATATACCCTTTCACTTGAGATTTGCTTGTCATCAAGCAAATGCGCTTTTATTTTAATCAAAATACAAGTTAGGGGTCATTTAACACTAATATAAAAGTAATTACAACAAATAATCGTTCCACTAAAGACCAATAAACAAGCACGGAGGTCATACACAAGCACCTCACAAATAGTGTTTAGATACTCACATCTCTCGGGTGTAATAAAGTATAAATTTCAATATGGAAATGGAAGATATCTCTCAGTAACTGTCATAGCAAAATAGATTACCATAGGCTTGGGAAAAGATCAAACATCCACCACATGGCGTAAGCACCTAAGATAAACTATCAAAAAGGTATTTTAAAGGGTTGTAACGTTAATATTAACAGCTTGTTGTTTTACAATTAATGCATAAGTCATTTAATATTAACAGCTTCTTGTTTTTTTGGATAATACCTTGAAAAAATATCATACTTGTCCAAAAATACTCTTTTGGGTATCGAACAATTTTTTTTTATTTATATGGGTACTGAACTTTCATTTTTGGACTTTTTGAGGTACTTTGTGACGGTTTTGCCGAACAAATTATTAAAAATCCAGTGGCAAAAATGTCACGAAAGTATTTCAAAAAGTCCGAAATTGAAAGTTTAGTACATTCAAAAGTCTGAAATTGAAAGTTCAGTACTCGTATAAACAAAAAAATTGTTCGATACACAGAAAAGTATTTTTCGACAAGTATTATGATTTATAAAATTAGTATCCCTTTAAAGAATTGGTGTTCTACGAGTCATTCTTCAAAAAGTCTTTATGTCAATGGTTCAAATGGTGCAAAGTGCAAACTATTTTTTCAAATAGTAAAAAGTCATGTGTAAATTAACCCCATTGCAGATGTATAAGGTTGTCAACAACAAAAGGAAAACACTAATTTTTTAAAATAAATAATTAGTAAATAATTATATATTTGTGTTTAGTTTTGTTTGAACAAAAATGGATTTTGCATCTTGTATCTTGTTGGTAGAACTCTAAAATACAACAATACAGTTGTCACTTTCGCTGGATCGATAGTTCAGATTAGTGTACAAACATATATTCATTACATACAACTTACTAAAAAAGTCTTGTTCTGGATTTTGTATATTGTTAACTTTGGTAAAAGAAATATAGTACTCGTACAAAGGTAGGAGAATACCGAATGAACTGGTTTGGTGACCTGTTAAGCCGGTAGTTTAATCACATGCGAAATTTGATAACGTAAAAACATGGCTGTCGGTTGCCCGCAAATATCGGCAATCTTTTTAATTGAGTTGTTTTAGACCTTTTGACACGCCACAAGGCCACTACTACTAGTTTCGGAAATTTTATATAACTTAATAAAAAAGAAAAATAAATTAAAGTTTTGTTATGAACAATTTTAAAGGTGTTTTAAGATATCATTTTTATGTTTTGGAAATCGGATTCGAAATCGACCCGGTCGAGTAATCGGGCACCGGGTCAACCGGTTCGACTGCCGGGTCAACCCGGTTTTAAATTTATTATTATTTTTTATTTTTTTAACCGGGTCAACCGGTTCGACCACCGGGTCAACCCGGGTTTTTATTAAAATTTTTTGAAAAAATAAACCCAGCCGGGTTTCGAGAATCGGGTTGAACCGGGTCACTTAAAACCCGGCGGGTCAAACCGGTTTTAGAAACCCGGGTTGTTTTGACTCATTTATTTTTATTGTAGTTGATCGCAAGATATTATTATTATTATTATTATTATTATTATTATTATTATTTTATTAATTTTTTATGTTTTGAAAACAGAAATTTATTCCAGTAACAAAACAAAAACTCAGGGCACGTTTGGTTTATAACTTTATATTATTTCAATCCAAGATTTAAGGGCCCGTTTTATTTATAGGGGGTTTAAAATTAAGATTTGCATTTGGTTTTGGTTTTGAGGTAAGAGAAAAAAATATTTTTAATTAAAATTAAAATTATTATTTAAAAAATAAAAATGTGTATGTGTAAGAGAGAGAGAGATAGAGAGATTAAAATTATGAATGTGTGAGAGAGAATGATAATTAATGAAAACCCTTACAAATTCTACCTCTTTGCTGTTTTGGGTTTTGTGGGCCCATTATCACTATTTCAAAACCCTCAACCAAACAACAAAATTTTGTGACATAAATCAAAACCCACCCAAATCATCCCAATCAAACGACACCTAATTGTTTGGTTCAAGCTTTTGAGAATTCATGTGGGCCCAAAAATGATAGATTGATACCTAGCATATATTGTATCTTTTGCAAATAAAAACATATAATAAGTCCTACATTTATATCTTCACTCACAATATATACATAAATTAATTATTAAAAAATAAAAATACCTCATTTTTCATCTAACAAATTATTTGTCAATTACTAAAATAAATTTTTTAATAAAATATTAATTTTTTTTCTTGCCTTATTTTTCTTTCATTCTAAATCGAATACAAATCCGATTCAAAATCCTTTTATAAACCAAACGGGCCCTCAAAAAGGAGCTGTCAGACAATAAATGTTCACCATGAAAACTATCCCACACATACGTAAATAAAAACAACATGCCCTGCAATAGAACCAAACTGCAGAGAAGAGGAAAATCAAAGACACCCAACAGAACGCATACGAGATCCACGAACAAACTAACAAGAACCCAATTATCTGTGGCAATGAATTGGACCCAAACACCAATCAACCCAATTTAAATTTAAAGTCTTAGCTCGATGTTTAATCCAGAAGAACGAAATAAGTTGTATCTTGAACACTAAATCCACCTCATTATTTTGAGGATCGTAGAACACGATGTTGTTCCAGAATTCCATTAAAAAAATGGAAAATCGACCAAACCACATCTAGTCACACGGGTTTCAAACTATTGGGAAAGACATTGTTTCCATTCACATTTAAGATATCTGCTATACTAGATCCATCAAAAATTTCCAAGCTCCACCAGTCAAACACTTTGTTCCATACTGATTTAGTTTTATAACACGAAATGAAACAATGATCGAAGGACTTGACCACCTCATTACAAACTGGGCATAAAGTGGTGTCCAAGTCCATCCCAATCGATCAAACAGTGCTCTAACAGGAAGACGCCCATGTTTCAATCGTTACATAAAAACACTAACCTTGTTTGGAATGTATTTACACCATTTGGTTTCGTCCATATCAGAGTCCTTGCCAAGAATCTTCAAATTCACCATCTGTTTTAGAGCTTTTATACAAAATTCACCATTTTCACCCATCGCCCAAGACCAAGTATCCATAGAATTCAAACCCAAAGAAGATTCATTTAACATGTTATTAAGGTCATCTAATTCATCTAAAGATATCCTTCTAGAATTCCTCCTCCAATCCCTAACCCACACCCAAGCACCATTTCTTCAGTCACTTCTTCTTTTTAAAGTAACACTTTTTTCACCTCAAGATTAAACGACCTAGAAAATCTATCACAAATCCTAAATACACCAACCCATCTATCCAACCAAAATCTAGTGTCCATTTCAGTACTTACCTCGATGATGTTTCCCCAAGCACCCCTCCCCCTCACACCACCAACACCCTCCCCACCTAAACCACCATCCTCACCATACACGCTTTTGATGACTCTCACCCACCAAGCATCCCTCTCTACCCGAAACCTCCATAACCATTTACCAAAAGACCCTAACTAGGAGCTTTAAGGCTCCCAACGTTTAAACCCCCAATCAATCTTTTATATAATAAAACAAAATCTCAAGTAGGGACTTTTCCATTTCAAAAAAACTAAATCATACCTTATTTAGTAATAATATTATTTTAAAAAAAATCTTATTAGGTAATATTTTATATTTATCCATAACATAAGTAGAAGATAAATACAAAAAATATAGATAAGATGCAATTGACAATATGATTAAAATTTTTAAATAATTATCTTTAATAATAAAAAACTATAATTAAACATCATAAATCAAACAAAACAAAGATTAAATTATTTGTTTTTTAATAAATAAAAATATATGATTCATTTTTTTTTAAAACCCGCGCGTGCGCGGGTATTATAACTAGTATGATCTTAGAATACGATCCCGTTTTAACCAAGTCATTTTACGGCTTTTTATACCCCACCCCCACCCCAAAAGAAAATTTCTCAAATGTCTGAATCACACACACACCAAGCACGAAATAATACAAAGAAAGGCTTCTGAGGACCGACCGAACCAAAGTTAATCTTCCATAAAAAAATATCGATTTAGCTCTCCAGTCCAATAATATATTTCAACTAAGTGCTCTATTCATATTTGCCCCCAACGGAAATCCAAGATAAGTGCACGATAATTTACCTGAACAACATTGGTTATGTATGATTACATGTGTATTTTTAAGAACCGTCATCTAAGACTATATGTAATAAGTGTATGTGGTCGTTCAGTGATCAAGAGCTTATTTAGCCCATTCTAAATGTTTATCTAATGAAGTATACGAGTATAACTCTCAACTACACTTTTTAAGATTGTCATTAGAAAAACTCTAAATATTTTGATACATTAACTTATGAAACATCAAATTTTGGTGATTGAATTTAAAATTTTAAGAAATATCTGATGCACATTTACTTTTAACATGGGGAAAAATGACCTAAAGTTAAAATGTTGATGTTGATTTTTGAGACCTTTTGATTTTTTCCTTCACGGATGAGAAATCAAAAACTTTTTATATTTTTAATGAAAGAAGATAATTTCATCTATACAGTATGATTTTGTCAACGCGTTTGTTACACGTAATTCCAAAGTAAACATGGACAAATGACATGATTTTCCAACCTACATCCACTTGCCTCTCTACTGTATTATAAAAAGAAAACGTGATATAAATTAATAAAATAAGTAGCAATACTTTATAAAAGCTTTGTAAGACGTGAAATAAAAAAAGATAAAATGGACTTTTCTGGATTCAATATTCAAATGAAAGCAATGAAACACATGTGATTTATAAAAGAGATAGTAGGACTATCTAGTTTCTACCCATATAGACGTGTCGTATGTTCATTTGAACATTAAATTACCTGTTTTTATCTAAGAATTGAAGGAACGTATTAACTAATTTCACGTGGATTTTGCAACCCTCAGACTATAGGTAAGAGGCTAAGAGCAACCTTTATCATCACCATTATTAGTATTATTTTTTTTCTCGACCAATATCACCACTAATATAATGTAATAATACAACTAATATTACTACTTAAATATACTTCACTTATACACATATATACTTCACAAAACAAGCACATACACAAAATAAAGAAAATGAAATCGGTCGTTCGAACGACCGACTAACTTGTGCTAAAGAATGGTCTACGACGCGTAATAAGGATCATGAGGCTTGTGGTCTAGTGGTAAAGGCTTAAGTAGTTACGCGAGCCCAAGTGAGAGTAGTACTGGTTTGGGTGACCGACCGGGAAGTCCTCACTTGAGAACCACAAGCTCTAATGATATCAGGCGAATCGGAAATAGGAGTGGGGTTATCCCCTAAGGAGAGGCTCGCGGTTGGTATCTCTGCTCGAGGATGTGACATTAACTCGAGCCAACAACTAACAACTAACATCTAACATCTAATATCTAACCCGCCGTATAAAAAAAAAAAAAAAAAAAAAAAAAGACGCGTAATAAGGGGATGTGTGTTTTAAGTAGTACACGTGGTAAGGGGGTTGAATACGCGTATTCTTTCCCTTATATTAATTGTCTTATAATGACAATTTTGTGGCGGCTATAGTTGGTAACCTGGTACTTCGTATCATCCAACTTGAAGGAGAAAGAAATCAATTCAAAATTTTGTTTGATAGTCCTAAACCTGATAGGGTACATGTCTAACTACGTGACTTGCCAAACGGATCGTAAACATGTTACACAAGTAGCAAATGAGTTGAAGTTTTTCGTTATAATTTACAGAATTTAATTTATTTATGAGCTATTAGTCATGTCAAATTGTAAACCGCGAGTCATTCCATTTATGAACCAAGCACGAGTCATGTCAATCAACAGTTGAACACACGATTCATTTAGTAGCCGTTTGATTTATACCTTTTGGATTCAAGTAATAGTTTCATTTTAAATTTTAAGGGTCCGTTTGGTTGAGGGGTTTTGAGATGGGTTTTGATTTGTATACTAAGGGTGCGTTTGGTATGCATTATGGAATCATTATAGGTATGGGTTTGAGAATAGAGTGGAATGGAAATGGGTATGCAGATATCACTTTTCATGAGTATCCACATACCCACCAAATCATACTCCTATGAGGAAACCCACATATCATTGGTATCATCATTCCATTGTGGTGGGCCCCATAACAAACCAAACAACATTAATGACTTTCAAAGTCATAGATTTATTTTTATAGTGAGATACCAAACACACCTTAAATTTGATTGTTTGGTTGATGTTTAGATTAAAAAAGTGATATTGGCCAAAAAAAACAAAAAAAGCAAATGAGGTAGGTTTGGGTGAGTATTTAATTAATCTCTTTCTCTCTCTCTCGCACACACATATACACTTTTAATTTTTAAATAATAATTTTTATATTTAACTTCAATTAAATATATATATATTTTCTCTTATCTCAAAACCAAATCCAAATATAATCCCGTTTACAAACCAAACGCACCCTAAGTTTGGTTTAAGTTTTTTGCAATCAAAGTAAGCCCGGTAATGAAAGATTGATTCATGGCTAATAAGATGTCTTTAATAAAAACTGTTAAAGATATTTAATAAAAATTTGCTTTTTTTTTTCCTTTTACGTCAATTTCTTTCATTCTAAACCGTATCCAAATCCAATTTCAAATTCTTTTACAAACAGCCTTTACTTTTTTAGTTTTCTTGTATCACACTGTGTTAAGATATTGATGTTCCTAGGCAATATGATATTTTGATGCATAAATTTTTTAATTGTTATGTTTAGATCCATGATAAAATTTTAATATAGATATTAGAAAAAATTTGGATGTAAAAACGAATTTTTGATACACAAAATGTCGATTTACAAAATTTTAATGCGCAAACGTTTTTTTCATAATTTTTTTTGCATCAAAACTATACACTTTTATAAAACCTTCACAACTTTTTTATCCACCAATGCTTCTTATCTTGTGGAATTTTTTAGTAACCTTTTTTTTTTTTTTTTTTCAAATGTTTTTACATTTCTCACAAATATGTTTTTTTAATTTTTCCAAAGAGATGAAGATGAGAAAATGACCAGTAATCCAGTATCCAAAGTGTCGAGGCCAAACAAGCCCATAAATATTTTTTACCAATAGGCCGAAACTACGTTTGTGTTTAGTTTAAAGTTTAGACAGTGATTTCTAGGCCAAAATGCATAACTTTATGGTTTATTTCTAGTATGAGTATTGATTATTACCACAAGCTTATTTTCACCTGTTTCTGTAACGTATTAATAAGTTATACCCACACTGCGGGTTGTTTCATGCCATAAATAAACTCGAACACTCAAGAAATCCGTTAGGCAAGCGGATTCGCATCTCTTACTGCCGACACAATCCTCGCCACAATCAAGAAGCAAGCTTAAAAGCTGTTTAGATGACTTTATGTTTATGAAATAACCCAGAAAAAAAGTAATTATTGGAGTAGCCCGCCCAATAGAGGCTTTCTTAGCGAAAAAAGTATATCATTTTGGATATCTTTTCTATACTATGTTTTTTTTTTATTTCCTTCTTTTCTTATTCTATTCGTATCTAGTTATCATTGTTTTTATAGAATCATTTTTGATAGAATCTTTTTTGATAGAATCCTTTTCTATGGAAACCCTTATTTGATTCATCCTCACAAAATAGAAATATTTTGGCATTACCTGCAATTGGATGGTTTTCATTCGACCTCTTCATTCGCAGGCAGTTACTGGGACTTTGCTTTTAGCTTTTAGCCTTCCTAGCTAGCCGACAAAGGTCGAACTTTCTTACTTGGGGTAAATTTAGGTCTTTTAATAATCGATTGACAATTAAAAATATCCCTCGTTTAAACCGAAAGGAAAGATTGTTTTGTAAAAATATCGAACTCGACAAGTGGTTTGAGAAACTATGGTCCTTAAACGGCGTTAAGGATGAGTCAAACTATATCTTGTAGCCTCGTGATGCTTTTTGTTATTGTCATGGTTCATTTTTATTTTTTATTTTTTGAACGGAAAATTTTAACAATCTACACCACTTATCTCATAAATTCTATCGCACATGTTTTCAACGAGGGTTGAACCATAACTACTAAGTTGTTGGGTCAATCACATACCGTTATATCGAAAGGTCTTTAGTATTTTCACGATTCATTGGTCACACAATTTTTGTCTCAGTTTTAAATTGACCTCACGAGTTTTTGTCGATGGGGTCGACCTCACGAGTTTTTTTTGTTGATGGGGTCACATTAATATCACCATATTAAAGTCTAGTTTTTGGAGTAACAATATCTATAATAGATTAATAGCTAACTAATTTGATCATACTGGACGAATCCAAATTTATGAAGAAATTAGTTTTATTTACCTATATAAAAGATTATTTAGTCAACTTATTTGAAAAGAATATTGTTATAAATTATCTGTATAATTTTAAATTGCATATAATTCAGAAAATGTGACATTATCATGGGTTGTGTTATTTAGACTTTCCTTATGGGTCAACCGTAGATATCACGAAGCACACAGTACAATATCACGATGCACACAATACAACCGCGTGATGCGTGCAATAACTTGTTGGAGTATGCTCGTGTCATAATAAATAATTATATGGCTAGACATATGTGAGCCTATGGGGTCACACACTTATACACAGAGACACCATTTTATAGATTGTATTTATTGTATTTACAATATATAAATGACTACGTAACTCGGGATCAATAACGGGCTATTAAATATTAAGTTAGACTTAGTGTTTTTTGGACTAGACCAACAATGGGCAAGCCCATTGTGGGCCCATCATATGGCAGGCCCCTATAAGGGGTGTAGAGGGAGAATGAAAGCTTTTGAAGGGGGCTATGTGTAACTTAGATCATGGGAAGATAAATATTGATTTAGTCTTCCATAATCCTATAACACGTAAACTACTTTCCAAGTTTATCTCCCCCCTCTCTCTCTCAAAATATACGGCATAAAATACATCCCTCCTAGGGTTTGTATTTTTGATCTCTTCTTGGCTTAATCTATTGTAGATTGTTGCAAGAATTATTGTTACAAGGTTTAGACTAGCATCGGCTGGTGATCGGTGACGTGTAGTGTGTTTCATACATAGAGGTGATCAACCTTATTGATCATTTGGGTTTCTCATTCCATTCATGGGTATTGGTATTGGTGGTGATTCCCGGTACACGCTACAAAGGTATAAATAATTATTATTATTGTTGATTGATCATATGGCAATATGGATCCGTGTGGGTGATGTTATTCCGTTGCGTTTATTTCATTCTTATATGTTTTATATTCAAACATCACCTATAGTGGTATCACGAGCCATCATATGTGCCATATGATTATTGGGTATGCATAAAAATGGCTAATACGGGTGTTTTTTGATGATTTTTGAAGTCATGGTTAAAACAGCCCTAGGGCTCCAATTTTTTCCTCATAGGATGACCCTTTAGGGGTTTTATGATCTGCACTCTTTGGTCCCATGGCCATTTGTTATGCATACGCTAATTGGTTACTTGTCGGGTACGTGAAAAATGACCTAAAACGCGTGTTTTTGATTGGTTTTCGAAACGGTTTTAATTCAGCCCCTAAGGCCATATTTTCTGTGGTTAAATGGTATTTGGAAGGTCCTAATATCAGTGGGTTTTGACCCTTAAGTCATAGGAAACACATACCTAACGGGGTTTTAATTCTTGTCAATTAATTTCTTCGTTTTCGTTGGCTAACAATTTAATTCTTGTTATTATTTTGTTTTTCATGGCAAATACATGCATGTTTGTCCATGGAGTTAGCCAACACCATGTTTCATTCATAATATTATGGTATTATTATGTTTATATGCAAAGCCGATGAAAACCTAGACCACTTGTGCATAGGATGGTTGTGATTGTTGTTTAATTTCGTGTTTTGGGGTTTTTGCCATTGTTTCGGCATTTATGTTATTATATTCTTTTGGTTGTAGTCATTGTTTGGGCACTTTTACAGTAGATTAAAAGTATATTAATTGTATTTTACTTTTAATATAATGTAATCGTGGCTTGGTGGTGAATGGCGAAAGAGTTAAAGACGTTTTTGCCGAATAATAACTGCTGGAACACCAGTTGGTAAAACGGAGTTTCCCGGTGATTGGTAAGGTATTTTTGGCTGAAATTTTTTTTGCAGGTACCCAAGACATGGGCCTACAACTTTCTAGTTTTGAGCTAAGCCCGGGGAAGCTTCCTTCATGGACTTTGGGCCCTCTAACACAGAAATTCTGGAATGACAGAAACTACTTTTCATGTGCATCATGGGCTTCCAACTTGCTCTTGATTGTCTTGGAGCAAGTGGGAGTCCTCCGTGTGGTTGTGTGGTTTGTCCCTAGTTGACTCTTGGTTGTCGTGATGGCTCACGAGACCAAGCATAGGTTTTTTTTTTCATCGGTTGAGGCTTTGCATATTGTGGTTGTGTGTTTGTTTTGCTTTTTATATATCTTGTGATCATATGTAAATTGCAAATAGTTTTCTATAAACTTATAACGAAACAAAAACCATTTTCAAAACTAAGTCTTATGATTTAGTTTTACTAAGTTTTTGAAACTTAAAATCATTGTTTCTTAAAATAACACCTAAACTTGTTATGTATGTTATTTTATTTATGTATTGTCCAAACTTTATTATCCACGTAGGATTAATATTAGTCATGAAAATGGACAACTCGACACGCATAAATTAAAACAACGATTAGAATTAAGTTAATAAAAGTTTTTAACTTGTGCTACGAAGGATGAATGCATGCTTCTTGCGTACACCTTTTGATTCATATCAAAACTTTTACCCGTCAAAATTTAAGTCATGCCGTCCAATATTGAGAACACTTGCAATTATCTTTTGCCTATGCGTGGGACCTAGGTTGAATTGTAACCCAAGGTGACTATTCTCTATGCGTGAGACCTAGATATATTCTCGCACGTCCTCATATTGGATGACTTAATCGAGTTAAGCGGTGAGACCTTGACCCGAGGCAAAGATGGGACTAAACATGCCTACATGACACTAGTTGTTTGACACTAGATGCCATGAGTCCCATAAGGATCTAAGAGTTGCACTTGTAATGCAATTGGTGATCGTCGTCTACCAATTGAATCTACTATTGCTAGCAGATCAACTGATGTGATAGTAGAAGCACAATGTGGATCTTAGCCTTTTACGTAAATTAATTGTTTTAAATTGTAAACATGGGGTAATTAATTTATAAAAGGATAATTATCGAAAATACTAAATATTAACTTTGAGAATTCAATTAATGAATTAATGCAACACAAAACGTAAACAAAAGTTTGTTCTTTTCTTGTTAAACGGATCAAACTAAGTCTTCCTTTCCTTGTAAGAAAGAGACTTGTTCCTATCATTTTCCTTATGAGGAAAAGCCATAATAGGAATATTTGAATTATCCTAATTCTAATCAAACTCAAAGCACACATACTCTAGAAATCGTGATGTCTTGTAAAGTCAAAACGGTTAAGTATGTTTGCACATCTTATTCTTTCAAGTTCGTTTTATAACCCTAGTTTTGGTTTTGAAACCTTCAAGAAATATAAGATATTTGGATAACTAGAGAACATGTTTTCTATAGCTATCAAACTAATATGAGTTAAAATAATTAGAAAACGGAAATATCAATAAACCGAAAAGTGGTAAAGGCAATTACTAGCATGATTACCTAGCAATGTGTCTTAACCCGATAAACATGGAGGAACTGCATGCCTAATTTTCAAGTTTAAAATGATGGCTAGCCCATCATCTATATATTAGAACTTGATGTACTTCCTTGAATACCTAAGTACATGTTACTAGTCATAGTGACTCACATTAGCAATAATGTGTAGATATTCAAAGAAAGCAGGAAAGTATCCAATCATCACTTACTCTCCACTGGTGATGTAATACTTTTAATGTTGTCTAATCCAGTGGGAGCTACATGATTGTATTACTGGTGACGAAACACATGTAATGTTCTCTAATCCAGTGGGAGTTGTAAGCTCTATTAACTTACAAGTTGCCCATCTTATTTCTAGATTGTCTTGAAATAATACATTACTTTCCACATATGAAGCATCATAGTTTTTATGAGAACCATTGCATGAATTTATTAGATAACTTGTCGTGTTCCTGATGTTGCTTCCTGAAATGTTATCAATAAAATTGTTGTGCATGATTCTTTATAAAAGCGGTAAAGTTCTACACAGCTATATTTTGATTTTGACTAAAATCATATGTTATCTGTGACATTGTCATATTTGCTTGCATAATGTTGTGCCATGCACAAGTGGGAGAAATCTTAATTGTGTGCAAGGTACAACATATAACAATATGACTAATGGTTTTTCTTGACTGCAAGATAAGAAAATAAGGTTCTACTAGGACTTATACACATAAAATGTATGTTGCCCTAATTAGAAAAAATGTCAAGATAACATGAAAAGTTACTTCAACATATTTGCTTAATTGTTTAGTAAATATGATTATGTCTTCTTGTAAATTCATAATCATGAAGTATGTAATTAACTTGAAATTACTATTGAGGCCAATTATCGGCACTCATAATTACTTTAGTTGAATATGTTTAGGTCTCTTGTATAGACAAAAACATCAATTCAGTTAATTGTTGAAAGACTTATAACGTAATGTAAAGACGTTAATTTGTTATGTCTTCTTGTTAAAGACATGTACACTTACGACGTATAATAAAATAATTAATGTTTATGTTTTCTAGTTAAAGCATACACATGAAGTTATTGACTTGGTTAAAGACTTTAAATATAAAGTATGCAGTAGGCTAAAATACTATTGATGCCATCTGGTATGAATTGGTTGGCAGATACGTAAGCCAAAAAGTATAAGTTCATCAAATGAGTTGTGTGATAGTCTCACAACATCTATCCACGTGGAATACCACAACTTTATGGTATGTCCATCATGGATATCATTTGATCTTTGATGATTTAAATTCTTTTACCTCAAAAGCATTCAAGGTTAGAAAATTGGATGTGTCATGTGTACACCCAATATGGTTCCAACCCAGAAGGAATTTAAGACACCATTGTATTATGGAATGGGATGAATCCCATTATGTCTTGATTTTAGTTCTGAATTTGTTAAATACCTAAGAGTAAGTAATTAACAAACTAGAGTAAAGAACTAACGATGTATTTTGGATGTCCCACTTGAAAACAATTTATTGTTAATCAAGATGCTGAGTACTTGGAGATTAGTCTCCACTTACAAAAGCAAGTGGGAGCACCTTTAGATCTTGAAGTCATTCAAGAGCTAAATACACAACCTTCTGAGTACACTTGCTAATGTCATTCTAAGGCTGAACATACATATGTTAAACCATAGATTGATATCTCACATTTATAAATCCGCAAGGATACCCCTAACACTTGAATGATATTTTTTTATATCAATGTTAAGGGACATAAGTTGGAGGATCATTGTGAACCTGCTAACTAAAGAGATGCATTATCAGATCTTGAATCTGATGAATAACTCAAAACTATGAATGTTAAGATGCAGTCCTTTGAAGATAATCACTCATGGAGCTTGATTGATCTCTTACCAAATCAGTTAGACTGTGAGGTTTAAAATGAGTTTCTTGAACTAGAAGACTCATAAGGACAAACTTGTACACATATTTAATGCATGTGTAGTAGAAGGAGTTTGCTCATGCTCAAGAAATTGATTATGATTAAATCTTCATACTTACAAAAACTAAATGTATAAAGATGATTAATTGTCATACTTGTTTTCATGTAAATGAAATATGACAATAGGATTTTAGAACACTTTTGATTACTTTTGCGAGGACGATGAGTAATCAAAAGGGTTTATGAATTTGTATAATCTTTATTATGTATATAAGACATAAGAATCCAGGTGTGGATTAGATCATGCATCTAGGAGCAGAGATCTTAATTTAATCATTAATTTGATTTTGATTAAATAAGATTACTCCCGAGAACTCAGAGTGCAAGTAGGATAAATGAATTTATTTTCTTAAATTTCATATGTTGTTAACATATAAGAAACAATATTCCATCTAAGCTAGACTTTAATCCTTAGCCTGGAATGAAGTTTTAATTAAGGAATTTAGGAAATAAAACATAAAATCTTGTTGCATGTGTTTATTAGAATAAACATAAGCGGTTAATAATCTAAACACAATATGACATGTCATTGAGGGGAGTCTCAATGATCAATCTTACATGATGAGATTGAATATATGAGTGGAAATCTTAAGTTTGACTAAAGGATTCATTATGTAAGTCATATTATGTATTGGATTATTTATATCATTTGCATGAATGCAAGATGAGTTGATAACAACAAATATCTAAGTGAAAGTCATTAGATAATTGTTAAACGAACAACCTAATGGACCTGCAAAGGACCAAATATTTGTTCAAACGTTTACGGATATTTGAGGAGCTCTGTTATGTTTTCATTCATTAATGCTTATATAACTGAGATGATGCTCAACCCTAGTCGTAGTAGGATGACATCATGAATGATGACACCTCTAACTAGATGTGCTTGATTGAGAGCATTGATGCATTATACATTAAAAGAATAAGAATACTTTACAGTGTGGAAACTGTTATTATGACTGTCTAAAGTAAGTGTTTTGCTAGCTTCAAACACACTATGGAATGTATTGTTGCAATACTCGTAATGTACTTGATTGCACACATACAAAAGGACAATCATCATTCAAAACATTTTTGAATTTTGAAACAAGTATTCTCAAAGTTTACTCAGATGACTACTTGTTGTCTTGTACAACAAAATTAATCATGTTGGAAACATCAGATTCTGATCTGTATGTAGTCTTGTGCATATCTGTTTTTAGTATTTGGATAATGGAACTGTAAGCAGTCGTATTATATAATGAATTGATATACCGGGTATTATCGTCTTCATTTATACTACTGTGTTCTATATTTGCATGTTTAATCCATGAATAATTTATTTATTCTAAAATTGTCCATTGCCAGTTGACGATACGGGAGTATCATCGAATTAAGGCAAATGTGAGCGTGTTGGCGATTTATTTGCCAAACTCATATGTTGTTCATTGTGATGAACATTGGACTAACCCAACCTTTGAGAATTCACTGCATGAATCGGCGTCAATAGTGAATCTCGCAAATGGTTATGTCTCTTATCCTTAGACTTGAGATGCAAGTAGGTCTTGCATGTGCGGAATTTTATTCTTTGATATGGTTAAACGCTGTCCTGAATAAGGTAGTTATAAAAACCATTTTCAGGAGTGATTTGAAACACATGAATGACACGTGCAGTCAAAATAGGATTTGTTCCTCCACATGTCATGGAGTTAGATACTATTGGGCCCCTCGATGAATTGAATGGATGTTTGTATGGCCGTACCCAAATGAGATTAAGATGAATCTTAATTTACTTGGTAATCTTGTTCAATATCTAGATCGAGAAATAGAATAGTTGAACAAATGGAATGACTTTGATCCATGTCTAGTGTTCAACATAGTATCTGTAACAAAAGGATGGATGATATATAAACCATTTAAATGTGAAGTTTTGAGAAACTACCCTCACATATTTCTAGGAGCATTGGCGTGTTGCTAGACGCTAACCTTTGCTTGTATAATTACTTGATTATTATGACGTCGCAAGTGGGAGCTGTTGGAGTATGCTCGTGTCATAATAAATAATTATATGGCTAGACATATGTGAGCCTATGGGGTCATACACTTATACACAGAGACACCATTTTATAGATTGTATTTATTGTATTTACAATATATAAATGACTACGTAACTCGGGATCAATAACGGGCTATTAAATACTAAGTTAGACTTAGTGTTTTTTGGACTAGACCAACAATGGGCAAGCCCATTGTGGGCCCATCATATGGCCGGCCCCTATAAGGGGTGTAGAGGGAGAATGAAAGCTTTTGAAGGGGGCTATGTGTAACTTAGATCATGGGAAGATAAATATTGATTTAGTCTTCCATAATCCTATAACACATAAACTACTTTCCAAGTTTATCTCCCCCCTCTCTCTCTCAAAATATACGGCATAAAATACATCCCTCCTAGGGTTTGTATTTTTGATCTCTTCTTGGCTTAATCTATTGTAGATTGTTGCAAGAATTATTGTTACAAGGTTTAGACTAGCATCGGCTGGTGATCGGTGACGTGTAGTGTGTTTCATACATAGAGGTAATCAACCTTATTGATCATTTGGGTTTCTCATTCCATTCATGGGTATTGGTATTGGTGGTGATTCCCGGTGCACGCTACAAAGGTATAAATAATTATTATTATTGTTGATTGATCATATGGCAATATGGATCCGTGTGGGTGATGTTATTCCGCTGCGTTTATTTCATTCTTATATGTTTTATATTCAAACATCACCTATATAACTGAACCCCCTCCCCCTATAAGGGGTCCGTATAAACTGCCCCTATTATCATATTCTGTATCAATAAAATGTTATTTGACTTTTTTTCAAAGTATTTTTGTTAGTTAAGATACAAAGAAAGAATAATTACTTTAGACAGAAACATAAAATGGTAAACTTTCGTACCCTCCTTTTTCATATTTGTACTAAGAGCATTCGGTACAATGATCTAAACTCCCACGTTAAACCTTATCCTCGATGCGTTAAAGTGCGTTATCCATACCGAGGAGTGGCATTAACGAGGCGTTAACGTGCCACGTTAGAGCAATGACGTAGCGTTAAGCTGTAAAAAAAATTACATAAAGGCCCCTTTTGGTTTGGATGGTGTCGATGATGTCTTGGATGTTGTTAGTGTGTGTGTACAGGCGTGGTAAAGGAGGAAGGAGGAAAATGATATTTAAAGAAAACTTTGCACTTTAGTCCTTGTGGTAGTTTGGTTGTTGCATTTTAGTCCCTGTGGTTTTAGTAGCAGTTTATTTATTTATTATTATTTTTATTTTTTATTGAATTTTTAATGTTATTAATGAAATATTTGGGTTGTTGAATGAATGAAATAGTTATGGGGTTAATTTGTAAATTGGTGTTATGGTTGAGTTAAGGTGAGTTATTATAAGAGGTGTTTTTTTTTAGTTAAAGTGAAAATATTAAAGTTGATGTGACGCTAACGTGGCGGTGTGTTAAAGTTTAACTTGAGCTTATTATACCTTATGCTCTAATGGTGTTTGATATATTTTATTTAATTATTTTTGTTTTTATTGTATTTTTCTATCCATCTGTTTTGCAGGAACATATATGAATATTTTTTCTGTTAGTTTGTTCTAGAAATAAAATTGTTTAAAATTGTTTGGTTTTTGTTGTATATTTCTTTCAGTTTGCAGGCATCAGGAAAAGTTTTATTCTAAATTATACTAGTAGCATTTATGTCGTTTAGGCTGCCCGCAATGGTAAGAGTCGACCTTCGGTCCTTGTGGGTCGATCTCGGTCACCTTTATTGTAGCCTTGAGGGTCGAGTGGATTTCGGTCGAGAACTCGACCTTGGTCGAGTGTTTGTTTTGTGTGTGTGTCTAATTATAAAATAAATTTTTGTGAGGTATGTTTTTCTGTAGTGTATTACGTTCTACTGCGCTTAAAAGTTCGCTTGTAGGTCACATGAGTAAGAAAATTGAGGTGACAAAAATAAAGATTGTTAAGGGTTACATTAACGCGCAATTCTTGAGTTTCAATTCTGTTTTTTTTCCCTTTCCGCCCAAAAGTGAGAGGAAGATTTCACTATCAAAGTTTAAATAAAGCTTAAGAACACAAAAAACTTTCTATTTCTTTTCCTCTCAAATTTCAACTTGAGAACTGAGCGTAAAGAGTAGAGCTTTATTGAGGGCACACTTAATAGTTTTTAGAGAAAAACAAAAAGAAAGTACAAAAGTAAAAGAGAAAAAAAAAGTCACGTCAAATAGGTGCAAATAATACCAAAAAGGTGCAGATAACACCACCCACATGGATGAGTGACTTGGTCTTCCAACCTCTAATCCACTTGCATTTGTTCCTCGCATAAAACTAAAAACGTGATATAAAAATTAGTAGTAAAACGCGTTACTTTATTAAAGTTTGGTAAGATGTGCAATAAAAAAGATAAATGGACTTTTATGCATGATGAAATAGTATAATGAAAGTAACAAATCACATGGCGAATAAAAAAAGAAAAAAGTTGGGTGTGTAATCTACTATAGAATCTTGTCATAATTTAATTTGGAGTTGAGTTTTGTTTATGTAAGAAAAGGCATCTAAAGAACATAAAACACATTGTAGCTTATTACAAGTACTACGCTTCATTTTCTTAGAAAGTTTCTAATCGAGTCGAGTCATGCTGAATCGATTATTTGACTGAGCTCGAACTTGAAATTAGCATTCCACCGAGTTAGTGTTGGAAAAATGATTTTGCAAAATGATTTTTTGCAAATTTTGGATACTATTTAATATATGTATGTTATATATATATATATATATATATATATATATATATATATATATATATATATATATATATATATAGGATCAAATAGGAAGAATAATTAAAATATGAAAGATAAGAAGTAACCACAATCATAAATTCTAGATGCACCTACAAAAATGGATGGATCTTCATTCAAATTTTCCCTCTCATATAAAAATGTGTGGCTAGAATTACTTCTTACCCTTCTCATTTTAATTATTCTTCTTATTGGATCCCTACTATATATATATATATATATATATATATATATATATATATATATATATATATATATATATATATATATAGGGTGGAGTTATTCTAAAAAGGGCCTTATAATAAAAAGTGTAGGAAGGATTGTGGGAGTGACATGTGTCACCCCCTTGCCACATCATATGACACATCATATGACACGTGTCACCCCCCCCCCCCCCCCCCCCCCCCCGCCGAAAAAAAATTTTTTCCTGCAAAAAAAAAAAAAATTTTTTTTTTGGGCAAAAAAAAACCAAAAAAAAATTTTTTTTTTCCCGCCAAAATTTTTTTAGTGCATCACAGTTATAAAGTTACTGCATCACGTTTACTGCATCACAATTATGATTTTACTGCATCACGGTTACTGCATTCATGGTTTTAATGTTACTGCATCATGGTTATAAAGTTACTGCATCATGGTTATAAAGAAACTGAATTATCATAAGTTTTATGCATCATATATGTATGTAACTGCATCAAAATTAAAATACGATTCTTTTTTTAAGTTTTGGTGCATCTTTATTATAAGTTACTGCATCATAGTTAATAGTTTAGTGCATCAGCTATGTTGCAGTAACTTAAAACCTTAATGCACTAAAATTTAAAACTGTGATTGAGTAACTTTTATAACCGTGATGCAGTAACTTTATAACTGTGATGCACTAAAAAATTTTGGCGGGAAAAAAATTTTTTTTTTGCGGGGGGGGGGGGGGGGGGGGGGGGGGGGGGGGTGGTGACATGTGTCATATGATGTGGCATAGGGGTGACACATGTCGCCCTCACAATCCTTCCTACACTTTTTATTATAAGACCCTTTTTATTTTAACCCATACCTATATATATATATATATATATATATATATATATATATATATATATATATATATATATATGTTTGGGTTATAATAAAAAGTACCTTATAATAAAAAGGCTAGGAAGCAATGACAGCTTGCCACGTGTCCCCCTTCCACCTGCTTCTCAATTATAACTAGTGTGGGTATTTTTGTCATTTCATCATTAGGGTATATATATCTTTTTTTCCAGCAAGTCTCATTATAACTCGCTTCATCTTTTCTGCTCCAAAACCCACTTCTCACCACCGCTTCATCTTCTCTGCTCCAAAACCCACCTCTCACCACCACTTCATCTTTTTCGTTTCTACCACCATTCTCCACCTTATCTACCACCGTTAACCACCGTATCTTCACCGTGATCTCCACCGTCTTCTCCACCATTCTCCATCGTAGATTCGTCATTCAAAACTGAAAGTAAGTTTTTAATGGTGTTTTATTGTTACCATGACTCATTTTGTTATATGATCTTCAGTTACATGTAGATGATGTTTATTGAATGTATTTTGAATATTTTCTTCGCATTTTGTGTTGTTATTGATCTAAATATGTTATATTCGGTATTTGATTCAGACTACGCCATGTTTCTTTGTGGACTTGAAACCAAATCGGAAGAAAAAAAATTGATAAAAATAGGTGATTAGGAATGTTGCACACAAGGTGTTTGTTAAAATGTCTTTGTGATATTTAATAATTGTGATGTAGTAATTTTAAACTGTGATGCGTCAACTGATAATCTGTTATTTATTCAGTGGAAAAGGCTTGTATGTGTAGTTGTATGCGTGATGCAGCTCTTTTAAAATGTTGATGCGGTAGGTGCTTGTTCATGGCAAATATATATCTAAAAGCTTATCTTTTTTAAGTGATGAGTATAAATTGTTTGTTTGTGTAATTGTATGTATGATGCAGTTGATTTGGAATTTTCATGCAGCAAGTCTTTGTTTGTGACGAATTTGAATTTATTAGCTAGTATTTTCATTCTTTTATCTGGAACTGGCTATTATATTTAATTGTAAGTTTAATGCAGCAGTTTTGAAATACTTATGCAGTTGATATTTGTTTGTGATGCGCTCATTTTACACTGTGATGCGTTAATTATTAATCTTCAATTGTTTTGGTCATGTTTTTAGTAGAAAAGACTTATATGTGTATTTTATAACTGTGATTCGATAATTCTACCAAATCTTTGACGGTCTTGTAAGTTAAATATTGAACGTTAATTTGTTTAAGCATCAATTTGTGTTTGGCTAATTGGTTGTATGTGCGATGCACTGGAATCTGAACTAAGATGCAGTAAGCTTTTAGTTGTCGTGTATAAGGATGAAATAGGCTACACGAAGGTTGTTTTATGTGTGTAAATGTGTATATATACTTGGTTGTATGTGTGATGCACTGAAATTTGAATTGTGATGCAGTAGGTGTTCACTTGTCGCATGTAATGATGAATTAAACTAAACCTAGGTTGCATTATGTGAGAAAATATGTTTGTTTGCTTGGTTGTATGTGCGATGCACTTCAATTTTAACTGAGATGCAGCAGGTGTTCAGTTTTCGCGTATAAAGATGAATTAGGCTAAACGTTGGTTGTTTTATGTGTGGAAATGTGTTTGTCTATTTGGTTGTATGTGCAATGCACTTGAATTTGAATTGTAATGCAGTAGTTATTCAGTTGTCTCATATAATGACGAATTAAGCTAAACATAGGTTGCATTATGTATGTAATGTGTGATGCATCATAAAAAGACTTATGTAGTTATGTATATGTAAACAAATATTTTTAACATAACTTTGTGTTGGTTATTATCTTTTCTATTGAGCATATAAGTTTCCCTAAGTTTGTATAATAGATCTTTTAAATATCCAATCTGTGTTATGGTCAACCTTTGGTATTATATTTTGAACATATATGCAGGTATTTGTAGTTTTATATGTGATGCAGTAGTTTTGAAATGTTGATGCAGTATGTGTTCACTACATCAACACTTTAAATTCACCGCATCATAATTATTTATCAAGACACATATAGATTATACACTCGAACACTATTCTTCGATGTGCAGGATGGGATGTTTGCTTCATATAAACATTGTATTTCAATGAGTTTTGTTCAAACTGACTATACAAAGAAATATTCAATTCTTGATAGTGAGGTTGAGAAGGGAAATAGAGGTGATAGTGCCTCTACAATGTATCACATATTTTTAGCTTACTACATCATTTCCCCTATTGAATTATTTATATTACTTCTTCACAGTTCTTCACTTCACTTGATCCCAGCATACATATGTGACAAGCATATGGCACGCCTATTGGTGCATCAGATTTGAGCTTGCAGAGTGAAGTTTTCGATTTGTACGAGATTTTTGAATCAACTATTGATCATTTGGTCCACGACGTGGAAAAGTTTTTGATTTGTACTGTGTAGATATCAAAGAATTATTCAGTTGTAAAGTTATAGCATTTATTATCAAATATCAATCCAATAATACCTTAGTGTTCAGTAATTACCCTCAATATCTTTTCTGTTCATATTAATGCATCATAGTTACTGCATCATGGTGTTATTGTTTATTGCATAATGATGCAGTGAAATGACATTGTGATGCAGTAGATGTATACATTGTGATGCAGTAGATTCATACATTGTGATATAGTAGATTTATATAATTTTGATGCAATACATATATACATTGTGATGCAGTAGATCTATACATTGTGTGCATTATATTTATAACATTGTGATGCAAGAGATATATAAATTGTGATGCAGTAGATTTATAACATTGAATTATAGTAGATATATACATTTTTGTACTATGTAGATATTAAAGCATTACTTATAACACAAGTTTTCGATTGTTAAACAAACAACATTGATTACCAAACATTAAATGTGTACTGCATCATACTTTAATTTCAAGTGCATCATTATGATAATGTTACTGCATCATTGTTATATGTTAGTGCAACACAATGTCATTTTTTAGTGCATCACTATGTTTGCATGTTGTGCATCACAATTTCTTTGTGTGTATATCCAATGGATAATAGTTAAAATGTTACGGTGTCAATATGATATGTCAGTGGATCACATTGTCATTTCTGGTGCATCATTCTGTTTCCATGTAATGCATCACAATGTTTTATGCTTATGTTTAGTGCCCATAGTTATAATGTTACTGCATCACTGTTATATGTCAGTGCATCACAGTGTTCTGCATGTAGTAATATGATAATATTCTGATGCAATAATATGATAACATTCTAATACAGCTAAACAATATTGTTATGCAGTATAATTTTAAAAATATATATAACTTTGTAACACAGAAGATTTATACATTGTGATGCAGAAAATTTACATCATTGTGATCACTTGATGTAGACATTATAATGCACCAGTTATATACACCATGATGCATCAATTGTATACACTATGATGCACTAGTATTTTCAGTGCAACACGGTTTATAATTAGTGCATCTATGTTCATTAAGATATCAACAGTAATCAAAATTACTTAATATTAAACAAACATTGTCATCATTAAAATGTAGAATACTTAGTATTAAACATTCAATAATCCAAATTATTACATCCAACTGAATTTAAACACTGTTTTTAATGATCCATAACTATCATGCAGGAACCCTTGTTACGCGTTTAGATGATTGCAATATACTGTTTGCAGCGTGTTATATGCCTCTGTGCCTTCCAAGACTTCCGCCTTTTTCCTTTTCATAATTTAAGAAACATCTTTGTCGTGTGCTTTGCTCGCAACATATGGATTTGTCCCCTTTGACCAATGCCTTCTTTCTTTAACTCTTCCTAAAAGTACCACGACTCTGCGGTAAACATCTCATTTTATCTTGGGTGTTTATTCCTCATCAAGTAGTCAACATATATATTTATCTATGATAATTTAAAAGAGTATTAAATTGATATATTGTTTTCATTGTTATGCACTAATTATAACACTTTGATGCAGTGAAAAATAAACTAATCATCTAATCCTTTTACTTACGAGATCAATTGTATATTCATCATATTCATCATATCTTAATATGATATTTTCATCTTCATTTCTACCTGTAACTTGATCAAACAAAATCCATTATAAAAAATCTAATGCATCACTTATTTATATCAAGTGCATCATACATACAAATGCACATACAAGCACATTTTGACAAATATAATGCACTACGCGTGACCTTATTGAACCTTATGAAACAGTATTGCAGTAACAAATAAGCAATGACGCAGTAGAATATAAACCGTGCATCATACATACTAAACACCTACTGCATCTCAGTTTAAATTCAAGTGCATTATAACATCAATCAAATATACATACACATTTTTGCACATAACAAAAACTACGCCTAACCTAATTCACCATTATATGCCAAAACTAAAACATACTGCATCTCAGTTTTAATTCAAGTGCATCACATCATCAACCAAGCATATAGACACATTTTTCACATAACAAAACCTACGACTAACCTAATTCACCCTAATATGTTTAAATTAAACATCTATTGCATCTCAGTTCTAATTTAAGTGCATCGCAACATCAACCAAGCATACAAACAAATTTTTGCACATAACGAAAACTATGCCTAACCGAATTCACCCTTATATGCTGAAAATAAACACCTACTGCATCTCAGTTTAATTCAAGTGCATCGCAACATCAATCAAGCATACAGGCACATTTTTGCACATAATAAAAAGTACGCCTAACCTAATTCACGCTTATATGCCAAAACTAAAACCTACTGCATCTCAGTTTTAATTCAAGTGCATCGCATCATCAACCAAACATACAGACACATTTTTTCACATAATGAAAACTATGCCTAACCGAATTCACCCTTATATGCTGAAAATAAACACCTACTGCATCTCAGTTTAATTCAAGTGCATCGCAACATCAACCAAGCATACATACACATTTTTGCACATAACGAAAACTACGCCTAACCTAATTCACCCTTATATGCCAAAACTAAACACCTACTACATCTCAGTTTTAATTCAAGTGCATCGCATCATCAACCAAGCATACAGACACATTTTTCACATAACAAAACCTACGCCTAACCTAATTCACCCTTATATGTTAAAACTAAACATCTAGCGCATCTCAGTTCTAATTTAAGTGCATCGCAACATCAACCAAGCATACAAACAAATTTTTGCACATAACGAAAACTATGCCTAACCTTATTCACCCTTATATGCTTAAACTAAACACCTACTGCATCTCAGTTTAAATTCAAGTGCATCGCAACATCAATCAAGCATACAGGCACATTTTTGCACATAACGAAAAAGTACGCATAACCTAATTCACCCTTATATGCCAAAACTAAAACCTACTGCATCTCAGCTTTATTCAAGCGCATCGCATCATCAACCAAACATACAGACACATTTTTTCACATAACAAAACCTACGTCTAACCTAATTCACCCTTATATGTTAAAACTAAACATCTACTGCATCTCCGTTCTAATTTAACTGCATCGCAACATCAACCAAGCATACAAACACATTTTTGCACATAACAAAACCTACGCCTAACCTAATTCACCCTTATATGTTAAAACTAAACACCTACTGCATCTCAGTTCTAATTCAAGTGCATCGCAACATCAACCAAGCATACAAACACATTTTTGCACGTAACGAAAACTATGCCCAACCTAATTCACCCTTACATGCTGAAACTAAACACCTACTGCATCTCATTTTAAATTCAAGTGCATCGCAACATCAATCAAGCATACAAACACATTTTTTCACATAACGAAAACTACACCTAACCTAATTCACACTTATATGCTAAAACTAAAACCTACTGCATTTCAGTTTTAGGTGCATCGCAACATCAACCAAAACTATGCCTAACCTAATTCACCTTATATGCTGAAACTAAACACCTACTGCATCTCAGTTCAAAATTAAGTGCATCACACAAATAACCAAACATAAAAAAATAAATAACCAACTACATCACAATTAAAATCAAAACCTACTGCATCATACTATGAAATACAACTGCATTAAAATTCAATATAACAGCATCACAATGTAAATTTAATCACAATTATAAAGTCTAGTTGAGACATTGTATCAAATACCTTGTATGCAACTTTCTTAATCACGCTATTTTATTTACTTTTGTTATATTTTGTTCCAGATCTAGAAGAAAACATTCATAAGCATACACAAAAACACACCAGTTAATAGATTTGAAAGTCTTTTTTTATATACTTTTAAAAACGAGATCAATGACTTAATTACTCTTTGTAGTTGCTGAATTCATCAACAAAAACATAATTTTACTATAACGAAATTAAGAAAATGATGCAGTAACAAAATTAAATTAAAAATTTACTTACGTGGCGGTGCAAGATCTAGTAGATTCATCCTCACCATCATTGATGCAATAAGGTTTTTGAATGGTGGATTAAACTGTAACAAATCGATCCAGTAGCAATCATTGATGCAGCAGTTTGAGTCGTTGACGATGAATAATCATTGATGAATTAAAATTTTTGAATGAAGTAATTAGGGTTTGTGTGTGAACCAGTGTGTGTTTTTTTAGAGAGAGGTTTTTCTTATTTTGATATGAAATGAATAGTTAGATTTGGAGATGAAACACTAGTTGTCTAAATTACACTATTATACAATTGCCCCTAAAGTTTGCATTATTTACCATCATACCACCGCACTTTTTGATCTAATGGTTGGGAGGGCTTCCTACCCTTTTTATTTTAACACCCTTTTCATTATAACCCCACCCATATATATATATATATATATATATATATATATATATATATATATATATATATATATATATATATATATATATATATATATATATATATGTAGCTTAGTGTTCTCCTTTACGAGAGCTTCGTAACGAGCTAAAATGTGTCAAAAATGGATAAAAAATGAATGAAATATCGTGTTTCAAAGAGGGGCACTTATAGCATAAAATTTGGAAAATAGCAGAGTATTACATCGCCCAAAACATGAAGTGCAAGCTTGTTTATAAGGAAATATTGGTATTGGCTATCACATTCTCTTAGTTGGTTTTACTCCAACACCTACGTGCACGCGCGCAAGGGGGTGTAGATTGCGGGATTTCTGGGCCAAAATGGGTTCGAAGCTTCTGAACTCATGCGAAACCGCACGATCTGTGGACACAAATGCAGCTCTGAAACTTCACCTACGTTACCTCATTCAGTTTTCATTCATTCAGAAAACGCAACTTATAGCATACGACTTCCAGTAATCCATCGATCAGAAACACACAAGCTTTTTCGAGATCTTTCAGGCAAGTTTGTCAAGTTCGGCTGTACAACAGCTTTGGACGTTGTACCCTGGAAAACAGACGGCGAATCTGTTTTAAGGGATTCGTGTTAAAAACGAGCCTCGTGCCACGACATTGACTGCTTTCTTTATTTATCGTTCATAGTGTGTCTTCTGCTTTTACCCCATTATGTCTGTTTTAATTTTCTATTAATTATTTATTGATTGTAATCTGATTTATTTTTAATAAAAGTGTACATGTTTCCCTACAGTTAGAATCTGATTCTGGCTCAAGTTTTTAAACGGGTTGAGTTTTAGACGTAATAGTGTTGAACTCTACTTGCCTTGATTACACCATAATTTGAGAGCTAATTGCTTTTTTTGAATTGGCAAACTAGAAATACATGAATAAAAAAAAAGGCTTTCTTAAGAGCGTTAAAGTCGTTAGTGATGCATGTGTATCCAAGGATTCTAACGAGAGTAGTTAAAATAGACGATCAACTGAGTTGATTAATGATTTTAACTCACACAAACTTTTTTTTTTTTTTTTAACTAATTCCAAATGATTAACACTACATTAAAAAAAATTCATGAGTTCCCAGGAAACCCCCTGATTTCGTCCCTAATTATGATAATATGCTTTCTTAGCAAACTGGATCTAAAAAAACATGGTTTGAATGAATTTTGACCTGCTTGGGGCCGTTCTGAATTAAAGCGATTTATTTATTTATTTATTTATTTTTTCAGAGGCCTCTTATAAGTATATGACGCTAAGAAAATAGTACTATATATTTTGTTGTAAGTTTATATACGAGTTATCTTTTTAGCTTTCATTGGTTCAAATTAGTGAATACAATGTTGAGACATAGTGAGATTTTCTCACAAACTTTTCTACGCTATCCAATTATTTGTTATAAAATGAAATGCGAGGCATTATAACTTTTTCGGCATAAAGTCATCGTCTTGGTGGTCTTATAGTAGGAGTCCGCCCAGATGCTCATTTAACCTGTACAATTTTTCCGCTACTTTATTTATACAATCCGGTCCAAATTAAGCTTTAAAGTCTGCTGAGATAGTGCAACTACAGAAGTATGTGCACCTTTACAATTTCAAATATTAAAGTAAAGTAAAGTAACTCCCAATACCGTCTTCCACGGGTTATGGGTCCCAATACCGTCTTCCATGGTGTATGGGGGAGGTTGAGATGTAGACAACCATACCCCTACCTAAGGTAGAGAGGCTGCTTCCGGTTCTACCTAAGGTAGAAAGGACCTCCGGCCTTTTGTAGGGAGTGAGGATCGAACCCTTGACCTCTAGGTTAAGAGGCAAGGGGTTTTCCAACTGATCCAACCCTACAATTTCAGATATTGAACTTTCGAAATGATATACTAAAGTATAAGCTTATGCGAAACACCAAGTTAAATAACATTTGGAATGCCAAACACTAAAGGTTATGAGTATAACTTAACATAAATATATATGTTTCCTTTGTTCACATAAATATAAACTACTGTGCCATATAAAAAAGAACCTGCTCTTAAAACCTTAACAAAATATGAATCCCTAATATAGTTGAGCTTAGATTGATGAACCTGTAGAGCCTACAAACCGTAATTTCCAGAAACATATAATCACTTTTTATCATCTTTGCTTGGTCCATTGCTCGATTCAGGTTTGCTGCTGGAGTCCAATGAGCTTTTACTATATGGAGCCGCAGCCAGCGCCCTGCATTGTTATGGTGCCGTAAACAAGAAATTTGTCATTCGGTTTACTGATATTTACTTTTGAGGTCAAACAACTAATCAAGAATGAAAGGGGTTCCAAACACAAACTTCAAAACCAGAATTAGACAATATACCTTTCTCTACGCTTCTCAAGAAACCGAGCCAAAGATGCTCCATGCACCTGAGGAACAGTTAATTGCCTCAGTCGAAATGAGCTCACAGCATTCTGTGCATGAGTAGCCGTTGCTGAGCTTGAACCAGTTGATGGACCAGCAGACGTTGGGGTCATTTGGACTCCATCCACCCGGGTTCGTGGTGTAGCCATATGCGCTTGAGCTTGAGCCAACGTCCCATTTCCGGCTAATAACATCAAAGCCTGAGCCTGGATGAACAACAAGATTTAAGCTGTTATTTTAAAGAATTAAAAAAACCAAATACAACTACTACGAGCATATTTTTAGTGATCAAACCTTCTCGGGGTTCATATCATTGTAGACATTCACCATACCCCTGTAAAATATGGTTAACTGAAGCCGAACACCACATGGTAAATCCAAAGAAAGGGTAAAAACCGTTAACAAATTGTTCAGTTAAATCTATAGTTATACATGCAAATCCTTATAAGGATCAAAACAAACCTGATTTTCTGTCGAGTGGTGATTGTTGAGGCTTTCGTGACCACCTGGAGCTCATACAAAATTATATCATAACGCACGACAATATGAGATCAAACCATTTAATACTTATATATATTTTAACAACCTTGAAGTACAAAAAACAAGATTTGTTAGCATGAACTCTAAAAAACTACTCGTATATATATCGCTCGGACTAGACTGAGTATTGTCGTTGTGAAAACTAAAGAATCATGATCTGAATAAATTTTTTATGATATGAAGTTTGAAAATAAAATTAGTAGATAATTCTTTCAAGTTACAAAGAAATTCAAACTTCATAATCAACACACTTGTCAAAATTCTTAAAAAAGAAAAAGAAAAAAAAGAACCATATTTGAAATTTTTATAAACTATTCAGGATTGAATAAGGCAACATAATCCCTATATCATACTTACAACATGAATATAAGAAAAATAAAACTTCAAAATCTAATAGATACACCTCCAAAAAGATGCATGAGAACTGGTTGAAACTGTACCTGCATCCTTGGCTTCTTCTTTAGAATTTAAACCCATGAAATTCCTTTCCATTTTAAGAGATTATAAAAGAATTTAGAGAGGCAAATATTCGAAATGCAAAAAAGATTAGAGAACGAGATAAATAAGGGGCGGCTCTTTTTAGTCGTTTGGTCCCTAGTTTAATCTTTCCAGTAAAAAATTACATGGATGGTCCTGTGCATGCGCGGATTCAAGAGGTTTTCCTGAGAGTTTCCGGGGACCTATGAACTTTTGCCACGAAGTGTGACTTCATGTCAAAAATGCCAACTTTTTTTTTTAAATGAATTTATTTTTTAAAAGGCGCGCGCAAATGCCTCGTAAAAGCGTGAGATTTCGTTATGCCGTCAAGCTACGTATTATGCCGCTTTATACCACGTCTTTTTGTAAACTCGATATACATGAAATATGATATAAATATATAAATATTTCATATTTTATTCCGCATTATGCTACGCCTTATAAACGCAAAAGCTTCGGCTTGACCGCTAAGGTGTGAGGCTTGCTCATGCCGTCGCGTCACACTTCACGCTATTTATAACCTTGGTTAATCTTTTGTATATTTACGTAAAAATTAAGTGTGTGAACCTGGTCACTTATAGACTTGGTCCGCCCTTGTCGCTACGGTTTGTACAAAATTACATTTACCCTGAGAGTTCCAAATTGCATTCATGATCCTTAACCTTGACAAAAATTACATTTGTAGTATTTTTATAACGGTCATTAATTTTACCGTTATCCTTACCCAACGCTAAGGTTATAATAGTAATATCTATGTTTATTTTATATTTTGTAGTTGTCCAATACATGCTGGTGCATGGTGTTCATCGGTTTAGTTTTTAAGTTTGTGGGTTGTATGGTTCGAGTTTATTGATTTGATAAATTTTAAAGTCAAAACCAAACCACACCCAACCAAACCGAACCAGCCGTAAAACTGAAAAAACCAAACTATACACCAAATTAGAATTCGGCTCAGTTTCGGTTAAAACCAAGATAACCAAGTTCAAGTAAATATAAAAATATAATTAGAAATCAGAAATAAAAATCTAAAAGTTCTGTGGAAAACTAGAAGGGGGGGTTGAATAGTTTTACGTCTTTTTCGTTTTGCTTATTTTATAAAAGATAGTTTCTAAGATGAAACCTTCAAATCACTTTAATACATAAATATATATACTAGTTAATTTATGATTTTGTATAAATATTACTTATGTATAATGTACAATTTCAAAACACTTAACTACAAAAGCACAAATACAAGATTTATTAAAGGTTTTATATATACAATGCTTATGTATAATGTTAGGAAAGAATATATAATTTCATATATTTTATGTAAGCATATATATGTGTAGTAGTAGTGTATAGATATAATTTTATGTACTAGGTTGTTTTTGTAAGATTAGTTTTATGAATGGATTTTAGTTTGATCTTTATGTGAAATCAACATATGCACAATACTATCAATTATGACTATGTATGAAATGCAAGTAAGTAATAAATCAAAGAGTGAGGGATGGAAAGATCAAACCGAGACACAAAGGATTTATAGTGGTTCGGCTACAAGGACACCTTCCTTGCCCTACTCCACTCCCCGAGTCACCTACTCGAGAGTTTTCTTCACTAGATCAAAGACCTCCTTTATGGCGGAGAAAACCGTACACACCAATATACACACCAATCTTCACACCAATCTACACACCAATCTACACACCAAACTACACACCAATCTTCACACCAATCTACTATTTTCTTCACACCAATCTTCTACACACCAATCTTCTATACACCGATCTTCTATTCTCTTCACACCTTCAAAGTACTAATGTCTTGACACCTTCAAGTCACTAATATCTTTGCAACTTCAATGCACTAGTGTCTTGACACCTTCAAGCCACTAATGTCTTCACACCTTCAATGCACTAATGTCTTGACACCTTCAAGCCACTAATGTCTTCACACCTTCAATGCACTAATGTCTTGACACCTTCAAGCCACTAATGTCTTCACAACTTCAATCTACAAATGTCTTCTAGTCTACTCCACTAGAGATCCTTAATTTCTTCACTACAAGCTCCTATTGCTACAATCTCCTATCACCACTACTATCTAACCCTTCTTCTTCACTTCAAGTCACACTTCACACTTACAACAATTCTAGATTCTTCAACTAAATCTAGTTAACTAATACATACACCTTATTCACCAAAGTATGAAAGATGTACAAGGAAATGTAAACAAACAACTTAGATAGCAAGATGATACTAAGTTGTAATACTTCTAATAGAAGTATTCTTCTCTTTGCACTTGAAAGAATGAGGCTTTGGATCACTTGGAAACAAAGGCTTATGAAATGAAATGATCAAAGGATTTTTTGGATTGAAATAGAGATCTAGAACAGAAAGTTTCTGTGCAAAAAGGTGGGGAAAAAATTCAGGTTTAAGGTGGTATTTATAGGCAACAAGTTCTGACAGAGGAGCGTGGCCGGCCCCCTTAAAGCATGGCCGGCCCCCTTAAAATTAAGGGGGCCGCCCCTTATAATTAAGGGGGCCGCCCAACTGTAACGGCCAGAAAACTTGTCTTTTAGTGGGGAAAGTTTATTTGGTGAAAAACTAACTGATTTTGGTTAAATATTTGAAATCATATATTTAGTATGATTAAAACATTTTTCCTTATTACCAAAAGTGTTTTTCAAAAATATATAAAAAGATTATATAATTAAATAAACTTTGTATTAGTTAATTAAATACCCCTTTGATCATACATAGCACTAAACACTTTGTTTATTCATACCTTAAGTGATTTGTTGGTGAAAGTGATTATTTATTACTAAATACGTGTTTACGTCATGATCTTTGGATTTGATTAGTTTAAGTTTTGTGATTATCAAAACATAGAGATATCGGAAGATATGAATAATGTTTTTAGTCAATTATTTATATCAACAATCTCCCCCTTTTTGATGATTACAAAACCTAAACTTATTAAATCCAAAAATTAATATTTAGACAAGTATTTAGTAAGTTTACATTCACTTCTCCCCCTTTTTGTAGAATCAAAAAGGTTAGGCCGAATAAGCTTCGTGAGAGAAGTTTAAACGGGTAGAAAACTCCCCCTTGATGTATGCTCCCCCTCGTTTGAGGGCACCAAGGTTTCGAGAAAGTAATACTTGCAAGAAAAATATTAGAAGCACAAGCATGGCACAAGCAAATACATATAGCATAATATTAGCAAGTAATAATCATGGCACAAGGTAATAAGAAACATATATTAAACCATTTAATAATAGAGAAATGATTATGTCAACCCATAATCATTGTTACAAAGGCAATACAAATAGAATTCTAAATAACATAGAACATCCTATAGTGCCAACAAGGAGTGTCATCAAACTTTCTTGAATCCCAAAATGGTTGAGGAGTTTTATTTGAAAATGAGAAAACATAAGCATATCAAATGCTTGGTGGTTTAGTGGAGGTAAACTCTTGGTTCCATGAGTGTTGGTGAGTTTGTAGAGCTTGGAGGTGGTGGATTTGAGGTGGAGTTTGTTGGTTGAGGGTTGTGATGTTGTTCAAGTGATGGGGTTTGTTGAGATCTAGTAAGAAGATACTCAATCCAAGTGAAGTGCTCATTCAAAGCAATGGTTTGTTGTTGAAGGAAGATGCAACAAGGGCAATTGTTAACATGCTTCTCAAGTTGGTTTTTGTTATGTGGTGATGATGGTGAGCTTGATTGTGGTGGATCCAAATTGCGTTGAGCAAGATGTAAAGCTAAAAGAGCACTAAGCTCATGTGCCTCTTTTAGCTCCTCAACGAACTTCAAGTGTTCGGAGGAAGGTGATGGTGGTGGAGCATGATAGTTGTCTTGGGTGAAGGTTTGCACATGCAACATTGGAGTAGCATGTGAGGTTGTAGGAAGTGGTGGTGGTACTCTAGGTGGTGGAGATATGTTTGAACTTGGGTAATCATGAAAACATGATATGGGTGGAAGAGTTTCTTCATGAGTGGATGATGTCTTTGTTGAATGAGCAATATGTGAAGTGTTGATTGAGATATTTGGATTGTTGTTTTGGGATTGAGCATGCTCATCAAAAGAGGAAGCATTAATGAGGGTATTAGTGGAAGATAGGTTGTGGGATGACTCATTTGAGTGGGTTTGAGGTTGAGTTGTTGGTTGACTTGAAACAACATCACAAGAGTTATGATAAGAATCAAGTTTCCTCCTCCAAACGGGTTTGACGGAGATCCTTGCGGTTCTTGAAATCTTTGGTTTTTGGTTGTTGGGAGATGACATGTTTGAGTGTGATGGCATTAATGATGGGAAGAGGGTATTTATAGTGTATGAGAAATGTGGTTTAGGAAGGTAAATTTTGAGGGATAACATGGGACAAAATATGTTTGTGAATTTTGGGAAGTATAGGCTGAAATGGGTCAAAAAGTGATAAAGAAAACAGTATCCCCGACCATCAGATGGCCGGTCCCCTTAAATGGAGGCCGGTCCCCTTAAATTTAAGGGGGCCGCCCTTATGATTTAAGGGGGCCGCCCATCTGGTGATTCCCAGAATGCCAGAAATGGGTTTTTGGCAGAAAATTTTCAAAAAGGTTGTGTTTTTGGATTTGGATTCAAGTAAGTCCAACTCTTGAGGCAATATAGAGTATACTATTCATGAATGTAGGGAAATAATAAAAGTGAACAACAAATTCCTCATAATCATGTTATTTTCTAATATTTCAATTAAGTATGGTAACTAAGGAAGCAATAAAGCAAACTAGTTAAGCATGCAACTATATAAAGATAATGGTAAGTAGGCTTAGTGCAAACAAATTGAAGATTGCTTATGATAAACACGTGGGAAGATATGATTATATGAACTTCAAGACTTGTTACAAACAAGATCCATATGGGCAAACCATGATTCTCATGAAATGATTTGATTAAATTGTAGATGTCAATTTCACATAAGTGTATGACATATATGAGAAGATAATAACAATGTTTTAAACAAAATGTTTTTAGTTTTATGCAACAATGTTTGAAAGTAAGTTTTCACTTAATCCCATAAATCTGAGAATGAAAGAGTCTAATGAGAAGCAGAGTTCATATAAATAAATTAGCGTTAGGTATATATAGGAAGTGCAATTTAATCAAGTTGGAGAATGAGTATGAGACTATTACTAGTGGTGCTCAATTCAGGCTAAACACGACCGTTTTTACGGGTTACACACACCCAACTTCTCACATAGAAGCAATTCAACCGTTAGGTTAAATTGAATTTCTAGTCAATAGATTCTCCAGTAGTCATTCTCCTTTTTAGAATAAATCGAGTTCCTAAATTTACCTATCGAAGATTACCAAATATGAAGTTTACTTGATTCACTAATACTTAGCTTAATGTTTTGAGATACATTCAAGTTAGTATCCCAATAAAACAAAATTTGTTTTGTTTTAAAAAGAAAAATGTTTCTATCTTGATAAAGATCAAAATAATGTTATGATAGCTTATGATTAAGCATGTTGTTTGAAAAAGCATAAAATAGATATTCGAAAGGTTTTAATTCAAAGAAAGAAGTTTTTTTTTTTTTTTTTTTTTTTTTTAAATATGATGTTTTGATTTTGACAATCAAGAAATTTCAAGTGAAAGATACACTTCAAGAGAATCGATTAAGCCCATTGTCACATATAAAAATCTCTAATTGGCAACTAAAGATATGAAAGAGACATGGTAGACATTAAACATCTAAATGCAATGAGATAGGAAGGGACAAAGAAAATCATCAATGAATACAATATAGGCATATGAATGTATGCATGTATACAAGACACATTGTAATATTGAGTTACTAGCAAGTCTTAATTATACCACATCTATTAATGCAACTAGTAAGATCATATAGCATAAATGGCAAGCATTCTACTTTAAATCATAGAAGATTATCAATATAGATGAAAACTAAGACAAATGATAATAGACATAGCAACAAGAGAGTTAATTATCCTAATGTCATGTATGCATATATTGGTATTCATGATCTAAAAGCATAGCAACTTATAAATTAAATCATATTAATATACTAATTGAAGCATACTTTATCTTAATGTAATGTAGGCAAGTTTTTGAAAAGAAAACTTACCTCAGGTCCAACTCTTCTTTAAGAGTGGTCATGAGAGCAATATAAAACGTCAGGAAGGTTTTCCCCAAAGCAAGTTGAAGAAGCGAAGTAATATCCTAATGCGAAAAGGATCAAGGAGACTTGATCATAGAAACACTATCGGTCGCCCCACTCATCACAAGTCGTGCAGATTAAGAATGGTAGAACAAGAATCCTTCGTCATGAGGTAGTAACAAACACACCATAAAGACAATGGTCATCAAATGAAAGAAAGCGAATAGAGCGATCCAAAAAGTGGTAGTTCCTTTGATCGTTAATTACCTACACATGACAGAGAGCTTGGTACCCAGATTCTCATGGGTCCGATTTGATTAGTAGCGAACATCCAATGCACTTAAATGCATATGAAGAGGATGTCGTCGAGAAGTACAAGAATTCATTATTTGTTTGTTTTAGCAAACAAACAATAACTTTCTTGACTAGAGAAATAATCAATGGATGTAAATGATAATAGTTCTAAATTTTTCCATTAGGTTTAACAAATTTTATTTGTTTTGATGTATTTGTCAAATACTCATCTGCCGTATATCCTAATCCGGTTTTATCATAAAATGACTTTTGAATGTTAAGTAGATATTTTAAAGATTTAGAACTATTTTCGAATTTTGCTAATATTTTAGCTTTTTCCTTTTCCATTTTAATTTCATGTTTATAGTCTTGACAATTTTTACATTCAAGATCAATTTCAATATTACTTTCAAGTCTAGACATTTTGTCTTCTAAAATTATTTCTTTTTCAAAGTTATTTTCAGCGGATGTTGAAGATTCATTTTTAAAAATAATTTTTGAGTCAATGTTGCAAAAGTGTTTGAAGCTATTTTCCATTTTTGAAAATTCTAATGTAAATTGATCATAGCAAAAATGTTTGGTTTTGAATTGTACCTTATTTGTACTTGTACACTCTTCACTCGCTATACGGTGATCAACTCCATTCTTCATGTCGCTCCATGTTTTGTTTGTAGCATTGCTTGGATCTTGGAGCATGTAATCCTTGTCATCACTATTTGTATTAACATTTGTTAGGATGTTCACGTATTCCGTATTTACATCGTCTTTATCGTCCTTGTTGCACCATGATTTATTAACATGCTTTCTTCGGATTTGACACATGTGTTCTTCATTATTGGTACCTTCAATGATCACATTTGAACTAGTAGTACATGTGTTTATTTCAACTAAATATTTATCTATTAAACTTTCTAGAGTAACAATTTCATGTGCAATATCAAGTTTATCATCTTTGGTTTTACATTTCTCTTGGTGAAACTTTAAAAGGCATTTCCAAATATCATTTGCCGTTTTACAAGGAAATAATCTTTCATATTCAACATTTGGTAGAGTTTTGAAAATAAGTAATTTAGCTTTAGTATTTTTATCAATTTTTATTTGAAGATTATTATGTTGATTTTCAAAATCCATTTTGGTTAGTTTAAAATCACCAATTGAAATAATATGCCAAAGATCAAGATCTATTGATTTCACATAATTTTCAAATTTATTTTTCCATTCAAGAAAATGATCATTTTCAAATAATGGTGGTTTTTGCTTAAATTCTCCTTCTAGATATTTTTCGAATTCCATAGATCGTTACAAGTTTTAAAATACAGTATATTTTAAAAATCTTGTTAGACGTGGCTCTGGTACCAATTGTGGAAAACTAGAAGGGGGGGGTTGAATAGTTTTACGTCTTTTTCGTTTTGCTTATTTTATAAAAGATAGTTTCTAAGATGAAACCTTCAAATCACTTTAATACATAAATATATATACTAGTTAATTTATGATTTTGTATAAATATTACTTATGTATAATGTACAATTTCAAAACACTTAACTACAAAAGCACAAATACAAGATTTATTAAAGGTTTTATATATACAATGCTTATGTATAATGTTAGGAAAGAATATACAATTTCATATATTTTATGTAAGCATATATATGTGTAGTAGTAGTGTATAGATATAATTTTATGTACTAGGTTGTTTTTGTAAGATTAGTTTTATGAATGGATTTTAGTTTGATCTTTATGTGAAATCAACATATGCACAATACTATCAATTATGACTATGTATGAAATGCAAGTACGTAATAAATCAAAGAGTGAGGGATGGAAAGATCAAACCGAGACACAAAGGATTTATAGTGGTTCGGCTACAAGGACACCTTCCTTGCCCTACTCCACTCCCCGAGTCACCTACTCGAGAGTTTTCTTCACTAGATCAAAGACCTCCTTTATGGCGGAGAAAACCGTACACACCAATATACACACCAATTTACACACCAATCTTCACACCAATCTACACACCAATCTACACACCAAACTACACACCAATCTTCACACCAATCTACTATTTTCTTCACACCAATCTTCTACACACCAATCTTCTATACACCGATCTTCTATTCTCTTCACACCTTCAAAGTACTAATGTCTTGACACCTTCAAGTCACTAATATCTTTGCAACTTCAATGCACTAGTGTCTTGACACCTTCAAGCCACTAATGTCTTCACACCTTCAATGCACTAATGTCTTGACACCTTCAAGCCACTAATGTCTTCACACCTTCAATGCACTAATGTCTTGACACCTTCAAGCCACTAATGTCTTCACAACTTCAATCTACAAATGTCTTCTAGTCTACTCCACTAGAGATCCTTAATTTCTTCACTACAAGCTCCTATTGCTACAATCTCCTATCACCACTACTATCTAACCCTTCTTCTTCACTTCAAGTCACACTTCACACTTACAACAATTCTAGATTCTTCAACTAAATCTAGTTAACTAATACATACACCTTATTCACCAAAGTATGAAAGATGTACAAGGAAATGTAAACAAACAACTTAGATAGCAAGATGATACTAAGTTGTAATACTTCTAATAGAAGTATTCTTCTCTTTGCACTTGAAAGAATGAGGCTTTGGATCACTTGGAAACAAAGGCTTATGAAATGAAATGATCAAAGGATTTTTTGGATTGAAATAGAGATCTAGAACAGAAAGTTTCTGTGCAAAAAGGTGGGGAAAAAATCCAGGTTTAAGGTGGTATTTATAGGCAACAAGTTCTGACAGAGGAGCGTGGCCGGCCCCCTTAAAGCATGGCCGGCCCCCTTAAAATTAAGGGGGCCGCCCCTTATAATTAAGGGGGCCGCCCAACTGTAACGGCCAGAAAACTTGTCTTTTAGTGGGGAAAGTTTATTTGGTGAAAAACTAACTGATTTTGGTTAAATATTTGAAATCATATATTTAGTATGATTAAAACATTTTTCCTTATTACCAAAAGTGTTTTTCAAAAATATATAATAAGATTATATATTTAAATAAACTTTGTATTAGTTAATTAAATACCCCTTTGATCATACATAGCACTAAACACTTTGTTTATTCATACCTTAAGTGATTTGTTGGTGAAAGTGATTATTTATTACTAAATACGTGTTTACGTCATGATCTTTGGATTTGATTAGTTTAAGTTTTGTGATTATCAAAACATAGAGATATCGGAAGATATGAATAATGTTTTTAGTCAATTATTTATATCAACAAGTTCAAATAAAATTAACAAACGATTAATGAATGAAGGATTTGTTGATATCAAACTGCAGTATATGGGGAAATTGTGGGCATTGATGGAATTTGGTTCAGGTAAATCAAAAAAAATGTTCTATGAAAATGTGGGTGTTGGGTCGTGGTTTTCTCAGCTTATTCAAGCATCCACTGACTTTATTAACGAAGGAAGAATTGTTTGGGTGGAGATCAAAGGTGTCCCAATCAAACTGTGGTCGGGTAATACATTCAAACGCATTGCGTCTAAATGGGGAGAATTACTAGATATTGACGACCAGGATGATAGATGTTTTCATTCGAAAATACTATGTGTTTCCACGAAGATTGGAGCAAATATTTTTGAGTCTTTTAAAATTATTTTTAGGGGTAAGGTATTTTGGATTCAAGCCAAAGAAGTTCCAGGATGGGCCCCGGATTTTGTGGAAGAGACAGATGATAAAGACCAATCTGATGATGGTTCAAAGGACGGGAGTCTTAAAATTAATGATTTGGATAGCTGTGGAGATGATAGTGATGTGGAAGAAGTCCCGGAAATAGTGGTTGAGGAGAGTGGGCAGAAAGACAAAAAAGAGGCGGAGGAATCTGAGGGTAAACAGAAGAATCACTCTGAGGATCCGTTTCGTATTCACAAGCTGCTTAAACAGAAGAAAGAATATGCTGGTAATGATAATAAATTGGATCAAACTTTAAAGTACCCGCCTGGATTTACACCAAATGAAGGTACTGATGGGTGTAACATGAATGTGAGAGATGTTAGGAACGATAATGGCAACAAGATACATGAGTATAATATGGCAGAGGGTAATTCTGTTCACAATGGCGAAGGTTTTAATAAGGGACCAAAGGAGGATATATCTGAATCGGTGTGCTCAGGGCACTTCAAGAAGTCAAGGCCCTCACGCACAGACGGTTCTATTCTGAATCTTATGGAGGAATTAGTGAAAGTAGGGCAGACAATGGGTTATAGAATGGATGGGTATATGTCCAACATGATAGAGATAATGGATGGGTGAAGATGTGTTGGGGAAATTATACTTTCGACCATGTTCATAGTGATTCTGTTGGTAACTCCGGAGGTATTCTGTATGGTTGGGATCCCAGTTCTTATCGTAAAACAAGTGTAATAGTTTCAGATTCTTTTATTATGTTACAGGGGGTGGGTATGGATGAAAACATGTAAGGATATGCTTATTGTTACGGTGCACGCTCCAGAAGATCTTAGATATAAGCAGATTCTGTGGGATTATCTGGCATACGAGATCACTAAATGGAAAGGTGAGGTGGTGATTATGGGTGATTTTAATGAGGTTCGCTTTAGATCCGATAGATTTGGCTCGGTGTTTAATGTTCAAGGCGCGAGTATGTTCAATTCGTTCATTGCTAATGCGGGTTTGGAGGAGGTTCCTTTGGGTGGCAGTTCGTTTACGTGGTGTCATAAATCGGCTACAAACATGAGTAAACTCGATAAGTTCTTAGTTTTCGAGAATTTAATAATCTCATGCCAGTATATTACAGTGGTTACATTGGATCGATATCTTTCAGATCATAGACCTATTTTACTTCGTGAATCGCATTTCGATTATGGGCCGACGCCTTTTTGATATTTTCACTATTGGACTGAAATGGAAGTGTTGGGTTTGAAACTGCTGCTAAGTGAAACTGCTGCTATGAATGAAACTGCTGCTAGTGGTAATGATTCTGCTGCTGATGTCAAAGTGCTGCTAAGGTTAAATGCTGCTAACAGAATCTACTGCTGAAGGGATAAGGATGTATACGGTTTAGATTAATATAGAATAGATTGTGTAAATATTATATATATCTAGAATATTCTTATTGTTAGCATTAAAAATATGTATTTAGAAGTGATGGTCATTCTCATACATGTAACTTTGTAATGTGTCGTAGATTACAATAGAATAGTCAATGGGCTTATGGTTTGGACTAATCTAATAGGTTATAGGTTATGTATTACAACTAGTCCATACTTAATGTAAAAGTCCAATCCATGACCAAGCCCATCCAAGCCCATTAGGGTGTTACATCTCTTACTATATAAACACCTCAAATGAGTCATTTGAGGTGTGTGCTTGTGTGTGTATTGTGTGTGTTATTAATAAAAGTTCTCTTCATCTATTCTCTCTATTTATATCTTAACGCCATACATACTTCATACAAGTCACCATCTTTCCTTCATCTAAGCTTCTATATTTGTGTTAAAGTTGATATATCTAAGGTCCTACAAGTGGTATCAATCGCCTAACAATGATTTAGGAGTGTGTGGAAATCGTTTTCATCAAACTTTCTCTTTAAAAGTTTCGTTTTTTATGTAAAAACGTGTACTTTTCATTAAAAAGTTTTGATTTTTACGTGTTTTAGTGTTAAAGTTGTTGTTTTTATTGAAGTTTTAGTGATTCTAAGTGTTTTGGGAAAGATTTGATCATTTGAAACAAGTGAAAAAGGAGTTTTTAGGTGAAAAAATCGTATTTTTGAAGTTTTCTGGTCATCCTACGCGTAACTTGGGTGAATAGTACGAATCTACAGCTGTGAACAGTACTTTCTGTCCTTTTTACGCATAAGATTTGGTCAATACCCTTTTCTTACGCGTAATTTTAGTCAAAACCCTGTTTTTACGCGTTACTTGAAGTCTATGCGTTAAATCCTACGCGTAAGTTCCATTTCTACGCATAAGTCAGATCTTACGCATAAGATTTAATCTTACGCGTAAGTTTCAGAATTCTACGCATAACTTCATCAAAGGTCTTCTCTTCGTGCTACGGTGACTCAGTACTTCCCTGACTTGGATAAGTTTGTGGAATACTTCGACACGGGATATCTTTCAAGCTTGGATAAGTTTGAGAGATCAATTTGGTTGAAAAAACCTTACGCGTAACATTCTACGCATAAACTCTAAGTTTACGCGTAAAATCATAGTCTACGCATAAACATTACTGTTTACGCATAACTTAGATCTTACGCATAACTTACAGGTTACGCATAACATCTTACGCGTAAGATTATTCAAGGTTTACGCGTAAAATCAAGCTTTACGCGTAAGTTTTGGACTTTTGACTACCAAACTTCAAACGGCCATAACTTTTGAACCGTAACTCCGTTTTCGACGAATCAGCTGTCAAAACGACCGCGAGACCGAGAAGAAGGACACGTTGAATCATCTAAAGATCATTCAAGCCCAGCTTCGAGGCCCAAATCCACTCTGAACGGAAGTTATTGAGGTTTTAAGGTTTCAGATCAAATTTTTCACCATAAAAACTTGCATCAACTTACACTAAACACTACTCCTACTTCGTTGGAACGATCCAAGAATCAACTTTATCTATCTAGACTTCATCAATGGCTACTCAGCAAGATATTCATGCAGCCGGTGCGGAAAACCGACCTCCAATGCTTGAAAAAGGTGGATATCTCCCATGGACAAGCCGCATGCTTCGTTACATCAAAACAAAGCCTGATGGTAAACTAATGATCAACTCCATTACAAATGGTCCATTCAAGCCAAGACAAGTTCAAATTGAAGGTAATCCAAATGCAACACCTCCTACTCAACCATTTGTGCGTGAACAAACAGAAGCAGATTACACAGAGGAAGACAAGAAGCAGATCGCCGCTGATGATATGGCAATGCATTTAATCCAACTTGGATTACCACGGGAAATCTTTGCTGCGGTCGACAGCTGTGAAACTGCTTATGCTATGTGGGAACGTGTTAGAAGGATATGTCATGGAACAGAGATTGGACAACAGGACGTTGAGAACAAACTTCTTACTGAATGGGAGAATTTCACATCCACTAAAGGTGAACAGATTGAATCTTACTACACAAGGTTTTGCACTTTGATGAATGAGTTAATCAGAAACAAGTTGACACCTCGAACAATTGCAACAAACATCAAATTCATCAATAACCTTCCAGAAGAATGGGGTCGTTATGTTACAATTGTCAATCAAACAAAGGATTTACATAAGGTGAACTATGATCAACTCTATGACTTTTTGAAGCAAAACCAAGCTGAGGCTAATGAAGTAAGGAAAGAAAGATTGGCAAAGAATCATGACCCTCTCGCATTAATTGCTAATACACCAACACCTTTACCAGTGAACACTCAACAACCATCATCATCTTCCACTCACAACTACATGCAACCATCATGCATTCTACAACCAACACCGGTCTACCAACAACAGTTCTACCCACAGCAACAACATGTTATTCCACAACAGCAATACCCACATTTCCAAGAACCAGAATTCACTGACAATGATGAAGCTACTGCAGCCTTGACTCAAGCGTTTGCTTTTCTGACAAAAGCTTTCCAAGGACGCTATTTTACACCAACAAACAACAACCAAAGGATTTCATCGAACACTCGCAATAAGCAGATTGCTCAGCCGAGTTTCAATATGGGCAACGGAGGCCAAATGGTTGGAGTTTATGGGAATCAGCAAGGATACGCTACTGGAATTAACATGGGGAATCAGAATATGCTGAATGCAGGGAATCAAAATGCAGGAAATCATTATGGTCAGTATGCAGGGAATCAGTTGGGTCAGTTTGTTGGAAATCAGAGGGGTCAGAATGTTGGTAATCAGGCAATGGGTAATCAGAATAGAAATGTTGCAGCTCCAGTAGTTGGGAATTTGGGAAATGTGAATCAGGGTAATCCGGTTAAGTGTTTCAACTGTCAGGGTGTAGGTCATATGGCAAGGAACTGTCCTACTAAGCCGAACAAGAAAGATCTAGCGTACTTGCAGAAAGCAGTGATGTTGGCACAAAAGGCAGAGGCAGGATTTCAGTTGAACGCAGAGGAGAATGATTTTATGGCTCTTATGGATGACATGGAAGATAGAGAGGATATCGATGCGAACTGCATATTCATGGCGAATCTTCAGGAAGCTAAGTATGACACGGATTCTGACACACTTCCTGTTTATGACACCAATGCACCATCTGAGGTATCAAACTTCAACACATGTCACAATAATGATATATTTGATATGTCTCCTCATGAGGAACAGCATTCTGAGACGCTAGCACCCACTTATGATACATACCTGGACACGCCAAGTAGTAGCAATACTCCTTCAGCAACTCCAGATGTGAATCATAATGGAGGCTTCGTTTCACAGCATGCTGAGAATGATGAGGAAACACGTGCTTTGTTTGAATCATTATTGAATAATTGTCGTATTGAAATTGAGAATGTGAAAAAGGTCAATCGCGATGTTAAGGCCGCGAATGTTAAATTGACCGCTGAGCTTGAGAGTTACAAAGAAAACGTTAAAGCTTTTGAATTTCATAACAAAAGATTGTCTGAATTAGAAACTGGTTATCAAAATTCCGTTTCAAGGGAAAAACAATTGCAACTCAAGTTTGATACACTTGATGTTAATTCTTTCAAAAAGATAAAATCTTTAACCGCGGAAATTTCTGATTTACAAAACCAACTTTCTAAACAAAAATCAGCTTATACCAATCTTGAAAAAGAAAGGGACGAGTTGAAAAAGGACTTTGCAAAGAAAGAAGACAAACTTTCGGCCGAAATCGTAGAGTCAGAACACATGATTGCTCATTTAGAAGAATTGGTGGTTAAATCGGGTCAGTCAAGTCAAACAATGAAAATGATTTCAAATCAAACTAATCCGGTTTACCATACGAAACATAAAGTGGCTCTTGGTAACAACACCCCCAGTAATCTCAAGAAAGCTCAGCAAGAACAGAATGTTTTGTATAATGGTAATGTGATTTACACTAAACATGATCCTCCCGTCGTTCGGGATTCTGTGCAAACGATAGAACATGTCGAAGAGAGCATCTCTAAAATGAAACAAAAGGATTTGAAACCCATTGACTACAACAAATTGAACAAACTTTCGGGAATTACCTTTGTTCCACAAAAAGAACCATCTGTGTTTTCCATAAAACGACCATTCTCAAAAATGTTTTCTAAGAAAGTAATTGTTTCCAAATCTCTTTCAAAAATGGAACAAATTTCTTCTAACAACACTTTTAATACAAGTGAGGCTAGAGAAATTTTGGATGACGTTAAAAAGAGAATTCAAGAACTTCAAAATATTGTTGCTTCTAAAACTACAATCGATATTAACAACTGGCATTCCAGTTTTCATATTGAGCAGAAAAAAGTTTTTGAAAACGAAATTACTATCCCACTGAATAACATCAGTGCGAGGGTAATCCATTTTGAACGTGCTTTCTTAAAAGAAACGGCCGAATTTGTCAAGGACCACAAATCCCTGGTAAACGAAACTAACGAAACTCGTGAAAACATGAATGTTTTGGAAAACCTAAATGATTCTCTCTTCGAAGCTGTTATGACCACTGACATTATGTCCATCATTTTACAAACATATTCTGTTCAAGACGATGAACGACTAAGAGCTGAGACCTCCGAAATTGTTTCAAAATATGAAAATGCTCTTATAAAGCTTGAAAAAGAAAATGTGTCATATTTTAAACAACTTGATCGAAAGAAGGAAGAATGCAAGTATGACAAATTGTCGTATGAGCGTGCCTTAAAGAACATGAAAGAGCAAAATGATCTTTTGAGGGCTCAGCTTGAAAGTCAAAAAGGAAAGGGTGAGGAAACTAAGTTTGCAAAACCATTGACTTCGGAGAAACCAAATGTTTCAAACACGGTTCAAAAACCAAAAATGTCAATTTCACGGTTTGCTCCAAAAGTCGATGAGAAAAAGGATTTGACAAAACCAGTCACTCCAACACCCTTGCCAAAGAAAAGTGAAAATGTTAAGATTGTTGATAAAGGAAAAGCGGTTGTCGAAACACCAAAAGTTCTAGCACCTGGCCTTTTTAGGATTAGTCCCACTAGTGCGTCTGCCTCAACATCTAAGACAAATGACAAGTGCATAAAGGCTAATTCTAAAGAATCTAGGGATGCTAACAAGGACAACAATATAAATCCTAACGCGTGTGCCTTACCTTCTACAGGATTAGAAAGCACCTCTAGGAGCAGCAGACTAAAGCCTAGGAGCAATACAAGGAACAATAGAGTCTCGCCTGTTTCTAAGAGTAGTTGCAAGAATAAAGCTGAAGAAGTAGAAGAACACCCTAGGAATTTATCGCTTTGTAATAAGAGACATGTTTCATCTGAATGTAATGTCACAAGTACTGTTTCTAATGCATGCAATGACTCTGTTTGTTTAATATGCAAGAAATGTTTAATTAATGATGTTCATGATGAATGTGTTTCTAAGAAGGTGAATGTTATGCCTAAACAGAAGTATGTTCCAAAGGGAACTAGTGCCAGATCTAGATCTATAGAAAGATTAGTTTCACGTTTTAGGTCTACCACTAGTAGTCGAATGCCTAGGAACTACCTTAAGTTTTGTATGTGGATACCCACGGGTAGAGAGTTCACTCTTAAGGAAGGCAAATTAGAAATAACTCAAGCTAAACAAGTAGCAACTGTCTCTGAGTGTGATTCTGCTTTTACTCCTAACCCCATGGAACCAAATTCAACACGGTTTCCAAATCCAAACTCTTCTGTTCTTGGCAGGTTATCGAAATATGTCTTTGGATCGTCGACTCGGGTTGCTCCAAGCACATGACCGGGAATTTAAAGCTGCTGATCAATTTCGTCTGGAAATTCATGGGAACTGTACGCTTTGGAAATGATCATGTAGCAGCTATTCAGGGTTATGGAGATCTTCGGTTTGAGAATTTTTTAATCACTCGAGTTTACTACGTCGAAGGGTTGGGACACAACTTGTTTTCAGTCGGGCAGTTTTGTGATGCAGATTTAGAAGTGGCATTCAGAAGAAACACGGTTTTTATAAGAAATTTGGTTGGTGATGATCTCTTAACTGGTAATCGTGGTACAAACTTGTATGCTATCGACATCAACCAAATGGCTTCTAATCAAAACGGATTAGGACCCGCACCAAACCAGCAGACTTCTGGACACATCAGTTCAGGACTCGTGCCTCAAGGAGCTCAGTCAACAAACACGGATAAACCTTCAGAACAAGAACTGGAAAACTTCTTCGAGTTAATGTTTGATGAATATTATGGTGGAACTTCGACTAATGCATCTCAACAACATTCCGCTGCACCCGCTCAAAACCATCAACCACCACCACCATCACAAGATGCATCTACCACAATCGACGCTGAAGCACCAACTACATCAACATCATCTACATCTACTCAAGCAACTCCAGTACTTGAAACTGAATTACCAAGAGTTGATGAGCAAAGTCAAAACACAAATTTTCAAGAAGAATCAACAAATAATTCAAACAATGATGCGTTAGAAGAAGAAGAAATATTTGAAAACCCGTTTGCAACAGACTCTGCTGAATCTTCTTCAAGGTTACAAGAACCATCTAACACACATTCGTTACACCCAAGGTACCCTTCTACGTTTCAATGGACAAAAGACCATCCGTTAGTACATGTTATTGGTGATCCTTCAATGCCAGTTCAGACGAGGAGACAACTTGCCACCGATCTCGAATTGTGCATTTACATTTGCTCAATAAGCACCAAAGTACCTAAGAACATTCGGGAAGCAATGGCAGAAAACCCATGGATTGAAGCGATGCAGGAGGAATTTCTTCAATACCTGTTACATGATAGTTGGGAACTTGTTGAACGACCACTTGATAAACGAGTTCTTGATCTCAAGTGGTTGTGGAAGAACAAACTGGATGAGGAAATGACTGTAATTCGCAACAAAGCTCGTCTCGTGGCTAAAGGTTATCCACAAGAAGAAGGGATAGATTTCGAAGAATCATTCGCGCCTATAGCTAGACTTGAAGCAGTCCGGATTTTCTTAGCCTATGCAGCTCACAAAAACATCACAGTCTATCAGATGGACATTAAGACTGCATTCTTGAATGGAACTCTGAAAGAAGAAGTGTATGTGAGTCAGCCAGAGGGATTCATCGACAGAGATCATCCAGACTACGTCTACAAGCTTAAGAAAGCAATTTATGGTTTAAAACAAGCTCCAAGAGCGTGGTATGACGAACTTTCTTGCTCAAAAACAATTTCACAAAAGGAACGGTTGATGACACCTTGTTTATCAAAAAATTCAAAGATGACATTTTGATCGTTCAAATTTACGTGGACGACATTATTTTTGGATCAACCAATCCTAACCATTCAAAACATTTTGAAAATCTCATGAAAAGCAAATTTGAAATGTCCATGATGGGGGAACTAAAATTCTTTCTTGGTTTACAAATACATCAATCCCCACGTGGTATTTTTATCAATCAAGCTAAATATACAATCGAGATTTTGAAAAAACATGGAATGGAAAATTGTGATTCTGTTGGTACACCAATGGTCACTTCACCAAAAATAGGTGCTGATTTGTTCGGGAAACCCATCGATCCGAAGAAATATCGGAGCATGATCGGTTCTCTCATGTACCTAACTGCTAGCCGACCCGATATTCAATTTGTTGTTTGTTTATTAGCACGGTTTCAGGCAAAGCCTACCGAACTTCACCTCAAAGAGGTTAAACGGATCTTTCGGTACCTACGAAGCACCATTAACATGGGACTTTGGTATCCGAAGGATTCGGAGTTTAATCTAACAGCATTTTCAGATGCAGACCATGCTGGTGATCAAGTTACAGCAAAAAGTACATCAGGTGGAGCACAATTTTTGGGTGAAAAGCTTGTAAGCTGGTCGTCAAAGAAACAGGATTGTACTGCGCTATCAACCGCCGAAGCCGAGTATGTGTCTCTATCTGCGTGTTGTGCCCAAGTTCTTTGGATGCGGACACAGCTCACAGATTATGGCTTTACTTTTGACAGAATACCTATGTATTGTGACTCAAAAAGTGCCATAGCCATCTCGTGCAATCCCGTACATCATTCTAAGACGAAGCATATCAAAGTCCGCTACCATTTCATCAAAGAACACGTGGAAGAGGGTACTGTTGAATTATTTTTCGTTAAGACTGATTATCAAATCGCCGATCTATTTACTAAAGCCCTTCCAAAAGAAAGGTTTGACTATTTAGTTCGACGAATTGGCATGTGAAGCCTAACTCCTGAGGAGCTAGAATGTCTTCTCGAATCTTCTTGAAAAATGTTTTCAAAATCGCTTCGCTGTAAATATTTTTGAAAAACAAAATACAAAATTTGAAAAACCAACAAAAACAAAATACAAAAATATAAAATTTTCAAAAATCAAAAAACAATATAAAATCAAAAAATCCAAAAATATTCTTCTCACGACATGTCTCTCGTATAAATCAATATTCTGTACGTTTCTAGAAATGTCATTCAACAATGATACGGACATGTACAGATGCTTGAGCGGGAGTTCTTTTTTAAATGTTTTTCTAAAACATGTCGTTTCTCAAAAGTTTCTTCACAATGGCTTTCGTATACATCAGTACGAAACCCGGACCCGAAAGATGACTTCTGATTATTTTCAAATCAAGGACTCGTACGTTCAATGACGAAATCTTTTTCAAAAAGTTCGAGTCTAAACAAACGAAAAAGATTTCAAGCATAAACTCGTTTTCAAACAAAATTCTTGAGCACTTTTTCAAGATTGTTCAAAAGATTTCTCAAAATCTCTCAAAATTAGTGCTCAAGATAACTCCCTCAAAACCCTTAATTAATTTTAAATATGCTATCATTAAGGGGGAGTACAAAAAGAAAAATGTTCCAAATTCATGCAGAATCTGTCTTTCTCTCCAAAAGCTTTTTCTTAATCTGTTGATATCAAAAATATCACGCTATGCTATTTTTGAGGGGGAGAAGACATGATTAAAATGTGATCAAAGATGTTTAAAGATTGTGGCTGAATCTCAAAAGAGCTCGACTCAGATATTACCAATGAATTGACGAAGCTTAAATGTCAGTAATCGAAAAGACTTGTCCTGGACGGGTAATAATTTCAAGCTAGTCTAACTAGTGATGTAAGCGTGTCTCGAATAGGACTTGTCTGAGTAGAATGTACCGTATCAAGATACTTTCTTTGGACTTGACCAGGACGGGTAATAATTTCAAGCTAGTCTAACTAGTGATGTAAGCGTGTCTCGAATCGGTCATGTTCGCTGAAAGTGGATCAATTCAAAAGTGCAAACTCCTCACGCATGTGCAAATTTCTAAAATATTCATGAGCACATGTGAAGGGGGAGTCCTTCAAAAGGAATGCAAAACTCTCGAAGTGTCAACAACATGTTTTATTATTATAAACACTTTGAGAGATTTTCAATAAATGGTTTCATGGCAATGATAGGATAGTCATGGAGTTATAAGGTGACTAAGGTTAGGAAAAACCGTCCTATGATCCGCCAGAGCCGGAGGGATCTACCCAAGGACAATTCCAATAGATTAGAATTAGAAGTCCTTAGGTATGATTGAAAAAAAAAAAAGGGAAAATGAGAAAGGAGAAAGAAGGGGTTGAAGAATTAAAAAGAAAAGTTATGAAAAAGGGTGAAAAGAAATAGCCCTCCATATGTTCAACCTTAGGGCAGACACCGGGTACAATTCATATGCTACTGGTTGTTACTAAAGTGACACCGGTATTGAAGACAAAGACGTCATGGACCCAGTGACGCACTGCACTAAACCTTCTTAACCACTCAAGTTCTCTTAAAAGAGCTTGTTTCATTCTCACGGGGAACCGGTGTAATCTATCGACCTGTCTCTTAGAGATGGTTGATATTGAAGCAGGAGACCTCTCCCTAATCTCCGCATAGGAAACCAAATGTGCAATTATCGAGTCTAGAGCCCCGAGATTCATCAAAAGATCTCATAGGAACACATGATATTTCTACACTGATTGTTCAACATTAAGGACGCCAGATGTAAACTTAAGAGTCCTACGCAGATCTTAGCAATCTGCCAGAACATTTATGAGAGAATTCACATTTGTGATTCTCAATGATTGAATGGAAATTCCTGCCAGGGTCAACATCAAGCAGCCCTGACAGCAGGTCACTTCGGTAATTCTTTATGGGTTACGCTTAGTGTTTGCGGTGGTTTCAAACGGTCTACAGTCGTGGAGTGATCCCCAGCGACTCACCCAGTCATTGAGCTAATAAGTAGGTCTTGTAAGCTCTCTCGAGAGTATCTGACATGGGAACGGCCTTGGTAAGGGTTAGAAGGAGTCTTCACACTATGCTGTTGACGATCTCTAATTCTTATCTGTAAGTACCGGATGTTTTATTGCTAACTGTTTATATGCAGGGACACTTCATCTCCATGGCGACAGATTCCACGTGCTCATACATACATCTGGAAGTTAAAGAAAGCTCCCTCAAAGATCTATTCAACACAAAGTTCAAAGGAAGATTCTACGCCAATAAGAAGAATCTACAAAGTATAAAGACTAAAGATCAAAGTGTAAGAAAGGAAACTACGTGCATATGAATATCAAAATCCAAAGATGTATGAGCATGTTGGAATGGCAAACAACCACCACAGACGCAGAAGTGACGAAAGGCAGATAACTCCACATCACAAAGGAACAAAGAACGATGAAAAATCAGTTATCGAAGATCACAAAGCATGAAGGAACAAAGACTAAAGACTATTCTACTACGACATACAAAGTTAAAGACAAAGAACACGGAAGACCCACTCACGTGGAGCATCATTCGAATGACCACCCCTTAGGGGGAGATTGTTAGCATTAAAAATATGTATTTAGAAGTGATGGTCATTCTCATACATGTAACTTTGTAATGTGTCGTAGATTACAATAGAATAGTCAATGGGCTTATGGTTTGGACTAATCTAATAGGTTATAGGTTATGTATTACAACTAGTCCATACTTAATGTAAAAGTCCAATCCATGACCAAGCCCATCCAAGCCCATTAGGGTGTTACATCTCTTACTATATAAACACCTCAAATGAGTCATTTGAGGTGTGTGCTTGTGTGTGTATTGTGTGTGTTATTAATAAAAGTTCTCTTCATCTATTCTCTCTATTTATATCTTAACGCCATACATACTTCATACAAGTCACCATCTTTCCTTCATCTAAGCTTCTATATTTGTGTTAAAGTTGATATATCTAAGGTCCTACACTTATCGTGTAGAGAAAGGTATTGTAAACCTAGTAGGATTCCTTAGTCTATAAAAGGAGGATCCTAGGGTTAGTTTGCATACGTATTGTTTACATATTGTTTACACTTCAAGGTTGTAAAACCCTAGCATTGTCGAGTGCTCGTATTAATAATATTGAAGTGTTGAAAGTGAATCATTATTCTTCTTAAGTTAAGCTTTTATATTCCACGTATTAGCTTAAGTGTTTAATCAAGTTAACTTCTATACAAGATCGTTTAAGCTCAACTGGGATCAACAAGTGGTATCAGAGCTTGTGATCTAGAAGTTATTATCAAAAAGATTTTGTTTCTTAAGAGTTTGCTGTTCCAAATCTATTGCTAAGATGGGTGATGAAACTCATATGGTGACTGCTTCAAGGGTACCCATGCTAAATCCTTCTGAGTATGAGCTATGGAAGAGAAGAATCAGATAGTACATTCGCATGATTGATTTCAACATGTGGAATGTGATAGTTAATGGTGACTATGTACCAGAGAAGAGTGCTGATGGGAAGGAGATACCAATTAAGTCTGCTAAAGCTAACACAGTAAGGAAGATGGAAATCAAAGCACACAGTATTCTCTTAATGGGAATACCTAATGAATTCCAAATGGACTTTGATGACAGTGAATCTGGAAAAGAATTGATGGATGCTGTTGAATTCAGGTTTGGAGGGAATGATTCTACTAGGAAATCCAGGAAAAACATGCTGAAGCATCAGTTTGAGAATTTTACTTCTGAAAGTGGAGAGAAGATAATTGGCACATACAACAGGCTAAACCAACTTGTTAGTCATCTAAAGCTTGTTGGCTATGTGGTTCCACAAGAAGATGTAAACCTAAAGTTTCTAAGAAGTCTTGCACCTGAATGGAGTACGCACACAATTGTGTGGAGGAATAAGCCTGATTTTGAAACTATGAAGTTGGAGAGTCTCTACAACAATTTAAGAGTGTATGAATCAGAACTGTCTACCTCTTCTACTTCATCTTCTGGTACTCAAAATCTTGCCTTTGTATCCTCTAAAGGAAAAGGATCTCAAGAATCTCACTCTGCTGCTCATTCTACTGCTTATGGAGTATCTGCTACTGATGGATCTGCTGCTAGTTCTAATGATAAGATTTCTACTAGTGATATTGCTTTGTGTGCATTCTTGGCTGAGCTCACAACTACTATAAGGTCACAAGTCATTAATCAAGACTTGGATCATATTGATCCTGATGATCTTGAAGAAATTGATCTTAAATGGCAAATGGCTATGTTGACCTTGAGGGCAAGAAAGTTTTTGAAGAAGACTGGAAGAGAAGTCAAGTATAGAGCTAAGGAAAGTCCGGGCTTTGACAAATCAAAGATAGAGTGTTACAATTGCAACAGGAAGGGACATTTTGCCAGGGAGTGTAGAGCTCCAAAGAAGAATGCTGATGTTACAAAGAAGGTTGCTGAAGAATCAAAGATTGCACTGGTATCTTGTGATGGACTGGGGGATTATGATTGGAGTGATATGGCTGAAGAAGAACCAAATTTCTCTTTGGTAGCTGCTGCTCAACCCAAAGTGCAGAACTTTGCACTTATGGCCTATGGTTCATCATCAGGCTCTGACTCTGAGGTATCAAATGATTCAGACTTATCTGTGTGTCCTTTTAAATCTTGTGCTGACACTATAGAAGAACTTAAGTCTAGGAATGAGAGTTTAAATAGAGAAGTTGAACACCTTAAACTTGATAACTTAGGTTACAAAGTAGGTATTCAAAATGTTGAAAGAAGATTAGAATATCTCAAAGAGTGTGAGAAGGAATATGTAGATCAACTTAACCTCAGAGATATAGAAATTTTTAAGAAAAACAATGAAGTAGAAGTTCTTAAAAATAAGTTAGAAGAAGCAGAAAAAGATAAAGAGGAAGCTCTTGCTGATAAAGATAAACATGTAGTAAGAGTACAAAAACAACAATATGCTTCTGATTTGGTTAATAAATCTATAGAGAGTACCTTGATGAGAAAAGGTAGTGGAATTGGATATAATGAAGTGGCTCCTCCAGCCAAAAGTGCTTTTGCTCCACCAGGAAAAGAACTATCCTTCATTAGTGAGCTAAACATTGAAAAACCTGTAGGTGAATGTAGCACAAGTGATAAAGAAACACCTAAGGTTGAGGTTAGAAAATTTCCTGAAGCTCCTACTATAGAAGAATGGTATTCTGATAGTGATGAGGAACAGGTTAAACAAGAACAAATAATGAAAAAGGAAGAAATTCCTACAATGTTTAAACCTAAAATGGAATAGGTTAAGTTTGTCAAACCTGTGTTAGGAAATAACATCTCTAGGAAATTGGTAGAGTACAATGAGGTACCTAGAGAACAAATGGAAAGATTTAATAATAAGCCTAGGGGTAACCAGAGAAACTTCAACAACCTAATTTCACATAGATTAGGTAGTCAGTTTCAATTACAAAAGAAGGCTTGTTATAAGTGTGGTAGCTTTGACCATTTGATTGCTAGATGTCCAGAACACCAAAAGCCTGTTTGGAATCAATATACAAGGGTGAATCACAAATATGTAACTAAACAAACTCACCCACATCCTAATAGGAATATGGTTCCAAGAGCTGTTTTATTGAGATCTGGTGCAACTAGATCTATTTATGCTGCTAAAACAAATGGTGTTTTCAAAACCACAACTGGTTCTTCTACTGGCTCTACTGCTAGTAAGCATTCTGCTGCTAGTATGCACTCTGCTGCTAGTAAGTAATCTGCTACTGGTACAAAACTTTTTACTTCTGGGCCAAAAGTTTTAACAAATACAGTTGTTGGTAATCACTTTTATGCTATTAAGGCCTCAGCTTGCTGGACTTGGAAACCAAAAGCTACTGGTTCAAATTCTGTTTCCAAGAATAGTAGTGCATCAAGTGATTTAAAGAAATTTAATTATGTTGATGCACATGGCAGATCCAAGGCAGTAATGGCTTGGGTCGTCAAGAGGAACTAATGTCTTTTCTTTTCATGTGCAGGTCAATCTACTGGATGAGCTTAAGGATATGGTTATTGTTGACAGTGGATGTTCTGGACACATGACAGGAGATGAGTCTCAACTTGAAGACTTTGAGGCTTTTGATGGTGGTTATGTTGGTTTTGGGAATGATCCAAAAGGTGGAAAGATTGTTGGAAGAGGAACTCTAAGAACTGGAAACTTGGACTTTGAGAAGGTGTTTCTTGTGAAAGGACTTAAGTTTAACCTTTTCAGTGTTTCACAAATATGTGACAAAAAGAACTTTGTTCTTTTTACAGACACTGAGTGTATGATCCTTTCTCCTGACTTTCAGTTGCCAGATGACAAATCTGTGCTTTTGAAGGTCCCTAGAAATGAGAATATATACAATGACCATATTAAGAACATTGTTCCTAAAAAGGCTTTGACTTGTCTAATTGCAAAGGCCACTGTTGATGAGTCCAAATTATGGCATAGGAGATTGGGACATCTGAACTACAAGACCATGAACAAATTGGTAAAAGGAAACCTTGTCAGAGGAATGCCTACAAAGACTTTTGAGAATTGTGAAACTTGTGTTGCCTGTCAAAAGGGTAAACAACACAGAGTTTCATTCAAGTCCAAGACTGTGAATACAAATACTGAGCCATTACACTTACTCCACATGGATTTATTTGGGCCTGTATTTGTAAAAAGCTTGAACAAGAAGTCGTATTGTCTTGTTGTCACTGATGACTTTAGCAGGTTTACTTGGGTATTCTTTCTAGCCACTAAAGATGAAACTCCAGAAATACTCAAGGCATTCATTACAAGAGTTGAAAACCTGCACAACCACAAGGTGAAGATAATCAGATGTGACAATGGTACTGAGTTCAAGAACAGTGTGATGAATCAATTCTGTGTGGGGAAAGGAATTCTTAGACAGTATAGTGTAGCAAGAACTCCACAACAGAATGGTGTTGCAGAAAGAAGAAACAGGACACTTATTGAGGCTGCAAGAACAATGTTATCTGATTCAAAACTACCTATACCTTTTTGGGCTGAAGCTGTGAACACTGCATGCTTTGTGCAAAACAGAAGTAAGGTAGTCAAGCCTCATAATAAGACTCCATATGAGTTATTTCATGGAAAGAAGTCAATGATTGATTTTCTCAAACCATTTGAATGTCCTGTTACAATTTTGAACACTAAGGATCAGCTAGGAAAATTTGATGAAAAAGCTGATGAAGGAAATTTGGTTGGTTACTCTGTGATTAGTAAAGCTTTCAGGGTATACAATAAGAGAACCAAACATGTAGAGGAGAATCTGCATATCAAGTTTTCTGAGAACACATCTAATCCTGAAGGGAAAGGACCAGAATGGCTGTTTAATGTTGATATGCTTACCAAAACAATGAATTATGTACCAGTTATTGCTAGTGTTGACACTAACAAATCACAAGAAGAATTTGTTTTGGCTGAGAAACTAAAGGTTGGTCCTGCTTTACTACCCTTTCAGACAGATCTAAGTCATAAAGAAGATGTTGTTACTCAAGAGAAACCTAAGGAAACTGAAGAAGGTATTGAAATACCTATTGAAGCAGGAAAAGAAACTAATGGGGTTCCCAAAGTAGTTGTTGATGTCTCTCCTACAAAACCAGAAGACTCTGCTGCTGTCTCAGAAGACTCTACTGCTAGGCCAAAAGATGCAACTACTGCTCCAACAAATTCTGCTGCTAAGCCTACTAACTCTACTGCTACTTCAATGTTTCCTAATTTGGACACTCAGGGTAGACCTATTGATGATTCTATCTATCCTGATGATCCTAATATGCCTCCTCTTGAGAATATTTACTATGACACAGATGATGATGCACTTGATGGTAAGTTATTTGGAGCTGATGCAGACATTACTAATTTTGAACTTAATATTCCTGTTAGTCCCACAACTACCACAAGAGTACACAAGGATCATCCCAAAGACCAAATTTTAAGTGATCCACAATCATCTATTCAAACTAGGCAGACGACAAAAGCACTGAAAGATCTTCAACATCAAAGTTTCTTTGCCAGATCTCTGCATCAAAGAAATAGTCATAAAGATCTTCAGAATTGCCTGTTTGCATGTTTTCTTTCTCAAATTGAACCCAAAAACACTTACAAAGCCCTACAAGAAGCAAGTTGGTTGGAAGCAATGCAAGATGAGCTTCTACAATTTAAGCTGCAAGAAGTTTGGACTTTGGTTGAACTGCCAAATGGAAAAAGAGTGATTGATACTAAATGGGTTTTCAGATGCAAAAGAGATGAGAGAGGAATTGTCATAAGGAATAAGGCAAGGTTAGTAGCACAGGGATACACACAACAAGAAGGCCTTGATTATGATGAAGTGTTTGCTCTAGTGGCAAGAATAGAAGCAATTAGATTATTCTTGGCTTATGCTTCATACAAAGATTTTGTAGTGTATCAAATGGATGTAAAGAGTGCTTTTCTGTATGGGACCATTACAGAAGAGGTTTATGTGTCTCAACCACCAGGCTTTGAAGACCCTGATCATCCTGATAAAGTTTACATGGTAAATAGAGCCATGTATGGTTTACATCAAGCTCCTAGAGCTTGGTATGACACTTTGTCAACATACTTGTTAGAGTCTGGGTTCAGTAGAGGAAAGATTGATAAAACTCTGTTTCTCAAAAGACAAAAGGATGACATTTTGCTGGTTCAAATCTATGTTGATGACATCATTTTTGGGTCTACAAATAAAGCTGTGTGTGTTAGTTTTGAGAAGCTTATGAAGGACAAGTTTGCTATGAGTTCTATGGGAGAACTTACTTTCTTCTTAGGTCTGCAAGTTACTCAGAAAGATAATGGTATATTTATCAGTCAGGATAAGTATGTCAATGATATTTTGAAGAAGTTTGGATTTGAAGATGCTAAGCCTGCCAAGACTACCATGGAAACCAATAAACCATTGCTGAAAGATGAATATGGAAAGGAAGTGGATATTCACTTGTACAGGTCTATGATTGGCTCATTGATGTATCTTACAGCATCAAGGCCTGATATCATGTTTGCTGTGTGTGCCTGTGCAAGATTTCAAGTGTGTCCTAAGGAATCACATCTCAATGCAGTGAAGAGAATTTTTAGATATCTGAGGCATCAACCTAAATTGGGCCTTTGGTATCCTAAGGATTCACCTTTTGATTTGGTCTCATATTCAGATAGTGACTATGCTGGAGCTTCTTTGGATAGAAAGTCTACTACAGGGGGTTGTCAATTTCTAGGAAGCAGATTGGTGTCATGGCAATGCAAGAAGCAAACAGTGGTGGCTAATTCTACAACTGAAGCTGAGTATGTGGTTGCTTCAAGTTGTTGTGGACAAGTTCTATGGATGCAGAATCAATTATTGGATTATGGGTATAATTTCATGAATACCAAAATTCATATTGATAACAATAGCACACTTTGCATAATTAAAAATCCTGTTTTTCATTCTAAAACAAAACATATTGAGATAAGACATCACTTTATAAGGGATTGCTATGAAAAGAAGTTGATCCAAATTGTTAAAGTTCATACTGATAACAATGTTGCTGATCTTCTCACTAAACATTTTGATGTGGGGAGGTTTCAATTTTTAATTGCAAACATTGGTATGATAAATCTTTGAAAACCTTATCTCTATGTTTTTGTAAAAGTATGTAATGGAATTGTGCTGCTTGTTACTCTGCTGCTTATCTTAAAGCATAAGTTTGTAATGGAATGTACTATGCTGCTGTTTCTAACTCTACTGCTAGTACATATACTTGTTTGTTCTGTGGTGTTTGGTCTAACATTTTGCAGGTACACGAATGGTGTTAGTTGATGATTTGCAAGGAATTAACACAAGGAAGTAAACATCTTTCATTCATCACTAACAAAGTACATTAGATCAAACATCAAAAGAAAACAACAAAAGATAGAATCAAAAGACTAACATCTACAACTACATCACTTCCTAGGGCATGGAAGCCCAAGGACAATCTTTCTCTCCTTAGGAAGAGGATGGTTTGTCTTCTTTGTCTTGGTGGATGTCTTGGGTCTTTGCCTTGATGATTGTGGCCTCTCAGGAGTGGAAGGTGGTTCATTTGGAGGCTCATCCTCATCTGATGAAGTGTAGATGAAAGGGGAAACAAGCTCCCTTGGAGATGGTTACCTGATAGGGATCCAAGGTGGGTCTTCTGATGATTCTGAAGATGATGGAGACTTGGGTGACATCACAACTTTACCCCTGGAAGTGCTTGGGGTTTGATTCAAATGAAGAAGATCTTTGAAAACAGGGAGATCATGCTTTCTCTTTTTGGCTTGCTCCTTGGTTCTACAACCATCATGAGGAGGACGGAAGGGAGGCACATATGTTTCAAAAGGGGTTTCATCTTCCGATGATGAATCGAATGAGATATTGATGATTTCGGGTGAAGATTTCATGGTTATTTGATTTGATTTGGGTGATTTGAAGTCTTGATTTGGTTGATTGGCGTTTTGATTGCGATTAGGGTTTGATTGTGGTGAATTAGGGAAAAGATTTAGTAAGTTTTTATAGGGATTACGAAATATAAAGCGCATTCAATGCTAAGGATCTTTGACTTTTTGACCAAGCTGTTTAGTCAACTCTGCTGCTGGATAATTACACTCTGCTGCTAGTTATATAACTCTGCTACGGTTGTAAGTGTGAGGGTGGGATGTGTAACTTCTATCAATCACTTTAAAACCTAATTGATCTTCATTATTGTTTTTATCACGTTTCAAATTGAAGTTATCACAAACCCTAACATTCAATAATTCTCAAAGTCAATTATTCCCAATTTCTCTAAACCCTAAGTCATGGAATGCACACGTACCTGGGCAGAGCAACACAATAGTGTGGTCGTTTTGGATGCAGAATCAGTTCCTGAAGGGCTCATAGACATGGTTAAATTTTTGAATGCTACTTCTCTTAGGTATGCACTCACTGTGAATCCTACTATATTTGCTTCCTACATCAAACAGTTTTGGCTTACTGCTAAAATCAAAACTATGAATGGGGAAATATATGTTAGTGCCTTAGTAGATGGGCAAAAGGTTCGTGTAACTGAATCATTTATAAGGGAAACCCTTCTCTTAGATGATGAAACAGAGACCACTTGTCTTGCCAATTCTGCTATTTTTTCTAGGTTAAAAGATTTGGGATATGCGGGGAAACATACAAATTTCAAATTTCAAAAAGCTCTCCTCTATCCTCAATACAAGTTTTTGGTACACCTTCTCCTTCATTGTTTGAGTCCTAAAAACTTCTGGGTGGCATGAGTTTAGTGCTACTATTGCTTCTGCAATGGTATGCCTGTGCAACAGTCAACCATTCAATTTTTCAAGAATGATATTGGAGGGGATGTTTAAAAGTGTTAAAGAGTCTGGTTCTTATTTGATTTATCCAAGGTTTATACAACTCTTTATTCAAAATCAACATACCAAGTTTAGAGGACATGCTGCTACTTATGATGCTCCAAAATTGGTTTCAAAAACCTTTACTTTCTTAGTTAAGCATGGCAAAAATTTTTCAGGCACACATACAAATCTTACACCTTATATGGTGCAACTTGTGCAAAATAATCAGGGTGAAGGATCAGGAAATCCCACTGACTCCCATCACACACCCAATTTTACTACATCTGCTACACAACCCAAAATACACTATACCCGTAGGAAAACCAAATAGAACATTGATCTACCTCAGGATAGTGTTAGTATGGCTGTACCAGATGAGACTGTCCTAGTTGACGGAGAGGACATGTTGGTGAGGGCTGTCACTACTGCTTCTAGCTTAGCAGCAGAGCAGGATAGTGATAACATAAATAAGACCCAATCCAAGGCAACATCTAGAGAAAAGGATTCTACTGAATCTACTTCTCAGGATGGTAACCCTAGCCAAACGGAAAATATAGGGGGCTCAGATGATCAAACTAGGTTTGATACTGAGTTTATGTCCCAAGATTCACCTCTCGGACCAGGTTACACAGGTCGAAGTGATGAGGACAGGCCAGTGACCAATGAATTGACGGAAAATCTTGTACATGATGACAATGTCCATGATTCACCTCTCGGACCAGGTAACACAGGTCGAAGTGATGAGACTACTATGCAACTCATTCAAGAATTGACGGTTACTTGTACCAATTTGGGGTTGAAGTGTACTACTTTGGAAGATAAGGTTCTTACTCTGTCTACAATGGTTGCAAGTCAGGCAAGATAATCACAACATTGAAGAAACAGATTAAGAAATTGAAGAAATCAAAAACTTCAACCTCATTGAAAAGGCTAAAGAAGGTAGGCACTTCTCAAGTTATTAGTTCACCTGAACTTTCTACTCATTTGGAAGAGGATGATGCTTCCAAACAGGGGAGGAATGAAGATGCAATGGGTTTAGGGGAGGCAAATTTGAAGAAGGTTGAAAGTGCTCAGGTTATGAATGAAGAAATGGCTTCAGGGGAGGTTCCAATGATTGGAAACATGGATGTGGAAAGTCCTAAAGATGCTGAAAATTTTGTGGTTGCTGATCAATCAGGGAATGAGGTGGTAATGGAAAAAGTGATTGCTACTCAAGAAAAGGTGGTGGAAAAACTCAAGACTTTGGAGCCTGAGCAATTAGTGAAGGCAACAGGGGTAATGGGTGATGCTTTAAAGACTTTGGGGGATTCAATGGTGAAAGAGCCTGAAAATTCTGCTATTGCTGACAAGACTAATGACTCTACTGCTGCTCATGATTCTGCTGCTAAGGATCTTGCTGATCCTGCTGCTAGTGGAAAAGTGAGTTCTGCTGATGCACAAGACTCTGCTGCTGGGTCTAGTGATAATGCTGCTGCTGAAGCAATGGTTTTGTTAAGTAAGAAGACTTCAGAAGTTCTATGTGAATCATCTTCAAAACATATACCACTACCAACAATATGACTACCACAACAACCTACAATAACAACTACATCATTCACACCAAATGTACCTCTAAAAGGAGTTGTCATTAGAGAACCTGCTGCTCAACCAAAGAAGATAGTATCTTCATCTACTGATAAAGGAAAGGGCAAGCAAGTTGCAGAACCTCAATGGGTGTATAAGGGGTTTGACTACTCTGTACTACCTTTTAATCTATGGCCTAAGGAACTACAAATTGAACATGACTCAGCTGCTGCTTTGAAAGAACAAGAGATGATTGATCAAGAAGATCTACAGCTGGTTCAGAAAGAAAAGGAAAAGATTGAAAAGGAGACAGAAGATTTAAGGAGGTATGATGAATGGTTGGATGAGAAGATAAGAATAGAGGCTGATATTAAACTTAACAAGATGATCAAGATTGAGGATAATGAAGATCAAACTTTTGATGTGAGATCTTGGTTAAGTAAGTTCACAGCTAAGAAAAAGAAAGAAGATGCTGCTATTAGAAGGAAGAAAAAGACACTTAAAGGTCCAACTCCATTACAAAAGAGAAAAGAGTATGAAAGATATCTGAAGAATATGAAAGGATGGAAATTGGTGCAGTTAAAACCTAAGTCTGATCAAGAGGTTTATGACTTGTATCAAGTGGCTAAAAGACAAACAGATACCTTTTATCCTATGGGTTGTGCTGAAGACTTGGAACATATTGCTCAGATGAATAAGAAGTTGGTACCTGAAAAAGTAACTGAAGTAGAGCATGTTCAAGAAGCTGATGTTGTTAAGCAGCTTGATGATGCAGCTAAGACTACTTCTTCTATGCAAATTGGTAAAAGAAAAGGTGTAGTTCATAAATCATTTGCAAAGAAGAAAAGGAAAACAGGGGAAGAAAGCAGTTCTAGGCCAGAAGGAGATGAGTTCAAGAATGATTGTGATCATATTCCTCCTGAGCATTTAAAAGAACAACTGAAGGTTTACATTATGGTTGGTAAGATGGAAGATCCTGAAGTAGTTGATGCCAAACCAATAGGAGTCAAATATCCTATTATCAAAGTAACTACAGGATATGATACTAACATTGGAGCATTTCATGATGTTGAGAGATCTGATGGAAAGACTCACAGGTTTCTTAGATTTCAACAGATGCTATATTACTTTGATAGAGAGGATGTTGATGACTTGTGGACGTTATACAAGGCAAAGTTTGGAGCAGAGAAGTTTGATGGTAAAAAGTATGAGAAAGATCAAATTGATCATATCATAACTATGACTGATAATGTTCTATGGAGAGCTCTAAAACTTATGTATGAACCTTCATTGGATGATTCTGAATGGACAGAGATAGTAGAATACAAAATAAGAAAATGGAGACTCTTTCAAGATTCTGGAGTTCATATGCTAGAAATTGGACCAATTACTTTGTATATGCTAGCTGAAAATGAATATCCAGTGGTAAGATACTGGAATATTGTCAATCAGATGGTTAATGGTGATAGATCACTTAAGTTGCAGAAAGACTATGATTCTGATGATCAAGCATTCAATTTGCTGTCAAAGTATAAGAAGATATTTGATCAACTGAATTCTCAAGGTTTGAAGTGTTTGGAAGCATCCTCCTAGTGATTAACTGAGCTTAGAAGAAACTTACTTATTTAGAAACAAATAATAAGTTTAGGGGAGGATTGTTGGGTTTGAAACTGCTGCTAAGTGAAATTGCTGCTATGAATGAAACTGCTGCTAGTGGTAATGATTCTGCTGCTGATGTCAAAGTGCTGCTAACAGAATCTACTGCTGAAGGGATAAGGATGTATACGGTTTAGATTAGTATAGAATAGATTGTGTAAATATTATATATATCTAGAATATTCTTATCGTGTAGAGAAAGGTATTGTAAACCTAGTAGGATTCCTTAGTCTATAAAAGGAGGATCCTAGGGTTAGTTTGCATACGTATTGTTTACATATTGTTTACACTTCAAGGTTGTAAAACCCTAGCATTGTCGAGTGCTCGTATTAATAATATTGAAGTGTTGAAAGTGAATCATTATTCTTCTTAAGTTAAGCTTTTATATTCCGCGTATTAGCTTAAGTGTTTAATCAAGTTAACTTCTATACAAGATCGTTTAAGCACAACTGGGATCAACAGGAAGGCTTCAATAAATTTGTAGAAGATACATGGAATGAGGCCCCCTGTGGCGATTCTAAGGTAATGATTAATATGATGAAAAAGCTAAAATATCTTAAAATGAGGATCAGGGAGTGGAATAAAAGGAATATGAATAATATGAAAAATGTGGCAACTAAATACAAAGAAGATTTAGAGGCTTTGGAGGCGAGGATTGACAAAGGCGAAGGTACTCCTGAGATTGTGAAAAAAAGAATGGTGGTGGTGAAAAATCTTCAATCTATAGATAAATTACAGTTGTAACAACCGTGGTTTTAGCAGGTCAGTTTGACTGTTAGTCTTGACTCGGTTGACATTTGTTTGGTGTGTCCTAGGTGTTTGAAGTGATATAAGTGTGATATAGGTGAGTTTTAGCACTAAATCCCTTTTCGTAAAGGGTTTTTATTGTGATTTGGAAAGTTTGGAATTTGGGAAAGTTCATTTTGATCACCTTTGTGGTGTAGAAATGACTCGTGTAGTTTTGGTGTTTTTGTGTTTTTGCGTAACGAGACTTCGTTCAAGTAATTGAGCATTAGTAAGTTACGAGGAGTTTGTTTTTATGAGTTATGTTTCAAAAAGAGTGTGAAATTCTATTTTTGGAAACTTTATTTTTGGAAATGATATTTTTCCAGGTTGTCGTAAAAACTGAGGTTTATCGCGTAAGACGCTAGGATTGGTTACGGGCATTTATAAAATATGAAAAGTATGAGGTTTTGAGTGTAATAAACTAATTTAATAATATATATATATATATATATATATATATATATATATATATATATATATATATATATATATATATATATATATATATATATATATATATATATATATAAGTAAAAATTCGGCTAGAGGGATTTTAGGGGAAAAAAGAAACCTAATTTGAGTCCAAATATGACTCTTATGCCCAAGGAATCCTATCCCAACCCAAACAAGCCCAACCTCCAACCCTTATTTACCCCACAAATGACCCAAACCCGCTTTTTCCTGCATATTGAAGTCGACACAAGGAGATCAAGAAGAAAAAAATTAGGGTTTTATAGTTTTCAAGCAATAATCAAGAATCAAGGTAAAATCCTTAAACCCTATGTCCATATAATTGATTAATTATTGGTATTCATGTAATATTAAGTATGATGGATTAGGGTTGTGTTAACTTCTGTAAATTAATGTTATTAAACATGTTGGGATCAATTAATGATAATAGTATGATGACTGGTTAAGAGAATTGAGCGTAAAACATGCTAGTTATTGAGTTAGGGTTTGGACAGATTTGTAAGGCTGTAAACATGTGAGTGTAAATAACAGATGGTGAAGAGTTAAGTCACGAATTTTAGATCTAAATTGAAGTTTAATGAAAGAGATTTCCAAAACGTCCAGCCACGATTGATTTCAAGGTCGGGAAGTCGGTCTTATGATTTTTCTTTGTTAAGGTGTCAAAGCTGTCAAACCGGGAAAGATTTTGGGTAAAAGTTTGAGGGTTTCATGTGGTTATAAAAGTGGTATTTTGACTAGGCCTTCTGGAATAGTTAATTATTATGTTATATTAGACTACTACGAAAAGGATTCGCGATAAAAACTTGTGGAAATAATTATTAAAAATCAAAACTTTTTGGTGTGCGTTCAGATCCGAATTTGAGTAGTTGACAAGTTTGAATTTCTTATGAGTATTTGTGTGTGTTATTGGTCCATGGCCTTCTGGGATTAGCTTCTATGCTTATGGGAGACCATGGTAAAATTTTGGTGTGAGTTGTTGAGCTTTATTTGTCGTGATTTCATGTGAGTGAATGTACTAAAAAATTATGCGTTTTCTGAGTTTTAGAGTGCAAGGGATTTAGTGAGTATTAAGTTATGGTAGTGGTTAGTGTGGTGTCTAGGAGATCCATGGTGGGTTATATGAGTCTTAGACATCCATCATATGTGTATTACATGGGTTGTAGCTTTTAGCTTGACCTTGTGTAATGTGGATTATTTTTGTGTGCTATAGATTGTGAATTATTTTTGTGGAAGCTGCGGAGTTTAAGGTGAGTTCATAGTCCCATATTTTTACTTTGTTTTAAACTTGGGATGGGAATGATGCTTGTCTTAAACGATTTGATTTACTGTGATTATGTGTGTGGTGTTAAAGAGCTTGGACTTATAATGTTATCGTATGCATGCAATGTGTGATTATTTGCTTGTGTGGATGTTTATGGGATCCAATTAGGAGGATGTTTATCCTATTACTTGTGTATGCGACCTAATTGATGTTTAATGTGTTAATGGGATCCAATTAGGAGGATGCTTATCCCGTTGCTCGCGCATGCGACCTAATTGATGTTTGATATAGTTGATGGGATCCAATTAGGAGGATGCTTATCCTGTTGCTCGCGCATGCGACCTAATTGATGATTATGGGGTCGGAGGACACGAGCCGTCCTAATGGTTGCCTTATGAGTGTTGTTGCCTTTGTGTGTGGATATTGAATTGCAAATGCATGTAGCTATGTGATAACTATAACTATTTGTCCAGCTATATTTTGTAATCACAGTGAATTTGGTTGTCTTGTGTGTTGAGTCTCAAACCTATGAATCTCACCAACGAAATGTTGACATTTTAAACATCATTTTCAGGTGAGCTTTCTAAAGATAAGATAGAATGATGTGGATAGACGAGACCTTAGTTGCATTGGAAGTGGTTTATCATCTATGCTTGGATTTTTGTATTGTTTCGGATTTTGTTTTGGTTATTGTTGTGATGATATCCGTGAAGTTACACCCGCGTGTTTCCGCCGTGGCGGGGTGTGACAGATCGGTATCAGAGCCTCGGTTATAGAGAATTAGGTGGTTGAACCTAGACTATAACTTAGGAGTCCCTCATATAGTTGCATTTAGGATCTATGTGTAAGTATAGTATTTTATATGTCTATTTTCCTATATTTATGAGATGTTTTATTGAGTTTCAGACGTCTATTTTATCCCCTATACGTAGTATTGTATATATATCGACTTTATTATATCGTCTTCCGCGCGTAAGATGCTTCGTTGGACTACCGTTGTCGCTATCGGATGCGAGAGAAGTGGTAGGATGAAGCGGGTTAACCGCAGAATCTGAGTTCCTGATAGCATGTATCCATGTTCGGACAAGGAGAGGACATTTATGGGAAATGTTGGTGGAGAAGAAGTGGAGAGGTTTGGAACCACAATGACTTCTGGAGATGGAGCCATTACCAAATACCCTTGGTAGTGGTTTAGTCTAAACCTCGTAATTTGTATGCGCTTGTGAATTATGTAGAATTGGAAGAAAAGAATGGAGATGATTTTGCATGTTGTCGACTACCTCAACGTGTAGGACACATGAATGGTTGGTTGAGTAAAGATGAAAGGGAGTTAGGATGAAATGGTGTGGATTCGGATCTCGAGTCCACAACGAGTAGTAAGTTAAATTGATCTAAGTGGGGAGATAAGTGTGAGAGTGGAGTTGAGCCATTATGCGACGTCTTTTGTTTTGTGTTATGTTTTGGAATTTGTATATTGTATTTTGCTCTGAAGCAATGTTGGAGCGTGATTACTCTTGGATATTGGATCGACCTTATCCAAGTAATTTTGATTATAGAGTTTACGTGATCGTTGAAATTGTTCCATGCGAGATGATTATTTGCGACGCCTTTTGTTTTTGTTTGCGTGATTGTTTGCATGATGTGTTGTCATGGGAGGGAGTACACTTATGAAAGGGGGCATAGATAATTATGGTGGCCAACATAATTATACATGCGTCACAACACAAGTGGACTTGCAAGCATGATAGCATGGATTGCATGATGTATTAGGTGCTATGTGGTATATGTGCATTATCATTGAGATGTGTGGTTTTGGAAGTAAGTATGCGTGTGGAATAGACTTATAACTATGGTCGTGAACATAATTATAAGGGTATCACACATGTGGACTTGTGACCATTATTGCATTGATTGATGTTTGTTGTTATATGTTGTGGTAGATGGTATGTGATATCATGTTGGTGATGGCTGTATGGTTAGAGAAGTATTCTCTTAACCGTTTGGGCAGTTGTTATATGTTGGGGTGTGTAGGTGGTAAGATTCCATCCTACCTATCATATGTTGATACCTCAAATATCGGTGGGTACTTATGTTGTGGTATTTAAGTTGATTCGTTTGCTAGACGCTCCATTGTATACCTAATTCTTTGGTTGGCATTCCTATTCGTACCATGATGGTACATATGCCATATTCTTTCTATTTGACGTCGTGATAGGTGTTGGGTAATCGAATTCGTTTTCGTTGGATACTGGTTCGTTTCTTTGGTTATTTCTTGCATTCATTCCGTGAATGAATATTATATTGTTCTTCGAGTATTGTTGGTTCGTGACGAGTTGGTGTGGATATTTGATTCCTCATTTACACACACCAATTGAATTTTGTGGCATGTTTTGTGGCCCGTTAGCATCGGTGTTTTTCTATGATTTTTGTTTGATCGTTGTACGGATGAGTCTGTAAGTTCTTCGCTTGGGTTGCAATGTATTTGCGTGAGTGTTCACTGGTATGAGTTCGTTTGAGGATTATTTTGATTATGTGATTTCTCCATGTCTTTCGCATTCGTATAAGAGGTTGAGTTAAAGTCCTTATGGTATTTTAAAATTCGTTTTGGGTATTTCAAGGTCATTTGTGGGAAACTATTATTTTTATGGTGAAAATGAAGTGTGAAAAAAAAATGGTTATGCTAATGTCTTACATAAAATGGCTTATATATATTTCATAAAAAAAGAATGTATAAGTTTAAGATATGTCTTGTAAAGAAAAAACGGTGTTTATTTGTTTTTGGGAAGGTCGAGTACAGGAATAAGAACTGTCTATGTTTCTCATTTACCAAACTTGTTATGTATTTGGTTCATCGAATGTTTCTTTCGTTGAGGAACGCTTGTGGATGTTTTATTGGTACGCGTATTTTATATTTTCTTTGTATGGATTTTCATGAACATTTTATCCAAGTCTATTTTTATTGGGGGAAAATTTCTCATTGTGTTTTTCTAGCTTTGATTTTGATGTTCGTTAATTCGTTAGTCGGTAATTCGTACCCCTTTTGAGTTCGTTGATATACGTTTTAGTTTGACCGGTTTCATGGTTCGCGTCGTTTACTTAGGATAGATTGTCGTGTTGATTATCGATTTGTTCGTCGAAGAGGAAGAGGGTGTTTGCCAAGTTGTTCAAGTGAGAGGTTTAACTTCAAGATGTACGTTTTTTGGATTGCGTAGGCATCGCGCAGATAGAACATTCATAAGGGGAACTATGTGATGCATGACTTAGAGTTTGGGAGTAGAACTTGGAGACGATGGTTGTATGGAGCAAATAGCATTACCTTCACAGATCATAAGAACCGCTAGCAAATATTTGAAAAGAGGTTAATATATGTTGAAGAGAAGTTGGGTGTGGAATTTATCAGTGACTACGATTGTTTGATTCGCCACTGTAAAGGAAGGGCAGACATCGTGGTAAGAGCGCTGAGCGGGAGTGAACTAGTGAAACTTAGATGTTTGTGAGCAATAATTATGATAATTCAGTTCGGAGTTAAGAGGATGATATTGACAGCCTAGAGAGAGAGGTTCAAGGATGAGAATATGTAAGAAGAATAATTACTTGGTTTAGACCAGTAAATGGAAAGGAACAAAGATGGAGGAATGTACTTTGCGTTCCAGCTATTGGTTCCATTGAGAGGAAGCGTAAGGACATCAATCATGAAAGGTATTTGATACATCCGAGAATGGATAAGACGTATTATTACCTTAGCAAGAGATGTATGGAGGAGTAGGCGAGACTTTTCGCTCGGTGAGTTGGTAATGAGCCATGGGGTGTCGCATTGATCATCAAGAAACATGATGAAATACTTACTTCGCGATAGTGGTAAACGTGTTACGGAGTCTTGAGAACGCGTATGTAGATGAGTGCGACTTATCATTCTCTAATGAGTGAACTAAGTGAGCGTACAAATCAGACGTTGGATGGTGAGCTGAGAGCATGGGTGTGTTTGATTTTGGAGGAAGCTGGGGTATACATTTACCCTTAGCTGAGTTCTCCTATATCAACAATTATCATTCTAGTATTGAGTATGTGTCGTGTGAAAAGTTGTATGGAAGGTAATGTAGGTCACCTGTTCTGTGGGCAAAGGTTGGAACAAGCCAGCTAATTGGTCCTGAACTAGAACGAGAGACTACGAATAAGGTTTTCTGACTAAGGAAAGATTTAAGGTAGCAAGAGATCGCCAAAAGAGTTATGCGGATTATTGATGTAAGTTCTTAGAGTTTGGTGTTAGTGATATTGTGAGGTTAAAAGTATCTCCTTGGAAGGGTGTTGTGCGTTTCGGTAAGGAAGGCAAGCTAACACCGTATGTAAGACCATTTGAGATTTACGGGAAGGATTGGATTTGAAATATATCGGTTGAATTTGCCTGAGGAGTGAAGTAGAGTGCATGATACGTTTCACGTATCTAATGGAAAGAAGTGGTTGGCGGATGCTAGTCTGTATGTGCCATTAGATGAATATAAGGTTGACAAGACTCTTCGTTTTGTCGAGAAACCTGTTGAGATTATGGATCGAGATGTTAAGGGTTTGAAGTGTGGTGAGATAGTGTTGGCAAAGATATGGTGGGATTCTAAGCGTGGTCCTGAGTTTACTTGGGAGCATGAGGATCAGATGTAATTAATGGTTGTTTTGTGCGTATCCATTATATGTGGTGTTTCCTGTGGTTACCATGTGGATTTTCCTTTGGTTCGAGAGTATCGTACCTACTTGTGAGAAGTCGTTTTGATCATTGGTGTTATTGATCGGGGAGTGTATTTGCGTGTATCGTTAGAGTGACGGAATGTTTTCTATCGTGTGAATTCGGGTATTTAGTCGGTTCACATTATATTTTTTCGATTCTTTCTCTGTGATTTTATGGTGTGGTATTTATCCGCTTAAAAATCCATAAATTTCCTTTTTCCAGTTGTGAGTGGCGACTATAGTAGTTGAAATCTCGGGACGCGATTTCCCTAAGTGGGGGATGATGTAACAACCGTGGTTTTAGCAGGTCAGTTTGACTGTTAGTCTTGACTCGGTTGACGTTTGTTTGGTGTGTCCTAGGTGTTTGAAGTGATATAAGTGTGATATAGGTGAGTTTTAGCACTAAATCGCTTTGCGTAAATGGTTTTTATTGTGATTTGGAAAGTTTGGAATTTGGGAAAGTTCATTTTGATCACCTTTGTGGTGTAGAAATGACTCGTGTAGTTTTGGTGTTTTTGTGTTTTTGCGTAACGAGACTTCGTTCAAGTAATTGAGCGTTAGTAAGTTACGAGGAGTTTGTTTTTATGAGTTATGTTTCAAAAAGAGTGTGAAATTCTATTTTTGGAAACTTTATTTTTGGAAATGATATTTTTCCGGGTTGTTGTAAAAACTGAGGTTTATCGCGTAAGACGCTAGGATTGGTTACAGGCATTTATAAAATATGAAAAGTATGAGGTTTTGAGTGTAATAAATTAATTTAATAAAAAATAAATAAAAATATATATATGTAAGTAAAAATTCGGCTAGAGGGATTTTAGGGGAAAAAGGAAACCCAATTTGAGTCCAAATATGACTTTTATGCCCAAGGAATCCTATCCCAACCCAAACAAGCCCAACCTCCAACCCATATTTACCCCACAAATGAACCAAACCCCCTTTTTCCTGCATATTGAAGTCGACAAAAGGAGATCAAGAAGAAAAAATTTAGGGTTTTATAGTTTTCATGCAATAATCAAGAATCAAGAAAAAATCCTTAAACTCTATGTCCATATAATTGATTAATTATTGGTATTCATGTAATATTAAGTATGATGGATTAGGGTTGTGTTAACTTCTGTAAATTAATGTTATTAAACATGTTGGGATCAATTAATGATAATAGTATGATGATTGGTTAAGAGAATTGAGCGTAAAACATGCTATTTATTGAGTTAGGGTTTGGACATATTTGTAAGGCTGTAAAGATGTGAGTGTAAATAATAGATGGTGATGAGTTAGGTCACGAATTTTAGGTCTAAATTGATGTTTAATGAAAGATCTTTTCAAAAAGTCCAGCCACGATTGATTTCAAGGTGGGGAAGTCGGTCTTTTGAATTTTCTTTGTTAAGGTGTCAAAGCTGTCAAACTGGGACAGATTTTGGGTAAAAGTTTGAGGGTGTCATGTGGTTATAAAAGTGGAATTTTGATTAGGCCTTCAGGAATAGTTAAGTATTAGGTTATATTAGACTACCACGAAAAGGATTCGCGATAAAAACTTGTGGAAGTAATTATTAAAAATCAAAACTTTTTGGTGTGCGTTCAGATCCGAATTTGAGTAGTTGACAAGTTTGAATTTCTTATGAGTATTTGTGTGTGTTATTGGTCCATGGCCTTCTGGGATTAGCTTCTATGCTTATGAGTTGTCAAAATAAGTCCTTTAAAGTTAAAAATTGCAAAATCACAACTTTAGTCCCCCAAGTTTCAAAAATGTCAAAATTAGTCCTTAGGTTTTAAAAATGGAAAAATATTAAAAACAAACCTTGTACTATTCATTAATGGCATGATTGGTCCTTGTGATATTTATTAGGAATTTACAGGTTCAACCCTTCACAAATTCAGAAATTACATGTTTGGTCCCTGAAGTTTGAAGTTTGGCATAAATGGTCCCCGGGTGATTTAAAATGGGAAAATTACATTTTTGGTCCTTTGGTTATTTAAACATGGCAAGTTTAGTCCCTTTGATATCTTTTGAAACTTGCCAACACAGGTCCCCAACTTTCAGATTTTTACATGTTTAGTCCTTGTGTTTACTAAACTTTAAAAAACCAAACGGATCCTATGTTATAACCTAGCCCAACATCACTACTCAATCCACTACCTAATTAATTAAACCCAAAACCTTACCAGCCCAAAACATAACTTGGCCAAACCTTACACCCCCGGTTTTTTTTATAACCTGTGGTCAAACCACAGGTCAAACCATTTGACCAAACCATCTTCCCCCTCAATACCACTCCCCCTCCCCTGCAAAACCACCATCACCCTGCAATACCACCACAACTTCTCCTCTGCCAACCTACATCCTTATCCTCTTCCCCATACCACATCCCAAGGGCATTTAATGCCACCCCCTCCTAGGCTACGCTTCACAGACCCCAATTGGTCAATAATTCATTTTCCCGCCAAATTGATAATAGAAACAAGACTCATCCAATGGATGATAAAAGTGATGGGAAGTGATCGTGTGGGTCCCACTAACACCCTGGAAGCCTTATAAAGAAGAAGGAAGAGCAGAGAGAGGAGTATTAGTTTAGCTTTAGAGTAGTTTAATCGTAGGTAGTAAAATTTACATTTCAGTTGTAATTTTCAGTTTGAATCAGTCATACTCAGTTTAAGTTATGTAATGTAAACTATCTTTGAAATTAAATTCAAGTTTTCTTGTACGAATTCAATCTTGGCAATTTCTAGTGAATTTGACAAATTCATCTAATATTGTTAATATTGTGATTTAATAATCTTGTAAGCTCAAATTAAGTCCCTGATAAGTTTTTAAAAGCTTCCTTTGCTTTTCATTCAACTCTTAATCAAAAAGCAAAAACAATTACTAAAAATACTCATAAATAAGGTGATAAATAAAAAATCAGTGTTGATGACAAAAGAAGCAAATGAGCATTGCTGATTTTGGATTTTCAGGGTTGTAGAAGCCTCAAGGGAGGTGTAGTAGGAGTTCATTGTCTTGGTACCTTGGAATTACATTAAATCAATGGTAAGCCATTTTTTATAAGTTTCTTGTGTTTTACTGTAGACTAGTTTGTATTCTGCTTATTTATGTTCTTAAGTAATCATTTAGTGTTATGGATAATATGTAATGAGTTATTTGTATATATTTGTGTATTGGAAGCTTGAGTTGGTCTAATTCTTGATTTCACTATCCAAATTGCATAACTTAGGATTCACATGTTCATGCTGCTCATTGTTGAATTTTACTGTTCCATTAGCCTTTAATATAGTTAGGAGAGTTAGTTTAATCATTGGTTTGGCAATTTGTCTCTTAAATCTGCTAGTTACTGTGGGATCCACTCCTAACAGTTACATAAGGGGGTGTTTGGAACAGGGTTGTTCCCTATGATCTAGTCCTTGTTCTTTGTTGAACTTAGTTTACTTTAGTCACAATAGGGTCATAGTTGTTAGTTATAGCATTTAGTTTATGTTTTCTTAAGCAGAAAGTCAAAGTACTCTTCATTCTCTTCCACTCAGTTAACTGTTAAGATTTCATGATGCACCACCACTCAATTTAGTTTGTAAGCTGCTTATCTAGATTAATCTATCCTTCTCATAGCTTATTACATCAGTTTCATTGTTTAAGGTTCACCAAAAGTTCATAAAAGTCAAACTGAGCATCAATCTTAAAAAGTCAAACTTTAACCTTAGGCAGAAAACCCATTTCTTGGGTGAATTGTTTGGAATTTAGTATTAGGATTTAGACCTTGTGCTTTTTAGGAATCATAGTCTACCATCTCTACTTTAAGGTCCTTGCTTGTTTATATTTTTGCAATTTTTCTTGTGGGCCCTACTTTGGATCAAACTTACTTGCAGGGGAGGGACTGCCCTGCTGCAGTAGACAACACAGCAGCCACCACCACGTTGGTGGTTGCTACAGCCTTCCACAATGGTCCCCAATGCCACCACTTGGTCCCTCCTAGTAGGCTTCATGTTTTGACCAAAGTTTTGACCTCATACCCTCTAGGACCCACCTGAATCAGCCCCTCAATCTTGTCCCATTTTCAGCTTTGAAACAAGAAAGCCAAGTGCTTTTCTTGGCTTATTTTCTTATTCTGTGGTCTCCAATTGCTTATACTAGCTTAAACATATCCACTCAACTAGTTTGAACCAGAATTAATCATAGTGGGTCCCACTTAAGCTCATTTGAGTTTATTTCTTCATTTGGTCAACCAAAGTCAACTGTGGAGCAAATAAGCTTCCACAATGCTTATTTTTAAGTTCCAAAAAATTTGTTTATTTCTTCATTTGGTCAACCAAAGTCAACTTTATGGGTATTGTTACAACACTTTGTGTTTGTACTTTGCTCTATTTTGTGCATGTAGTTGTTCTCTATATAGACACCAGGTGTTGTGATGATATCCGTGAAGTTACACCCGCGTGTTTCCGCCATGGCGGGGTGTGACAACAGTCGTTGGAAATGGCTCAAAAATCTAAGGTTAAGTGGTCCATTGAAGGCGACAAAAATTCTAGTTTTTTGATGGTGTGCTGAATAAAAAACGGAGTCAACTTAACATTAGGGGCATTATGATGGATGGAGTGTGGACTGAAAGGCAGGACATGGTGAAACAGGATTTTTTTCAACATTTTAGTAGAAGATTTGACAAGCCTGTTGTTCATCAAGCTCATATTGATCTGACATACCCGAAATCATTATCTAGTGGTTAGCAGATAGAATTGGAGCGAGATGTGTCTAAAGAGGAGATAAAGAAAGCGGTTTAGGATTGTGGGATTGATATATCTCCCGGACTAGATGGTTTCTCGTTTGATTTTTATCGACATTTCTGGAAGCTTAATGAAAATGATGTGTTTGAAGCTGTTCAATAATTCTTTTCAAATGGGAAAGTTAAAGGTTGTAACTCATCATTTATTGTTTTGATCCCGAAAATTCTGGATGCTAATTTGGTAAAAGACTTTAGACCAATTACTCTTATTGGAAGTATGTATAAGATCATTGCAAAATTTTGGCGAACCGTCTTGTTGGTGTCTTGGGTGATATTGTTGATGAGGCGCAATCAGCTTTTATTGCGGATAGGCAGATTTTTGATGGCCCGTTTATCCTTTCAATGGAGCAAGCTGAAAAAGAAACAATCCCTTATTTTGAAGGTAGACTTTGAGAAAGCTTATGACTCGGTTCGTTGGGATTTTTAAAATGACGTCTTGAAAAAGTTTAGTTTCAGGGATAGGTGGTGTAATTGGATCCAAAGTTGTCTCAGATCTTCGAGAGGGTCGATTATTATTAATGGAAGTTCTACGAGAGAATTTCAATTCTTCAAAGGTCTTAAGCAAGGTGATCCTTTATCTTCGTTTTTGTTTCTATTAATTATGGAAAGCTTGCACTTATCATTTCAACGTGTAGTGGATGCCGGCTTGTTTAAAGGTCTTAAGTTAAGTTCCTTTCTGACTATTTCTCATATATTCTATGCGGATGATGCGATCTTTATTGGGCAATGGTGTGATGGGAATATTAATAGTTTAGTAAGTATGTTTATAACAACCCACAAAACACCCATTACTATCATTTCTATTACAAATACCTATAGTAGGTATTTCACAGGTAAAATTTTTGTTTTTATATGAACTATTACTTGCATGACTCACTAGACCTGCTCACGTATCTACACAAGCCAAATAACTCAACACTCACATCCTATAAACCCGAGGTATGTCAAGCATAAAATCATAACAACACCATAATAAGTAATTCACTAATCTAAAACACTAAAACCCTAATAAAACACTAAACTAAAACTTAAGTAGGATTATGTGCTTATTTGAACCTATATGCATAGTTTAACTAGTATGAATGTGTCCAAGGCTTAAGTATGAGTTTCCTTAGAAATATTAGATATATTAGAACCATTAGGCTATAGAATAAACCCTTTAGAACTTAGATACAAACCCCATAAGCTCTAAACCATAACTAGGTCATAGTTAACTAGAATTAGGTCTAAACCATCCCAAAACTTCCTCATAGGTCATGATGAGGCAAAAAATGAACCACTTTTAGGGGGTCATTTAAGCCCGAAATTGAATTTATTTGATCAAATATTGCCCTAAATCGTTCCTTTTGTGATTTTAGGTACTTTGGGAGTGAAATCTGGAAAAGGAAGCAATTCGGATGTTTTTGGAGCATTAAAGTGAAGAAAACGCCAAAGACTTAATTTTCCATGCTGAGAACAGTGTATGACGGCGTCAAGAAGACATTTCTGACGGCGTCAAGAGTAAAAACCATGACGACCCAGTACAAACATGAAGGCGTCACAAGTAGAGCGTCAAGAGTTAATTGTGTGACGGCCTGCAAAAAGGGACTACATGACAACGTCAGATGTAGATCTAGGCAGTCCGAGGATTTATTTGGCGGCGAGATGACGGCGTCAGAAGTTTGTTCTTGACGCCGTCACCTCCTAATATCTATATATAGTTTTCTAATTTTCATTCATTGAGAGGAACTTGTGTGGAGAAACCCTAGGGCCGAACCTTGTACGAATTTTACAGCTTTTCAAGGGTTTTCAACCCTTGAATCCTTACATGTGCTATTGAGATAAGTCTTCTCTTAATTCAATCAATATGTCTATGTGTTGGTTGTCTATATCTTGTGCTTGTCTTGATTCCAACATGCTAGGCTAGATTTATCTTGTGTTTGCTTAGATCTAATGAAACCTAGATGTTGATTATGTGTTGATTACTTGTTCATGGTTGTATTGGATGAATGATTTCAATGTTAGGCTTAAGAAAACTGGCAGATCTCCATTTGGTAACATGCTTGAACGTCTTAGGAAACATGAACCGATGTGTACTAGGTTTTATTGGTTGTATTTAATGCATGAGTAAATTCTAATGATCCCATGTTAGGAGCTTCTTGCAGGCTCGACATAGGAGTGAAGTAGGCACTCATAGGATTGGGGAAGTTAGTACGCCACCCCATGAATGGTATTAAGGAATACAATCCGTCATCCACGCAACTATAACAAGTAATTAACGTGTAAAAGATATCTAGGGAGTAGTGAAATCTAAGTAAACACATTTCTCCCACATATTGCTCACAACTTTAGTTTAATATAGTTTTATTTTCATTTTAGTATTTTATTTTGATTGCATCTTTAGTATTGGGTTAGTTGACTAGCAACTAATTCCGCCCAAATCCTTCAAACCCGAGATTTTTACTTGCTTTCATAAAAATATAAAAAAATACAAAAAGAATCATCCCTCATCTCTAGATCTAGTATTTAGGTTTTCTAATCCTAGCGACACTATTCCTAGCTGAACGATCAATCCCCCGGTACTTGTCATTATACTATACTACATCGATCAGGTACACTGCCTGGTAGGGGTTGTAAGCTTCTCAAGATCCCTTGAGAGGTAAAGCCTGGTGCAATCCCTACGCATCAGGTCACTACCACTTAGTATAAGCCTTTTAGAACTTAGGAATAGTTATTAGACACTCATAGGACACTAGTCTAGGCACTAAACTATAGGATAAACCCTAGTCTCTCACTACACACACTTAGGTCAATTAGGTTACAAAATTAGGTCAAACCCTCCCAAACCTTTCCCATAAGTTACCCTCACTTAGAATAAACCAATTAGGACTTAGGATTAGTCACTAAACACACTTAGGAACTTAACTTAGGCACTAAACCTTAGGTAAAACCTTAAACACTTAATAAGTAGAACTAGGTCTAAACTTAACTAAAACAAGTAAAACCTAAACATAAGCACCCTAAACACCTCAACCTAGCACCCTAACACCTTAGACATACCCAAACACACACCCTAACACCTCTAAGCACCCACACAAGTAGGTGCATCACCTACTTGTCACCCTTTCTCCCTAAACCGCCTCTACGGCTCATCCTCCACCACACACCACTTCAAACAGCCATTGCAGCCCCCTAGCTACTCCCCTAGCTCTTCCTTATCATCCCTAGCCTTTCTTGCTCACCCCTCCCCTTGCTCGACACCTAAACTCCCCGTTCCACCCTAAACCGCCATAACGAGGGTATAAATACCCCTCGTATGCCCTCACTTCCAACCCACACCATTTCTTCTCTTCACCTTACATTAGTATAGTATTATTAAGCCTTTAGGAGACCTTGGAGTCGAGTAGCTAGGCCTTGGTCGAGTCGTGTTGTGGTTTAAGTTGATACGAGCCCTAGAAAAACCCTAACCCTAGTTTTCACCCACGTAAAACCCTAACTAGCCAAGTAAGTCTTACATTTTAGTATATTCTTAGGATAGATTTAGGATGCCTTAGATACCCTAGGAACCCTTGCATGAGCCTTGAACCCTTTCATTTGGTAGTTTTAAAACCCTAGATCGAGTCATATACTTGCATGCATGCTATAAGTAATTAATTTAGGTCATACACTAGTTATAGATAACCTAGATAAGCTAAAATAAGTAAAACATAAGCTAGAAAACTTAGTTACTAGATAAAATATAAGTTACATGCATATTAGGACTAGTTTTGCAAAACTTTACATGCATAAGGGTATATATCATAAATTCCTGAAATTATAAAGTCTAGGGACTGTTTTTGACATTTCCTAGAAGTTATAAGTGTAAGGACTAGTTTTGTATAATATTAAAACCCTAGGATAAATATTAAAATAAGAATAAACTAAAAAGGACTAAAAACGTAAATAGTATAAAGTTAAAGGTCTAAAATGGTAAAATATAGAAAACTTAAGAGTCTTAGATTAGTTACTTAAAATATAGAAGTCTAGGGACTAGTTGTGTCAAGTATAGATAGTTATTAGTATAAGTAATATAAGTAATATAAATTTAGGGTAGAAAACGTAAATATAAATACTATAAGGGTAAAAAGTGAATATCATATAAGTATAAAACCTAAATAAAGTTAGAAGCATAACACAATACTATGGAGTTTCATGCGAGGAGTACTATATGGATATTTCGTTTTGACGAATTTGTTGGGTTTACGAATTAAAGTGCCCTGACTCCTCGAACGATTATTGCATATACTTTTGAGATATGATGGCCCGAACGGTGATATGATTATAACTAAACCCTAATAACAACATAACTCAATAATAGAGAGTTTTGTGTGAGGAGTATTAACTTCTGAATTATGATGGCCCGAACGGTATTATGTTGATAACATAATACAATAGTAGGGAGCTTCATGTGAGGAGTCATATACTTCTGAATTACAATGGCCTGAACGGTGTTATGTTATATATATAAAACATTAACAAACCTAAAAACAATAACTTGAGAAACATAAACATGATAACTAAAGCTTGACATACATCCAAAACCAATAACACACTAGGATACGTGAGTAAGGCGGTCTAGTTTCCGAGTCACTATTTGCATCACTTAGATTACTCTAAACCCAGGTGAGTTCATAGCCTCATACTTTTTAAATTCTATGAGTTTTCGTAGCCTCACATCTTTTTAAACTTTCACTTTAAATGCTCTACAAAACCCTGTGAGGGGGATACATGCTAAATGATTTACTTAAAACGAAATACAAGTCTTTTTCTTTGGTTGTTTGCACGAGTAAACTAACTGCCACCACTACATAACCAAAATTCATGAATCTAATTGTTTGGGATATTTTACCCACGCGAACGCGAATATAGTTGATAGATCTATTGGAGTTTGACAACTCCCGTTGGTATTAACACCTTTCTAGGTGGTACCAATAAATACTATATTTAAATCCACTCAAGGTATAACTTTGGCAAGTTATCCTCCCATCCCCTAATGTTGGGTTTGCAACCCATATGACCCGGATCGTTAAGGTGTGATTCATGAGCTTAGTGCAACATACTAAACTCCTGATAATTGTTCATGCATTACAATTATAAAAAAACTTGCATTTTTTCATATGGGTGTAACAACTGAACCCAAGGAACTTGTATTTACTAACCCCTAAACCTATGATTCTCACTCAACACCTAGTGTTGACTTTTAAGCATGTATTCTAGGTATATTACTTCTATCGATCCATGGCAGAAGGAGGTACTGAACTCGGAGGACTTTTCATGGTTATCATTCAAATACAACCAACCTAACTCTTAGATTTTTGGGACCCCATCAAAAATAAAAGTATATCTTTTATAATTAAAACTCTGATAATTATGAATGATAACTAAATTTCTAAAACATTTCTTTTCGAGTCATTTTCTATTAGTGTATCTGTGATTCTATGAAGTAATACCCCAAACACTTTATCCGCTGCGATCAGTGAAAAATAGGGGTGTTACAATGTTGGAATGTTTTTCTAGTGCTTCAGGGCTGCGAATTAACATGAGTAAAAGTAATTTAATGGGGGTTTTGGTGGAGAGTGATAAGGTTAAGTGTGCATCAACTAAACTTGGTTACCTCATTCTTAAAAGTCCTTTTTCTTGTCTAGGAACGATTATGGGAGGATCTATGTCTCTGGTTAGAATGTGGAATGAGGTCGTAGAAAGGGTGAAGAATTGTTTATCTAAATGGAAAATGAAAGCACTTTTGGTTGGAGGTAGATTGACCCTCCTTAAATCGGTCTTAGGATCGATGCCTATATTTCACATGTCCATCTTTAGAGCTCCCTTGAACGTGCTACGTGTGCTAGAGTCTATCCAGAGTCATTTTTTTAATGGACATGAGCTTAAGAGTAAAAAATCTACATGGGTTAAATGGAATAATGTGTTGGCTTCTAAAGAGAAAGGGGGTCTTGGTTTTTCAAGTATATATGTTTTGAATAGAGGCTTAATGTGTAAATGGGTGTGGAGATTTTATAACCATAAAACATCTCTATGGGCGAGGGTTATTTAGGCGATTCATGGGGATGAGGGGGGAGTGGGGAGGCATTTGAAAGCTGGAACTCAGTCTTGTTGTATGAATATAATGAACGAAATTACTGTTTTGAAAAACATGCTATTGATATTTTTGATTTCTGCGCATTAAGCTGGGTAATGGAGATAAGGTTGCATTCTGGGAGGATAAGTGGGTCAGAGATCATGTGCTTAAAGAGCTTTACCCGCGTGTATACGCTCTTGAAACTTGTAAATTGGTAACTGTTGGTTCGAAGTTGGCACATACTAGCTTGGATTCTTCGTTCCGCCGTAAACCGCGGGGTGGGGCTGAACAGGTTCAATATGAAGCTTTATCAAGTCAAGTCTATGATGTTACATTAGTACCGATGTCTGACAGATGGACATGGTCTTTGGAAAGCTCCGACGAGTTCTCTGTTGCTTCTATAAGGAAGGTGATTGATGATAAAAGACTTCCTGAGGTTACAACCAAGACGAGGTGGATAAAATCTGTTCATATTAAGGTGAATGTGCATGCTTGGAAAGTTAGGACTGCTTCGCTTCCGACAAGATTTAATATTTCTTGTTGCGGGATTGACATTGAATCTATTATGTGTCCGATATGTGTGAATGGGGCAGAGTCTGTCGATCATTTGTTCTTTACATGTAGCTAGTTTCTAAGTCTTTCATTTGGTATCGATATAGATGTAAAGCCTCGTTTAGTTGGGATGTCTGGCTTAAAAACCCTCATCTTGTCTCTTTGTTGTTAGCTTCTTGCTAGTTTTGTTTTTTCAATAAAATAGCCATTCAAAAAAAAAAAAGTTAACAAATCAAAAGGTTTCACAAAGACAATAAGTACTCAAGTAAATCAACAAAACAAAGTTTAAGAAACCAAAAGATTTCACAAAGACACAAAGTGCTCCGGTAAATCAACAAAACAAAAGTTTAAGAAACCAGAAGGTTTAACAATTTAGCACTAAATGAAAACGAAACAAGATAAAATTTTCTTTTGCAGAAGTCTTATTAGTTTGAATATTACATCTTCAAATATTCAAACCCAGTTGAATATCAAAATTGTTAGTTAGGATGATAAGATATAAACTACGTATGTATGTATGTATGTATGTATGTGTATATATATATATATATATATATATATATATATATATATATTTCTTTTTATTTTTTATTTTTATTTATTTATTTATTTTTAATGTAGATAGAGATATTCGGCTTTTTCGGTATGACTTTGTTATATGTTTGTCAAACTATAAACCAAATCAAACATCAATTTAAAACTTCGTTTTGATTTCAAACCAAACCATACAACAATCAAGAATGATAATATCAAGAAATTCATTTAATCTTGGTTATATCCTTTAAGTACAAGAAATTCATTTTTTGGTTTGTATACAGTCATACAGATGCACCGAAAGAAGACAATATCATCTCAATTTCTCATGTGGTGAAATAGGTGAATGATTATATGATTTTGTCGACGCCTTTGGTATACGTAGTCGTAAACATGGATAAGACATTATTGCCCGACCTACATCCACTTGCATCTGAGCTGTATTATAAAAACTCGTGATATAAAAATTACTCAAACTTTTTTTGAACAGAACTCATAAACTAGTAGCAGTACTTTAAAAAAGTTTTGTAGGATGTGAAATGAAAAAGATAAAGTGGAGTTTTGGGAATAAAATATTACAATGAAAGAAATGAAGCACATGCGATATATAAATGAAGGTTTTCAACATCACAACCATAGGTAAGATCGTTTTTATTTTTGCAAAATCGTGATCGTAAGATCAGATCAGGATCTTAAAATTCTACTATAATGTCATTTTTAATAATCTTTGTAATATTATACAAATCCACAAATTATTATATATTATAAATATGAAATTATATGAAGTTTTATAAAAATGTTGTCTGAAATTATGAATATGAAATGTTTAAAAAGAATCACATGTTGATTTTTAAGTGATATAAAAACATAAACCATAAATTTGTAGTCTTTTTAGTTTGCGGTTTGAGAAAAGTAAGATCGGATCAGAGTAGATCTTAAGATCCTATGGTTAAAATCGGTATCCTATAAGATCTTAAGCTTGTTAAGATCCTACGTAGGATCCGGATCATTTTTTCTTTGAAGAATCGAAAAATCATAAGATCTTATGATCAGGATCGAGATCTTAACAACTATATGAAATAGTACTCTATGAATTTAGTCTCTTTGTAACTTGATAATTAACTTGCCTTCTCATTAAACATACTAAACAATAAATAGATACAAGAAGAATACTAGAAACTATATAACATGAGCCAAGACTACACAAACAAAGCTCAAATGGGATAATAAGATACGTTTAAACACTTCGTTGCAGTTTGAGCAAAAAAAAGATCAAACACTCAAACTGGATCGAAATTCTTTAAATAGTGCGAAAGGTAGGCCTTTGGTGAAGATGTCGGCGTACTGGTAGCGAGACGTTACATGAAGAACACGAACCTGTCTAGTGGCAACCATGTTTCGGACAAAGTGGATGTTAATCTCAATATGTTTGGTTCGCTGATGCTGAACCGGATTTGCCGTAAAACATACCGCACTAACATTATCATAATAGACAAAAGTAACAAATAACAAAGGTGTATGCAATTCCCGAAAAAGGTTGCGGAGCCAAGCAGTATCAGCAACAACATTAGCAACACCTCGATATTCAGCCTCAAAACTTGATCGCGAAAGCTTATGTTGGCGTTTAGATGACCAAGATAATAAGGTACAAGAGAAGTGACAGATGAAGCATATAACTATAGTCCATGGTCTAATGTCCCTTGGATATACCGAAGAACACACTTGATCCATATAAACACAACTGTAACTTATTTACGTTCGTGTCTTGTATCCGACTGTCTTATGATATTTGGATGTTCCTAGGAAATATGGTATAATGTTCGTAATAAATTTTTAGATGTTTTTCCAAAAAGAGGTGCGATCCTTTACAAAGAGGACTAAAAATACAAAGTCTACAAAGGCTAGAAAGCCACTCACCATGTGACAAGTATCCACCACCCACTCCCTCCCTTTTTTCTTTTTAAATTCGGTTAGGGGCATTTTGGTCATTTTAATCCGTTTCTTTATTCCACCCTAAAACTTCAAACGCAAATATTTTTCAAACGACAAACTTTTACGAAAAACCGATTTCACCATAATTTTTAAAATTTAATCCTCTTTAATTTGATATAATTCTTGTTAAATATTTCAAACTTTTTTTTACATATAAAGTGGGTCTTGATTTTCTTTATTTTTTGTCATTTTCGACCCTATTTTTTACCCTCATAAATGTCGAATCGTTAAAAACTTATAACATCAAAGTTATAGATTTTTGTTCACTCTTTACACAGGTTTTTGAATCACTCAAATCCGATATCATATGAGTAAGATAACACACGTTAAAGATAGTGTTTAACTCATATTTGTTGCACACAATGTGTTTGATGAAATGTCTAGCTTATATATTTTGTGTTAAAATTGAGCTAAATGCACTAATTTTTGTTTCTCAATGCATTATTAATCATTTTATTAATGTAAGACTCAAAACGTAAAGTTTTTTAATCATTATATTTTTAAAATATACATTTAGTTCATCAGTTAGGTTATTAGGTTCATCAGTTAGGTTATTAGGTTCATCAGTCAGGTTACTTTGGTTCATCAGTTTTTAAGGTAACATTTTTGACTAATTGATGAACCTAAACACATAACACATGACAAAAAATTATAAGTTCATCAATTAGTCAATAACTGATAAACAAACTGATGAACCTAAAATTAATGAACCTAACTGATGAACCTATAATTATAGGTTCACCAGTTAGTCAATAACTGATAAACTAACTGATCAACCTATAATTAATGAACTAAAAAATCAATAAACCTAACTGATGAACCTATAATTAGTCAATAACTGATGAACCCAAACATTTGATCAAATTTGATAAACCTGAAATTGATGAATCTGAAAAAATTGATGAACCAAAGTAACTGATGAACAAAATGTCTAACTGATGAACCTATAACCTATAACTTAACTTATGAACAAAACATAACCTAACTGATGAACCTAATAACCTAACTGATAAACCTAATAACCTAACTGATGAACTAAATGTATATTTTAAAAATATAATAATTAAAAAACATCACTTTTTGAATGTTACATTAATAAAATTATTAATAATGTGTTGTGGGACAAAAATAAGTGCATTTAACTCGATTTTAAGATAAAAAATCTAAGCTAAACAATTCATCAAACACATTGTGTGCAACAAATATGACTAAAACGTCATCTTTAACGTGCGATATTTCACTCATATTATATCGGATTTGAGTGATTGAAATTTCTGGGTAAAGAGTGAATCAAAATCTACAACTTTTGTGTTTTAAATATATTATGATTCGGCAATTTTTAAGGTAAAAAATAGGGTCGAAAATAGCAAAAACATCAAGAAAATCATGACCCAATAAATATGTCAAAAAAAAAATGTTTCGAAAAAATTAAAAAGATTTATACCAAATTAAAGAGAATCAAATTTTAAAAATTATAGTGAAATCGGTTTTTTCTAAAAGTTTATTGTTTAAGAGATATATGCGTTTGAAAATTGAGGTGGAAAAGAAAAAACGGGTTAAAAGACCAAATTACCTCTGGGCTTAGAGTGAGGGACACGTGTCACACTATGAATGGCTTTGTACACTTTGTTATTTTTATCACTTTGCAAGGGATCCGTATTCTTTCTAAAAAAAATGTAAATAGACAAAATGACAAGTATCCAAATTCTGGGCCAAGCAAGCCCAGTATACTTACTGGGCCCGATAAAGTTACAAAAGGGCCGAAGCCATGTTTGATTATATTACCCCAAGGCGCCCAAGCTAATTTTCATCTGAGGTAAATTTAGGTCTTCCAATAATCGATTTTTAACACGGAAGTTAGCAAAATGCCAGAATCACGACTTCATCTCACTGGTTTAATGGCAATAGGCAAGTAAAAAGACTCGAAGTAAAGGCCTTTATAAACCTATTTGCCCAAAATCTAAAACAACTTGAACTGTAATGCATTAATCTGGAGATTCCCCATCCCCGTCTCCATTCACTGCTATCTCGGAAGTTCCTCAAACAGGTTTGAGGATTGAGTCCCAATCGAACGAGTTTTTTTTGTCATCCCTAAGACGGAAACTGTAAATTGCTAGAATACAAATCCACAACTATATATATTTATGTATCTACATTCAACTTCATATTTTTCAACATGCAATATTAAGCATCCCTAACAATCGAGAATAAGGGAACAGAAGACCAAAACAATACAATCCATTAAAAAAGGAGTGTTTCGAATTGGATTATGCTTAAAATGATAAAGCACAATGAATTTCAATAAGCAAATTTCAAATGCTTTGTAAACGCAATAATCAAATAATAATTTTGCAACAGAATCTGGAAACAAAATAATGAAATGAGTTTCTCAAATCTACATGATCCTTGAAATAAAAGATCTTCACAATTTCGACACAAATCAAACATCATTCACAACATAATAAATCCAAATTTCATAAAATTCATTGAATCATCAATCCTTAATTATTCTTCAACTTCTCAATCCTAGCATTCAACATCTCAATCTTCAAAATCATACGAGTAACCGTAAATAACAACCAATAAAATACCAAAGCAGACACAACCAACAACAAGTTACGTTGGCTCTTCATAACCGATTTTTGCAACCTTAACTGCTCGGTTGGAGTGCATGTTTCTGGTGTTTCACATATGTGTTGTTGGTTTTCATATTTCCAATATATGTCCATAAACAAAAACAACGAAAATGGTACCACAGTTAGAAATGGTTTGAGGAGGTTACGTATGACGGATACTAAACCGATACGCAGTGGGCCTAGGCCGGGCAGGGTCAGGAGAAGGACCATGATTGCTTCTGCCGCTGCAGCGTACCCAAGTATCACCCATTCTAATGCCATTTTTGGTTGAATGTGTTTTTTTCTTTCTGTCTAGTTTGTGTTGTGAAATGTGGGAAAACAAGAAAAACTAGAAATGGTAAAATGGTTGTTGGTTATAGTTGGTTATGGTTGTTACAGGTTTTTGTACGGGACACGTGGCGGTTCGTTAGTGAATTTAGGAAACTCAGTTACGAGAATTCTTTGGTAGAGAAGAATGCAGTTATAATCCATTGATTTCTTTAGCCAAATTTTTTACATGCATTCTTTTAACCATATGCCGAAAAGTTATGTTTAGCAAAAAATATAACTAAATATAGAATTAATTGAATTAAGAACATCTTAAAAACATCTAGAAAAAGCATAAGATAACGTTGATTATAAACGACAAATGTTAAGTTTCCAAATGGTCTCAAACAAATCCGAAACTAAAACAAGCAAGTTAAAGCTAGTTCAATGTCTCACCATACTTGATAGTTTGTTGTAACCACAATGAACTGAGGTTCATTAAGCTGAGAAGATCGCCATCTTCGCAGTAACAGAGATATACATGCATACTCAATCCACACTCTTCCAGCGTCTGCTTCTTTATTTTTCACTACATATACGAAAATAAAGGCGTGAAAAACTTGGTAAGGTTTTGATTTCATTATCTATCCATTTTCATCTACCCACCACCTTAAATTAAAAAAGAGTGCACATTTTACATGTGTTTTTTCTTGGACGAATTAGTCTTTTCCGCTGCCATTTTTTCAAACAAGCTTCCATCGTAAACAGCTCTAACTGTGTCCTTCTTCAATAGCCCGTTTTTGTCTTTTGCAAGGTAATACAAGATCTTCCATTCAGATAGGCCTCCAATCCTACAGAATATGTTATCAATCCATATAATATTTTTTTCTTAAGTAATCAAAATAGATGGATGATAATGGAAAACGTAAAAGTTGGGTGTTCTCACCATCCTCCATAGTCCTTAGGTTCGCGGTTTCCTTTAACAAATTCATCCAATTCCTTTGCTGTCAATGCATCTGAATTTGTCCGTGCATACTTGACGAATATCTCGTCAAACTTGGAAGGAACGAACCTTGCACATGAAACATGAGTGGATCAAACTGAATTAGGGGACTAATTAAAAGGGTGCATGTCTGGGATTTGCTTATTTAAGTGTTATCTACTTATTATACGGAGTAAGTTTTTTGATTAAGCTGCATATCTACTTATTTTAGAGCCAATAAGCACTTAACAATAAGAAAGTAGTACCTGCTAGCAATTTATAATGATCAATCCCAAACACCCCCTATGTTCATCTAATACCGTTCAAAAGAGACTAATATATCGGTTGTAATTTGGCAATGACTGGAAAACATACAAAATCCATTGTGTAATTACCGTATCAAAATCTAATTGGAGATCAAGATTTATCTAAGCGTAGTTATAAAGCAATGTTATGTATAGGATAAATGTCGGTCTAATCAAATACCTTCCATGATTGTCGTAGACGCCAGAATCACTACCATGCTTGGCCATATGAATGTTTTCTATGTAAATGGGAAATAATAGATTTGGACACCTTTTCCCCTGCTTCAACCAAACATAAACAGTCATTTATCATGCCATGTTAATGAAATTTTACTAATTCATTAATCACTACTAAAGCTTCTAGATTAAGGATGTAGTTGTTGGTTTCACTAACACGATAATATGGTCACATGGTACAACTATCATATCATATACATTTGATACTTTGTCACCTGATATACATATTCCACTGATACAATTTAATTTCACGACAATGTGTATAACAATAAGAAGTGAAAGTTTTTGTTAGAGAAATCACTTTGGATGTTTATATCTGATCAAGTGTTTATACTTTTTATTGTCTTGACTACGCATGGAAGTAAGGGTGTCAATTCGTGTCAGTTCTGGTTAGCAGCCTATTAGGCTATTACCCTAATCTAGCTGTACGTGCTTATCCCATCCAACCCAGAAACAACCGTGTAACCCATTTATTCAAACTGGGTCAGGTCAAACAGGTTTGCGCGTTAGCTGATTTGTAAACATGTTTGATTGCAAAACCGGACATTCTCTAGTGCTAGGACCCAATAACCTTGGAAAACTTATCCAGGCAACACTACATTTTATAAGCACATGCATTCCAAATACTAAATTTTATGATAACTTAAACAAATCATGAACCCTAGACTTCGAGTCCAAGTATAGCAAGGCTAGCTATTAAACAATTGGACTATCTTAAAAATCATAACCAAAGAGATGTGGCAACTACTTAACATATCATAACCAAAGAGATGTCCCCATATATAGAATTCTAGTACTAATAAACTATTGAGGATTCGAATCATACGATCCATAAAATCAGAGATATACTATATGTCATAAACTTCCAAAATATCATATATATATACAAATGGCAAATCATAGGTTCTTTTATACATAAACACATTTTGTATAGAAATTATTTTTTGCAAGTTAGAAGGAATGCATGTATCAAGAAGCCAAAACCCTACCGGTCGAGTTTTGCCACTAAGACCGGCATTAATGAAAAACGCAGCAAACGAAGATAGCAGATAACCACATCCGATTGATCGAAAACCTAAAACACATCAAAAATCTCTTTTCAAAGTTATTTTTTGTATCTGATATTTAAGTTTTGCAAAACATATAAATAACCAAACCAAGAAACAAACCTTTAAACGTTTCCCAAGGGTAGATCACACCATCATTATTACGATCAAAAAACGCAACATGTTTACGTAACACATTTTCTTCATCAATCTCCATTCCTGCATCCATTTTAATGTAACACTTAAAATGATAAAACTGAACTATAAACAAAACAAAAATGAAACATAATATATAAGTAGTAGTAACGTTTATAATACTTTTGGAATTAGATTCTACAACCATTTGTTTATGCTTTGCTTGATTCTTGCGACTGAAACTGAGATTAATAGATGTTTTTACGAAATGTGGCTTTGGTTCTTCATGACGAATAATAAACCCTTATGAATTGGGCCAAGTCGGTTAGCGTGAGCAAGGCTTTATCCTAAAAATATTTCTATATATTTTTGGCAAGAATACATTTAGGGTGCGTTTGGTATGGTACTAAGGGAATGGAACTATGACTATCATAGTGATTAATGATGTTTGTTTTAGTTGAGAGGGCCCACAACTATGACTATGAAAGTTCAATATTATCCATACTCCATATACCTCAAACTAGAGGGGAATGGAACTTTCATAGTTGAGGACCCACCACTACTATCAAACTCATACCCATTGTCATTCCTCGCAGCATACCAAACGCACCCTTAGTTTTCATGTTTACTTTTTTTTTTTTTTTTTTTTTTTTTTTTTTTTTTTTTAGTCTTGTTTCAATCACTACTATACTACTCCGTATTATATATAAAGCAAAAGCATTTTTGCTTTTCCTTAAAAAATTAAAATGGAGTAACGTTTACTTCCAAAAACAACCTTTTAAAACTTAAGTCCCACATAAAATTAAATTTCATACAATCTTGCATTAATTCTAAAAAAAAAAAAATGCATGACAACTTCTTACTATGTAATTTCTAAAAACAAAAGGAGATTACTTTTTTATTTCATTTCAATATTAATAATTTCTAAAAGTTCATCGAGAAACTCTACCATATAAGAAACTATGTTAGAACTTCTTTGTACTTTTGTGTTAGTTCAAACTTGATATTTCATATATGATGATATCACAATAATGATTGTACGTTTTCCGTTATAAAATCTCGTTGCTATGCAAATGTACTCGTCTAATATTTAAAAATATGTTTTATCCTAGAATTAAACTAAAGAGTACATACATCTTCCATTAATATCAATTATCAAACACAATACTATTCATTCTTATTCACTTCATAATTTTCATTCATAACCTTATATTTTTATATGATTTTATTTTATTTATATTTATTTATTTATTTATTTATTTATTTTTTATATATAATTAAGGTTTGCCCCACGGTATATACTATAAAATATTTATATAATCCCGTCGCAACACATGGCAATAAATACTTTGTTCGGGTCACTTCCAAAATAAAAGTGTTGGGTTCATTTAAAGAAAATACTATGGAGGACTAAAATACTTGAATAATCATATCTTTGGTGAAAGTATACGTCTCTTTGCGGGAACAAAAGTATATCATTTTGTGTATCTTCCTACTTATCCTCTACTGGTTATTTAATAGTGTGTGAATTGTGAAAGTCCTTCCTTTAATAAGTTTATAAATGACTGACACATAAGATGAAAGAAAATAAATAGACGATATATCATTTCTTTTACTTTCTATATAATATGTGATTCATTTGAGAGTCGATTTAGCAGTTTACGAACAAGTTGAGAGAAAGCTGATTAGGATCATGTTATATTCACAAAGGACACAAAGTGAAGTGAGCCACCTTGAAAACATGTAGATGAAGAAAAGGACATATTGATTCTGTAGAAATGAGCCAGTAAGTTGACTTGCACGAACACAACCATCTAACCCAAAAGACAATTTCATGCAATATGCTGATTTTCCAAACAATCGAAAAATTATTTGAAACCAAAATAAGAAAGGGAAAGTTTGCTTAAAAATTCATCATATGTTGCCATTACTAACAGATCTTTATACTTAATTAGTGATTGTACAATAATTTGCACAACCATGCAGTCAATGGTGATTAACGGAATTAGGGCTGATGGTGGTGATGCCGAGTGCAAGATAACCTGAAAATAAGAAATAGAAGACACTACGTTAAGTGATTGCGCAGGGGTTGCGAACCGCCTCCGGTGTGTGAATAAGTATTCGGTATGATATGTAGTAAAATGAAGCGTTAGTGATTGCATACCAAAATTATGACTCGTCCAAGACTATTTATAGGTGAAGAAACAGCCTTGGAGAGTGTTTGCACGTTTTTAGGAGATCATGGGGGCGTCCCATGATTTGTGGTAACCGCTAGGGCTTAATGCCCCATTCTTCCTGGATTAACGGGGGAGTTAAGGAGAAAGAGGGGACGTGGGTATGACCAGGTCATGAATTAGGCTCTTCCAAAGAGGGACGGAGGGCCCCTTCTAATCGTGACGGAGGGCCCCTCCGAACAGTGACGGAGGGCCCCATCAAACAGTGATGAAGGCCCCCTTCGAACAGTGATGGAGGCCCCTCCAAACAGTGATGGAGGCCCCTCCAAACAGTGATGAAGGCCCCCTTCGAACAATGATGGAGGCCAATCCAAACAGTGATGGAGGCCCCTCTGAACTGTGACAGAGGTTAGACACCATGAGTGCTTTGGGTGAAGGTTGGTGGATTCCCTTGCGGTAGCCATTATGAATGACTTCACGCTACCATTATGTGTAGGACGAAGGTGTAGGCTTCATCCGGGTACATCATTACCCTTTGTACAAATGGTAAGCTAAGTACCAAAGTGACAGTAATGCTCGTTAGTAGAGCGGAGGGCACGTTATCAAGCCCCCCAGTCTAATGTTATGCATGCGAAGAGTCCATGGCTTTAGACTTATCATTGTTTTGTTAAAAAAGACTTGGTAACAATTTCTACTACTTTTGTTTTATCAAATCCAATATAAAAGTAGCTATACTTGTTTTTAATAGCCCACTCTATCGTGGTGGATACCCCATTAAGCCCCCCAGTCTAATGTTACAACTTCGTAGGAGGCGTGAGATTAGACTTAAGTAGTCGTGCAACCCCTTGTTACATAAGGAGCGTGTGTATTAGGTTCTGTCAGGTTCCTGCACCTGATCCGAGAATCATGGGGATGTCCCGTGATTTTAGGTAACCACTTGGTTAATGTCCTATGATCCCTATCTTGCCGGGAAAGCCTCGATAGGGTTGTGAACGTGGGTTTGATTTGGTCTTAGTAGTATCCCGTCCTAATATCATCGGAGGCCATACCCCGAAGGGTTTAAGGCTTCGATTGGTGAATTCCCAATTGGTAACTAGATCAAAGGTAATTAGTTTTACGCAAATAAAGATTTTAGGAGGTTTTCCAAGTGTGTCGGAATGTAGTATCCGAAGTGAGTATGAAGGGGAGACCTTCAAACTGAACGGAGGGTATATCATCAAGCCCCTCTGTCGAAAGTGATGTGTACACTTCAAATGTATTGATTTCGACTTAAAGTTAAAAAGAAATACTTCCTTATGAAAAAATCGAACAAGGATTAATCATTAAGTAATATAAACCTTGAAGGTCATATATTTTGTATATGAAGCTTACGACTTCATTTAAGCAAAGTAGTAGTCCTTGGACAATTTACTTACTTTTGTTTGATAGGCTATGGCCTTTATACATGTTAAAATAATATCCCTTGTTTAGGATTTTAAGTATCGTAGGTGGGAAGTGATTTCCCTCACCTTTTATGTCTATGCTCTATGGGCTTCGGCCGTCTTTGAACAATTTTTGTTTATGTCTTTTGGGCTTCTGCCCTATGCTACGCATGCTAGCATAATTTATATCTACTAATGACGGACGATGTCCCGCTTTTGTTATCATGCTTCTCTTCTCTAACATTATTTATTAATGTTAATATACAACCTAAGGCTATAGTAGATACATAACCTTATTGTGTGTACTTCGAACCAAGATTTTTAGCAATCGTATAATTTAACTGCTGACAAAGGGTTGCGACCCACTCCGTCTTTGTCCTTTCGGTACAAAGGGCTTGGAATACCCTAAGACTCTTAGAAAAGCTAATGTGAATTGTAATGGATGTTGTTATTATACAAGACTTATGTGTCTTGAATCATCCTTCGAACATTGAAACTTGTACTTGGCTGAATAAATCTTTGTTGTATAGAACAAAACAAGAGATTTGAGGGAAATGCGTTATATCATTAATTGGGTAAGGAGGATTACATCATTTTAAGAAATGAATACTAGGACGCCTACTGATTGTACAAAAAGATGCACATACAAGGCCGTCAATGGTGATTAACGGAATTAGGGGTGATGGTGGTGATGCCGAGTGCAAGATAACCTGAAAATAAGAAATAGAAGACACTACGTTAAGTGATTGCGCATGGGTTGGGCCCTGCGAACCACCTCCAGCGTGTGAATAAGTATTCGGTATGATAAGTTGAAGTAAAATGAAGCATTAGTGATTGTATACCAGAATTATGACTCGTCCAAGACTATTTATAGGTGAAGAAACAACCTTGGAGAGTGTTTGCACGTTTTTAGGAGATCATGGGGGTGTCCCCTGATTTGTGGTAACCGCTAGAGCTTAATGCCCCACTCTTGGATTAACGGGGGAGTTAAGGAGAAAGAGGGGACGTGGGTATGACCAGGTCATGAATTAGACTCTTCCAAAGAGGGACGGAGGGCCCCTTCTAATAATGACGGAGGGCCCCTCCGAACAGTGACGGAGGTCCCCTTCGAACAGTGATGAAGGCCCCCTCCAAACAGTGATGAAGGCCCCCTTCGAACAGTGATGGAGGCCCCTCTGAACTGTGACAGAGGTTAGACACCATGAGTGCTTTAGGTGAAGGTTGGCGGATTCCCTTGCAGTAGCCATTATGAATGACTTTACGCCACCATTATGTGTAGGACGAAGGTGTAGGCTTCATTCTTTAGGAGGGTACATCATTACCCTTTGTACAAATGGTAAGCTAAGGACCAAAGTGACAGTAACGCCCGTTAGCAGAGCGGAGGGTACGTTATCAATTAGCACCTTGACTTATTAAAGGAGAACCCTATAACAATTTTGCGGGATCTTTTCTATAACCATTAGAGGAATCACACACTAAGTAGACTGCGGTTAATTGACCCAACAAATGCATGTACACTTGTTAACTCAAACACTTTAACCGTCTGCTTTTACTTCTGCATGATAAAAAAAAAGCCTGAGAAATTGCTATAATTTAATTCCATGATCTATTTGTCTGCAACATAGATTTATGCCCATCATATTAGAAAATAAGTGTTTTTACTTAGGTGAATGAGTCTTTTCTTCTGCCATTTTTTCAAACAAGCTTCCATCGTAAACACCTCTAATGGTGTCCTTTTGCAAAAATCCGTTTTTGTCCTTAGCAAGATAATAGAGGATCTTCCACTCAGCTAGGCTGCCGATCCTGCAAATTATGTAAACAGTTTATGTAATATATGTTGTTAAATACAGATAAAGGATAATGGAAAAAGATAGATTTTGGCGTTCTCACCATCCTCCATAGTCCTTGGGTTTCCGATTCCCTTTAAGAAATTCATCCACTTCACACGATGTCAATGCATCTGAATTTGTTCGTGCATAATTGATGAATATTTCCTCAAACTTGGAAGCAACAAACCTTATAAAACATTAAATCCGTGAGCGAATATTTATATATATTGGAGTGGGCCGGGATCTTATCAATATAACATTATGTTATCGTAGTTTAAGATATGAGCAATAACGATTAAAATAGAGGGAGAAACAAGGTACCTTCCATTAGTATCGTAGCTGCCTGAATCACTACCATGTTTGGCCATGTTTATGTTTTTAATCTCAATGGGAAACAGAAGATCAGGAAACCTCTTCCCCTGTTTCAACCAAACAAAATACCATTGTTAGTATGTAGTTAGTTCCTTAATCCTTATACTTCTAATCCTAGTCATACATATGTAGCTTCACATGGCAAGACAGTCATGCGAAAACTGTACAAAGGAAGTCAATTTATTATGCCAAACTGAGAAAAGTTAAGAAGCTGCATTAACACAGCTTAAGAGAACTTAACCCACTTTTGTGAGTTTATATAAAATAGCTTTCGGGATATAGTCCTTTTGCTGAGGAAACACATAATGTTTGAATTTATAGAATAAATTTGATAGAGTTGTTTGATCACCCCTCATTCACTCAACACTTTTACTAGCTAGGGGGCATTTAGAGATTTGCTAAGTAGTTGTTTATCTGCTTATTAAGTTTGTGTTTTGATACAGCATACAAGTAGTTCTGAATGTTTAATATTATTTGGGATTGCTAATCCAAACTGTTTATCTGATTAATTATGGGTGAAATTAGTTTTTTTCCCTTTTTGGGAGTAAACACTTTAAATTTGCTTATTCCAAATTGCTTATAAACTGCTACACTAAGCAATCCCAAGCGCATCGCAGATTTTATATTAGAAATGAAATTAAAACCAAACATTTCGTGTTCCTAGGACTCAATGATAAGGCAATCATGTCCACTGGGCACCATAAAATGCATTACTATTTTGATAAAAATAACATCACCTTAGACTTCTAATCCCAAAATAGTAATACTATATTGTGAAACCAACCTGATATCATTAAACAGTTGGACTATGTATGAAGAATGTTTGTCTTTTGTCTTTGAGTGGCAACTGATTTGAAATTGCTTAACAAACTATTTACCCATGCAAATCATTCAAAATACATAAATAAAATAATTAAAAAATGTAGAGAACTTTTATGTTTTTGGTCATTATATGTGATCAACTTTTTATCATTTGATAAAAGTGACTCGTTATGTACAGTAATTGAACATGTCAACAGTCCAAAACTAGCTTCTTTTCACCAATATTATGGTATACCAAATTGGTAAAACTTATATTGTTACACTACTTTTCTTCTAAACAGTTACATACCGGACGAGTTTTGCTGCTAAGACCGACATTTATAAAGACCGCAGCAACCGAAGATAAAATGATACCACTTCCAATTGCTCTAAAACCTAGAATACACCAAAAAATTAACCTCTTTCAATACTTGTAAAATATAAAATAAGAGTAAATTACATGGTTCGTCCTTGTGGTTTGGGTGAAATCACTACTTTTGTCCCTTGAGTTTCATTTTCGCATCGTGAATCCTTATAATGAAGTTTCATAACACCATTTGTCCTTATCACTAACATGGTTCATCCATGTGGTTTGGGAGAAATCATTACCCTCGTCCCTCACTCATAGTGATAAAGATGAATGGTGTTATGAAACTTCAATATAAAGATTTACAATGCAAAAATGAAAGTTGAGGGACGAAAGTAGTGATTTCGTCCAAACCACTACGAACCATGTAATTTACTCATAAAATAATGACTTAAGCACAATATTTCAATTAAAAATAATTGTATAGTAGTTCAATAGTTTATATAATACATGCATACATAGGGCCAGGGGTGTTTGTTACAACTGATTTTCAGGCTTGTCTAGTTTTAACTTCTATTTTGATCATAGATTATTCCTTTCGGCTTATTTTAAAATTTAGGGTTATATATATAGGTTTATAAGTTTAAAAAAAAAGCCAGAAAAATGGGCTTAAACAAATAAACGAAACTCATAAATTAAATCAGACAACAAATTAACCTTGAAACGTTTCCCAGGGGTAAATAACACCATCATTGTTTCGATCAAAAAACACAACATGTTTACGTAACACATTCTGGTCATCATCACTGTCAATTGCTGCATTAGCTATTAGAACCAATATAAACATCATTTAGCTAGGAACACAGATGATAACATTAAGAAGTAGTAATCGCTAATAAAAAGTACCTTGATAACCTTTTTCAGAATCATGTGTATGAAGATAGATGATATTCATGTAACAAAGTACAGGTATCAATAAGTAGACAAGCAACAACATGCTACGATGGTTTTTCATTATGCGTTTCTGGTGCGACGACGGAAATGAGAAGGTTACGGATGTGGATATTAAGCCGTGTAGGTTGATGTGAGTAATGGATTGGGCCGTATTTCATAAAGATTTAAGTGACTTAAAATTTAAAACAGAACTAATACTTTTGTTGTCCAATAGTTTCAAGCTTTGAAAAATGAGATAATCTTCGAATTCAGTTTTATAAATTTACGTACCGATGAGCACGGTACCGGTCCCTCACCAATCCTGTACCGAATTAGTGGTACAGATTTTTTTTCGAGCATAAATTAGTGGTACCGGTACCGTAGCGAACGAGATTCGGATACAGCTACCGGTATCGGGAAGTCGGGTTTTCACTTTTTTTTTTTTTTTTTTTTTTTTTTTTTTTTTAAGTTTGAAAATTTAATAGATAATCTATGGACTTTAAGTTTCTGTAATGAACAACTTTATTATTGTTATTAATTTCAATTTCTTTAAAGAACATGTTTCATGTACATTAAAATTTAAAACCAAAACAATTACTTATATACTATTATTTTAAATTACATTGATCTTTTAAAATAGTAGTAATTTACTACTCTCTCCGTCCCATATTAAGTATCTACAATAAAATCTTTGGATGTCCTAAATTAAGTGTCCACTTGTACCTTTCAACCACATCAAAGTTTTGCGAGTCTTGCGATCCACATCAAAGTTTTTGGCGCCGCTGTCGGGGAATATTTATTGCTTAGGTTTGATTTCTATCTCGTTTAGGTCTACTCACAAGATTCATATCAAGTGAGATTTTTTATTTTCTTTTTATTAGCTTTCTTTAGTCTATATTTTTCTTTGTGCCTTTGTTCGTAAAAAGTTTTCATTGACTATTTCGTTTGCCACTATGGAGAACACAAATCCACCATACTACCTACCACGAAATTCACCCACTCCATATGACATCTTGATGTTTAAACAACATAAAGATGAACCTCTCTATGATGCATGAATCCGTTTTAAATATTTGCTCCAAAAAGTCCCTCATCATAACTTCGATTTATGGTCCCTAACTCAAATCTTTTACTATCGTGTCGACTGACATGCCCAGAGGGACATTGACTATTTTGCCGATGGGAACCTTAGGGAATTAAGTGCTGAAGAAGCATGGGAAACCATAGAAAGTTGTGCTCAATACGATTATAAATTGGACAACCCAACAAACATTATTACAAATCAAGTGATAACAAATTTCAAGGATCATGAAACAAGTTTGTTTGGGAATGAGGTGGGGTAGAGTTGAGGTACCTAAGTGCATGTCATGGTTAGGCACTACAATAATACAAGATGAACACATAGGTGATCTTGATAAGATGGAGGATAGAGTTGAAAATCTAAGCCCACCAAGTACCCCAAAAGTCCTACCATCGTTTGAGGCGTACACACCACCCGTGATTTACCCGGAAGAAGTAGAAGAGACTTTAGGAATCCCAATGGAAGTAGAAACATTAAACCAAACACAACTAGAAGATATAAGTTTGAATATTTGTAGTCACAACCTTACTCCTAGCTCTAGGGAATTTCCTAGTGTTGATGAACCAGAACCTCAGTCTTTACTCAATTTTTCATCCTTAGATATACATCTAGGAGACAAAAGAGGAACCGACCCACCCATCAACCAATATTATCCGGGTAGTTTTAGGATGAATGATGCCATTCACACACCCCTTTCACCTCACGTGGCATATTTCCACCCTAAGGGTATGTATCGCTACTTTCACCCGCACTTAATCCTAAGTGTAGGGAAAATTTCTCTTATTTTCGTTAAATAAGGGTAGAGTCAGGCTCGTGACTCGAACAAAAACAAGCGCTTCTTGGGAGGCAACCCATGCTTTTAATTGATTGATGTTTTTATTTTATTTGTTTGTTTGTGTCATATATGCTTAATCATAATTGTTTAATTTTCATGTTTCGAATAATTTGTGAAAATGCTTTATTTTGTTTTGAACCACGTTTTAATCACATATAAAGGTATTTTAAAAAAAGATAAGTGTAGGAAAATTTATATTTTGTTAAAAGAATGAAATTCGAACATAAAAAATTCACAATTCATGACTAGCATATATTCTATCTTCTTTGTGTGTCAATACTTGTGGATTTCTTTTATGAATTTCTACAGGAAAACGGACTTAAGAAAATAGATTTTTCCAAAAACAAAACATAAAAATTTCTGTTAGGTTAGATCTGTGATACGTGAGAATCGCACCAGGTTTTACCTCTCGAGGGATCTCGAGAAGCTTACAACCTCCACCAGGCAGTGTATCTGATCTTTGTAGTATAGTATAGTGACAAGTACCGGGGGATTGATCGTTCAACTCAGGAATAGTGTCGCTAGGAATAGAAAGCCTAATAAACTAGGTCTAGATGTGAGGGATGATTCTTTTTGTATTTTTATATTTTATGGAAAGCAACTAAAATCTCGGGTTTTGAAGGAGTGGGCGGAATTAGTTGCTAGCCAACTAACCCAATTAACTACAAATGCAATCAAAATAAAATGACAGAAATGAAAATGAAACTAATTATACTAGTGGTATAAACAATGATGAGGAAAGTTGCGTTTACTTAGATTTCATTACTCCCTAGATATCTTTTACAGGTTGATAGCTTGTTACAATTGCATGGATGACGGGTTATATTCCTTAATACTAGTCGTAGGGTCGTGTACAATATTCCCTAACTCTATAAGATCCTACTTCACTCCTATGTCGAGCCGTTAGAAGCTCCTAACATGGGATCATTAGAATTCTCCTAAGCATTAAATACAACCAAATATCGTAGTACACCTCCGATCATGTTTCTTAAGACGTTCAAGCAAGTTACCAATGGAAGTCTGCCAGTTTTCTTAAGCCTAACATCGAATACAATCATCCGTAACAATTATAAACAAACAATCAACCCATAATCAACATCTAGGTTTCCCTACATCTAAGAAAACTCAAAAGAAATCTAGCCTAGCATGTTAAATTGAAGACAAGCGTAAGATATAATCAAAGAACACATAGACATATTGATTTATTTGAAAGAGCACTTATCTCTAATTGAACATGAAAGATTCAAAGGGTTGGAACCCTTGAAAAATCTGGAAAATTCGACCTAGGGTTTTTCCCTCAAAGTTGCACACTAATGAATGAAATTTGGCAAACTATATATAGATTTTACAGGGTGACGGCGTCATGTATTAAGTTGTGACGCCGTCAACTCCCTGCTATAATGAAATCGTATTGCCTAAATCCACTTGTGACGCCGTCATGTGTGATTTTCTTCTGGGCTGTCACTAATACTTGGACCATGACGGCTGATGAGGCGAAAAATGATCCGTTTTTAGGGGGTCATTTAAGCCGGAATTCGAATTTATTTGATCAAATATTGCCCTAAATCGTTCCTTTTGTGATTTTAGGTACTTTGGGAGTGAAATCTGGAAAAGGAAGCAATTCGGACGTTTTTGGAGCATCAAAGTGAAGAAAACGCCAAAATCTTAATTTTCCATGCTGGGAACAGTAGGTGACGGCGTCAAGAGCAACTTTCTGACGGCGTCAAGAGCAAAATTCCATGACGGTCCAGTAGAGATTTGACGGCGTCATGAAGGTAGGGCGTCAAGAGTAAAAGTCATAACGGCCTGGAAATGATTAAGTCTTGACGGCGTCAAATGTAGATCAAGGCAGTCCGAGAATAGTTTTGGCGGCGAGGTGACGGCGTCACAAGATTTGTCTTGACACCGTCAGACCCCTTTTCCTATATATAGTTTTCTAATTTTTCACATTTAGAGAGAAGTTTTGGGAGAAACCCTAAGTACGATTTTGGTGTAACTTTACAGGTTTTTCAAGGGTTCCAACCCCTTGATACCTTGCATGTGTAATCAAGATAAGTGTTCCTTTAATTCAATCAATATGTCTATGTGTTGGTTGTCTATATCTTGTTCTTGTCTTAATTCCATCATGCTAGGCTAGATCTATCTTGTGTTTGCTTAGATCTAATGAAACCTAGATGTTGATTATGTGTTGATTACTTGTTTATTCTTGTCTTGGATGAATGATTTATATGTTAGGCTTAAGAAAACTGGCAGATCTCCAATTGGTAACATGCTTGAACGTCTTAAGAAACATGAACCGACGCGCACTAGGTCTTTATTGGTTGTATTTAATGCATGAGCCACTGTTTACAATCCCTATAGTTGTGCTGGGCATGGTGTAGGAGGAGATAAGAGCTCATAGAATTGGGGAGTTAAGTGTGCCACCCCATGAATGGTATTAAGGAATACGATCCGTCATCCATGCAATTATAACAAGTAATTAACGTGTAAAAGATGTCTAGGGAGTAGTGAAATCTAAGTAAACATATTTTCTCCAATTACTGCTCACAACTTTAGTATAATTTAGTTTATTTTCATTTTTAGTATTTTATTTTGATTACATCTTAGTATTGGGTTAGTTGAATAGCAACTAATTCCGCCTAAATCCTTCAAACCCGAGATTTTTAACTTGCTTTTCATAAAATATAAAAATACAAAAAATAATATTCTTTCACCTTTAGAACTAGTATTTAGGTTTTCTAATCCTAGCGATACTATTCCTAGCTGAACGATCAATCCCCCGGTACTTGTCACTATACTATACTACAACGATCAGGTACACTGCCTGGTGAGGGTTGTAAGCTTCTCAAGATCCCTTGAGAGGTAAAGCCTGGTGCGATTCCCACGTATCAAGTTTTTGGCGCCGCAGCCTGGGGAATAGTTATTGTCTAGGTTAGAATTTCTTTTTATTAGGTCTACTTGCTAGATTCTTTTATAGTAAGATTTTATTTTGATTTTTAGGTTTTCTTTAGTCTATCTCATTTCTTTGTGCCTTTGTTCGTAACCACCCAACATCATGGACAACGGGAACATCTTTGAACCCGTCATCCCACCACAACAAAACCCACCATTACAACCCCTTAGTCCCCGAACCTTAGGAGAGTATTCCCGACCAAGCCACCAAGGCTACCGAAACACCATTGAGCTCACCGGAGCCAATGTGACCCCCTTGCGATCCGACACCATCCGGTTGGTGCAAAGCGGATGTGCATTCCATGGACTTCGTTCCGAAGATCCAAACCAACATCTTAAGGACTTTCTCAAAATCGTAGATTCCATAGACCTAGGTGTTGCAACTAGAGAGACAACCCGATTACGCCTATTCCAATTCTCTCTACGGGATCAAGCTAGTCAATGGCTTGAGCGTTTACCCGCGGGATCCATCACCACATGGGATGATCTCACCACTCGTTTCCTTGCTCAATTTTTCCCACCGGGGAGAACTACTAAGCTTAGAAATGACATCTTGATGTTCCAACAACGTCAAAATGAATCTCTTTATGAAGCATGGACTCGTTTCAAGGACTTACTCCAAAAAGTCCCTCATCATGGCATAGATCTTTGGCTCCAAGTCCAAATTTTTTATGACCATATCGACATCTCCAGGAGGTGAGCCATTGACCAATCGGCCGGTGGTAAGCTATGTGATCTTAGTGCGGAACAATCATGGGAACTCATAGAAGATCTTGCTCTCTATGACAACGAAAGTTGGAATGATCCCCGTGATTTGAACAAAACGGTCAATGCAATATCTTTGCCTTCGAACAACTCTAGCACTCCCGACCGTAGGATCATGGAACTTGAGGACCAAGTCAAGTCTCTCATGAAATCTTACGAAGCTCAAAAACCTTCAAGCCAAGTAAGCAGAATCGCTTCTACATGCAAATTATGCAATGGCCCTCATGAGACTCATAACTGCATGGAACTTCCAAAACGTGCTTATAACGAATTCACATCATCACACGTAGGTCAGGGTCCTAGAACTTCTGGCGAGGCCTATGAGGCATGGAAGGATAAACCTAATTTCAGAGGGTACCAAACGCGAAGCGTATCCTTCAATGACTCCTCACCACTCACTTGGTCCGAGCATTTTCCATCACAAGGCACTCCTAGGCAAAGCTGTGAAGATACTTTAAAAAAATTCATTCTATCTTAAGAATTACAGCTCGCTACGCTCGAGGCCAAATTTAGACAACAGCAGGCTGATGTGAACAACAAGATTTGTAATCTGTTAACTGCTATCAAAGAGCATGTTGATAATAAGCCCATTCACGTTGATGAGGTTAAATCTGATACCGTCATGAGTCCACCAACCTCCCTTGTGAAAATTAAGAGTCCTAGCAAGTTATTCAAACACCTATCTCCTAAAGGAAAAGAATCTGTCAACCCCCTAGGACCAATCCACTTCGTAAACACCATCACCACGATATCTGCTTCAACACCCAACCCAACCCAACAACAAACTAACAAATTCAGTCGGACAGCTAAAGATGAGACCTCAAGGGTAGACCATGATTCGGCTGAAAAACCTACCAACTCACCCGAGCAATACACCGCGCAAGAATCCGGCAAACCGGATGAAGGGAAAGAGAAATCGGAAGAACATGAGAGAAATCCAACCATTTTGGGTAAATCTATTATAGAAGAACCCGAGAGAAAAATCGAGGATGTTATTAATGGGAGTAGCGATAAGACTAAGGAAAGTAACCCTAAAGTTTTCAAGATCCCCTGTGCCATTAAGGAAAAGCTCTTGACCGATAGTCATATAGATCCTAGCTTCCCAGTCAACATAATCCCCCTTTCCCTATACCACGAAACCTTCCCAGAACGCATTGCGTGCGAGAGAGTAGTAGAAAATTTATCAATTAGGATTGGAGAGCTTGTTTACAATACTGACCTCACTGTGGTTAATGACGTGGACCCTCTCACCAATTAAATGTTAACCAACCTTGTCCTTGGGACACCATTTATCAATGAATCGGGAGCAATCCTTGATGAGAAAGATGGTAGTGTATTACTCACCAATGGTGTTAGGAAGGTAATTTTTCGTAGGGATAATGAGGAGGTGTACGAGTATCGTCCTTCCATTGAGGGGAATCTATATGGGTCAAAGGATGGAGAGTCGGGGAAGATAAGACGGCGTGATCCGAATAATCTCAAAATCCCCTGCATGATCGGTCATAAGTACTTCGATAACATCTACATTAATGTATTCCTGCCAAAGAATTTTATGTCATTGTTCCATTATAACAATATCTGCAGATGGGGGATGATTTACAAGGGAGAGAAAGTGGTTGGTAAGGATCATGAAATCCAGGTGTTCGTAGGAAATATGACATTCACTATGGAATTCACGATTGTGGATAACATAGAAGACTATGTCGACCCTAGGTTATCACAAATAGTTTTTGGAGCACCCTTTTGTGAAATCACTAATTTGATAGTGGATGACTTGAACGGAATCATGACCTTCACTGATGGGATTAGGAGGATTTCATACCAAACGCCATACAAGAGAAAAGACCTTAAGGAAATCGATTGTGACGGACTTGATAAGATAAGTTCCCAACTTATTTTGTGTGATGAAGATGTTAGGAGAGGGTGTAAAAACATTTCTGATTTATCATGTGGATTCTTTAAGAATGTTAGTAAGCTTGGTTCTAAGTATCGACAAGATGTTTTCGAGTTCGAAGACCCGAAGTACTTGCACTATGAAAGCGATACTGGTTTAGAAGACGACCTAGAGAGTGGAACCAATGATGAGGTCACGTAGTAACCCATGACCTTGAGTCTAGCTACAAGACTCGTAAATAAAGAAAAACGCTTCTTGGGAGACAACCCATGTTTTGTGTGATTTTATTTTGTTTGTTTGTTATTTGTTTCCGTATGCATGCTTTATTTTTATTGTTGGTTGATCATGTTTCTAAATTAAGAAGTGGAAATACTTTACTTTGTTGTTTAGCCTAGTCTTAACTCCACCTAAAAGTATTTTTGCAAAAGATAAGTGTAAGGGGAAACCCCAAATATGTTTTTAAGAAACAAACCGATCATGATTCTCCACAATATTAAATGAACATGTATATTCGTATTTGTTAGAGTCAAATGCTTGTATTGAGTCATAACGAAGTTTTGTAGGATTTTTCAGGAAGTAGGACCAAGTTTTTCCAGAAATTTTCCGGAAACTTAACATAAGAATTTCTGCAGGTCAATTCTGGCGGCGTCAGGAGTTTACTCTTGACGGCGTCAGGTGTAAAAATCTGGAAATTTTACCGGTTTTGTTTTTCTAACGGAGTCTTATGGTTTTTGTGAATTATTAAGTTTTATAATCTCCAGGAGATCTGCAAACTTCATTCCACAAGCATTATATCTTATCTTGTTTTCTAGGATTTAGTAACTTATTTAGGATGCCGCCGATTTTACGCGAGGTTGTCTTGTCTATTTTGTCAGGTTTTACAGGTTACGTATGACAAGAAGATGATTTACATTCTGGAAGGGAAGCTTTGATTGTTCATTTTCTTGGAGGAATATCTAACCTGGCCACCTTATTATCCATACCGAGCGAATCAGGGGAGTATTTGATTTCATTCTCTTTACTTTTTTCACTTTTACATTCTTTACTTGAACATTGGGGACAATGTTTATCTTAAGTATAAGGGGAGGGTAAAAAGATGATACCTTACATATGCACTTTCGCTTGAGTTTGTTTTGTTTGATGGTAGATGTGTAATAAAACTATGAGAAATACTTGTTAGTGTAATTTTAGCGCCAAATTTAAATTTTTTTACAACATTTAGGAGTGAAACTTTAGCCATAGCAAGCGTCTCATGGATAGGAGATTGTATGACTAGCACAAAACCGTATATTCAGAAAAAATTTTCACCCAAATATGTGAGGTTCGCCTTTAGATTTGATAGGAAAAGCATTTATTATTAGTGCTTATGAGTGTACCGGTAGCATTTAGATTCTAGAACTTGCGTTAGTGATGCATCCCGAGACCGCTAGTGAGACTACATTCGTGTAGAAGGATTTACTACATGATAAGAGGCATTAGGATCACCCTTGTGTTAAATCCATATCATAATTACTTGACCATTTAAGTCATATTACTTGGCTAGTTAAGTCAACTAATTTTTCCCAAACCCTTAGCGTTGTACTCATTTTTAGTACACGAAACCCCTAGTACACCCCTCCGAGCCTATCTTTTCGTTTCTAACTTTAAGCATCTTACTTAAAGGAAGAATTTGTTACACCCCACTTAAATGTACAACCAAATCGCCTTAGCCTTCCGTGTATGCGCTCATTTTTAGTGCATTATTGTTATTTGTTAAACCCTAACTTAACTATCTAATTGATTACATGGTTGCTAAGTCGAGTCATATCCTTGTACATATTGTTTTGGGACGATTGGGACTCATGGGTAAGTACTTATTTTATGGAGTAATGGGGAAGAACATAATATTATTACCCCCATATGTGCGTTAATCTTAAAAACGCTCCAAGTGTTTTGATTTTCTTAATTCGAGTCATTAGATTAGTTTAATGTAAAGTATGTAAAGATTCAAGTGTAAGGGGAATATTCATTCCCTATGATGTATTATTTTGGATGGTTGGGTAAGAGTGTAAGCAAAAAAAAAAAAAAAAAAAAAAAAAAAAAAAGAAAAATCTAGAAAAAGAAAAAAAATTAGAAAAAGAAAAAAAGAAAAGAAAAAAACATACGGACTACCATCCCGTTTCATTTTATGTTTATTTCATGATTTTGTTATTTTTCATTTATTAGCTTAAGTTGAGTCTAGTCTTGGCTTAGCAACGCCACATTGTACATGTAATTAACTAAGATTGTTAACTCGCCACCAGTAAAACTTCCTTTATCCAACAAAACCGTGTATTTCATATCCCTACACCTAACGTTACAACCCATTAAAAGACCTCTTTGATAGTTTATCCTAGGTGCTTACGCCATGTGGCGGAGGTTTGATCATTTCCCAAGCCTATGGTAATCTATTTTGCTATGACAGGTAGTGAGACATATCTTCCGTTTCTATTTTGTAATTTATACTTTATTACACCCGAGAGATGTGAGTATCTAAACACTATTTGTGAAGTGCTAGTGTATGACCTCCGTGCTTGTCTATTGGTCTTTAGTGGAATGATTATTTGTTGTAATTACTTTTATATTAGTGTTAAATGACCCCTAACTTGTATTTTGACTAGAATAAAAGCGCATTTGCTTGAGGACAAGCAAATCTCAAGTGTAAGGGTATATGATGAGGCGAAAAATGATCCGTTTTTAGGGGGTCATTTAAGCCGGAATTCGAATTTATTTGATCAAATATTGCCCTAAATCGTTCCTTTTGTAATTTTAGGTACTTTGGGAATGAAATCTGGAAAAGGAAGCAATTCGGACGTTTTTGGAGCATAAAAGTGAAGAAAACGCCAAAATCTTAATTTTCCATGCTGGGAACAGTAGGTGACGGCGTCAAGAGCAACTTCCTGACGGCGTCAAGAGCAACATTCCATGACGGTCCAGTAGAGATTTGATGGCGTCATGAAGGTAGGGCGTCAAGACAAGAGTAAAAGTCATGACGGCCTGAAAATGATTAAGTCTTGACGGCGTCAAATGTAGATCAAGGCAGTCCGAGAATAGTTTTGGCGGCGAGGTGACGGCGTCACAAGATTTGTCTTGACGCCGTCAGACCCCTTTTCCTATATATAGTTTTCTAATTTTTCACATTTAGAGAGAAGTTTTGGGAGAAACCCTAAGTACGATTTTGGTGTAACTTTACAAGTTTTTCAAGGGTTCCAACCCCTTGATATCTTGCATGTGTAATCAAGATAAGTGTTCCTTTAATTCAATCAATATGTCTATGTGTTGGTTGTCTATATCTTGTTCTTGTCTTAATTCCATCATGCTAGGCTAGATCTATCTTGTGTTTGCTTAGATCTAATGAAACCTAGATGTTGATTATGTGTTGATTACTTGTTTATTCTTGTCTTGGATGAATGATTTATATGTTAGGCTTAAGAAAACTGGCAGATCTCCAATTGGTAACATGCTTGAACGTCTTAAGAAACATGAACCGACGCGCACTAGGTCTTTATTGGTTGTATTTAATGCATGAGCCACTGTTTACAATCCCTATAGTTGTGCTGGGCATGGTGTAGGAGGAGATAAGAGCTCATAGAATTGGGGAGTTAAGTGTGCCACCCCATGAATGGTATTAAGGAATACGATCCGTCATCCATGCAATTATAACAAGTAATTAACGTGTAAAAGATGTCTAGGGAGTAGTGAAATCTAAGTAAACACATTTTCTCCAATTACTGCTCACAACTTTAGTATAATTTAGTTTATTTTCATTTTTAGTATTTTATTTTGATTACATCTTAGTATTGGGTTAGTTGAATAGCAACTAATTCCGCCTAAATCCTTCAAACCCGAGATTTTTAACTTGCTTTTCATAAAATATAAAAATACAAAAAATAATATTCTTTCACCTTTAGAACTAGTATTTAGGTTTTCTAATCCTAGCGACACTATTCCTAGCTGAACGATCAATCCCCCGGTACTTGTCACTATACTATACTACAACGATCAGGTACACTGCCTGGTGGGGGTTGTAAGCTTCTCAAGATCCCTTGAGAGGTAAAGCCTGGTGCGATTCCCACGTATCAACGGCCTTGGGTGACGCCGTCATCTCCTATGCACAAAAACTCTCTGGATCGTCACGTGTATTTCCCACATCCACCTCAACTCTTTACGCCGTCATGTGGAGAGCCTTGACGCCGTCAGGTACTGTTCCAGTAGGGAAAATTGAGACTTTGCCATTTTCTTCACTTTTATGCTCCAAAAATGTCTAAAATGCTTTTTATTTTATTTTATTTATTTATTTATTTTTTATTATTTTTTTTTAAGATTTCTCTCCAAAAGTACCTAAAATGACAAAAGGAACGATTTAGGGCAATATTTGATCAAATAATCACGAATCCGGGCTTAAATGACCCCTTAAAAGTGGTTCACTTTTCACCTCATCAAATACCCTTATACTTGAGATTTGATTGTCCTCAAGCAAATGCGCTTTTATTCTTATCAAAATACAAGTTAGGGGTCATTTAACACTAATATAAAAGTAATTACAACAAATAATCGTTCCACTAAAGACCAAAGACAAGCACAAAGGTCATATACTAGCACCTCACAAATAGTGTTTAGATACTCACATCTCTCGGGTGTAATAAAGTATATATCACAATAAGGAAATGAAAAACATCTCTCACTACCTGTCATAGCAAAATAGATTACCATAGGCTTGGGAAATGATCAAACCTCCACCACTTGGCGTAAGCACCTAGGATAAACTATCAAAGAGGTCTTTTAAAGGGTTATAACGTTAGGTGTAGGGATATGGAAAAACACAGTTTTGTTGGATAAAGGCAATGTTTACTGGTGGCGAGTTAATCATCTTGGTTAATTACATGTACAATATGACGTTGCTAAGCCAAGACTAGACTCGACTTAAGCTAATGAATCAAAAATAACAAAAACATAAAATAAACATAGAATGAAACGGGATGGTAGTCCGTATGTTTTTCTTTCTTTCTTTTTCTATTTTGTTTTTATTTTTTTCTTAATTTTTTTGTTTTTTATTTTATTTTATTTTTTATTTTTTTTGTGCATACACTCTTACCCTACTGATGAGTGCTCAAACACTTATCATTTTTGTCGTATTTAAACTGCCAAAATATACAAAAACAATAAAAAAGATATCAAAATACTTAAATTATCCGAGGGATTGTGTTTTATATGTTTTAAAAGCAAAATGAGCAAAAACAAAGAAAAAATGTACAAAGTTTGCAATTTTGGCAGTTTCAGTCCCCCAAGTTTCAAAACTTGTCAAAATTAGTCCCTATGCATTTATTTTGAAAGGAAAAGTCAACCCAAGGTTTTGAAAGTCAAAAATCATAAAATATTACACTTGGGTCACAAGTTTTCCAAAATTACATGTTTGGACCTTGAAATTTCAAATATGGCAAAATAGGTCCCTGGGAAATTTTGAAAAATGAAAATGGCAAAATTGGTTCTTGGTTTATTGGTGATTGTCAATTTTGGTCCTTTGAAGCAATATGGGAAAAATACAAAATCAGTCCTCATAATTTGGGAAAATTACAAAAATGGTCCTTGTGTTCACTATGTTACCAAACCAAACGGACCCTTGTTATTTAAACTAAACCCAAAACCAAAACAAATCCAAATCCAATACACCCCTGATCCAATAAACCCCTAGGCCCAACAAATCCTAGCCCATTCCCCTTTTAATAAAAACCAAGCGGGGTCAAACAGTCAACGCGGGTCAAACGACCCTTGACCACCTTCTTCCCCCCAACATCCAACGCAAAACCAGGCACTGTGTCCCCCCCTCCTCTCACCTTTTTCACCATAGCCCCCCCACAATTAATGCCTCTCATCTACCACACCAACCCACACCACCACAATAAATACACCCTCGCCTAACCCACTCAGATTTCCATATCTCATTTTGGCGGGAAAAGACAATCAAGAGCTAGGATTGATCAATTTGTAATTGCATTGCTGGGATTTGGTCTATGGTCAAAGTAAAAGCTAGTGGGACTCTCAATTTGGACCAGGAAGCCATGTGAAAAGACTTAGGACTTATTTTTAGCTCGATATATATATTGTAGCTCATATGAGCATTAGTGTGTATAATATTGTAGTTGTAGCTTTAGAAATGTTGTAATTTACTTTTGTAACTCAGTTTTTAATCAATGCAAGCAAGGTTCTAAGTTTATTTTCTGTTTTACTTTTCAAGTTCCATTTAAAATTTTCAAGTGTTAATGTAAGGTTCCAATGTGTGTATAAGCTATTCACAAGCTCATGTAAACTCAAAAAACAACTTTTTAGAAGCTTTACAAGCTTGTGTCAACATCCTAAGCTCAGTTTCCATAAATACTAAAAAATTTAAGAAAAATAAAATAAAATAAAAAAATGGACAAAGGTTTAAGCAGCTTGGAAGTTTGGTTGATTTGTGGATTGCAGAGGGTAATAGAGGCTTGTAGAAGCCATTAGGTGGTGTATGGTTCAGGGTTCAATTGTTTTGAGCAGGAAGCACATTGTGAGTCTCTTGGCTCATTTTCACTTTTTAGTACTTAATTATTTTGTGTAGTTTAATTCTGTGGTAATTGTGTTTATTTAATTCAAATTAGAATAATTTAGATCTTAAAACAGTTGGTTAAGTGTTAGAAATCATTGTTCCATAAAAGTTCTCATTTGACTGTCTTAATTGAATCTTAGTGATCTTTGGTAGTTTTTGTTGTTATTGTTGTTTATTTGGGTATTTTAGCATAATAATGGTGATATGTGTTCTTGTGATTCAGTAGTGTAAGATTAGTTGGAGTTTTGTTTGTTAAATCTCCGTTGCAAATCTGTTAAGAGGTGTTTGGTTGTAGCTTGTTTAAGGTGTTCTTGTTGCTTTATTATATAAGTCTGTGTTTCACTGAGTTACTTGGTGTGATAAAAGCTCAGGGAACCACTTTCTTAGTCACAAATACCACAAAAGTCAAAATCATAAACAATATCACCCACACAGTTAACTGTGTGGGATTTTCAAGTCCAAAACCCATCACATCCATTTACAAGGTTGTGTTTTCACCTAAATTGGTCATATTACAGTTTAACATAACACTCCAAGTCATTAAATCAGCCACCAAAGTTCATCAAAGTCAAATCTCAAAGTTTTCTAAAAAGTCAAAATTACAAGTCTCAGATTTTTCCAAATATGGCATGAATTTTCTGGATTTTTGTGGTAAGTTTTAGGTTCTGAAAATTGTTGTGAGTGTTGTCTACCAGTAAAACTCTTGATTCATACCATTGTTTGAATTTTGTGATTTTTATTAGTGGACTATTTTACACCTGGAAGACACTTGCAGGGCAAGGGTGTGCCCTGTGCACCAGCAACCCAGTCACAACCACCACTTTGGTGGTTCATTGTGACCAATCCAGTGGGTCCCATTGACCCAATTTGGCCCCATTCAACCCCCTCCTAGCAGGCTTGGGGTTTTAACCAATTGTTTGACCATAAGACCTGTGGACCCCACCTGGAATTGCTCCAAAAGTTTGTCCCTTTTCTGTCTCAGAAACAAAACAAGAAAGTGCTTATTATGGATTTTTAGTTTATTCAGTTAGCTTAATTTTGTAGAACTTGTTTTGATTTGTTCATTTAACTTATTTGAATCAGAAATTACCAAGGTGGACCCCATATAAGTTCATTTGAGCTTATTCTCCCTTTAGTCAAAGAAAGTCAACTGTCAAGGGTATAAGCACTTGAAGTGCTTATTCACTTGGTCTCAGCCAAACTCATTTCACAAAAGTTGCTTAGAATCATATAATAAGCAGTTTTGAAAAAGAAAATTCCAAATAAGCCCAACTTTATAGAAGTGATAGCTTCTATTTAAGTCAATTGGCTTATTCTTCAGCTTATTAATAAGCAGTTCCTATTTTTATAATTTTTCTAGGCTTCTGGTATATAAAAATAATTTCTGTAATTTTTACAGATTTTTTTTGCATCATTTAGTATTTTTCTTAATTTAAATTAATTTTTAGTAATTATTAAATAGTTAATAATTAATAATAATTAATTAGAAAATCAAAAAAATATAAATTATATTTTAAAATTAGTTTTTAGTTATTTTTTATTTTTCCAAATTTTATTTTCAATTTTCTAGTGTAATTTAATAATTAATTAGAATTTAGGTTAATTTAAATAATTAAAAAGTAATTAATAATTAGTTAATAATTAGTAATAATTAATTAAAAAGCCTTAAAAATATATTTTCATTTCTAAAATTAGTTTTATAGTATTTTAGATTTTTCTAAGTTTAAATTTTATTTTTCTAGGTTTATTTCATAATTATTTGTAAATTAGGTTAATATAATTAATAAAAAATAATTAGAAAATTAATATTTAATTAATAGTAATTATAAAATTAGTGTAAAAATTAGTTTTAAATTTCCAATAATTTTCTTTAATCATTAGGTTTGTAAAAATACCATTTTCATACCAGTAGCCTTTTCAGATCACCTCGTTCACTTTTTATCCCACGTACGTTTGTTCGCGTTTTCAGCAAACGTACGGTTTTTAAGTTTTAAGTGATTTCTTCTCAATCTCAATTCCCGTAATCATTCACGTAGCTTTCCTAAGCTATTTTGTTTAATCACTTTCAAATAATTCTCATAACCAACCTTTTCTGTGAATAATCACCCGATCACAAAGCACGCTCAGTCACATTTCACACCTTGTCGGGATTTAACGACCTGGTGATACCTTATATTACCCGGAGATTGTTTCTAGGCTTTTTAACTTTGTTGACCATTCTTTGGTCAATATAAGTTGACGGTTTAGCACCAATCAATTTTTGGCGCCGCTGCCGGGGAGGTGTGCGCGTTTCTGCAGCGTCTTTCGAGATTAGTGTTATCTCACCTCGATCATTGTAAAAACCCATCACTTTTGTAAATTTCAAATCAAAACACAAAAAAGTCATTAACACTTTTCCTAAAGTGTTAAAACACCAAAAAAAAAAATAAAAAAAACAACAAAACATATCGTAACGTTTTCTGATTCGGTTTTCTTTTAAGGAGATTCTTAAAGAAAAACGATTTTAGATTACGGGACGATACCAAAAATATTGTCCAAAAAGTTTTTATCCCTAGTGCATGCGCACTCGTTCTTCGAGGTCCACTAGCCCATTACGTGAGCTTGTCTGGAAACCTCAAAGACCTCGTAGACGTTCTGCACCAACAGTCGGATCTGAGATCCGTACTGTTGTCACACCCACTGTCACCATGGCGGAAGACCGCTCCATGTGTGAGCTTCTCCAAGCACCCATCGAGGGTTACGGAGATGCCATTGTTGTTCCAGCCATCGTGGCTGATAATTTTGAGCTCAAAACCGGGTTACTCAATCTTGTAACCTCAAGTCAATTCTACGGTTTTGAGAGGGACGATCCTCATGCTCACATTCGATGGTTCAATAAAATCACTTCGACCATCAAGTACAAAATGTCCCGTGTGAAGCAATCAAACTTCTTCTCTTCCCATTCTCCCTGGAGGGACAAGCCCGGATTTGGCTTGAAAAACAACCTCCTAGATCTATTGAGACATGGGAAGATCTTGTGAAAAAATTTGTGAATGAATTCTTCCCACCTTCCAAGACCACGAGTCTTAAGAACGAAATCACCAAGTTCACTCAAAAATACGATGAATCTTTTGGTGAAGCGTGGGATCGTTTCAAAGAATTACTTCGCAAGTGTCCACATCATGGTTTCTCCGAGTTGATGCAACTCGGCACTTTCTACAATGGCGTGAGCCAAGCTGATCAGGATTCTCTCAATGCCTCTGCGGGAGGTTATTTCTTGAGTAGAACCATAAAAGAAGCTTTACAGATCATAGAAAACAAGTCCAAGGTTCGCTCTACACGAAGCAAACCGATTGTTTCTCAAATCTATGCGGGTCCTTCTTCTTCATCTTCTGTGGGTCAATCTAGCACGGATGCTAAGCTTGACAAGCTCACTGAAGCGATCGAAGCTTTGGTTCTCGCCAAAACAAAGAAAGTTTCATTTCCACAACATCCTCCCCCTGTTGAGGTTAAAAAAGTGGAAATCTGTGTGACTTGTGGTGGGCCGCATGCCTACTACAATTGCACAGCCACTGATGGTACTCCATATGAAGCTCATGCTGTTGTCGGGTCCCAAAATCAAGGAGGCAATCAATACCGCCCTCCTATGGACCCGAAATATCGTCCTCACTATTATCCTGGACCTCCCGGTTTTAATCAAAACCAAAATGTCCAAAACCGTGGTCAAAATCAAAATCGAGTGAATCAAAGTTATCCAAACCAAGGTAACTTCAATCAGGGTCACGGTTTCCAAAATCAAAACCAAGGTTTCCAAAATCAAGGTTTCCAACACCAAAATCAAGGAAACGTTAACCGGAACCAAGTACAGGGTAATTTCAATCCCGGGAACTTTCATGAAAACAATCACCAGAATCAAGGGAATTTCCATCATCAAAACCAAGGAAATTTCAATCAAGGTCTAAATCCGAACAATCGAGCTCAAAATCTTCCTAATCCGAATCAAGCCATTGTTCCAACCGGGCCTTCATCTAATGAGTTGTTAAAACAATTCATGAAGTCCCAAGATGAGTTGAACAAGTTGCTGGTCAGCCAGATTTCTGATATCAAGAAGTCTTTAAATGATCGACCCTCGGGCTCAGGTACTACTTTACCGAGCAACACGATCGCTAACCCGAGGGGCGATGCTAAGGCGATCACAACATGAAGTGGTGCTTCATATGATGAGCCCGCGATTCCTGCTACCTCTTCTCCCTCTCCTCCAAAGGTAGTGGATCATGAGCCTGAGGTGACAAAGGACAAGGTGCAAACTCCTAGCCCACGAAGTACAGCACACGTCCAACCTCAGGTTAATCCTGAAACCAGATGTAAGCCTAGAGTTGTCTTTGAACCACCAGAAACTCCAGGGGACAACCCAAAATCCAAAACTTCTATTCCTTATCCATCACGTCTCAATGAACAAAAGCTCCGCGAAAAAGCTAATCACCAAATGGATAAATTTTTCCAAATCTTTCAAGATTTGCACTTTGATATTAGCTTCGCGGATGCTATTCTCTTGATGCCCAAGTCTACATCGACAATCAAAAATCTGTTGAGTAATAAAGAAAAACTCTTTGAGATGGCAAGAACTCCTCTGAATGAGCACTGCTCAGCAGTTCTCTTGAAAAAGCTTCCTGAAAAGCTTGGAGACCCCGGGAAATTTCTCATTCCTTGTACTTTCCCGGATATGGTTGAATGCTTCGCCTTAGCTGATTTAGGTGCTAGCATTAACCTGATGCCATATTCTGTGTAGAAGAAACTCTCTCTTCCCGAACTTACTCCCATGTGCATGACTTTAGAGCTTGCCGATCGTTCGATTTCTCGTCCTCTTGGCATTGCCGAGGACGTATTCGTTAAAGTGGGAAAGTTCCATTTTCTGGCAGATTTTATGATTGTTGACTTTGATGCCGATTCTAGGGTCCCTCTCATTCTTGGGAGGGGATTCCTCAGAACTGGGCGCGCTCTTATCGATGTATTTGAGCATGAGATCACATTACGTGTTGGATCGGAAGCCGTCACCTTCAACCTAAATCAAACTTCGAGATACTCCTCCAATTATGACTGTGAATCGGTGAATCAAATTGATGTCATCGATGTTGCTGCTGAGGAGTATGCTCAAGAGATTTTAGGTTTCATTGATGATTCTTCGAATGAAAACCTCACTCAATCTTCTCATCCCATCATAGCCAATTCTTCTCCTTCCCTCACTCCGTTTGAGGGAAGTGACTTCATCTTAGAAGAAATTGAGGCCTTTCTCAAAAGTGATTCGATTCCCGATGGAATCGATAACCAAGAGATTGACCCCGAGAGGGATATTCTCCTGCTTGAGAAGTTATTAAACGAAGATCCCTCTCCTCTTCTTGTTCTACCACAAACACTTCATAAGGAGGAAGTCAAAAATGTTGAGAAAACTGATGACTTCCCCGAGGTTGAACTTAAGGACTTGCCACCTCATCTTGAATATGCATTTCTGGAGGGTGATGATAAATTGCCCGTCATAATTGCTAAAGACTTAAGTGTTGAGGAAAAGGCTGCTCTTATAAAGGTTTTGAAGTCTCATAAACAAGCAATTGCTTGGCGACTCTACGACATCAAGGGCATTGACCCTGAGTTTTGTACTCACAAGATTTTAATGGAGGATGACTTCAAACCTGCAGTCGAACAACAAAGAAGGGTGAATCCAAAAATTCACGAGGTTATCAAACAAGAGGTTTTAAAACTTGTTGAGGCCGTATTGATTTACCCTATCTCGGACAGTCCTTGGGTTAGCCCAATTCATTGTGTTCCAAAAAAGGGTGGCATTACTGTTGTCACAAATGAGGAGAATGAGTTGATTCCAACTTGTTTAGTTACGGGTTGGCGCGTCTGCATTGACTATCGTAAGTTAAATGACGCCACCCGTAAAGATCATTTTCCTCTGCCCTTTATGGATCAGATGCTCGAGAGATTAGCGGGGAATGAGTACTATTGCTTCCTCTATGGTTTCTCGGGTTACTTTCAGATTCCCATTGATCCGCAAGATCAGGAAAAAACCACTTTTACGTGCCCCAATGGAACTTTTGCATATAAACGTCTGCCATTTGGCCTATGTAATGCTCCGGGCACGTTTCAAAGATGTATGCTGGCCATATTTTCCGACATGATCGGGAAAACTATGGAGGTCTTTATGGACGATTTTTCGGTCATTGGGGATTCGTTCTAATCATGTCTCTCCCATTTAGACAGCATGCTAAAACGTTGTGAAGACACAAAGTTATGTCTAAATTGGGAGAAGAGTCACTTTATGGTCAAAGAGGGCATTGTCCTCGGCCATAAAATTTCAAAAAACGGGATTGAGGTTGACAGAGCCAAAGTGGACGTCATTGCAAAATTACCTCATCCCACAACCGTAAAAGGTGTTAGGAGCTTTTTGGGTCATGCCGGTTTCTACCATAGGTTTATTCAAGATTTTTCTAAAATCGCCCGGCCTATGACCCATCTCCTCGAAAAGGATGCTCCTTTTATCTTCTCCCCCGAGTGCATCAAAGCCTTTGAAACATTAAAGAAAAGGCTTACCGAGGCACCGATTCTTGTTGCCCCCGATTGGGACTTGCCCTTCGAGCTCATGTGTGATGCTAGTGATTATGCGATAGGGGCAGTCTTGGGGCAACGCAAAACAAAACATTTTCAGCCTATACACTATGCCAGCAAGACTATGACCGAGGCTCAAAGTCATTACACCACTATTGAAAAAGAATTATTAGCTGTGGTGTATGCTTTTGAAAAATTCCGGCCATACTTGATACTGACCAAGAGCATAGTGTATACGGATCACTCAGCTTTGAAGTACCTCTTTGCAAAACAAGATGCAAAGCCGAGACTCCTCCGTTGGGTTCTCCTCCTACAGGAATTTGATATCATAATTCGTGATAAAAAAGGAGCTGAGAACCTAGCTGCTGATCATCTCTCCCGTCTTGAAAACCCTCACCAAGATGCTTTCGAGAAAAAGGAAATAAACGAAACATTTCCTCTCGAAACCCTCAATGCGGTTTCATTTCGTGGAGACTCGATTACCCCATGGTTTGCCGACTTTGCAAACTATCTTGCGGGTAACTTTGTTGTGAAAGGGATGTCGTCCCAACAAAAAAATAAATTTTTCAAAGATGTAAAACATTACTTCTGGGACGACCCCTACTTGTTCAAAATATGCGCGGATCAGGTCATCCGGCGGTGTGTGTATGGTCAGGAAGCCACTGAAATTTTAAAAGCTTGCCATGCTGGTCCCACGGGGGGGGGGGGGCACCACAATCCCAACTACACCGCCAAAAAGGTGTTTGATTCCGGCTTTTATTGGTCCTCGATCTACAAGGATGCCCAAGAATTGGTCAAGTCCTGTGACGCTTATCAACGACACGGGAATATTTCACAAAAGAATGAAATGCCTCATAATGCAATTCAAGTTTGTGAAATTTTTGACACCTGGGGCATCGATTTTATGGGGCCATTTCCGTCCTCTCATGGCAATAAATACATACTCGTGGCAGTTGACTATTTGTCAAAATGGGTTGAAGCGAAAGCTTTACCCACAAATGATGCCCGAGTAGTTGTGAAATTCTTAAAAGCTCTTTTTGCCCGATTCGGAACTCCACGTGCTATTATTAGTGATCGTGGTACGCACTTCTGTAATGACAAATTCGACAAAGTCATGCAAAAGTACGGTGTGAATCACCATCTTTCTACTGCGTACCACCCTCAAACAAGTGGCCAAGTCGAAGTTTCCAATCGGGGCATTAAAAGACTTTTAGAAAGAACCGTAGGTGAAAATCGTGCATCGTGGTCGGATAAATTAGATGATGCACTTTGGGCTTTCTGATGAGGCGAAAAATGATCCGTTTTTAGGGGGTCATTTAAGCCTGAATCCGAATTTATTTGATCAATATTGCCCTAAATCGTTCCTTTTGTGATTTTAGGTACTTTGGGAGTGAAATCTGGAAAAGGAAGCAATTCAGACGTTTTTGGAGCATAAAAGTGAAGAAAACACCAAAGTCTTAATTTTCCATGCTGGGAACAGTGCATGACGGCGTCAAGAGTAGTTCCCAGACGGCGTCAAGAGTAAAATTCCATGACGACCCAGAAGAGTTTTGACGGTGTCATGAAGGTAGGGCGTCAAGAGTAAAAGTCATGACGGCCTGGAAATGAATTGTTCTTGACGGCGTCAAATGTAGATCTAGGCAGTCCGAGGATTATTTTGGCGGCGAGGTGACGGCGTCACCTAATTGGTCTTGACGCCGCCAGACCCCTTTTCCTATATATAGTTTTCTAGTTTTTCACAAAAAAAAAGAGAAGTTTTGGGAGAAACCCAAAGTACGATTTTGGTGTAACTTTACAGGTTTTTCAAGGGTTCCAACCTCTTGATACCTTGCATGATTAATCAAGATAAGTGTTCTTCTAATTCAATCAATATTTCTATGTGTTGGTTGTCTATATCATGATCTTGTCTTAATTCTATCATGCTAGGCTAGATCTATCTTGTGTTTGCTTAGATCTAATGAAACCTAGATATTGATTACTTGTTGATTCTTGTCTTGGATGAATGATTTATTTGTTAGGCTTAAGAAAACTGGCAGATCTCCAATTGGTAACATGCTTGAACGTCTTAAGAAACATGAACCAACGCGCACTAGGTCTTTATTGGTTGTATTTAATGCATGAGCCACTGTTTACAATCCTTATAGTTGTGCTGGGCATGGTGTAGGAGGAGATAAGAGCTCATAGAATTGGGGAGTTATGTGTGCCACCCCATGAATGGTATTAAGGAATACGATCCGTCATCCATGCAATTATAACAAGTAATTAACGTGTAAAAGATATCTAGGGAGTAGTGAAATCTAAGTAAACACATTTTCTCCAATTACTGCTCACAACCTTAGTATAAATTAGTTTATTTTCATTTCTAGTATTTTATTTTGATTGCATCTTAGTATTGGGTTAATTGAAGAGCAACTAATTCCGCCCAAATCCTTCAAACCCGAGATTTTAATTTGCTTTCCATAAAATATAAAAATACAAAAATAATCATCCCTCACCTTTAGAACTAGTATTTAGGCTTTCTAATCCTAGCGACACTATTCCTAAGCTGAACGATCAATCCCCCGGTACTTGTCACTATACTATACTACAACGATCAGGTACACTGCCTGGTGGGGGTTATAAGCTTCTCAAGATCCCTTGAGAGGTAAAGTCTGTTGCGATTCCCACGCATCAAGTTTTTGGCGCCGCAGCCCGGGGAATAGTTATTGTCTAGGTTAGAATTTCTTTTTATTAGGTCTACTTGCTAGATTCCTTTCTAGTAAGATTTTATTTTTATTTTTTAGGTCTTCTTTAGTCTATCTCATTTCTTTGTGCTTTTGTTCGTAACTCTTTATCATCCAACATCATGGAAGGTGGTAACATCTTTGAACCCGTCATCCCACCACAAGAAAACCCACAATTAGAACCCCTTAGGCCCCGAACCTTAGGAGAGTATTCCCAACCTAGCCACCAAGGCTACCGAAACACCATTGAGCTCACCGGAGCCAATGTGACCCCCTTGCGATCCGACACCATCCGGTTGGTGCAAAGCGGATGTGCATTCCATGGACTTCGTTCCGAAGATCCAAACCAACATCTTAAGGACTTTCTCAAAATCGTAGATTCCATAGACCTAGGTGTTGAAACTAGAGAGACCACCCGTTTACGCCTATTCCAATTCTCTCTACGGGATCAAGCTAGTCAATGGCTTGAGCGTTTACCCGCGGGATCCATCACCACATGGGATGATCTCACCACTCGTTTCCTTGCTCAATTTTCCCACCGGGGAGAACTACTAAGCTTAGAAATGACATCTTGATGTTCCAACAACGTCAAAATGAATCTCTTTATGAAGCATGGACTCGTTTCAAGGACTTACTCCAAAAGGTCCCTCATCATGGCATAGATCTTTGGCTCCAAGTCCAAATTTTTTATGACCATATCGACATCTCCACGAGGCGAGCCATTGACCAATCGGCCGGTGGTAAGCTACGTGATCTTAGTGAGGAACAATCATGGGAACTCATAGAAGATCTTGCTCTCTATGACAACGAAAGTTGGAATAATCCCCGTGATTTGAACAAAACGGTCAAGGCAATATCTTTGCCTTCGAACAATTCTAGCACTCCCGACCGTAGGATCATGGAACTTGAGGACCAAGTCAAGTTTCTCATGAAATCTTACGAAGCTCCGAAACCTTCAAGCCAAGTGAACAAAATCACTTCTTCATGCGAATTATGTAGTGGTCCCCACGACACTCGTGATTGTGTGGAACTCCCCGGAACAGCTTTTGCGGACTACGCATCCACGCGTACTGACGAAGCGGGAGATAAGTGGTACACTTTCAAGCCCGAGCCAAACACTTATGGTGATTCATACAACCCCTCTTGGAAAAATCACCCAAACCTTAGGTGGAAACAAAATCAACCCAATTCTTCCAATCCGCCTAATCGTTACCAACCAAACGGTCCACCATCCAACCGTACTTTCAACAACAATCCTTCTAACAACTATGGTAGTACCAACAATCTTGAAGGATTGATGTCAAAGTTTATGGCATCTCAAGAAGCTCGCATAGCTAGGTTCGAAACCGAATTCAACCAACAACAAACGGAGATGACCAACAAGATTGACAACTTGTTGAAAGCCCTCAACAACCAAGCGTTAATCACACCTAGGAAGGACACTAGGGACACCAATAGTGGAATCCAAATTAAGGACCCCTCATCATCCAAACATGTCCACTTTGTCAATGTTGTCACCATTAAGCCGATAGATAAGGAGATAGAGAGGAGTGACAAGGATGAAGTTAGAGTATAAGCCAAGATTAAGGATGAGAGTAGGGAAGTTGAGAATAACAAGGAAGAGGAATTAGAGGAGGTAGAGCCTATAGAAAAATACTTTGATAAGTTGCCTACCGAGGAAGAACGGGAGTACCATAAGGATTTATTCGATAGTCCCGAGAGACCATATATCTTCGGCACACCCCTTATCAAAATGGGAGACCCCTCTAACATTAACATCCCATGCAATATCGGACACATGCATATATGGAAAGCTTACATCGACCCTAGATCCCCCGTTAACATCATGACTAGGACTTATTACAATTGGGTGATGAAGAAGCAACTTGATTTTAGGATGATGCCCGATATGAATCTGATAAGTAATTTTGCAGGAAGAGTGAAGGGACTGCATGTGATTATAGGGAATCTCACTTATGAGATCGATTTTATAATAGTTGAGGACACTCGTTCGGTGATAGATGCTTGCCTAAGCCAAATAATATTTGGAAAACCATTTGTTGAAGCCACTAGGATGAGTTATGATCCGACTTTAGGGATAGTTAGATTCAAGGAAGAGAATGATGAGGTTGCCTATCAAATGCCCTACAAGATTGAGCAATACCGCCTTCTCTCTAATTTCGAAAAAGAACACAAGCAAGCGGCTTATTATAGGAATGAGGAGGATAGACGTAGAGGAGTAGAATATGTAAAGAATAGGATGCTTGATTTCTATAAAGAATGCTTACAACTAGGTCCGGAATACAAAACTGGTTTAGAAGACGACCTAGAGAATGAAACCAATGATGAGGTCACGTAGTAACCCATGACCTTGAGTCTAGCTACAAGACTCGTAAATAAAGAAAAGCGCTTCTTGAGAGGCAACCCATGTTTTGTTTGTTTATTTGTTTGTTTGTTATTTGCTTCCGTATGCATGCTTAATTTTTAATGTTGGTAGATCATGTTTCTAAACTAAATAGTGGAAATACTTTACTTTGTTGTTTTGGCCTAGTCTTAACTCCACCTAAAAGTATTTTTGCAAAAGATAAGTGTAAGGGGAAACCCCAAATATGTTTTTAAGAAACAAACCGATCATGATTCTCCACAATAATAAATGAACATGTATATTCGTATTTGTTAGAGTCAAATGCTTGTATTGAGTCATAATGAAGTTTTGCAGGATTTTCCAGGAAGTAGAACCCAGTTTTTCCAGAAATTTTTCGGAAACTTAACATAAGAATTTCTGCAGGTCAATTCTGATGGCGTCAGGAGTAAAAATCTGGAAATTTTACCGGTTTTGTTTTTCTAACGGAGTCTTATGGTTTTTGTGAATTATTAAGTTTTATAATCTCCAGGAGATCTGCAAACTTCATTCCACAAGCATAATATCTTATCTTGTTTTCTAGGATTTAGTAACTTATATAGGATGCCACCGATTTTACACGAGGTTGTCTTGTCAATTTTGTCAGGTTTTACAGGTTATGTATGACAAGAAGATGATTTATATTCTGGAAGGGAAGCTTTGATTGTTCATTTTCTTGGAGGAAGATTTAACCTGGCCATCCTATTATCCATACCGAGCGAATCAGGGGAGTATTTGATTTCATTCTCTTTACTTTTCACTTTTACATTTTTTACTTGAACATTGGGGACAGTGTTCATCTTAAGTGTAAGGGGAGGGTAAAAAGATGATACCTTACATATGCACTTTCGCTTGAGTTTGTTTTGTTTAATGGTAGATGTGTAATAAAACTATGAGAAATACTTGTTAGTGTAATTTTAGCGCCAAATTTAAATTTTTTTACAACATTTAGGAGTGAAACTTTAGCCATAGCAAGCGTCTCATGGATAGGAGATTGTATGACTAGCACATAACCGTATATTCAGAAAAATTTTCCACCCAAATATGTGAGGTTCGCCTTTAGATTTGATAGGAAAAGCATTCATTATTAGTGCTTATGAGTGTACCGGTAGCATTTAGATTCTAGAACTTCCGTTAGTGATGCATCCCGAGACCGCTAGTGAGACTACATTCGTGTGGTAGGATTTACTACATGATAAGAGGCATTAGGATCACCCTTGTGTTAAACCCGTATCATAATTACTTGACCATTTATGTCATATTACTTGGCTAGTTAAGTCAACTAATTTTTCCCACACCCTTAGCGTTGTACTCATTTTTAGTACACGAAACCCCTAGTACACCCCTCCGAGCCTATCTTTTCGTTTCTAACTTTAAGCATTTTACTTAAAGGAAGAATTTGTTACACCCCACTTAAATGTACAACCAAATCGCCTTAGCCTACCGTGTATGCGCTCATTTTTAGTGCATTATTGTTATTTGTTAAACCCTAAGTTAACTTTCTAATTGATTACATGGTTGCTAAGTCGAGTCATATCCTTGTACATATTGTTTTGGGACGATTGGGACTCATGGGTAAGTACTTATTTTATGGAGTAATGGGGAAGAACATCATTTTTTACCCCCATATGTGCGTTAATCTTAAAAGTGCTCCAAGTGTTTTGATTTTCTTAATTCGAGTCATTAGATTAGTTGATTGTAAAGTATGTTAAAATTCAAGTGTAAGGGGAATATTGATCCCCTATGATGTATTATTTTGGATGGTATGGTAAGAGTGTATGCACAAAAAAAAAAAAAAAAAAAAAAAAAAAAAAAAAAAAAAAAATCTAGAAAAAGAAAAAAAAAATAGAAAAAGAAAAGAGAAAAAACATACGGACTACCATCCCTTTTTATTCTATGTTCATTTTATGTTTTTGTTATTTTTCATTTATTAGCTTAAGTCGAGTCTAGTCTTGGCTTAGCAACGCCATCTTGTACATGTAATTAACCAAGATTGTTAACTCGCCACCAATAAAACTTCCTTTATCCAACAAAACCGTGTATTTCATATCCCTACACCTAACGTTACAACCCTTTAAAAGACCTCTTTGATAGTTTATCCTAGGTGCTTACGCCATGTGGTGGAGGTTTGATCCTTTCCCAAGCCTATGGTAATCTATTTTGCTATGACAGGTAGTGAGAGATACATTCCGTTTCCATATTGTAATTTACACTTTATTACACCCGAGAGATGTGAGTATCTAAACACTATTTGTGAGGTGCTTGTGTATGACCTCCGTGCTTGTCTATTGGTCTTTAGTGGAACGATTATTTGTTGTAATTACTTTTATATTAGTGTTAAATGACCCCTAACTTGTATTTTGACTAGAATAAAAGCGCATTTGCTTGAGGACAAGCAAATCTCAAGTGTAAGGGTATATGATGAGGCGAAAAATGATCCGTTTTTAAGGGGTCATTTAAGCCCGAATCCGAATTTATTTGATCAAATATTGCCCTAAATCGTTCCTTTTGTGATTTTAGGTACTTTGGGAGTGAAATCTGGAAAAGGAAGCAATTCGGACGTTTTTGGAGCATAAAAGTGAAGAAAACGCCAAAGTCTTAATTTTCTATGCTGGGAACAGTGCATGACGGCGTCAAGAGTAGTTCCCTGACGGCGTCAAGAGTAAAATTCCATGACGACCCAGAAGAGTTTTGACGGCGTCATGAAGGTAGGGCGTCAAGAGTAAAAGTCATGACGGCCTGGAAATGAATTGTTTCTTGACGGCGTCAAATGTAGATCTAGGCAGTCCGAGGATTGTTTTGGTGGCGAAGTGACGGCGTCACCTAATTGGTCTTGACGCCGTCAGACCCCTTTTCCTATATATAGTTTTCTAGTTTTTCACAAAAAAAAAAGAGAAGTTTTGGGAGAAACCCTAAGTACGATTTTGGTGTAACTTTACAGGTTTTTCAAGGGTTCCAACCCCTTGATACCTTGCATGATTAATCAAGATAACTGTTCTTCTAATTCAATCAATATGTCTATGTGTTGGTTGTCTATATCATGTTCTTGTCTTAATTCTATCATGCTAGGCTAGATCTATCTTGTGTTTGCTTAGATCTAATGAAACCTAGATATTGATTATGTGTTGATTACTTGTTTATTCTTGTCTTGGATGAATGGTTTATATGTTAGGCTTAAGAAAATTGGCAGATCTCCAATTGGTAACATGCTTGAACGTCTTAAGAAACATGAACCAACGCGCACTAGGTATTTATTGGTTGTATTTAATGCATGAGCCACTATTTACAATCCCTATAGTAGTGCTGGGCATGGTGTAGGAGGAGATAAGAGCTCATAGAATTGGGGAGTTGTGTGTGCCACCCCATGAATGGTATTAAGGAATACGATCCGTCATCCATGCAATTATAACAAGTAATTAACGTGTAAAAGATATCTAGGGAGTAGTGAAATCTAAGTAAACACATTTTCTCCAATTACTGCTCACAACCTTAGTATAAATTAGTTTATTTTCATTTCTAGTATTTTATTTTGATTGCATCTTAGTATTGGGTTAGTTGAATAGCAACTAATTCCGCCCAAATCCTTCAAACCCGAGATTTTAATTTGCTTTCCATAAAATATAAAAACACAAAAATAATCATCCCTCACCTTTAGAACTAGTATTTAGGCTTTCTAATCCTAGTGACACTATTCCTAAGCTGAACGATCAATCCCCCGGTACTTGTCACTATACTATACTACAACGATCAGGTACACTGCCTGGTGGGGGTTGTAAGCTTCTCAAGATCCCTTGAGAGGTAAAGCCTGTTGCGACACGCATCACTTTTCGTACGGCTTACAAAACACCCATTGGGTGTACGCCTTATAAACTTGTGTACGGGAAAGCGTTCCATCTTCCGATCGAGCTTGAGCACAAAGCCTATTGGGCTCTCAAGCATGCCAATTTTGACCTCAAAACGGCGAGTGATCATAGAAAAGTTCAATTAAATGAATTAAACGAACTTCGTGATTAAGCTTACGAGAACTCTTTGATCTATAAAGAAAAGACAAAGAAAATTCATGACTCAAAAATCAAAAACCGCGTTTTTAACGTTGGTGATCGAGTCCTTCTTTTCAACTCTAGACTCAGTATCTTCTCGGGAAAGCTCAAAACCCGATGGACTGGTCCATTCACTATCGCTAAAGTTTATCCTTATGGTACCGTCAAATTATCTCAAAATGACGGTCCTAATTTCAAAGTGAATGGACATCGGTTGAAACACTACTTTGGAGAGGACATACCATCCATGATTGTCCCGGATCTCCAAACTTTCCCCAAGGACAATTGAATTCGGGGATCGAGTCAAGCTAGCGACTCGATGAACAAGAACAATAGCACAATACGGGTTTTCACCCGTATCTCTGATTCTTTCTACTTTCTACCACCTAGTGTGGGGGAATGGCCAACCCCCGCTGTTTGAAAAATGTATATATGTATATGAGTTCAAAAAAAAAATGTGTATATATAGTAATAAAGTGAAATATGGTATTTCCACAGTTAGATTCGAATATTAGCTTTTTCCGTTCAAAGAGTCGGCATAATAGCCGGGACTTTGAATATTGAGGACAATATTCATTTCTAAGTGTGGGGTGAAATTCTAGCGAATTTTATCAAAATATATCTTCTAGTACCCCCGTTTTTTGCCAAAATTTTCAAAATTTTTTCACTTTATTTCAAAATTTTTGTGGTAATCAGTCCGCCAGGTCTAACCGACAAAGGGATTGGCTAATCCAGGAGCAAACGGCTCTTGGTAAAGATAACTCAAATCCGTTTACGGCTTGCAATTTGCCCAAAATTGTATGGTAAATCAACTCGCCATATCCCATAAAGAGAATGAGTTGGCTAGCCCGCAAGATTATGGCTTGTGGTAAAGGCAGTGGAAAATCCATAATTGGTAATCAGCTCACCAAGATGTTGACTAGGTCCATCAAGAGTTGGCTAGTCCAGAAGCAAACGGCTTTTGGTAAAGACTAATCAAATCCGTTGACAGCTGGTGGTTTGCTCAAAATCACACGGTTATCAGGTGTACCACAGTTCTCACTCCTGGCTACTCCAGAAGTGATGGATTTTGGTAAAGAGTTTTTCAAATCCATCAAGTTTTCTAAAAAGATTGCTAGGGACTAGCAATAATTTAATGTGGGGGATTGATGAGTGCTCAAACACTCATCATTTTTGTCGTATTTAAACTGCCAAAACATACAAAAATAATCAAAAAGATATCAAAATACTTAAATTATCCCAGGGATTGTGTTTTATTTGTTTTAAAAGCAAAATGAGCAAAAACAAAGAAAAAACGTACAAAGTTTGCAACATTGGCAGTTTCAGTCCCCCAAGTTTCAAAACTTGTCAAAATTAGTCCCTATGCATTTATTTTGAAAGGAAAAGTCAACCCAAGGTTTTGAAAGTCAAAAATCATAAAATATTACACTTGGGTCACAAGTTTTCCAAAATTACATGTTTGGTCCTTGAAATTTCATATATGGCAAAATAGGTCCCTGGGAAATTTTGAAAAATGAAAATGGCAAAATTGGTTCTTGGTTTATTGGTGATTGGCAATTTTGGTCCTTTGAAGCAATATGGGAAAAATACAAAATCAGTCCTCATAATTTGGGAAAATTACAAAAATGGTCCTTGTGTTCACTAAGTTACCAAACCAAACGGACCCTTGTTATTTAAACTAAACCCAAAACCAAAACAAATCCAAATCCAATACACCCCTAGGCCCAACAAACCCCTAATCCAATAAACCCCTAGGCCCAACAAACCCCAGCCCATTCCCCTTTTAATAAAAACCAAGTGGGGTCAAACAGTCAACGCAGGTCAAACGACCCTTGACCACCTTCTTCCCCCCAACATCCAACGCAAAACCAGGTATTGTGTCCCCCCCTCCTCTCACCTTTTTCACCATAGCCCCCCCACAATTAATGCCTCTCATCTACCACATCAACCCACACCACCACCATAAATACACCCTCGCCTAAGCCACTTTGATTGCCATATCTCATTTTGGCGGGAAAAGACAATCAAGAGCTAGGATTGATCAATTTGCAATTGGATGGCTGGGATTTGGTCTATGGTCAAAGTAAAAGCTAGTGGGACTCTCAATTTGGACCAGGAAGCCATGTGGAAAGACTTAGGACTTATTTTTAGCTCGATATATATATTGTAGCTCATATGAGCATTAGTGTGTGTAATATTGTAGTTGTAGCTTTAGAAATGTTGTAATTTACTTTTGTAACTCAGTTTTTAATCAATGCAAGCAAGGTTCTAAGTTTATTTTATGTTTTACTTTTCAAGTTCCATTTAAATTTTTCAAGTGTTAACGTAAGGTTCCAATGTGTGTATAAGCTATTCACAAGCTCATGTAAACTCAAAAAACAACTTTTTAGAAGCTTCACAAGCTTGTGTCAACATCCTAAACTCAGTTTCCATAAATACTAAAAAATTTTAGAAAAAAAATATAAAATAAAAAAATGGACAAAGGTTGAAGCAGCTTGGAAGTTTGGTTGATTTGTGGATTGCAGAGGGTAATAGAGACTTGTGGAAGCCATTAGGTGGTGTATGGTTCAGGGTTCAATTGTTTTGAGCAGGAAGCACATTGTGAGTCTCTTGGCTCATTTTCACTTTTTAGTACTTAATTATTTTGTGTAGTTTAATTCTGTGGTAATTGTGTTTATTTAATTCAAATTAGAATAATTTAGATCTTAAAACAGTTGGTTAAGTGTTAGAAATCATTGTTCCATAAAAGTTCTCATTTGACTATCTTAATTGAATCTTAGTGATCTTTGGTAGTTTTTGTTGTGATTGTTGTTTATTTGGGTATTTTAGCATAATAATGGTGATATGTGTTCTTGTGATTCAGTAGTGTAAGATTAGTTGGAGTTTTGTTTGTTAAATCTCCCTTGCAAATCTGTTAAGGGGTGTTTGGTTGTAGCTTGTTTAAGGTGTTCTTGTTGCTTTATTATATAAGTCTGTGTTTCACTGAGTTACTTGGTGTGATAAAAGCTCAGGGAACCACTTTCTTAGTCACAAATACCACAAAAGTCAAAATCATAAGCAATATCACCCACACAGTTAACTGTGTGGGATTTTCAAGTCCAAAACCCATCACATCCATTTACAAGGTTGTGTTTTCACCTAAATTGGTCATATTACAGTTTAACATAACACTCCAAGTCATTAAATCAGCCACCAAAGTTCATCAAAGTCAAATCTTAAAGTTTTCTAAAAAGTCAAAATTACAAGTCTCAGATTTTTCCAAATATGGCATGAATTTTCTTGATTTTTGTGGTAAGTTTTAGGTTCTGAAAATTGTTGTGAGTGTTGTCTACCAGTAAAACTCTTGATTCATACCATTGTTTGAATTTTGTGATTTTTCTTAGTGGACTATTTTACCCCTGGAAGACACTTGCAGGGCAAGGGTGTGCCCTGTGCACCAGCAACCCAGTCACAACCACCACTTTGGTGGTTCATTGTGACCAATCCAGTGGGTCCCATTGACCCAATTTGGCCCCATTCAACCCCCCTCCTAGCAGGCTTGGGGTTTTGACCAATTGTTTGACCATAAAACCTGTGGACCCCACCTGGAATTGCTCCAAAAGTTTGTCCATTTTCTGTCTCAGAAACAAAACAAGAAAGTGCTTATTATGGATTTTTAGTTTATTCAGTTAGCTTAATTGTGTAGAACTTGTTTAGATTTGTTCATTTAACTTATTTGAATCAGAAATTACCAAGGTGGACCCCATATAAGTTCATTTGAGCTTATTCTCCCTTTAGTCAAAGAAAGTCAACTGTCAAGGGTATAAGCACTTAAAGTGCTTATTCACTTGGTCTCAGCCAAACACATTTCACAAAATTTGCTTAGAATCATATAATAAGCTGTTTTGAAAAAGAAAATTCCAAATAAGCCCAACTTAATAGAAGTGATAGCTTCTATTTAAGCCAGTTGGCTTATTCTTCAGCTTATTAATAAGCAATTCCTATATTTATAATTTTCCTAGGCTTCTGGTATATAAAAATAATTTCTGTAATTTTTTTCAGATTTTTCTTGCATCATTTAGTATTTTTCTTAATTTAAATTAGTTTTTAGTAATTATTAAATAGTTAATAATTAATAATAGTTAATTAGAAAATCAAAAAAATATAAATTAAATTTTAAAATTTGTTTTTAGTTATTTTTGATTTTTTCAAATTTTATTTTCAATTTTCTAGTGTAATTTAATAATTAATTAGAATTTAGGTTAATTTAAATAATTAAAAAGTAATTAATAATTAGTTAATAATTAGTAATAATTAATTAAAAAGCCTTAAAAATATATTTTCATTTCTAAAATTAGTTTTATAGTATTTTAGATTTTTCTATGTTTAAATTTTATTTTTCTAGGTTTATTTCATAATTATTTGTAAATTAGGTTAATATAATTAATAAAAAATAATTAGAAAATTAATATTTAATTAATAGTAATTATAAAATTAGTGTAAAAATTAGTTTTAAATTTCCAATAATTTTCTTTAATCATTAGGTTTGTAAAAATACCATTCTCATACCAGTAGCCTTTTCAGATCACCTTGTTCACTTTTTATCCCACGTACGTTTGTTCACGTTTTCAGCAAACGTACGTTTTTAAGTTTTAAGTGATTTCTTCTCAATCTCAATTCCCGTAATCATTCACATAGCTTTCCTAAGCTATTTTGTTTAATCACTTCCAAATAATTCTCATAACCAACCTTTTCTGTGAGTAATCACCCGATCACAAAGCACGCTCAGTCACATTTCACACCTTGTCGGGATTTAACGACCTGGTGATACCTTATATTACCCGAAGATTGTTTCTAGGCTTTTTAACTTTGTTGACCATTCTTTGGTCAATATAAGTTGACGGTTTAGCACCAATCACCTACCATCCAAAATAATACATCATATGGAATGTACATTCCCCTTACACTTGAATTTTTACATACTTTATAATAAACTAATCTAATGACTCGAATTAAGATAATGAAAACTCTTGGAGTACTTTTTAAGATTAACGCACATATGGGGGTAATATATGATGTTCTTCCCCATTACTTCATAACACAAGTACTTTACCCATGAGTCCCAATCGTCCCAAAACAATATGTACAAGATATGACTCGACTTAGCAACCATGTAATCAATTAGATAATTAACGAAGGGTTTACACATATAACAATAATGCATTAAATATGAGTGCATACACGGAAGGCTAAGGCGATTTGGGTGTACATTTGGGTGGGTTGTAACAAATTCTTACTTTAAGTAAATTGCTTAAAGTTAGAAACGAAAAGATAGGCTCGGAGGGGTGTACTAGGGGTTTCGTGTACTAAAAATGAGTACAATGCTAAGGTGTAGGAAAATTAGTTGACTTTACTAGCCAAGTAATATGACTTAAATGGTCAAGTAATTATGACACGGGTTTAACACAAGGGTGATCCTAATACCTCTTATCATGTAGTAAATCCTACTACACGAATGTAGTCTCACTAGCGGTCTCAGGATACATCACTAACGCAAGTTCTAGAATCTAAATGCTACCGGTACACTTATAAGCACTAATAATAAATGCTTTTTCTATCAAATAGAAAGGAGAACCTCAAATACTTGGGTGGAAAATTTTTCTGAATGGTACGATTTTGTGCTAGTCATACAACTCCTAACCATGAGATGCTTGCTAAGGCTAAAGTTTCACTCCTAAATGTTGTAAAAAAAATTTAAATTTGGCGCTAAAATTACACTAACAAGTATTTCTCTTAGTTTTATTACACACCTACCATCGAACAAACAAACTCAAGTGCAATTGTATCCTATAAGGTATCATCATTTACCCTCCCCTTACACTTAGTATGAACATTGTCTCCAATGTTCAATTAAAGGATGTAAAAGTAAAACAGGTAAAAGAATGAAAACAAATACTCCCCTGATTCGTTTGGTGTGGATAGTGTGGCAACAATGTTAGATCTTCCTCCAAGAAAATGAACATTCAAAGCTTCCCTTCTAGAAAAATAAATCATCTTCTTGTCATATGTAACCTGTTAAACCTGGGAAAACAATCAAGGCAACCTCGCGTAAAATCGGCGGCAATCTATATATAATAACAACTCCTAGAAAGCAATTTAAGATATAATGCTTGTGGAATGAATGTTTGCAGATTTCATGGAGTTTATAAAACTAAAGAATTAACAAAAACTTTAAGACTCTGTTAGAAAAACAAAACTCACAAAATTTCCAGAATTTTACACATGATGCCGTCAAGAGTTAACTCCTGACGCCGTCAGAAGTGTCCTGCAGAAATCTTTACGTTAAGTTTCCAGAAAATTTCTGGAAAAACTTATGTCCTACTTCCTGGAAAATCCTGCAAAACATCATCATGACTCGATACAAGCATTTGACTCTAACAAATACTAATACACATATTCATTTAATATTGTGGCGAATCAAGATCAATTTCGTTCTTATAAACAAATTTGGGGTTTCCCCTTACACTTTTTGCAAAACACCTTTATATGAGGTTAAGACGAAGTTAAACAACAAAATAAAGCATTTTCACAATTTTATTTTGAAACATGATCTACCAACAATGAAAGTAAAGCATGCATACGGAAGCAAATAACAATCAAACAAATAAAAATCACACAAAACATGGGTTGCCTCCCAAGAAGCGCTTTTCTTTATTTTACGAGTTTTGTACCTAGACTCAAGGTCATGGGCTATCCTATATGTGTGAGCTCCTCGTTGAGGACATCTTTGGGATCAAACTCGGGTTTCAACTTCCTATCGGTTTTCTTGGTACGGTATGACCTCTCAAACTTTTCTCCATCCGGATCATATAAAATCATCTTCATATGCCATGATCCGTCACCTTCCTTAGGTGGCTTGTCCCACTTCCATTTACACTTATCACCTTCCCTTTTCCACTTATTCATCTCTATGTTGATAGGCATTACGCTTAAGAACTCAATCATTTTCCTAAAGACTAGGGGATCCTCAAAAGGGTCTAGTTCCTCATCTCTAGCTATGAGTTGTTCCACCGAATGTGTTTTATCGATGAAATCTTTTTCTAGATAGAATGGGTGTTGAGGTCCTATAAAGTTTCTTTCTATCCAAGGCCCATATCTAGATGGTCTCCTATTCATCTCTACCCAATGTGGTGTCGGTTCGTCCTCACAATCGTAGCTATGCTTCTTAACATCATAAACCGACCAAGTCTCACCCTCTCCTACCGCTATCTTAGACTCCTTACAATCTATCTTGGCACTAGCGGTTGCTAAAAATCCTCTTCCTACTAATAATGGGCATGTAGTATCACTAACCATATCTAGGACGTGAAAATTCGCTAAAATAGTTAACTTTCCTACGTGAACAACTACATCCTTGATCATTCCGACCGGTTGGGCAATACTTCCATCCGCTAGACCAATTAGTACTTCCGTCTCCTCTAACTTTCCTAGCTTAAGAGTAGTGAAAAGGGATAAGGGAATCAAATTAAGGCTTGATCCTAAGTCGGCTAGTGTGTCGAAAGCTTCGGATTTTCCTATCTTACAAGGCAAAACAAATATACCCGGGTCATCAAGCTTCTTAGGCAACTTGTTTTGAACGAAGGAGGTCCCATTTTTACCCAATTTAAATTTCTCATATTTTTCTAGTAGGGCACTATAGTAGGGAGCACGGGCTAAGACATCAATGACGGGACGTTCAAGATGGAGCTCCTTGAATTCATCGTCAAGGTCTTGTGTAGGAGGTGTTTCAACTATGTTATTGACCGGTTTGATATCGGATGTTTTATTCAATTGGCCCATTTGAAGAACTTGAGTTTGCTTGAAACACGTGCTCATTGCATTGACCGAATAGTATTGTAGACAAGAAGTAGGGGACGAAACCGATGATATGGCATTAACGTTTAGTTTCGGGTTGTTAGCATTGAAAATTATATTAAAAAGTGATGGTCATTCTCATTTATTTTAACGTTGTAATTTGTCGTAGTTTGTGTTATAAGAATGTCGTTTCTCAAAAGTTTCTTCACGATGGCTTTCGTATACTTCAGTACGAAACTCGGACTAAAATGATGACTTCTGATTATTTTCAAATCAAGGACTCGTACGTTCAAAAATGAAATCATTTTCAAAAGTTCGAGTATAAACAAACGAAAAGGATTTCAAACATAAACTCGTTTTTCAAAATACAATTCTTGAGCACTTTTTCAATATTGTTCAAAAGATTTCTCAAAATCTTTCAAATGAGTGCTCAAGAAAACTCCCTCTGAACCCTTAAAAGTAATTTTAAATATGCTATCATTAAGGGGGAGTACAAACACTAAAATGTTCCGATTTCATGCAAATACTCTGTCTTTCTCTCCAAAAAGCTTTTTATTAATCCGTTGATATCAAAAATATCACGCTATGCTATTTTTTAGGGGGAGAAGACATGATTAAAATGTGATCAAAGATGGTTAAAGTATGTGACTGAATCTCACAAGAGCTCGACTCAGATAGTACTAATGAATTGACGAAGCTTAAAATGTCAGTAATCGAAAAGACTTGTCCTGGACGGGTAATAATTTCAAGCTAGTCTAACTAGTGATGTAAGCGTGTCTCGAATAGGACTTGTCTAAGTAGAATGTATCATATCGAGAGACTTTCTTTGGACTTGACCAGGACGGGTAATAATTTCAAGCTAGTCTAACTAGTGATGTAAGCGTGTCTCGAATCGGTCATGTTCACTGAAAGTGGATCAATTCAAAAATGCAAACTCCTCCCGCATGTGCAAATTTCTTAAATAATACATGAGCACATGTGAAGGGGGAGTCCTTCAAAAGAAATGCAAAACTCTCAAAGTGGTAACAACAATGTGTTTTATTATCATAAACACTTTGAGAGATTTTTCATAAATGGTTTCATGGCAATTATAGGATAGTCATGGAGTTATAAGGTGACTAAGGTTAGGAAAAATCGTCCTATGATCCGCCAGAGCTGGAGGGATCTACCCAAGGACAAATCCAATAGATTAGAATTAGAAGTCCTTAGGTATGATTGAAAAAAAAGAGAAAATGAGAAAGGAGAAAGAAGGGGTTGAAGAATTAAAAAGAAAAGTTATGAAAAAGGGTGAAAAGAAATAGCCCTCCAAATGTTCAACCTTAGGACAGACACCGGGTACAATTCATATGATACTGGTTGTTACTAAGGTGACATCGGTATTGAAGACAAGACGTCATGGACCCAGTGATGCACTGCACTAAACCTTCTTAACCACTCAAGTTCTCTTAAAAGAGCTTGTTTCATTCTCACAGGGAACCGGTGTAATCTATCGACATGTCTCTTAAAGATGGTTGATATTGAAGCAGGAGACCTCTCCCTAATCTCCGCATAGGAAACCAAAATGTGCACTTATCAAGTCTAGAGCCCCGAGATTCATCAAAAGATCTCATAGGAACACATGATATTCCTACACTGGTTGTTCATCATTAAGGACGCCAGATGTAAACTTAAGAGTCCTACACAGATCTTAGCAATCTGCCAGAACATTTATGAGAGAATTCACACAAGTGTTTCTCAATGACTGAATGGAAACTCCTGCCAGGGTCAACATCAAACAGCCCTGACAGCAGGTCACTTCGGTAATTCCTTATGGGTTACGCTTAGTGTTCGAGGTGGTTTCAAACGGTCTACAGTCGTGGAGTGATCCCCAGCGACCCACCCAGTCATTGAGCTACTAAGTAGGTCTTGTAAGCTCTCTCGAGAGTATCTGACATGGGAACGGCCTTGGTAAGGGTTAGAAAGAGTCTTCACACTATGCTGTTGACGATCTCTAATTCGAACCTGTAAGTACCAGTTGATTTATTGCTAACTGTTTTCATGCAGCTACACATCACCTCCATGGCGACAGATTCCGCATGCTCATACATACATCTGGAAGTTAAAGAAAGCTCCCTCAAAGATCTATACAACACAAAGTTCAAACAAAGATTCTACGCCAAAAAGAAGAATCTACAAAGTATAAAGACTTAAGATCAAAGTGAAAGAAAGGGAACTACGTGCATATGAATATCAAAGTCCAAAGATGTATGAGCATGTTGGAATGGCGAACAACCACCACAGACGCAGAAGTGACGAAAGGCAGATTGCTCCACATCTCAAAGGAACAAAGAACGATGAAAAGTCAGTCATCAAAGATCACAAAGCATGAAGGAACAAAGACTAAAGACTATTCTACTATGACACACAATGGTCAACAACAAAGAACAAAGAAGACCTAATCACGTGGAGCATCATTCGAATGACCACCCCTTAGGAGGAGATTGTTAGCATTGAAAATTATATTAAAAAGTGATGGTCATTCTCATTTATTTTAACGTTGTAATTTGTCGTAGTTTGTGTTATAAGAATAGTCATTGGGCCTTGGTCTTGGTAAGCTAATATGTTATTAGTTATGTTTCATAAGCCTTTATAATTCATGTAAACCAAGTCCAAGCCCAAGCCCAAGCCCATAGAAAGCCTATGTATGAAACTATAAAAGGCACCATACCTCTCATTTGTAAGGTGTGCTTGTGTGTGTATTGTGTGTGTTTTATTAATAAAAGTTCTCTTCATCTTACCATTCTCTTTCAATATTTACGCCACACATATATCATATCAAGTCACCATCTTTCCTTCATCTAGTGCTATATTGTTATTAAAGTTGATATATCTAAGGTCCTACACAGGTTCTTGATCGTGTCGCTTGGGAGTGCCCCCATTTCTCGGTCATTGAGAACTTTCAACAATGTGTCGATCTTTGTGGTCATCTCGCTTTGCCTTTGTTTGAAATCGGCTTCAAACTTAGATATGCGAGCTTCTTGAGATGCCATAAATTTGGACATCAATCCTTCAAGATTATTGGTACTACCATAGTTATTGGAAGGATTGTTGTTGAAAGTACGGTTATAGGGTGGACCGTTTGGTTGGTAACGATTAGGTGGATTGGAGGAATTGTTTTGGGGCGTGTTTTGGTTTTGCTTCCACCTAAGGTTCGGGTGATTTTTCCAAGAAGGGTTGTAGGAATCACCGTAAGGGTTTGACTTGGGTTTTAAAATGTATCACTTATCTCCCGCTTCATCGGTGTGAGGATGCGTAGTCCGCAAAAGCTTGTCCGGAGAGTTCCACGCAATCACGAGTGTCATGGGGACCACTACATAATTCGCATGAAGAAGTGATTTTTTTCACTTGGCTTGAAGGCTTTGGAGCTTCGTAAGATTTCATGAGAAACTTGACTTGGTCTTCAAGTTCCATGATCCTACGGTCAGGAGTGCTAGAATTGTTTGAAGGCAAAGATGTTGCCTTGACCGTTTTGTTCAAATCACGGGGATCATTCCAACTTTCGTTGTCATAGAGAGCAAGATCTTCTATGAGTTCCCGTGATTCTTCCGCACTTAGATCACGTAGCTTGCCACCGGCCGATTGGTCAATGGTTCGCCTTGTGGAGAGATCGATATGGTCATAGAAGATTTGGACTTGGAGCCAAAGATCTACGCCATGATGAGGGAATTTTTGGAGTAAGTCCTTGAAACGAGTCCATGCTTCATATAGAGTTTCACCTTGACGTTGTTGGAACATCAAGATATCATTTCTAAGCTTGGTAGTTCTCCCCGGTGGGAAAAATTGAGCAAGGAAACGAGTGGTGAGATCATCCCATGAGGTGATGGATCCCGCGGGTAAACGTTCAAGTCATTGACTAGCTTGATCATGTAGAGAGAATTGGAATAGGCGTAATCGGGTCGACTCTCTAGTTACAACATCAAGGTCTATGGAATCTACGATTTTAAGGAAATCCTTGAGATGTTGGTTAGGATCTTCGGAACGAAGTCCATGGAATGCACATCAGCTTTGCACCATCCGGATGGTGTCGGATCGCAAGGGGGACACATTGGCTCCTTGAGTGAGCTCAATAGTGTTTCGATAGCCTTGGTGGCTAGGACTGGAATACTCTCCTAAAGTTCGGGGCCTAGGAGGTTGGTTTGGCAGTGGTGGGTTTTGTGGGTGGTTTTGTTGTAGTGGGTTGATGGGTTCAAAGATGTTACCACCTTCCATGATACCGGATGGTAAAGGTTACGAACAAAGACACAAAGAAATGAGACAGACTAAAGAAAACCTAAAAATAAAAATAAAATCTTACTAGAAAGGAATCTAGCAAGTAGACCTAATAAAAATAAATCATAACCTAGACAATAACTATTCCCCGGGCTGCGGTGCCAAAAACTTGATACGTGGGAATCGCACCAGGTTTTGCCTCTCAAGAGATCTCGAGAAGCTTACAACCCCCTGATGAGTGCTCAAACACTCATCATTTTTTGTCTAATCTGAACTGCAAAATATACAAAAACACTCAAATATGCATCAAAATACTGAAAATATTTCAAAATTGTGTTTTATATGTTTTAGATGCAAAATGAGTAAAAACAGATGAAAAACGTACAAAGTTGGCAAAATTGGTAGTTTCAGTCCCCCAACTTTCATAAAATATCAAAACTAGTCCCTGGACATTCAAAATATGGAAAATTATCACCAAAGGTCCTTTTAAAATCATAAGTTGACATATTTAGTCCTTTGGTGAAAAATCTCAAAAGTTTTGGAAATTTACAGTTTTGGTCCCTGGAGTTTCTGATTTTGGCAGATTTGGTCCCTGGTGGGATATTTTTGGATGAAAAATCATTTTTAGTCCTTGGAAATTAAAAAATGTTCAATATTGGTCCTTGGATAAAAGTTTTCACAGATTGGCAAAAATGACCCCTAAACTTTGCAAATTGACATATTTGGTCCTCGAGTGTTTTAAATTGGAAAATCATCAATTATGGTCCTTGGGTTAATAAAAGGTGGCAATTATGGTCCTTGAAATATTTTGGGAAAATTACATAACAGGTCCCTCACTTTTGGAAAAATACAAAATTGGTCCTTGTCATAGCTATTACCAAAAGGACCCTTTTTAGTTTTATAACCCAAACCAAAAATCCAGTCCACCATAAAAAACCCCCCAAGCCCAAACAAATCCGGCCCACACCCCGTATAATATTACCCCTGGTCGTTGACCAAGTCAAACTCCCCAAACCATTTACTGTTCATCGTCCCTAACTTTCCCCTAATCCCTGGTGCTTTGTCTCCCCCCTCCTCCCAAATTCTCACCAATTCCACCAAACACTCAACCTCCCACTCATCATGCCCTCCCCTCATTTAATGCCTCACCAAACCCACTCAAACCTGCCCCATTAGCTTTTCACGCCAAAAAGCCATTCAAAGGCTGTGATCATCTAGAAGCCATCCAACGGCTCAGGATCATGTGGGAAAGTCAAGGAAGTCCTCCAATGCTTATAAAAGAAAAAGAAAAAGAAGAGAAGGGTATTATTTAGAGTAGCTTAGGAGTAGTGTAAAATCGGTTTTATTGCCTTAGCTTAATTTTCACAGTCTATTGTAATATTTTACTTAAAAATCTCCGTATTGTGTATTCTTAGTGTGTATCAAACTCATTTGAATCATTAGTTTCAGATTTTCAGTTTTAGTTTCTCAGTTTGCAATTTCAATTAAAAATCTCAATTTCTTAGTAAAGTATTGAATCTTGTTGCTCAGAGTGTGTTCAAGCTTACTTGAGTTTATTTATAAGATCTTCTGGGTAATTGAAGCCTTAGAATCTATTTTTATTCAGTTTCATAAAAATTAGTAAAAATACCAAATAAATGGTATAAAAATAGAAGATCAAATGGAAAATCAGGGAGTAAATAATGAAACGGGGAATTACTAGCAGAAGATCAAATGGAACTTGTACAATCCATGAGTGCTAGCTCCTCTCATCTCCCTCAGTCTGTTGTTATCACACCCGAAGTTCACACTCACTCTCTAAACATGGGGGATGAGCATCTTAGCACTGTTCCTAATAAGGAATCGGACGAATTAATAAAGTCTAGTGTTGAGATCCTTGTCCCAATCCCGAGAGAGTCACAGGGAACTTTTGATCAAGTGTGTGATATTCCTTTACCCCCTAATAATCCGAATAATCAAATTGAGATTGTCTCTGATTCCAGTGATGATTGTTTATCTTATGGAGACATTGAGTATGTTGATGCATCCCTTCCCCACTCTAATGTTGACTTTCTTCTCGAGGAGTTCGCCGATGAACTCACTCACACCAATCCACTTCCATCGAGAAGTGATGATGATCTCTTTGATTTCAAAGATGATATGGAAGAAGTCGAAGCATTCCTTGCCCTAGATAGTTCAACTTCGTATGAAGTTGATGATAACTATTTTGATTCTGAGGGGGATATTCTTTTCCTTGAAAGCTTATCGAATGATGATCCATTACTCAATTCCTATCTCAATACCGGGCTTAGTGATTCAAACACTGATGAAAATTCTTTATCTTATGGAGACATCAGTGATGTTGATGAAATATCTTCTGAGCCCATCATTGATCACCTTATCATGACTCCTCCGGAGTATGGTAGCCCGGGGGGAGATACACTCAATCATGAGGATTTTCAAATTCCCACCCACCCTCCCGGGATGTTTTTGAGCTTAACCCTTGAAATCCAAACTCAGGCTAATGAGCCTGCTCTCGAGGTGCCTTCCTCTCTTCTTCACTCCTTCGGCCCGGCATTTTCATGTATCATTATCTCGAGCCGGATATTTATCTCATCGGTTTGGAACTTTCACGTGCTTCAAATGTTTATCCAAACATCTTGAATGAAAGTTCGATGGAGATTGTTTCTTCCACATCATGCTTCCCCAAGGACAATTGAATTCAGGGTCGAGTCAAGCTAGCGACTCGGTAAACAAAAATAGTAGCATGCTTATAGGGTTTTCACCCTAAATGTGGGGGAGTTACCCCACTGTGGTTACTCAAAAAGTGAAAATACAAAATGGTGTTTCCACATTTAGCTTGTAATGTTGCCCTTTTACGTTTAAAATGTCGGCTTAATAGTCGGGACTTTGAATATTGAGGACAATATTCATTCTAAGTGTGTGTGGGGGGGGGGGGGGGTATTTCGCTATTCTAGCGAATTTTATCACATTTTACTATCTAGTACCCCCGTTTTTGGCCAAAATTTCAAAAAAATTTCACTTGTGCTTCAAAATTTTTGTGGTAATCAGTCCGCCATGTCTAAACGACAAAGGGATTGGCTAATCCAAGAGGAAATGGCTCTTGGTAAAGATAACTCAAATCCGTTTATGGCTTGCAATTTGCCCAAAATTGTATGGTACCTCAACTCGCCATATCCTAAAAAGCGAATGAGTTGGCTAGCCCGCAAGATTATGGCTTGTGGTAAAGGCAGTGGAAAATCCATAATTGGTAATCAGCTCACCAAGATGTTGACTTTGTCCATCAAGAGTTGGCTAATCCAGAAGCAAACGGCTTTTGGTAAAGACTAATCAAATCCGTTGACAGCTGGTGGTTTGCTCAAAATCACATGGTTATCAGGTGGACCATAGTTCTTACTTGAATCGACACATCTGGCTACTCCAGAAGTGATGGCTTTTGGTAAAAAGTTTAAAATCCATTAAGTTTTCAAAACAGTTATTGCTAGGGACTAGCAATAGTTTAGTGTGGGGGATTGATGAGTGCTCAAACACTCATCATTTTTTGTCTAATCTGAACTGCAAAACATACAAAAACACTCAAATATGCATCAAAATACTGAAAATATTTCAAAATTGTGTTTTATATGCAAAATGAGTAAAAACAGATGAAAAACGTACAAAGTTTGTAAAATTGGCAGTTTCAGTCCCCCAACTTTCATAAAATATCAAAACTAGTCCCTGGACATTCAAAATATGGAAAATTATCACCAAAGGTCCTTTTGAAATCATAAGCTGACATATTTAGTCCTTTGGTGGAAAATCTCAAAAGTTTTGGAAATTTACAGTTTTGGTCCCTAGAGTTTCTGATTTTGGCAGATTTGGTCCCTGGTGGGATATTTTTGGATGAAAAATCATTTTTAGCCCTTGGAAATTCAAAAACGTTCAATGTTGGTCATTGGATAAAAGTTTTCACAGATTGGCAAATAAACTTTGCAAATTGACATATTTGGTCCTCGGGTGTTTTAAATTGGAAAATCATCAATTATGGTCCTTGGGTTAATAAAAGGTGGTAATTATGGTCCTTGAAATATTTTGGGAAAATTACATAACAGGTCCCTCACTTTTGGAAAACTACAAAATTGGTCCTTGTCATAGCTATTACCAAATGGACCCTTTTTAGTTATTATAACCCAAACCAAAAATCCAGTCCACCATACAAAACCCCCAAGCCCAAACAAATCCGGCCCACACCCTGTATAATATTACCCCTGGTCGTTGACCAAGTCAAACCCCCCCAAACCGTTTACTGTTCATCGTCCCTAACTTTCCCCTAATCCCTGGTGCTTTGTCTCCCCCCTCCTCCCAAATTCTCACCAATTCCCCCAAACACTCAACCTCCTACTCATCATGCCCTCCCCTCATTTAATGCCTCACCAAACCCACTCAAACCTGCCCCATTAGCTTTTCCCGCCAAAAAGCCATTCAAAGGCTTTGATCATCTAGAAGCCATCCAACGGCTCAGGAACATGTGGGAAAGTCAAGGAAGTCCTCCAATGCTTATAAAAGAAAAAGAAAAAGAAAAAGAAGAGAAGGGTATTATTTAGAGTAGCTTAGGAGTAGTGTAAAATCGGTTTTATTGCCTTAGCTTAATTTTCACAGTCTATTGTAATATTTTACTTAAAAATCTCTGTATTGTGTATTCTTAGTGTGTATCAAACTCATTTGAGTCATTAGTTTCAGATTTTCAGTTTTAGTTTCTAAGTTTGCAATTTCAATTAAAAATCTCAATTTCTTAGTAAAGTATTGAATCTTGTTGCTCAGAGTGTGTTCAAGCTTACTTGAGTTTATTTATAAGATCTTTTGGGTAATTGAAGCCTTAGAATCTATTTTTATTCAGTTTCATAAAAATTAGTAAAAATACCAAATAAATGGTATAAAAATAGAAGATCAAATGGAAAATCAGGGAGTAAATAATGAGACGGGGAAATTACTAGCAGAAGATCAAATGGAACTTGTACAATCCATGAATGCTAGCTCCTCTCATCTCCCTCAGTCTGTTGTTATCACACCCGAAGTTCACACTCACTCTCTAAACATGGGGGATGAGCATCTTAGCACTGTTCCTAATAAGGAATCAGACGAATTAATAAAGTATAGTGTTGAGATCCTTGTCCCAATCCCGAGAGAGTCACAGGGAACTTTTGATCAAGTGTGTGATATTCCTTCACCCCCTAATAATCCGAATGATCAAATTGAGATTGTCTCTGATTCCGGTGATGATTGTTTATCTTATGGAGACATTGAGTATGTTGATGCATCCCTTCCCCACTCTAATGTTGACTTTCTTCTCGAGGAGTTAGCTGATGAACTCACTCACACCAATCCACTTCCATCGGGAAGTGATGATGATCTCTTTGATTTCAAAGATGATATGGAAGAAGTCGAAGCATTCCTTGCCCTAGATAGTTCAACTTCGTATGAAGTTGATGATAACTATTTTGATTCTGAGGGGGATATTGTTTTCCTTGAAAGCTTATTGAATGATGATCCATTACTCAATTCCTATCTCAATACCGGGCTTAGTGATTCAAACACTGATGAAAATTCTTAATCTTATGGAGACATCAGTGATGTTGATGAAATATCTTCTGAGCCTATCATTGATCACCTTATCATGACTCCTCTGGAGTATGATAGCCCGGGGGAGATACACTCAATCATGTGGATTTGCAAATTCCCACCCACCCTCCCGGGATGTTTTTGAGCTTAACCCTTGAAATCCAAACTTAGGCTAATGATAGCCCGGAGAAGGAAGCCAAGGAAGCTTGTGAATTGGTAATTTTGATAGTTTAGAACTCTAAGGGGAGTAATAGGATGGTGTCTTGAGTCCTGGTTCACTTGTTCTAAGCTTGGTTCAAACTATAAGCCATGATCTCACTTTTACATTTTCACTATTCATATGCTTAAGACTCCTTCTCTTGGGTTCTTTTGTGTTTATTTAGCATATGTTAGTAATATTGTTGCTTAATATCTAGTAGTTGTTCAATAAAATCTCTAATTGCTCATGTTTTCATTTTCACTGTCAATATTGCATAGTGTTGATTGTTGGATTTTTGTTGTTATAAATGGTGTTTCTGTGTTAAGTTAAGATCATTGCATGATATGGTAACTTTTGGAACTGGATTCAAGGTCTTAATCAGTGAAATAGTTTGAAAATCAAAATTCAGTCAACAATTAAGGAGTGTTTGGTACTAAGGATTTCTCTGTGGTAAAGGTAGTTTGTGATTTTGTTCTTGTTTGATTTAGATCACATTAGGACCCTTTAACTCAGTTTGACCTTGTTGACCATTTACCTGGTCAATTTAGATTGACTGTTCTGAGCCAATCACCCTCACCAGGCAGTGTACCTGATCGTTGTAGTATAGTATAGTGACAAGTACCGGGGGATTGATCGTTCAACTCAGGAATAGTGTCGCTAGGATTAGAAAGCCTAATAAATTAGGTCTAGAGGTGAGAGATGATTCTTTTTGTATTTTTATATTTTATAGAAAGCAATTAAAATCTCGGGTTTTGAAGGAGTGGGCGGAATAAGTTGCTAGCCAACTAACCCAATTAACTACAAATGCAATCAAAATAAAATGACAGATTTGAAAATGAAACTAATTATACTAGTGGTGTAAACAATGATGAGGAAAGTTGTGTTTACTTAGATTTCATTACTCTCTAGATATCTTTTACAGGTTGATAGCTTGTTACAATTGCATGGATGACTGGTCATATTCCTTAATACTAGTCGTAGGGCCGTGTACAATATTCCCTAACTCTATAGGATCCTACTTCACTCCTATGTCGAGCCGTTAGAAGCTCCTAACATGGGATCATTAGAAATCTCCTACGCATTAAATACAACCAAATATCGTAGTACACCTCCGATCATGTTTCTTAAGACGTTCAAGCAAGTTACCAATGGAAGTCTGCCAGTTTTCTTAAGCCTAACATCGAATACAATCATCCGTAACAATTATAAACAAACAATCAACCCATAATCAACGTCTAGGTTTCACTACATCTAAGCAAACACAAAAGAAATCTAGCCTATCATGTTAAATTGAAGACAAGCGTAAGATATAATCAAACAACACATAGACATATTGATTGATTTGAAAGAGTACTTATCTCCAATTGAACATGAAATATTCAAAGGGTTGGAAACCTTGAAAAAGCTGGAAAATTCGACCTAGGGTTTTTTCCTCAAATTTGCACACTAATGAATGAAATTTGGAAAACTATATATCGATTTTACAGGGTGACGGTGTCATGTATTAAGTTGTGACGCCGTCAACTCGCTGCCATAATGAAATCGTGTTGCCTAGATCCACTTGTGATGCCGTCATGTGTGATTTTCTTCTGGGCCGTCACTAATATTTGGACCATGACGGCCTTGGGTGACGCCGTCATCTCATATGCACAAAAACTCTCTGGATCGTCACGTGTATTTCCCACATCCACCTCTTTTATAACTCTTGACGCCGTCATGTGGAGAGCCTTGACGCCATCAGGTACTGTTCCAGCAGGGAAAATTGAGACTTTGCCGTTTTCTTCACTTTTATGCTCCAAAAACGTCCAAAATGCTTCCTTTTCCAGATTTCTCTCCAAAAGTACCTAAAATGACAAAAGGAACGATTTAGAGTAATATTTGATCAAATAATCACGAATCCGGGCTTAAATAACCCCTTAAAAGTGGTTCACTTTTCGCCTCATCATCCTGACAGCGTCAGGCTTTACAACCTGACGGCCTCAGGTACTGTAGCTGCACAATTTTCCAGAATTTTGTTTTTCTACTGGAACTCTTATAGTTTTGAAAATTTCCAGAATTTCTTAATGTCTAATTTTCCTGTATGCTATTTGTAATCTATTCCACAAGTATCCTATCCTTTAATTGTTTTGTTTTTATTTCTTAGTCGGGAGTTACATCTAGTTGTGATTTTTCTTTGTTCGGTTTGATGCTTTGGTTTTCGTGTTTGTTTTCTTAGTTGATTATAAGTTAGATTGGACAAGAAGATGATTTTTATTTCTGAAGGGAAGCTTTTCATGTTCATTTATTGGAGGAAGATTTAACCATGTTACCACTATCGTCTATACCGAGCGAATCAGGGGAGTATTAGTTTCTTTCATTTTCATTTATCTTTACTTTTGCATTTTTTATTTTGAATATTGGGGACAATGTTCGATTTAAGTGTAGGGAAGGTAAATTGGGATTCCTTAGAAATTATAGCTCCACTTGATTTTTGATTTGTTTAAAAGTGAATGTGTAATAAAACTGAAAGAAATACTTGTTAGGGTAAATTCGGCACTAAATTTAAATTTTTTTGCAACATATAGGAGTGAAACTTTAGTCTTAATAAGCGTCTAATGGATATGAGTTATATGACTAGCACAAAAACCGTACCACTCAAAAATTTCCACCCCAAAAAATGCGAGGTTCACCTTTAGATAATTAGGAAAAAGCATTCATCGTTAGTGCTTATTAGTGTACCGGTAGTATTTAGATTCTAGAACTTGCGTTAGTGTTGCATCCCGAGACTGCTAGTGAGACTACATTCGTGTAGTTTGGATTTACTATATGATAAGGGGCATTAGGATAACCCTTGTTTTAATCCTGTATTACAATTACATTGACTTCATTGGTCAAGTAATTCTCCCACACCTTTGCGATGTACTCATTTTTAGTACACGATACCCCTAGTACAACCGTCAGAGCCTATCTTTTTTGTTTCTAACTTTAAGCATTTTACTTAAAGGAAGAATTTATTTACAATCCACCCCCAAATGTACATCCAAATTGCCTTAGCCTACCTTGTATGCACTCATCTTTAGTGCATTATTGTTATTTGTTTAAACCCTTAGTTAATTGTCTAATTGATTACATGGCGGCTAAGTCGAGTTATATCTTGTACATATTGTTTTGGGAAGATTGGGAATCATGGGTAAAGTACTAGTGTTATGTAGTAATGGGGAAGAACATCATTTATTACCCCCATATGTGCGTTAATATTTTAAAGTACTCCAAGTGTTCCGATTCTCTTAATTCAAGCATTTATTTTTAATTATGTAAAAGTTCATGTATAGGGAGGAAATAGGCTCCCTTTTATGTATTATTTTGAATGGTAGAGTAAAAGTGTATGCAAAAAAAAAAAAAAAAAAAAAAAAAAAAAAAAAGAGAAAAACATACGGGCTACCATCCGTTTCCTTTATTTATGTTGAGTCAAATAGTGTCTTGAAAAATCCAAAAAGAGTCGTAGTTAGTTCAAGTTGAGTCGAGTCTTGGCTTAGCAACGCCACATTGTACATGTAGTTAACTAAGACAATTAACTTGCCACCAGTAAAGCATCCCTTATCCAAAAAAACTGTGTTTTCCATACCCTTACACCTAACGTTACAACCCTTTAAAAGACCTCTTTGATACTTTATCCTAGGTGCTTACGCCAAAGTGGTGGAGGTTTTGATCATTTCCCAAGCCTATGGTAATCTATTTGCTATGACAGATAGTGAGAGATATTTTTCCATTTCCATTTGTGATATATATACTTATAACACCCGAGAGATTAGAGTATCCAAACACTAAATGTGAGGTGCTACTATATAATTTTCGTGCTTGTTTTGACTTAGGAGGAATGATTATTTGTTGTAATTACTTTTATATTAATGCTAAATGACCCATAACTTGTATTTTGATTGGTGAAAAAGCTCATTTGCTTGAGAACAAGCAAATCCCAAGTGTAGGGATATTTGATACGCTTTTAGGGGTCATTTAAGCCCTAAATCATAATTATATGGTCAAATATGACCTCAAATCACTTCTTTTCTCATTTTAGGTACTTGGGACTTGATTTCTGGAATATGGAGCATTTTGGACGTTTTTGGGCTCAAGAATAAAGAAAACAACAAAGTCATGGAAAATTGTCAGGAAATGCGCCTGACGGCGTCAGGCATTACAAGCAGACGTCATCACTTGATGATTCAAGAGGTGGATAAGATTACGTGTGACGCCCCCGAAAAGAAGTTGGAAGTTTGTACTTGACGGCGTTAGGTGCAATTGAAGTGAGGCCATCAGGCTTTGTGATTATACGAGACGACCCAATGACTTTACAACATGACGATGTCAGAAGTTTGTTCTCACAAGAAGAAACCCTAATGACGGACTGACGGTGGGGTGATGGCGTCACAACTTGCAAGTGACGCTGTCACAAGTTAATCAAGACAATCACAACTTGCGCGTGGTGTAGCTGTTACTGTTTTGGCCATAAAATCTTCATACAAACTCAGATTTAGGTGATTCAAAAGCCCACACGAAAAGGACGAAAAGATATTCGATTTGGTGAAAACGGCAGGCTGACATCGTCATTTTTAGGCCTAACACCGTCAGCCTTGGCCGACAAAAAGTTTGCCTATAAATACAACATTATAACTTCACTTTTTGTAAGCCCTAAACCCTAAGGCCAATTCTAGGGTTTAGGTAGGTGTTTTTCCATCAACTTAGAGGGTTTTAATTACTCCATAATAATCTTGTATTGGTTTGTTGACCCTATCATAATTCATGTCTTCAATCATCATTATTGTTGCTTGTTCTTCATTAATTATGCTTGGCTAATTCACCTTGTGTCTACTTATGATTGTGTGAAACTTGTTTATAATTATTTAGATCTTATTGTTTTTAACAAATTTAATAAGTCTAATTGATTTAGTTTATAATTTGTGCTTCCTATTGTCTCTTGTTTAATTGATTGACTCACGTTAGGCTTAAGAAAACTGGATATTCTCCTTTGTGTAATAAGCTTGAACGTCTTAAGAAACGTAATCGGATGGCACTTACGGTTTTATTCGTTGTATTTAATGCATGAGTAGAAGTTAATGATTCTATGATAAGATATTAAACGTGTTGTCATAAGAAGAAACCAATATTATAGAGTTGGGGTAGGTTGTAGACACCCCACGACTGTTATTAAGAAATACAACGCTTCAATTAAAACAAGGTATAACATTCAGTAGGTAGAATTGGATAGCTAGCAAGGAGTAATATATCATAGGTAGATACGCTTCACTTTCCCTTGTAGAACCCTAATTTAGTTTTCTTGCATATTAGTTTAATTAATAGCTTTTGGATTAGTTGACTAGCAACTAATTCTGCCCACTCTTTCCAAAACGATATTTTAATTGCTTTCCATTAAACATAAAAATACAAAAAGAATCATCCCTCACCCTTAGACCTAGATTGACATACAATTCAAATCCTAACGACACTATTCCCTTAGAGAACGATCAGTCCACCGGTTCTTGTCACTCACAATACTACACCGATCAGGTACACTGCCTGGAGGATTGCAAGCTTCTCAAGATCCCTTGATAAGTAAAACTTTTGCGAGTCTTGCGATCCACATCAGTTATTTGGAAGTAATATGTCAAAAATTTGTTTCTTTGTATTTTTAAGAATGGCCATTGGGTGGAGATCCACAACCATGGCTGTATACTCAAGTTTACGCCATGCGTCATAGGTAAATTATTTTAACTAGCTTATCTTATTCGGGTCTATTTTTTTCTTTTTATGATCTGGCGGCACATGTTGGAATTGGAATATTTAAGTGTAGGTTATTTCAAAATAGGGGTGTTTATTTTATTTCAAAAGGGGGTGTATAACTAATGAAAAACATATATGTTTTATGTTCAAAACATGCATGTATTTTGGTCAAAACAGGGGTGTATTTTGGTTTTATGTAACTTCAATTGTTTTCGTGCATGCTTGTTTCAGATTTATTGATGAAGATGATGATATCATTTAAGACCGGGAAGTAGATGAACACGATTATACATGAAGATAATTTGCAACTTTTGAAGATATATGATTATTACATGTGTTTTGTACTTGTAATCAAGTGAAATATAATATTTAATTATATCAATTTTGTTTTCTTTTTATAATGATTTATGTTCGTTAATTTGTACTTCAAACTTTCAAAATAATAAAAATAATAATAATCATGTAAAAATATTGGTAGGTTGATAAAAAAAAATGTTAGCTAAAAAAAACATGTATGCACCTTCACTATTTGGAGAAAAAAACATGTATGCACTTTGACTAATTGAAAACATGTATGCATTTTGACTATTTGGGAAAAAAAACATGTATGCACCTTTGCCTATTTGGAAAAAAAAAATGCTTGCACCTTGATAATAATAATAATAATAATAATAATAATAATAATAATTAGGTGTAAAAAACATGTATGCACCATGACTATTTGAAAACATGTTAGCATAAAAATAATCTGAATTTTAAGATTTATTAAAAATGAGAATTATAGAAAAACAATAATAATATGAAAATGTCTTTTACTATTATATTCTTTTGAATTAAATAAAAATAACAAAATACTATGGAACATTAAATAATGTAAATTGTGTATTATTAGTTGTAAAAAGATGATCCTTGCAGTTCTCGCGCTTAAAGTGGTTCAAATCCAGTAAACCTAGAAAAGTTTCCCAAGGGTACACAACACCATCATTGTTACGATAAAAAAACGTAAAATGGTATCGTAACACATTTTGACCATCTTGTGGAATTGCTGCATATAATTACAAACCATAAGTTATCTAAAATCAAATTGAACTATATGAAACGTGAATAGTTATTAGATTCAAGAGTAGTAAGGGTTTATGGTACCTTTTGAATTAATTTCCATACCGTTGGTTTTGCTTTCCTTGATTATATATTACGTCTGAAATCTACTATAGATGGGTTGGTCGACAAGAAGAATTGAATGGTGATGGACCCGTCTAAAACAGGTCAAGTTGTTATTGCTCACCAAATAATTAAACGAGTAGACGTCGTGTGTAAGTTATTTACGTTTCTTGCTCTAGTTTCTTCAAGTCTTTAAAAGCGTTTATTCAATTTTGGACCAGTTTCAGTTTGAAATATTGATTTTTCTCTTGTCGATTTTAAATCCATGCAAAATGTGTGTTCGGTCACATTTGAGCGTTTCTTGTTCGTTTCGATTTAATTTGCCTCATTAATTATGATAGAATAAACTTTTAGAATATCTGCGCGCATGGTCCAGAAACTAGCTTTTAATAAGACGTTTTGCTAAATGCATTGATTTAGATAAATAAATAAGGAAATTTTGCTAACGACATCCATTAAATAAAGCGTTTATCTAACCAATGCCCTCAATACATTAGGGCATCCATTATGATTGATTTATAAAAAGTCTAATAAAGATGAAAAAGGTTTATGTTTATTTCAATTATAGTGGACACTCATTTCATGTCTATATGGCACGAAGAGATCCTAATTCTTGAACCTCTTTATAAATTAAATACATTTAATACATTTGTTAAAAAAGACATTTTATGAATTTGCAAAAGTTTATACTATAGTGAATGTATGTTTATAAAATTAAAAAATCTAAAATTTATTGATATATTAATGTATAAACCTTTGTAAAAGGTTTATCATAATTGATGTTCTTTAGTTTAGATAAATAAATAAGGAAATTTTATGCTTATTAAATTAAAAATCATAATTAATTAAGCTAATTTATTTGTTTACTTAATACGTATCAAATGCATTTTTTAATTTGAAAAGAAAGTTTGGGATAAATTAATCCACCTCACCGATGCCCTGAGAGCACTTGTTAGACAATAACTTAAACAAAAAGATATAAATGAAATCATTACAATATTTACATTCAATTATAAGTATTGTACACATCCAATATATAAAGAATTTACTTCATTCACCCTCACTATGGGTCGTCCATACGTAGTTACATGCTAAAAAAATAAGGTAATAAATACTTTTAGCCACATTCAACCCAACAAATCTCTATAAACATCACTCACACGATCATTAGTAATAAAAACCAATCACACAAGTATTCGTCACTTCCATTTATTTTTCACTGCAAAAAAGAAGAAAGACGAAAGAGTGTAAAGTGTAAACAATATTGCATTGTCTAATTTGTTACTATATATACTTCAACATACGTATTAAAAAAGTGTGAGTTACATGTGTTTCTTCTTGGACGAATTCCTTTTTTCTTCAGCCATTTTTTCGAACAAACTTCCATCGTATACAGCTTTGATTGTTTCCTTCTTCAATAATCCGTTTTTGTCCTTGGCGAGGTAATACAAGATCTTCCATTCTGAGAGACCTCCAATCCTACACAATACATTACCATTTCGTTGTAACATTTATTTATATATATGCATAAACACAAATCACTGATGGTGAGTCACGTGTCGTTACCATCCTGCATAGTCCTTGGGTTCTCGGTTTCCTTTTAGAAATTTATCTAGCTCATCGGCTGTCAATGCATCTGGATTTGTGCGTGCATACTTGTGAAATATCTCCTCAAACTTGGCCGGAACAAACCTTAAATGAGAATCGTACTTGAACATTTAGGCACTGTTATAGGCCACTCATATACGTAGTAAAAGGATGTCTTAAAAAGCCTTTTTTAACAATGTGAAAAAATTGAAAAAATCTTAGCAACCAATAGAAACTAGATGGATAGCATGCAATGCCTTTCAGAACAAGAACCAAGTTTTTGTTTTCCAAGAAAAAAAATTTGTACTTACTTCATTCCAAAATTGTTGTTCCAAAAAAAACAAACACAATCTAGTATAATTAGTGCAAAACTACCTTGTGCACCAACACAAATACTGTATTTCTGAAAGTATTTCTATTTTTAAACCGAAAGATGTCCTCGTGTCTCCAAAAATAGTAGTATTTCTACTTGCTCATCCATCCAAAAATAGAATCGATAGCTGAAGGAAAGAAACGATACCTTCCATGAGTGTCGTATACACCAGAGTCACTACCATGTTTGGCCATTTTTATATTTTCGATATAGATTGGGAAAAGTAAATTAGGAAACTTCTTTCCCTGCTTCAAACAAACACAAAAGCATGGTTACTTGCTTACACTTCAAATATTTCTTTTACGTCAAGGATGGTTTTTCATGTCCTAAAGTAAGCAAAAATGATACAAAATAATATATAATATCCCTTTAAAGTGAAAGAGATGCCTAACTATAGTTCATTTTATTTCACTTTTGTGAAAAAGGTACAATGTAGTGAGTTGTGACTGAGTTATGCATAGCTCTCCCTGAGCATACTTTAACTGCTAGCTTTATTCCACAAAAAAGTGCAAGAATTTATATTTTGAGTTGTCAAATAGCACTTGCGACATATTAGTCTATCTTCTGAAGAATTGGGCCCTTTTGCTTTAAAGGTTTTGATTGAGATTTGGTTCAGAAGTTCAAATCAAGTGATTGTTTGAAAGTTTGAGATTTGAATTCAAGTTTGATTTCAAATAAGAAGACATTGGTGAAAGGGTTAAAGGCATGTAATAGCAACGTACTTTCCCACTTGTGCCATTATCAGATACGAACCCAAAATATTACAGATATCAGATACGAACTTTCAAATTTTTTTTCATTATCAGATACGAACTTTTTTATTACAGATATCAGATACGAACTTTCAAATTTTTGTTTCATTATCAGCAACGTACTTTTTTATTTGTTTCATTATCAACAACGTACTTTTTTTAAAGTTTTTCTTATATTTGAACAAAGGAGAAAAGTACGTTGCTGATAATGAAAAAAAAATTGAAAGTTCGTATCTGATATCTGTAATAAAAAAGTTCGTATCTGATAATGAAAAAAAATTTGAAAGTTCGTATCTGATATCTGTAATATTTTGGGTTCGTATCTGATAATGGCACAAGTGGGAAAGTACGTTGCTATTACATGCCTTTAACCCTTGGTGAAACTGTGAAAGTAGGGTACCATTGTTGGTTTTATGACAAGAGTTGGGCCGGATAATATTTTCTCTCTATCATTTTACTTTCTTTAACATAAAAAAATAATAAATTCTAACTTAAATCTATTTGTTAATATTTGTACTATATATATATTTTTTTTGTAGTAGATCAAAATCAAATCCGAATCCAAATCCAAATCCAAATGTAAATCCTAGTCCTAAACCAATCCACAAACCAAACATGCCCTTATATTTAGTATGCTATATTAGTATAAGTATTTAGTATAAGTATATATCAGGTATACTATATTAGTGTAAATATCAAGTATACTATATTAGTAGAAGTATTTATGGTATATTTTGTGTCTGATCGACATATTTATCAAGTACTCCGTATTATACTTAACAATACATAGTTAGTATAAGTTTATGTATTGAATATAAAAATGTTTATGAGAAAAAGTTATCAAGAAATTCACCCCCATGATTTAGGAATCATCGCTAGCTTAAAGTAGAACTGACTAGATTCTCTAATTCCAATTTAGCAATAAAATACTTGTTAATAAGGCCAACATGAAATCACTAAAGCAATAGCTTTTTATTGTAGAAATTTGCATATATTGTGTACGTAACAACTAATTTCGATATGATCCTTGGTAAAACATAAATTAATCACGAAAAGCATAAAAGAAAAACTCAAGACAGATGATACATACAGGGCGGGTTTTGCCACTAAGACCCATGTTGATGAAGAGGGAAGCAAAGGCCGATAAGAAGATACCACTTCCAATAGCTCGAAATCCTAATCAACAGGAAACCATGTAATTCACATGAATTGGTGTTTATTAGTATATCAAGAGATATCATGCATAATTCCAAATGGTTAACTGAAAAAAAAAAGGCGGAAGAACGAACCTTGAAAAGTTTCCCAAGGGTAGATTACACCATCTTCGTTACGATCAAAGAACGCAACATGCTTCTGCAATACGTTTTGATCATTCTCAATGGCTGCATTCAGCACGAGCGACAATCAAAGTATTAAGCTAAACTCACAAAATTAAACAACTTGTAGGATTAGTAACCTTTAAAATACTATACCTTCAAACTCATGTTCTAGAGCCATAGGTGGATGCTTTGATTTGCTTGATTATTACGCCTAAAAAATGCTTATAAACTTGTCACAAGCTTAAATATCTTTAAAGCTTAAAGATGTATGAAGATTGTGTGTTTGTGTAAGAATCCAAAGAGGTGTGTAGGGTTTTATACATAGTGGGTATCATAAAGCGTGACATTGTGGTTGTCAATTTATTGTGATATATATCAATTTAACTTAAAATCCCATTTCAAAAAATTGTGTGAAGTATAGAAAAAGACACATATCCTGGCCACCATTGTCACACAGCTAACGTTCTCATTGAATTTAGGTGACGTTTGTTTTTTCAGACGTTTTATGTCTTCATTTGCAAACCATATCTGTAAAAGAAGAGGTAAATCTAAAGTTTTCATCTGTAAAGAAGAAAACTGCTTGTTTTTATGCTTTTGAAAGAAAAAATTAAAAGAGAAATAGATATTGTTTGAGTTAAAGAAGTAAGAAGAAGTGAAAGTTTATGTCTAATTTTTGAAGAGGTAAGAAGTGAAAAAAAAAAAACACTTATATCTTCAAATAAGAAACAAAAACATCCGCACGCCCGCAGAAAGAAAAGGAAAAGGCAGAAAAACTGCTTTTAAAAAAAGCAAATTTCTCAAATGCCTCGGTCGCCAAAAGGATATATCTTTTCTAAACATAAAAAACACCTCTCCCCAAAATAAATCAGGATACTTGGGCAACTAGTCGCTCATTTAAAAGCTTGACAAGTGTCCCATGTTTGTACTTTGGGCGACTTTTTGTGCAAGGTATTTTTTCAGTTCTCGTTTTTTAGCGACCTATGTATATGTACTTTTTGTGTAACTACATTTTTGGTCCTCGTGGTTTCTAGGTATTTCATATTTGGTCCACCACCACCACTACCACCACCACCACCACCCACCATCCTACGACCACCCACCATCCCACGACCACCCATCAACGCCACCGCCAATCACCAACGCCACCACAACCACCATTACCACCATCGCTCCCACTACTCACCACCGCCATCCACCACCCACAACCACCACCATCGCCACCCACCACCATCCACTTCCATCACCACCCACCACCACCGCCGTCACCCCGCCAACGCCACCACCCACCCTCGCTACCCACCACTACTACCGCCATCTACCACTACCACCTAACTACTACCCACTAACTACACCACCACCCATCACCACAGCCACGTGATTGATGGTGACAGTGAACGGTGGTGGGGATTGGTGGTGGCGGCGACGGCGGTGGTAGTTGGGTAGTTTTAGGATGGTGGGTGATGGTGGTAAGTGGCTGCGTGGCGTCGTTCGGTGGCGATGGTGGTGGTGATGACTGGTGGTGGCGGGTGGTGGAGTGGTGGGTGGTTGGTGGTGATGGTGGGTGGCGGTGGTGAGTGACGGTGGTGGTGGCGGTGGCGGTAATGGGTGGTAGTGGTGGTGGTGGGTGGCGTTGGTAAGTGGTGGTTGTGGACCAATGTGAAATACCTAGCAAACCATAAGGACCAAAATAAGTATTGAAAAAATAACTTACACAGAAAGTCGCCCAAAATACAAGTATAGACAATTGTCAAAATTTTAAATGAGCACTAGTCTAGTCGCTCAAATTGTCCTGGTCTATTTTGAAAACAGATTTTTTTTTTCTTTATTTTATTTATTTATTTTTTTATATAAAAGAAAAAGTATGAGAGATGTTTTGTACACTATTTTTTTTATTCATCCACCACTAAATCATGCATAGCAATGTTGTATTGTGTGCATCACTGGTGTAATTTAGTGGTGTATGTAAAAAAAATGATGTACAAATCATCTCAAAAAAGTATAGGCATTATGCGAGAATTTGTTGTTTTAAAGAAAACAAATGAAACGTCAAACTTGTACAGTCGTACAGATGCTCCAACATATTTATAACCGTTTCATGTGAACTTAAATATCAGTAAAAGACAAAATAAATAGATAAATTTTGGGACCAGCGTTTCAGCACCTGTTCCTCCTGCGGAAATTACTAAGTACACGTAGTACCTAATTAACAGGGAGCTGATTCGCACACAATTTTTTTTTATTCTTGTATCATACTGAGTGCATTATAGTGTTGTAGTGTATACTCTCTCTGCATTACAATATTTTTCAAAATGGTGTGTTTATAAAAAAAAAAATTGATGTACAAATCAATCCCCTAATTAATATATCGGATAATTATATATTTATTATTGATATAAAGGCCAAATAAATCAAGCATGCATGTAGAATAGAAAACAGAAATGTCGTGCTCTTTGAAGTCTTTTTTAATTTTATTTAATTTTATTTTTTTACTTTTCATTTTTTATTTGGCATAGAACTTAATTAAGCTATAATTAATAAACATGCATAAGCTTAACTGACTGCAAAGTAAGTAGTCCCTTCAAATTTGTTTTCTAACTATTAACAACTATTTCAGATTTTGAAATATGTTTTGATTTATATTAACTTTTGCTAGAAATTATATTGTTCTTGTTTTTTTGGAACGAACATTATATTGTTACCACTTTAAAGATAACTTAAAAGCAACAAACAACGTTTATAAAGATATGGGTCGGTTACCTTTTATCTTCATTGTAGTTAACTCTTTTACTAAAGAAACGATATTATACTAACCACTTAGCTTATGGTGTTAACAACGTTTATAAAGATATGGGTCGGTTACCTTTTATCTTCATTGTAGTTAACTCTTTTACTAAAGAAACGATATTATACTAACCACTTAGCTTATGGTGTTAACATGACATGTTTAAAAGTATTTTGATTTATACTATTTATTACTTTAATCTTATGATTTGCTTTAAATGACTATATGACTATGTATGTCACACAAGATTGTTGAGAGATTATGCTTAACTTTTTTTCAAAAAATAAGCTACTTAAAAAATAATCTTTGTTTAACAGAAATAACTTATGAGAGATTATTAAAAAAAAAAAAAAAAAAAAAAAACTTTTATAATATCTTAAAACCAAATGTTACTTCATGTAGCTTATAAAAATAATCTTTTTTATAATCTCCAGTTTCAGCTTATAAAAATAATCTTCCATAATTTCTTAAAACCAAATGCTCTTCACAAATTTTGTACAAATCACTTTTGTTAATTACTCTATCCGTCTCAAAATTATAGTCCATATTTCTTTTTAAGAATATTTTAAAATAATTGTCCACTTTTCATTTTAAGTAAATTAAATAATTTAGTAAAATAATATTCTATTTGATTGGTTGAGATTTATATTAGTCACACTTTTATTAAACTTAGGAATTTGTGTCTCCGAAGAAGTACTTCCTTCCTCTCAAAATAATTGTTAAAAAAACATAGTTTAAGAAAAATATCATTATTACGGCTTTATCTTTTTTATTTTTTGTACAATAACAATATGTTTTACCCTTAATTAATTAATTTATAAATTTTAAATTTTGTAATAATAACCTCAAGTGAGGGTTATATGATAAAGTTAATCTAAATTTCTTATTTAATTTTGAAAATAAACAATTAATTTAAGACAACGCAAAACTAAAATATGGACAATAAATTTGTAACAAAGTGGAATAGTAAATAAATGAAGATGATGATATTAGCAAAAGAAGCATACATTTTAGCCAATGTTTAGAACGTGGGTAGACCGGTTGGTTCAATCGGTTGAACCAGGACCGGGCTGGATGTGGCCGAGTTTTTGCTTGTTTGAGAACCGGATTGAACCGTTGGTTCTTGTTGACTTGGGTTGACCCGATTTGATAAACACGACTAGGTCATGACTTTTTATAAAAGAAATCTAACAAAACCTTTTTAAGATTAATTGACGATGACTAGTGTTAGTTAAAATTTTGTAAACAATAAATTAGAGTTATAAACTATTTTAAAAACACTAATTAATATAGTTTGAGAAATGATAGGCATGCCTAAAAACATGACTAAAACTATGCGGCAAGACTTTATTGGTTTGTAAAGAAGTGTGTCCGGCTGCTACAACCAATAAACTCTTTCAACACACTTTTAGCCATATCATTAGACATGTTTTTAGACATGCCTATCATTACTCATATAGTTTTAATATAGACTGATATTACTTAGAATTATAACTTGATTGTTGTTGGAAATCTTTGCTATATCTATACTATCTATAAAGGATGTATCCCAATTCTTGAAAGTGAAAACTTAATTTTGTGCTATACCAATTATGCCCTTCAACACTTTCAAAACTTTCCAAAAAAAATAAACACGTTTACATCACATACATTGTTAATACTTTCCATCATGCCGCTGAACACTTTAAACACTTTCCAAAAAAAAATTACATCACATAAATTGTTAATACTTTCCAAGATTGTCTGATTACAACTGGTTTTACCTATATTTACATACACGGCTACATATATTTACATGCATATTCATGCTTTATCATTTGTGAAAATAAACACTTTCCAAAACATTATCCTATTCTCTACTATTTAAACAACATAAACTTTCAATTTTAATGAAAAAAATGTTGATGTTGATGATCATCTTGAGGTTAGTACATCGTAATCTCTTATTTATCTTCATAAATTTGTTGTTTTATTGATTTTTTCATGGATTTTTGAAATTTTTGAAAACTTAAAAGCTATTATAGGAAACATAGATAACACATGAATTTTAATAAGTGACTTGAAACTGAAACACGGTTTGGTAGTAATTTTAATTGTAATCTAGACAAATTTTAGTAATATAGGAAACACACCAAGTTGCAAGAGTTGTCTTTAAAAATACTTGAAACTTAGGAAACACATCAAATGTTTAAGAACCACAGTTATATATGAATTGTGAAACTGCCAATCGTATATATATGATTTGTGAAAAGAAAATAAGATTTTTTATATTTAATACTTTTCAAAATATTATCATATTCTCAACTATATAAACATCATTTGTAATGCTTGCTTTGAAGAAACACATGCTTCACAACCGTTATCGTTCACTCTCTGTGAGTTACCATCTTGTTGACGGATCCGAGGGTTCAACACACCACTTGATCAGGTTAGACGTTCAACCACACACAAATGAGACCTTGCACAAGAGGTCAGGTTTCAGTCATGTGTCCCAGCCAGTGAATTTCAAGAAAGATTTAACATTGTCAAACACATTCATTTCATGCTACGTACTTAGCTCAAAAGTAATTAATGCAAATTGTAGAAAATAAATATTTGATTATTTATAACATGTTTAGTATTATTGTTCTTGAATCAAGAATCATGTGTATGTATGTACCGAAGAGGCACATTCAAAATAATTAGTTGTTGTATATGAGTATGAATGTATGATCATTTGCCTTTATAGACGAATGCAACATTGTACATTCTAGCATGCTTGTTTTAATGCTTTTTTCCCCTTTAATGTGTACAAATAGTTTTTGTGTTGCATATAATATACATATTTAATCACATAATCAACATGCAAAGTCTATTAAAAGTGAAAATATTGAACCGATTAAAACATATGCCAAGTGTTGTTTACAAAGTTTATGGAAAAAAGCAAATAGATATTTCCATGGAAAAAAGCAAACATATTCCAAATGTATTCTTGATTGTATTAAAGTCCGGGAGATTCAACCGAATAGAGTTGGCCAGCATATTATCTTGCCTGCGTTTTTTATCGGAGGACCACGTCTCATAATTGATGTAATGTTCTAAATGTATTGATATGTTCTTTGATACATGTTAAGTATTATTGTTTGAGTTGATTATCGCATTTTCCAACCTTTTACAATTACATTTTGATATCTTCACGTTTTATGTTTAAGTGTTACACGAAATACTAACAACAATATCATGACTATAAACGTTTGCCACTAGAAATTTCCGTTGCTATGCACGGGTACTCATCTAGTTATTATATATATTGCTTAAAAACAAAGCTTATCGTTAGAGTCTTAATCTTTTTCTTCGGTTTAATCCAACGTAAAATAAAGTCGGATAAATCTTGGGATCATGCAACACTACATATTAAATATAGAAAAAAATTACACATAAATACAGAACCGGTTCGACCCATCGATTTAACCAATAACCGAGTGAACTGGTGACTAAACAGGGTCGATAAAAAGACCGGGTTTAAAATATTGATTTTAGCCTTTATTCTTCTTATTTTCTCTACCATCCTGCTTTATAATATTAAAGACGTGGCAAGAAATAAAGGAACTTTAGAGGGACCGAAAGAAGCAAAAGTAACAAGTTATGCAAGTTAATTAAGTTATTACGATGTTTTAAACTTAGAATCAATGGCAAGTTTGAACATGGCTTTACACGATGCAAAGCAACTCCCATTACATTTTCCTTACACGCTAACTCAATCAATCATTTGTAACTTTTCACATCAATACCCAATTCTGTAAGACATGTTCGAGATAATGCATCAAGATATTATTCGATTATTTAACTCATTTCATTAAACTTTGCAATATATTGAAATTACTCTTTTACTTGCATGCATGATTTTGTTAAAATAAATTTGACGATATTATTAGACTCATTTTTTATATTTTTCTGGTATATATATTATGCAAGGTAAAAGACCAAAGGGGGATCATATCAACTATCTAGCTGACCCAACCAACATAAAAAATATAAAGTTGATATTAACCATCTTTTTAGATATACTCATTTCCAAAAAACATTTAAAAAAAAAGTGAAAAGAATATGTACGTTTTGCTTGTTGATGCTGAAAAGTGAGTTAACTAGAAAAGAAACGTTTTTACGCGTTCTCTCGACAACGATGTGACATTGCTATTGAGAATGGCTTCACATTTAATCTTCAAAACGATATAATCTTTATAACCACTTTACGGTCTTCACACGTACTAGACATCTAAGGGAATGTCGGTAATTGTGATTTAAGATAAAATGACAACACCATCCTTCATCTTTTCTATTGATGAGAAGGTATTACTCGATCGTGTCAGTGCCGTCTGGACTACGGAGACCCTGTGCAAAATTTAGTTTACACTACAACAAAATAGTAATATACTCACACTTATTAGAGCATGTAGCTATATTTTAAAGTGTGTTCACACTGGTATATGTGTGAATCAATTGGATGTAGCAAATATTTCACACTTTTATGTGTGAAGTGTTATGAAGATTTTCACACTTTTAAGTGTGAGGGTTTTAAAATAATTCTACAAACTTTTAAGCGTGATGATTTTGATTTTGAAATAATTGTTCACACTTTTAAGTGTGATGATTTGATTTTGAAATAATTCTTTATACTTTTAAGTGTGAAATTGAAATTCTTCATACTTTCTAAGTGTGAGGATTTTGAAACAATTATTCACACTGTGAATGTCTATAAAAAAAGCTCACACTTTATAAAGTGTGAAGAAAAAAGTGTATAGAAATGACAAATTTGTTGTAGTGTTAATAACAAAATAGGGGCATAAAATAGAAAATATATAATTTTTTATAGAGATAAAATGAGAAATAATCGTTTTCAAAGTGCTTCAGTTAGTTTTTTTAATGCAACTTCTTAAATCAAATACTTGTAATCACTTTTATAGAATATATATACATATTATATAAAAAAATTGAGGACCTGATAATTTGAAGGCCCTGTGCAACAATACACGTCGCACACTTTCATATACGACTTTGGATCACGTTGCAGGTTTATTTGCCTTTGATAAGAATATAATCTAATTATGCGGGCTACGAAAGATGTTTGAAAAAATGTTTTTGCCTTCAATTTCTATGCTATAAAAGTAGGATTTTAATATGACATGACACCCTACATGACACCCTAATCCTAGGTAGAACCCTCCATAATAAAATACGAGCATGGTACCCGCTCAAATCAGCGGTTTCGAAGGCGAATATTGTTTAACGATTTTATTATAGTTACACGTCGTCGAATGTTGTTTAACGAATGTTGCTCAAAGGCGAATTGAATTAAATTTGAGTTTTTCTTTTTAAATGAGTAAGATTAAAATGATATAAAAAAAATATGTGCTTAATGTTGCTTATTAAAATAACCAATAGAGAAAAAACAAAATCAAATAAATAACAAATTTGTAAGGCTTATGTAAAAAATCATAAAAGTTGTACATGTATTATATCTATTTGGTTGTGCAATAAATGTTGTTTATGTATATGTATTTAGTTGTACAATAAATGAACAAAAGTTCATTATAGTCTACTGGTTGGAATAGTCTCTAATTCACGTAAGAGACCTAGATTCAAATCTTACCACTACATGTTTTTTAAATCTTATATAGTTCCACAATTAGTAAGTGTTGAATCTGAAAATTTTAAGCCTTCTATAAATATAATGTCCTGAATACTTTATATAGTAGTATAGATAAATTTAAAACAAATTTGTTCCTTAAATATAGTTTCACAATTATTATATGATTTAACTAATCTCAACCGTATGATAACCGACTAAATTCTAAACACACACAAAATCTTTATTCTTCGTTCTCAAATCTAAATTAAAAAATAAAAAATAAAAAAAAAAGGTGAAAAATTATTGGTTCAAGAATTTTTGATATTATAATTAATGTTGAACTTTTTGTCAGACAATATTTGTGCCCCATATGAAGAAATAAAATAGTTGATCTTGATACACATGTCCGCCAACTGAGGTGTGTACATGCATTGCCAAATAGTTTCGCGGGACATGCAAACTTTTTGATGACGACGTAAAATTTTAATTGTTCTATTGTTTAGACGTACAAGGTTCGAATAAATGGTGTTTTGATGCAGTCCTCTGTTTTTCATGAGACTGATGTCTTGCTTTGTGTGTTGGTTGACAAGCCCCAGTTCGTGTGAAAATTCATGTCAAGTGGCTGATGGCACATGTAATTGACGTGTGGTCGAATCCAAAACTTTATTTTCGATCGTGATGGTTTTTGGTTGTTGCAGTAGGCCTTAGTAGGTTTTTTGGCCTTCATGTATAAGGATTTCTTTGGTTGTGTTGTTGTGCCCTTTGAGGCCTCTAAATGCTATATCTGCCTTTAAAAAAAAAAAAAAAAAAAAAAAAAAAAAAAAGTTTCCCTGTGATGGCTGTGGTATATTTTGTATATTCATATTACGCAAAATATCATATTTAATTTGTAACTGGTGTTTGCCTTTATTCATTTGTGCTAATAAGTGTTAGTTTGATCGAATATATATGTTAGTCTCTTTATTTTAGTGGACAAATAGAAAAAACTAAGTAGGTTGCTACGTGGTTCATTTTTGAGGGTTTTTTTTTTTTTTTTTTTTTTTTTTTTTTTTTTTTTTTTTGACTTCTTCTTGTTATTGTTGTTTATTTCTTTGATCACTACTGCTGGTTCAGCTTCTTACGGAGGTGATATGCATATGCACGTAACAATAGGTGATGTGCATTACATTTGTAATTTTGTGATGCGCACATCATTTATTGTGGTGCGCATATCACTTCCCTTCAACTTAAGTATCATGGTTCGGGTTATCGAGAGATAATTTATGGCGATAAATACTGATGAGACACTCGTTAATATCTAATAAGGTATGTTTAATTTCCAATAAGTGGCTTTATTTGATTATAAATGTGCGATTCATTTTTAATTTTTGTTTTAGGGTTATTTTCACCTCACATGTAAGTAATATACAAGGTAAGTGCTTCTTAAGAGTGTTTTACCAGTCAATTGTTTTCACAAAACTTATCTACTAATGTATAATTTGTTCAAAAATATTGACTATAATGTGGTATTACTTTTCAGTTAAATAATAAAACATATTTTATACCTAACACCGTATAAAAATAAAAAGAAACTAAAAATTATAGTAATCAGATTGGATTACAAAACTGAGCTAACACTTGTAAAACTTATGAAAAATCCTTAATAGCTAGTTGAGCCTAAACTATAAAACATATTTTAGTATCTTCATCGAAGACAAATGACAAATTGTTAAAATTAAAAAAAAAAAAAAAAAAAAAAAAAAAAAAAAAAAAGATGAATAGCATGTTTCGTCAGAAAAGCAAGGTAACTACGTACACATGATTTGAGCATATATGCCTTTGAATGAAGGGATCAATCCCATTTTTAAATCCCGTGTAATACAACCAAACTAATTTTTATTTTTTACTTTGAGTACTAACCCAAGAACAAAAGGCATCAACCAAAGTGCACCTAATAGCATATCTATAATTAATTAATTTCTAGGAATTGTGTTAGTGCATAGAATAAAGTAGTAGTTAAAAGGCAATAATCAATATTATAAAACAAACCATATATACCATGGTTGTCAAGATCCCGATCTTGATTTTAGGATCTTACGATTTTACGATACTGCAAAGCAAAAATAATCTGGATCTTACATAGGATCTTTGAAAGCTTAAGATCTTATAAGATCTCGATCTTGATCATAGGATCTTAAGATCTAATCCGATCCGATCCTACTTTTCTCGAATAACAAACTAAAAAACTGCAAATTTCTTGATTATTTTTTTGTAGAATTTAAAAAACAACATGTTAATCTTATTAAACATTTCATAATCATAATTTAGGAAAACTATTCGATGGAACATTCGTATAATTTTGTGTTTATGATATATAATAATTTGTAAATTTGTATAATATTACAAAACTATTAAGAAAATGACATTATAGTAGGATCTTAAGATCCCGATCCGATCTTACGATCACAATTTTGCAAAGACGAAAACGATCCTGGGTAGGATCCCGATCTTGAAAACCTTGATATATACACTATACACAAACATAATAAAAGGAAAAAAAATCGCTCTTTTGATTGCGCGTTATTGTTTTTTTACTATCACTAAGAATACATGCATAATCGTATTACATGCATGTGTGACTGAATGCCAGATGAGATCATGAATTCATAACTTTGAATCGGTATAGATTTCCGATATTTGTTTACAGTTAATATGTTAATACTTTCAATGATATAACTATAATAACATTTGATAAATGTTTTTTAGTTGCTGCTTATATATGATAAGATAATGTGTGTTTTTTTTTAGTTTTGTGTATATATGTAAATTAATACTATATGGATGATTGTATTATCCATTGGGTTCTCATGAACCTGAGAAACCCTTAGATCCGGCGTTACTTAACGTTAACTTGATAGTATTAACTCTATTCAAAAGATATTTGTTTTGTTTGTTGTGTACTAAATATTCTATTATTTTCCAATGGTTATACATGATTTAGGTTAGTTTTACATGGTTTATAAAAGTCAGTAAATCATAAAAAGAGTTAATTGCAAAAATCGTCCCTAACGTTTGCCGATATTGCAGATTTCGTCCCTAAAAGTTTAAAATTGCAAATACCATCCCAAAATCAAACTATTTGGCAAATTTTGGTCCCTGGTAACTGACCCCGTCAGTATTTTTATTTTAATGGATTAAATACGAGGGCAAAATTGTCTTTTTACGTGTGGTCCCCCATTTTAAATATTCCACCCATTTTCTTTATATACGCTTTTTGTTACACTTTTCCCAAATTAATAATCTTAACCCTAAATTAAAAACTATCTAAATCCCCCACATTCCTTTTTGATGCAAATCTGATCCTCAAAGTTGAAGTGACATTGAAAGCTAAAAGTATGGTTACTGGGCTACAAGAATGGTATTTCAGAAAGGCTGATTCAACATTCAATCCACACGTAGTGTATGGTAAGAACATGAAATCAAAATGATAATGTGAGAAAATGTTTTTAATGTACTATTCTAATTAAAGTTTTATGCTTATTAAACAGCTGATCATCCTGAAGTGTTCTCAATTAAGGTGTTTCATGGTGGATGTTTCACGCCATCACCTAATAGGAGGTATTTTGGTGGTCAGATCCAGTACGTAGACTTGTTGGATATAGAATCATTTAATGTTGATGTCATTCATTCCATAGTTACAATGTTAAAATATGATCCAAGGGATATCATGTTCTATCATTTTAAGATACCAAATAACTCATTAGACTGGGGACTAAGGGCTTTGGCAGGTGATGATGATGTTAATAACCTTGGCCAATATGTTAAAGATAATAAGGTAATTGATGTTTTCATTGAACATGGTGAGACTACAGTTGAGAGTTATTACATGCCTAAATTTTATCAACCTGCCCGAATTGTTGAGTTGACTGAGAATGTGGAAGTAGTTGATTTAGATAAGGGGCATGTTGATACAACATTAGTAACTAAAACACATAGAAAGGGGAAGTCCATTGGGTTGCAAAAGGGTAGAAAGATGTTGGCTATTGAGTGGTTAGGATAGGATGGTGCAAATGGGTTAGAAGTTGATAATGAGCAGGATAATGATGGTGATGAAGGGTTAGGAGTGGATAATGAGCAGGATAATGATGGTGATGAAGGGTTAGGAGTTGATAATGAGCAGGATAATGATGGTGATGAAGGGTTAGGAGTTGATAATGAGCAGGATAATGATGTTGCAGATGATGGTCCAGAAGAACTAGTAAATGGTGGAATTTAACAAGGCAATGGATGATCTGAAAGAACAAGACATTAAAGCATATGAGTGGTTGCACAAAATTCCACCTGAAAATTGGACTAGATTCCATTTCACAGGTATTACAATTGTTGTTTGTCACTTTATGTTACCATTTTAAAGCTTATTGATAATGTATAAATATCTGTTAATATGAGCTTTATGTACACAGGCAGTTGTTAGATGCTAGGGATTCCCTAATAGTCTCAGCTCTAGAATATGTTAGAGAGTATCTGATGAAAAGAATAGTCCTTGTTCAAAAAGTCATAGCTAAATCTGATGGGCCACTTACTCCATCTGTTACAAAGCTGTTTAACAAAATAAAAGATGCAGCATCTAAGTACATTGTGGAATGGAATGGTGCTAATCTGTTTCAAGTCAAAGGTCCTTAGGGGGATCAGTGTGTGGTTAATTTGGATGAAAGGGTTTGTTCTTGTAGGAAATGGGAAATCTCAGGTCTACCTTGTAAACATGCAATAGCAGCCATTCAAAACATGAGTGAAAATGGGATGACAGCTTGTCTTGGTGGTTGACAATTGCAATTGACAATTTTCAATTAGGGTTTATGATGAATTAGATAATAATAATTAGGGTTTGCTTTGAATTTGGGGGTTTTAATTTGAGTGAGAGAGATGGGTCGTGGGTTAGTATATAAAGAAAATTGGTGGAATATTTAAAGTGGGGGACCACACGTAAAAAGACAATTTTGCCCTCGTATTTAATCTATTAAAATAAAAAAAGTGACGGGGTCAGTTACCAGGGACCAAAATTTGCCAAATAGTTTGATTTTGGGATGGTATTTGCAATTTTAAACTTTTAGAGACGAAATCTGCAATATCAGCAAACGTTAGGGACGATTTTTGCAATTAACTCTCATAAAAATTAAATAACTATCACAATTTTTTTTTGAGGTCACATGGGAATGGGAATAATGGGATTAATGATCACGTTAAATTTTACATTATTAATATTTTAGTATTGACTATTCCAAATAAAAAAGTTTGGACACCTAATAAATTTCAAAAGGAATGAACTTTATACGTAGCAACCATCACTACTTTCTTTATTGTTTAAATTTTTTTCATGACTCTTGTTATTATAACTTTTTAATTCTTTTATTTAAAGTGGTTTCAAGATGCTCATTTGATTGTGTCAAGAAATGTATTTTTTTTAAGAGAACGTAGATAATAACATTTATGATAATAATACCTAATTAACATATCTTATTATAAATATAAAAATTAAAACTTAACATATTGATAATATTAACATAATAAGCGTATAAAAAAAGTTCACAAAATTTAAAAATCTGATAATTATAACCATAAATAATATAAAAAAATAAACATAAAAATTCAGTTAACATATTTATTATAATTATTGATATATTTTAAATAAATGACACAATAGTTATTCTAAAATATTTAAACTATTATATTTTAAATATATAACACAATAATTATTTTAAAATACTTAAAACTATATCATATCGGATTTTAATTAAATTTTTAATAATGTAAAACAAAAACTGAAGCTAGTCGCCCATCAGGTAAAAAAAACCGAAGCTAGCCAACATTGGAGGTTTTTTTTATTTTTTATTTTTATTTATTTTTTTATTTTTTATTTATTTTTTATTATTTTTTTAATACTTGTATAGTTGTAAGGATTAATTTTTCATTTCTTTTGTGATGATAATAGCGTACACCATACTTATGAAATCTGGATGTGATCAGGGTTTTAAAAGGTGCGTCATGGCGTCACTAAGACGTGAGGCGTGATCTCCACGTTACCCAATAGTCAAAGGCTTCAGTTCTAGGTGTGACGTGAGATCAGTCGTGCAAAAGCGCGATATGGCACAAGGTGTGACGGATTTTTTTAATTTAACTCAGATGAAAAAAGTTTTTTTGAAAGAAGTGAAGAAGATTACATGCAAATATAGTTTTTTGACTTAATATCTTATGTATAACTCTTTTTATAAACTTGATATATATGAAATATGATATAATATATAAATATATAAAAATTTAAATATTTAAATATTTTATGTCGCTTTAAGTTACGCTTTAGAAAACGTTGTGGCTTCGCCATAGCTCCTAAGGCATGTGGTACACCCATGGTTAGGATACGTGTTATAGTTTATTAAGTGTTAGGATAAGTCTTCGTGTTAGAATAAGTCTTTGTGTTTGTGAGATATTATCTCTTAACTAGTATTTAATTTTTTACAATGAATGAAAGCCAGCTTTGTCAAATAAAATATATCTGTCTTCTTCTACTCTTCTTAAGGAGTTCGCATCACGCTTGAAGGGGTGCTACTATCGATATAACCAAAACGGGTCGTATCAATTGGTGCTTCCATTACGGGTTTCATTGGGAGCCGAACGATTCTAGGGTTTAAAAAAAAAAAAAAAACATTTATTGGCACTGTTCATCCCGACGTACTGTTCATCGGTGTTGTTCATCCCGGAGTACTGTTCATCGGTTACTATTCCTCGCTGGAAGTTACTGTTTTTCAAGTTATTGTTCATGCCATCGGGTAGCAGAGATCGGGACACACTATCTAAGATCTTGCAAATGGGTACGGTGGCCGAATATCATAGTGAGTTTGAGATACTTATAAATCGAGTAACGGGGATCTCTGAAAATTTACTTAAATCGTTTTATATCTCTGGACTAAAACCTACTCTACAATGTGCACACTTAAGGTTAAACGCCACAACTTTCGACGAAGCTTTTTCTTGAGCTTAATAGAAGCACGTTTCGCGGACCAATGCCCGGCTACAACCAGCGCTATACTCGGTGGATATCAAAAGAAAACATCCGATTCTTCTACAACATCAGAAGTTGTACCCAAAAATTGGAACTGAAGTTGCACCAGAAGCTGTATCAAAAGCTATTACCATCGTTGTCACAGTTACAAAGATTGAAGAGACTGTTAAGTTTTACATTCCAGAATCAAAAGAAAAAGAGACTCGAATGAAGCTGAAAAAGGAGAATAAACGATCGAAATTGGGATTGATTGAATTGCTAGGTAGAAGGAATCAAGAAAGCACAAGTGAAGTTGTTAACGCGTATTACTCACTTGCACTAATGGGGTTAGCTTATGGAGATACACATTTTGTTGTGTTTGTGGGAGTGTTTTGGGTGAATAAACGAGTTAGTGGGTTGTGGTTTGCTCAATCCGAATGGAAAGACGATAGAAAAAAAAGGAATTCAAGTGTTGCCATTGTTACCAATCGGGCTTGAAAGCAAGTTGAAAGAGAAAACACAAATGTTTAGGAAACGTCTCAAAATGTGGGATCCCGAAATCAAGATTTTTTTTAAGACAACACCTTGAGGACAAGGTGGTTTTTGAAGGACTGGGGAGTGTTACGCCCATGGTTAGGATATGTGTCATAGTTTATTAAGTGTTAAGATAAGTCTTTGTGTTTATGTGAGATTATCTCATAACTAGTATTTAATGTTTTACAATGAATGAAAGCCGTTAAGCTTTCTCACAAAAAATATATATGTCTTCTTCTTCTCTTCTTAAAGAGCTCACATCACGCTCGAAGAGGTATTACTATCGATATCACCTAAACGGGTCGTATTAACGTGAGACTTGGTCATTCCGCTGCGCCACGTCTCACGCTTTTTATAACCTTGGATGTGATATTGCACCGAACAACAATTCCTTATAATCGTATAAGCTAATAAGTAAAAACCTTCACATATGCTTCTTTATATTTTTTGATGCAATAATAATAATAATAATAATAATAATAATAATAATAATAATAATAATAATAATAATAATAATAATAATAATAATAATAACCCTTGGAATTTAGTTGTACTAAGTTTGTTAAAATATTTAGTTGCCCATAGCTTCTACTACGTATGCTTCTTTTTTGCCGAATTAGTCCTTTGCTCTGCAAGTTTTTCAAACAAGCTTCCATCGTAAACTGCTTTGATGGTATCCTTCTCTAACACCCCTTTATTATCTTTGGCAATGTGATGCAAAAACTTCCATTCGACAAGGCCTCCGATCCTACATAACGTGTTACAAGTTTATATATTAGTATTCTGCCAAGACATGATGACTAAAATGTTAGAGCTATATGTTCTCACCATCCTTTGTAATCTTTAGGTTCTCGATTTCCTTTAACAAATTCATTGAGTTCATCTGCAGTCAAGGCATCCGAACTTGTGTGTGCATGCTTGTGGAATATTTCCTCAAACTTGGAATGAACAAGCCTTAGACACGGAATATAAATTGGATCTTTAGATTGGATTATGATCGACATGAATAAATAAGAATATAGCTGATACCTTCCATGAGTGTCGTAAACGCCAGAATCACTACCATGCTTGGCCAAATGTATGTTTTCCAAGTAAATGGGGAATAATAGATTAGGAAACTTCTTCCCCTAGTTCAAACAAAACCACAAAATCATAGTTATTTTAGTTCGTTGTTACACAAATTCAAATGAACTATAACTCTTCATGAGCTTTTATTATATGTCCATACAATAGCTAACAAAACCAAACGAACAAAATTAATCTCATATCATAGAAACAGCTGAGGTCCACTTATCCCCTTCAGATCACTTAGGCAGGGCGAGTCTGAAGGTTTAAACTTGAGACCTCTTGTAAGAGCATTGGGATGCCTAACCACTAGGCCGTCTCGTGTTGGTTTAATCTTATAACATACTAAGATAGAAATACCTTGACTCATTGCAGAATCGTCGTACACTTTATTTAAGTATGACACTTAATTATATTAAGCCACACAGAAGAGGCTGGAAGATTTTTATCAAGTCAAATGTATATATGTTTGTCATTTCTATTGACAAACTAGTCATATTTATCAAAATTTTAGAAGCTGATTAATTCTATTTTTCTAATGAATTGTATATATCATGTATGCCGATACTTACAGGGCGTGTTTTGCCACTAAGACTGACATTGATGAAGATGGCCGCAACCAAGGATAACAAAATACCACTCCCAATCGCTCTAAAACCTAAAATGAAACAAAAAAGAACGATACCAAGTTGACGAAACTAATAATTTCAAAACAAAGTAATTCTTACATATGGTTTGAAAGAAATTAATAGAACCAACCTTGATAAGTCTCCCAAGGGTAAATTACTCCATCTTTATTACGATCAAAGAACGCAACATGTTTCTGCAACACGTTTTGATCACTTTCGATATTTGGATTCATTTCTTAACATCGCCCAAAGTTTTAACTCGAATCAAACTATAAACACACACAAAACTGATGTGTGCAAGATAAAAGTCGTGTGAAGGCAGGTAGAGAATACAAAGAGAAAGGTGTTGATGATTTTATAATTAATTATAAGAGACATTTATCTTTAACGGCTCATAAAAGAGACATGGGGTATATTGGTAGCAGCTTTAATTCGAGTAACAACATATATATCTCTTGCTCGATTTTACAAGTACTAGTTCTGGCATCGAGTAAAAAGAATACACGATTTCAAATCTCTTATTCATCAAAGTTAATATTGATTTATTAGGATCGCCAACCAAGGCGCGCACACTCAATAGCAACGACCGAAAGAATTGTGAATACAATTACATCATATCATATTTGCAATATTGCATACATATATACAATACCTATAACATATTTAATAAATATACACACGCATCCCACACCATCCCACACATTTTTTTCTTCTGAATATATCAGCACTCCTTAAAATCCAATCAAGTAACACTTTCATCAGCTGCTTTCGGTATTAGCTCTGCAACAACAATGAGAAAATAAATAGATATAATCAGGGCCAGAACTAAAAATGATCGGATGCACAAATTTTTTAAACTTCAGTATACGGAAAAAATAACAACAAAATATGATTTTTCAGTTAAAATAATTGAGTTTAGTGAAAAGTAAGTTCATATTTTACCTATTTAAGGACTAATATCTAAGCAATAACTTAAATCACAATGTATTGTGACTGGATGCATTTCAGAAAATCTGGTGTATTTTACGAAAATTAACACTACAAAGCAAAATTTATCGGGATCCCGTGACACCGACCCCCTAGTTCCGGCCCTTGATATAATAACCCAAATCATTTCACGTGGTATAGTAGTTCATAAACATATTTTAAAACCCATGATGTTAAAGGAATATGTATCATGCATAGAGCATACATGTGTTTCTTCTTAGATAAATTATTCTTTTCCTCAAGTTTTACGAACAAGCTTCCATCATATACGCCTCTAATGGTTTCCTTCTGCAATAATCCGTCTTTGTCCTTGCCAAGGTTATACAATATCTTCCATTCTAAAATGGCTGCGAGCCTATATAATATGTTACAAATTCATATCATATTCAATAAACAAAATGATCGATGATTTAAAATGCTAGAGTTGTGTTTTTTTACTTTCCAATGTTGCCCGTATTGGGTTCGCGGTTTCCTTTGATAAGTTCATTTACTTCGTCTTTTGTCAAGTAGTTTGGATTCGTATGTGCATACTTGCTGAATATCTCCTCAAACTTGGAAGGAACAAACCTTAAACATGAAATGTAAGTGTCTTAAGTGACTTCTAATCAATGTGAGATGAGAGTGAATATATATATACAAAGAGATACCTTCCACTAGTGTCGTAGGTGTCAGTGTCGCTACCATGCTTACCCAAGGTTATGTTTTGGATCTCGATTGGTAAGAGCAGATTAGGAAACCTCTTTCCCTGTTAGACCGTACAGAAAATAATAATAATAATAATAATAATAATAATAATAATAATAATAATAATAATAATAATAATAATAATAATAATAATAATAATAACCTTGCCAATTTAATTAATACATTTTAGGGTTTTAGCTATTGTTTTAAACATCACTTGAACTAAGATTGCTTAATTATCCCGTAATCGACCTAATTATGTGTTAAGAAATAATAGTAGCTAGGTAGACAAATTGCTTGTTTGAATATGACATATAAATAAATTAACCATACAAATTATGAAACACCCTACAACATGTACATAAATATTTTTATAGATCAAGTACATACCGGACGGGTCGAGCCACTAAGAGTGAGGTTGATTAAGAATGCACTACCTACGGATAAGAGAAAACTACCTCCAACTGCTCGCATTCCTATTATACATTCGAGATTCAAGACACGCATGCATGACAAGTTTTAGAATCAGTTACCTTATTCATTAGTAGTTCATAGATATGATTAAAAGATTTATAAGTAAATTAAACCATTAACCTTGGTAAGTTTCCCAAGGGTAAACAACACCATCATTGTTACGATCAAAGAAGGCTGCATGTAATCGCATCACATTTTGGTCATTGTCGATTGCTGCATTCATATAATCATATTGTTTATATATCATAAACGAGCTATTAATATCTAAATTTAACAAAAAGTACGAAAACGAATGTAAATTAAGATCAATAACCATTTATATACCTTCAATCCCGGATTTTGCAGCCATTTATCAACAGTTTGCTTAACTATAAACGGGTGACGAGGATAGGTATTACGTTGTTAAGAGAATGATATATGAAGGAAACTGAATAATCGAAAGAGAATGATGGAGGGTTTTATAATGGGGTTCAATAAAGAGACATGAATATGAGTTTGACACTTCTTTCTCAAATGTTACGATATTTATGCAAGTATTGCTGTTCCATTAAGGCTGATTAAATAATTATACCTAAAATATATAAATGAAAGTTATCATTTCCTTGTCAAGTATATAACGTTTATTATGTACAACTTAATAATATTTGAAAAAGAGGTGTCTGGATGTCGAATGTTAATAAAGATCAAAACTCCCATTTTTCTAACACGCCAACCCAAACTTTTAATGTTATATAGTATAAAGAAATGATGGATTTATAAAATAATACTGCCTTATCTATAGTCTTCCTTCTGTTGCTACCATTCACTTAAAACGTAAACCGTTTCTTGATCACCACCTTCTTTTTTACACATCTATATACCGCATATTATCTCACATGCATGTCTTTCAAAGTAGACTTGATCGAACCAAACTAACAGGTGCGTACACGCTATTGTAATCATATGTTTCTGATTGTTGGTACGTGGCTTCACGTTCTTTCCTTTATTTAGCAATCAACTTAAATGAACTTTAAGGCATTGATAGCAGCAGACATTTAAAGGTAGGTCGATGATTGAGAGTAAAGTCAATATGATAAGAATTTCATGAATATTTATTTGATTTTGTCAACTTAGTTAGATAAAAACAACATTTATAGATTTAAGGCAAGGTTTTAGGAACACCATGTTGTATCTAATATAGACTATATCACCAACTTGTGTAATTGTTGAATTCTGTGGGAATGTGGTCCAAGATGGTATTAATTAAAGATTAGTAACATTTGTTGGCCCGAGCATAATCTAATTGTTGGCCTTTAAGAAGTTCGGTTTTAGAGACTTATATTTGGCCCAAGTAGAAAAGAAAGTAGCACAAAGTCCTTTAGGAATTAGGGGTGTTCAGGTAATAATCGGATAAACCAAAATCAAAATCGAACCGAAATTCTCAAAATCAAACCGAATCAAACTAAAAATTCGATTTTTGGTTTGGATATGATTTTTGTTATCTGAACCAAAAACAAAATTTATATATATATATATATATATAGGGTGAGGTTCTTTTAAGAACCAAATAAATTGTGAGAACTGCGAGAACCATTGTGGACCAATCATTATTTTTGAAGTATTAAAATATTTATTTATAATCAAAAGGGCATTATGTTATTTACACATATCACGTCATTTATGGCTTCCGAGAAACACGGTTGACTTTTTTGTTATATTAATTCTACCGAAACTATTTACTTACCGTAATATCATCATCAATTCATATATAATATTATTTTTTGCTTTCGTCATTTTCATTACTCAGAACAGTCATTAGGATGTGTTATTTATTCAAAATATGAAATGAGAACTAAATTTTGTATTAATAAATAAGAAAAAAAAAAGGTAGATGCATGTGCATGACTGGATGTATTGATAAAAGTTTTTATGCATGTGTATATTAAATAATATTTTCGATTTCATAATTTAAATGGAAACAAAAGTATAAGGCTTTTATTATTCAAGTAAATTGTACATCTTTCTTTTCATCTAACGTAATCCATATGCATACATGATTGTCTTGAATAATAACTTTAACATCGTATGTTGTCGACATGATGCCTTAGACATTTACGTAAGTGAATACAAGTGCATATGATGTTCAAAAAAAAAAGAATACATGTGCATTTACTAACAAGCTGCTACCCTTTGTATTGATTTCTATTTTAAAGCATGGTTTTTCATAATTTGGATTCATTTAGTATGAAATTTAACCAGCGGCTTATAGTAGCCTAAGGAAAAAAATACACATGTACATTAAAATACACATGTGCAAATGCTTGTTTGAGACATGTACATATAACACATGTGCATTCACGCTGTAATATCTTGAACAACAACTACTTTATCTTGATCCGCAACAACTTCAACTTTGATCATGCATATATGCACAATGCCAAACTTTAACTTTTGTTTGCATACGTAAACCATCTTTGTTCTCTTTGCAAATCCGCGTCCAACACCTATTTCACACAAACATTTGTTCAATATTTACTACTAAAAAAGCCAAACAAATTTGTACCATTTCAATCCACCAACAATTCTTTCACAAATAGAGTTAATTAGAAATTAATTAACTTTGAGCACATGTGCATACCGTTTTCACAAAAACACAAGTATATTCATCAACAACGGCATGCATTTTGAGGCGTGCATATGTATATTCTTCAGCGACTACGTCCATTTTGTGGTATGCACATGTATAGTCATCGATGAACCGTATGTGTCATCTTCACTAATCACTATAAACTAAATAGATTCATTCAAACAAAATTAAACTTATCACTATAAACTAACTAATTTCTTCGTCATCTTCAACACCCTAAAACCGTATGAATGTGCACATGTACACCGGTCGCCATTGTGTTTACCAATTACACCATCTTCATTTATCAGAAATCTGATTCGAAAACAAAAACGATAAATGAAATTGTAATACTTCTTTTATCAATGAAATTAAAGACAAGACTCATGCCCATAGTTGAATCAAAATCATTACTAGAATATAATATATGTGTTATTTAGAATTTCATTTGAGTTTAGTCCAACACCTCAAACTAGATGTGAATTTATAATTAACAAAACAAAACCAAACCTTAAATATGTACAGAACAAAATAAACGTCAAAACCACATGTAGTTTTCATTGAAATAATACTTTTTAAATGGATAACTCATTACCTGTGAATTAATTATGTCTTGGACCAATGTAACGTTGTTGTAATGAAAATAAAAATGTCTTGTTTTTGTGTTTAGACAATTAGACGTGAGGAGATCCGGAGATGGAGGATTAAAGGCGGCTAGGTTTGGAAGAGAGAGATGGGTATGGATGATTATGCATAAAAGATTTTAGATTATACTGGAATTAAACTACATTAATCATGGAACGGTTTAAAAGAGTGGAATATAAAATACCAATAGTGCCCCTCAGCCTTTTATCAAACAATATTTAATTTGTTATTTAATAACATTTATGCCACTCATATTTTTAGCCATTGATCAAATTATTTAAGGGTTGAGATTGGTTCTCGCAGTTCTCTCAATTTATTTGATTCTGAAAAGAACCCTACACTATATATATATATATATATATATATATATATATACTTTTTTTATATATTTATTTCTATCTTATATAAAAAACACTTTTTATTTTTAAAATAATTTTTATTTGTAAAAAATCTATATAATTAAATTTAATATATATATACATATATATATATATATATATATATATATATATATATATATATATATATATATATATATATATATATATATATATGTATATATAAATAATAACGTAATTCGAGTTATTCGGGTCAACCCGAAAACTGAACCGAATTCAAATTCGGTTTTTGGTTCGGCTCGATTGAATTATAGTTCAGTTAGGTTCGGTTTTTGGTTTGACCCTGAAATTTTTTTTAATCAAACTAACGGAACCAAATAAACCGAACAACTTGATAACCGAACCAATGAACACCCTTAAAGTGCTTACATCTTGCATGTCTAAGTTCTGAAGCCCATGTTCTTTTATATATATATATATATATATATATATATATATATATATATATATATATATATATAGTGAGACTTTCTTGCGAGAACCATCTTATCTGCGAGAACTGAAAGAACTACAAAAAACATACGTGCACGCCTTCAATAATTGTATTTTTGCACATATGTTCTAAAAACAATATATATGTTGTAAAAAAAAACATAGTTGTTTTAAAGAATTTGATAAGAAATTGGTAATACAAAATTTTTCTTTGAAGGTGTGCATGTATGTTCTTATAAGGCGTGCAACGACAATATTGCGGCCGTGTGTAAGGTTTTTGTCAAAAAAGAGGATGAGTTCATGATGATATTGAAGAACATAGATGGATACTTACGATTATTGATGATTTGCATGTATTTTTATTTTTTTTTAAAAGACGTGCATGTATGTTTTTGATGGTTCTCTCAGTTCTTGCAGATAAGATGGTTCTCGCAAGAAAGTCTCCCTATATATATATATATATATATATATATATATATATATATATATATATATATATATATATTCGAGCAAGGGCATTTCCAAATCTTCAATGTTGGCTCTAAAGCAACTTTTTCTATCAATTTAAAGTTTTAAAGATTATTATTATTATTATTATTATTATTTTGTTTTGGTTAAAGGGGTTTATCCCAGTAAAAAATATTAATCACAAAGAAATAATTCAATGGTATGTGGCTGAAGTATCACATAAACCTTCAGCAAACGCTTACAACCACTAAGTCGTTGGTAACATGCCACTCAATGAACTAAATAATACAAAATACATAAACAATAACACCAATAAGGAAAAATCACCTAAAGGAACATAAATCCCCAAACCTATCCAGCAACACTGCACCAGGAGTATAGTAAGCCAAAAGGGATTGCCTCTTTAAAAAACCTTCCTAGGAAAAAACCTAGTGGAAAAACCTTGTAAAAGGAAAAAAGAGTACAACTCTCAATTGGCAATTCCACTCTAAGGATATAATCGAACATAAGTGCACTTCCTGACACCACCAAATCATCAAACGACCAAAGCTTCGCATAGTAGACAGACATCATCACTGATTGGACCTGATAAGGGAATTAGGTAACTTCCAACGATGCAAGAACACCTCCACACTGCTCGACTTCTTGAATTTGCACGAGAGAAGCTTGAGACGAACAATAGACTTGATCACTTCAATAATTTGATCCGCAGATCGATCACTTTCTCTTCTTGAAAAGTCTATTATTCCGTTCCTGCCATATAAAGTAACAAGAAGCCGCGAACACAAGCTTTATAATAATAACTCTAGCAGATCTTTTCTTTAACACGGGCTTAAGAAAATCCACAATTGAGCTCAGAGAAGAGGGAATGTTGCCCACGCCCATAAAATACTTCATGTGCGTCCAAACCTGAAACGAAAAAATACATTCAAAGAAAAGATAGTTATGAAAGTCCAGTTGACTCTCGCATAGAGGACACTGCATCAGCTTTAAGTAGTATTGCTACTAACATCCCATTGCCTCAGCAATTCCTGGGTCTTCAGCTTTCGATTAATAACCAACCAAAGATGAATCGCATGACGGGGGATCTTTTGAAGAAACCACACCAAATCGTACCAATCAAGATCAGTACCTCTAGGTCGAATACAATCCCAAATAGTAGCAACTGAGAACCCATGATCAATATCATTATAGTCTTTCCACACTAACTGTTCCATAGTATTAGAAGTGAGGCTCGGAACAACGATCGTATTTTTTTTTTGAAAGGCGGAACCACGATCGTATTAAGGGCCAGATATTTCACAAACCAAGTATTCAGCCACAACCAAACACCATTACCAACAATATCACTAACCTTAGAATGCATATCAAAGTTCGCACTATGAATATCTCGAGGAGTAATAATCCGGGCAAGAGGACTCAATGAGCACCACCGATCAAACCAAGCAGAAACAACATTACCAACCCCAAGATGATACAATATGAAAGGGTGAATTAACGAGCGAACCTGAAGAATCTTCCTCCATCCCTAAGACATGCACACAAATGATCACTCTTGTTCTTCTTTTTTTGTTTTTTTAAACTTCTTTATAATCGTAGAAAAGTTTTCTTTATTAAGTACTTTTATTAATATTAAGAAAGACTTTACACCTCTTCAAACAAATAACTTATCATTTCAGCGGTTAATTACGTACAGAGATAACATTCTATTGAAGCTAAAGTAATGTATAGTTAAATTAAGTTGGGTTAATCATTTTTTGAAATATAAGTTTTCGTAGCACATCATTAGAAACTACACAAATACTTGCACAAAGCGACTGGTATAGCAGCAAATAATTATACTTGTGAACATATGTTTTGGGGTGACTTTTGATGCAACTTATGAGTTTAATATGTAGTCATTGTGAGGGAAAAAAAAGTTTATGGTCGTTAAACGAAAAATTATAAAAGTTTAAAAATTAAACAATATTTAAAATATTTATTTAGTATAGTAGTGGATGTTATTATCATTTTTAGTCAAGGGTATTTCAATAATTGAAAAGATTTTTTTAAGTTTTCAAGATTAAAGACTAAGGAAAATGGTATAAATACTTTATAGATAGTGTAGGTAATGTTTGAAAGAAAACATTGTTGAAGATAGTTTCTAAAAATGGAGAAATAGAGAAATCATGAGATATTGCGGTTTAATTAAGCTAAAGACGTGAAGTTAATAATGTGTAACACTCAAATGTGATTTGAAAAGAAATTCGTATCTACACATTCAACAACAAATTGCGATTTGAAAAGGACAATACGTTTAGTAGTCTCACCGTATCACAATCTAATGCAACTCTCTAAGTTAAAGATTGATAAACATTTTGCATGGCGGATGATCCTCATATCATATTTCTTGAGTTCACATAAGTTAGAACATAGACATATTTTCTTGTAAGCTCATGAGTTAAGGTATTCGCTAGATAATTAGAGTGATAGAGAAACTCACAAGTACATTTTTACAAGCAATATTACAAAGATGCAAATTAACAAGATTTTTTCTATAGAAACTTAAGCTTAATCTCTACACACTGCAATCTTGGGATCGCTCCATAAAAATGTAGTTGAACTGGGTCATGCAGAAAACGTTGACAAAAAAGATAATGCCTCCTAGGATAATCATAAATAATTTAATTGTAATACAAAAAATCTGTAGATAGATGCACGATATCATAAGTATAGAAATGAAAGGATGATTTATAAGAACACACCAAACAAATTTGGTTAAAATATAATTATTAATTGTAGAGACCCGTGCGTGTAATATCATAGTTACAAAATACTAAACACGACTAAATTCTTTTATGCCGTATATTAAACTAAAATTTTAAAATAAATCAAATTCATGTGTAAACCTTGTGTTTGCACGAAACTTATAACTAACAATTTAATGAATGCAAACTATGGATTCTTGGTTATGATTAAGAATATTTTTCCTTAATCACGTTTAAATAATTTATCTCGCATAAAAAGTCATATAAATCGTTGTTGTCATCATATATTTTCTATAATCATATCGAGCAAGCTCACTACTTATATAATCTTTTAAGGAACGTGTAAAAATTTAAACGAAATAAACATATTTGTAGACATGTCAATCATTTCTTGTAATCATGTTCCATAGTCATTGGCGCGTAGTTGCATCATGAATGTTGTACTCACTTTGGTACAACTCAGTTAGCGCAATGGAACAGAAAATGGTTGCTAATTGTTGGAGATGAGAGCAAAGACCAAGATGACCCATTAGGTTATCTGCCAGTTCTTCATATTAAAAGCAATTTTTCTTTTAACGGCGAGTTACTACAATACTGAATTAGCTATTTGATTTTATAGTACTTACCCAGAAAGTAGTCCATGCCAACCTCGAATAATAATTAGTGATTCAATTCCACAGTACATACCCAGAAGGTAGTCCTGGCCGGCCTCGAATCGACGCATCTATGGGGCAGAACCCCATAGACTCCACCTTGTAGGAAAACCCCCATGGAGAGACTCGAACCTGAGACCTCTTACATGTGATAACAAGCTACCCAAGGTCACCCCTGGTGGCCAACTGAGATAGCCGGTTGGTTCATATCAAAAGTAATTAACAGCTTAGTTCATGTAAAGATTGTATCACTGTGTTATATTCTATGCAATTTCATATACACTTCGTATTTTACATTCAATGGTATAATACATCAGCTCCCTGTGCTGTCAATTCTATAGAATTTGGTTAATGTTTTTCCGTCAAGCTCTTTAGTGAAAAACATTCTCATGTATTCAGAATACGTAAACTCCTTGTAAACCGCGGGTTTCTCAGCAGATATCAGCTTTGGGAATGGTCCGTATAGTTTCTCACGTATGCTTGGATTGAGAAATACAGTAATTGAGACACGTGCAACTTCTTCAGGGTTTGCCAATACTCTATGCTCCACACTTTTGTATTCACCGTTTGACATCATATATATGCAAAACTGGATATACTAATATAAAAATATTATTTTGACTAATAATAATGATTCCCATGAGAGAATCATAAATATCAAAGGTGGCAAAATCGCAAAATTCATGAAGAATTTCGTAAATCAATATAGCTTGTCATAAATGATTATATTTATTCCTTAATTAAGATGCTAATTTTCTAAATAGAATTATATAAATGGATTTGTTCCTTAAAAATACACTTTGGCCAACTTTCACCACATTTGGCTAGGGTTTGATAAGAGTCGAGCATTTAACCAGTTATTCAGGCTCGAATCAACTTGAGCTTGTCCACTCAAGTTTTATCGAGTTTGAGCAAGAGTACAAAAACTTTAAAACTTAGACAAACTCGGGCTTACAAGAACTCCACTCAATTTAGTATCGAGCTTCTCGAGCCATTTGCTATATATAAATATATAATTAAGATAATGGCCTGAAAATGTATTCAACTTGACACTTATTCCTTTGGTCTGCATCAAACTATTTTTGTACCTTTTAATTGTATAAACTTTTAATTTGTTATATTGTTTCATTGTGTGTACCCTTATTGGTAAAGTTACCAACCCACTCTGCTGTCATGTAGATAGCGGACTTGACCAACCTGCTACACGTAGATAGCGGACTTGACCAACCCGCTGCTGAATTAGGGGAATAGTTACACATTGCACTAGCGAGGGTGACATAGCAATCAGTTAGAGAATTCAACTAAGGAGTAATGCATGATTAAGTAAGCACATTTGCTTATCTATACGAGTTTCCACCAATTTACTTTTTCTTGCAATTAATTTAGTTTTAGTTTAATTAGTTGTTAAAAACCAAACTCTTCCAAACTAGAGATTTCACATGCTTTCATTTTAGTATAAAAAGACAAAAAAATAATCTTCCCTCAACCCTTAGACTTAATTCAACATACACTTCGAGCTTACCTCACTATTCCCTTAGAGAACGATCTATCCCCCGTGTCTTGCCTATATTACACTACAACGGTTAGGTACTCTATCTAGGAGGATTGTAAAACTTAGTGTGTTTACAATTATCTGCATCACAGTAACTAAAAGTAACACTGAAGATGCATTAATCATGGATATTCTATAAATATTTTAGAACCAACATAGGATCAACATGAAGTTAAATCTATCCAAATGCACTTTTTGAGTGGAAGAGGGACAATTCTTGGGGCACATGATCTGTCTAAGAGGGATCAACCTAAGAGGGATCAGGGAGAACCTAAATAAATTAGAGCAATACTGGATATGCAATCCCTAAGAACTCTCATTCAAACACAAAGCTTGAATGGCATGATTTGTAGCTCTTAGACAATTTCTATCGCGAGCTGCAAACAAGTGAATTCCTTTTTTCCAAGTCATAAAAGAACACGTGGCAAAGGCAAAGTTCAAAATGGTTAGAGGAGGCTTGAGCGGCATTCTAGGATCTTAAGGTATTATTGACTGAATTACCAACCCTGACAGCTCCAATCCCAGACGAAACCTAAACAATGTACCTAGCAGTATATAACGAAACCATAGGATTAGTTCTGGTAGCTGAACGGGACAAATATCAAATGCCGATATACTTCGTTAGTATGGCACTTCGTGATGCAGAGTTATGATATCCACCTATCGGAAAACTTGCATCTGCTCTATTATCTCAACCAAGCGCTTAAGGAGATATTTTTAGGCACTCCCAATAGAAGTCATTAAAGACCAACCATTGAAGCAACTACTGTCAAAACCTGAAAACTAGGATGACTAACTTACTAGGCAGTCACCCTGGGGGAACATGAAACAACATACAAGCCAAGACACACAGTTAAAAGAGAATGATGGTTGATTTCCTCGACATAAATCCAATCATGAAAGATGGCAAAAAGCAGCCTACTTAGATAAAGCAAATCCGTGAACCTGCCTCTAACACATGGATGTTGTTCACGGATGAAGCTTTGAGAGATGAGGGATTGGGAGCTAGAATTATTCTTACCAGTCTCGACAAATAAGAGTATACATATGCTCTACATTTCAAATTCAAAGCTTCCAATAATGAAGCAGAGTATAAGGCTCTGTTGGTAGGCCTCAAGCTCGTAAAAATTATGAGAGTAACTAAACTTCAAGAGTACACTAACCTGTTGTTGGTAACAAACAAAGTATTAGGAGGATTCGAGGCAAGCAGGGATTCAATGATCATTTACCTGGAACAAGTACAAGCAATACTCCGATACTTCAAGTCTTTTAGTATAACGCAAATACCTAGAGCACTTAATAAACGAGCAAACTGAGCAAACTGCAAGCATTGCGATTGACCACCTGAAACAAGAAGTTTGGGTAGAAGAAATACCAACGAAGTTTTTCGAAGAGGCTCGGGGGTACACCAAATACGATAAGAAGGAATTACTTGGATGACACCGCTGATCAACTTCTTCAGTAGGGGACTACTACCCGAGGACAATGAAGAAGCATAGAAGACTAGGCAGAAGCTAAGTAAGTATTACTTCAAGATGAAGTGTTATACAAAAAAACCTTCATGGGGCCAATGGCAATGTGTGTACAACTGTACACCCAATTCAAGAAGAAGCTATCTTATAAGAGATACATGATGGGATGTGTGGAATGCTATCAAGTGCAAGGGCAGTTGCAACTAAGCAAATATGACTGGGCTAATATTGGCCAACAGTCAACCAAGACGCTGTCATACTGCTACAAACTTATCCTACCTACCAATCTTATGCAAAGGTACAACATGCTCCAATACATGACTTACTTCCAATCACAACACCTTGGCCATTCCACAAATGGGGAGTCGAAATCTCTTGCCCACTCTAAATAGGCCCAAGAATGTCAAGTTCCTGATCGTCATTGTCGATCATTTCATAAAATGGATAGAAGCCAAACCTATGGCTACCATCACAGGCACAAAAGTGATCAACTTCGTATTTGATTAAATTATATGTCAAATTGGAGTACCACAAAACAATCCTAAGCGATAATGGTATTCAATTAGTGGGCGAACCATTCAAATTATGGTGCACAAACAAAGGCCTCATTTAGGACACAACCTCACCTTACCATTCTCATACCAATGACCAGGCAGAGGTAGCCATTCGAGAACTAGTGGATGGCTTCAAAGAACAAAGCAGAGACAATGGAACACACTGGGTCTACGGAGTATCAAGTGTCTTATAGGCTCATCGTACTCTGCCCAGAGAAAGCATAAAGGAAACACCATTCGGTCTGGTATATGGAACTAAGGCAGTCATACCTGCTGAAATGCTCATTCCAATGGCAAGAGTTGCCTAACCGACTAAGAGGCAAACAAAGAAGCTATAAGGCTAAATCTAGACCTCCTGGAAGAAAAAACAACAATGCATATATTCAAATAGCACATTTGAAACAAGGAATGGCCAAATACTACAACAGAAAGGTCCATCTAGTGGCGTTTAAATTTGGAGACCACATATTAAGGAAGAACGAAGTCAGCAAAGCAACATACATCAGGAAAATGAGTCCCACCTGGGAAGGCCCATACACAGTCAAGACAACCAATCATAATGGCTCCTTCCTGTTGACAGACAGGCATGGCGACGTCGTGCCCCTAGCTTGGCACACATCAAACTTATTGAAATGTTAAGTTTAGTTATGTATTACAACTTTTCTACTCTTGGCAATTGTAACATGGAAATGATATGTAATGATTGAAGCAAATTACTTAATGGAAATTTTCGTGTTACTCTTATATGTTCGGAACATACTTATCTTTTAGGCGATTAACCAGATCTATCTTGTCTCTCGTATCCTTTAATTAGTTTACTTGACAAATAACTAAGACATTAAAGATTGTTAACCAAATAGTGGCAATAATGAATAAATTTATATATGCACTAGTCTCAGCCATCTTAGAGATACCTGAATAGTCAAACAGACTACACTATCGCATATTGGTTCATGTACATCTAGAGAGAACATGTTGTTAGCCGGTGCAATAGTTAGCTATTTTTATTTGATCACTGAATGTACTAACTATTGTGAAGTCATAATGAGCACCTAAAAAATCATCAGCCTATAAACTTGCAAACTGTCTTTGAGACAAAAAAAATGCAATTAACACCCTGAGGGTTATAAAGAAGCCTCATAAACATTTCAGAACCGACATTCATCAGGCAAACTCGTCTTAAGGCAAAACATTTTGTAATGCCTGGGAGGCTTATGAAAAAATAAAAAGAAAAAAAAAGACATATACCTCATAGACAATTGAGGAACGACAATCATCAGACATACTTGCTCTCAAACATATCATTTTATAACATTTAAGAGACTTATGAAATAAACGACAAAACAGTTACGAAAGACAAAAATTGATTGATAGATTATTTGAAATACAACAAGATTAATGAAAGAATACAGGTCATTTTGGGTCTATCAAAACCATCAAATCTTCAAATCTTTCAACAGAAGAGTGATGCTCATGCGAAGCAAATCCAAGAGCTCAAAAGGATAATCCTACTTGGCAGTATCCACAAACAAGGAACTGTCAAAAGCTATGATTGGTTGAACTTTGACCACTCCAATACAGAACTTGGAAAGTATGTAAGCCTTTGCCAAAAAAGAGGCGCATGATCTTTTTTATCAGGCTCATCTAAAGCCACCAACTCCCTCGTTGAACCTCACCGAACAAGGCAACAAGACCAAATTACAATAATCCAGGAAGACGTTGGTATCTTTCTCTTCCAAGATGCTTACATTCCCTGCACATGAAGTTCTCACTACCGGAACTAGGGAATTGTTGGTGAAACGGGTCTTTTCTTAAACCCTCTATTTATTGGGAAAAGTTATTTTATGCAAAAAGAAACTTAAATAAAATGAAAAAGTGTCATAAATAAACTCTCAACTTTACTAAATAACAAAAATACCAACTGAAAAACCCTATTATGAAATACCCATACGCGGCACGTTTGCCAAACAAAACGTCTTCCCGGTTTATGTCCCATATGCGGCGCATCAGGGTTAAATGCGGCACATCTGGCCTTTTTCGAACCGAGCTTGCTCTGTTTTTCCTCTTGTTACCTCCCATAGACTCGGTCTCGATTTTTGTTCTCATTCATCCAGAATATTTTGTGTGATAGTGGGTTCAAATCACGTAAATTCCTTGTCTATATGTTTTTAGAGTATTGCCATGTCCGTAATTTCTTTAATGCCGTTTTTTTCTTCTATATCTTGCCTTATTAACAGTTAGAACTCTATGTGCCCCATATAACTATCATTATATCCCTATGTGTTCTATGCTCGTATGCTTTTTTTTTTTTTTTTTTTTTTTTTTTTTTACTACACGTTTAGGTCCACACACTTTTATTATTTTAGCCTTATATGTCTTTTTATATTTGCATGATAGTATGCGTTCATGCGTATGTTTTATACGTGCTTTTATATGTTTAGCCTTATATCCTTCACCATCATTTTCTGTATCTTAATGTGTATGCTCGTAGACCCGTATATCTTTATATGTTTGTATGCTCGTATGTTACATGTTTCTATATATGTTTGCAGGTCTATATTATTGACGTAAGTCTTTCTGAAAGCAGTACTTTTATATTCAAATAGAGGTGAGACTGTCTACTCCCTATATTCCGTTCCAACAAATTAGTTATTGTTGTCGTCTTACCAAACAAAGCACACTCAATAGCAACGATAAAAGAAAAAAATATGAAGACAATCATATCATATTTGCAATATTGCATACATATAAACATTACCTATTTAATAAATACACACATCACACATGCTCTCTCCAAATTTACATATATACAATACCTATATAAATACACACATGCACTCCCTTATTTTATTTTATTTTATTTTTTCCTGGATGCATCAACAGTCAACACTCCAATAATCCTATCAAGTAACTTTCATCCGCTGCTTTCTATATTTCTGCAGCAACAAAACAAAAATAAATCTATATATAATAACCCAAATCATTTTACCTAGTATACTTCGTGAACGTATGTTTTTTTTAGCAAATGAACGTACGTTATAACCCAGAATGTTACATATCATGCATAGAGCTTACATCTGTTTCTTCTTAGATAAATTATTCTTTTCCTCAAGTTTTACGAACAAGCTTCCATCGAATACGCCTCTAATGGTTTCCTTTTGCAATAATCCATCTTTGTCCTTGCCAAGGCTATACAACAAGTTCCATTCTCCAAGGGCCGCAATCCTATATAATCTATGTTACAAACTATTCATTCAATAAACTAAATTAACAATGATTTAAAATGATAGAGTCGTGTGTTTTTACTGTCCAAAGTAGTCCTTGGGGTCGCGGTTTCCTTTGATAAATTCGTTTAGTTCGTCTTTTGTCAAGGAGTCTGGATTCGTGCGTGCATACTTGCTGAATATCTCCTCAAACTTGGAAGGAACAAACCTTAAACATGAAATGTAAGTGTCTTAAGTGACTTCTAATCAATGTGTGAGAAAAATTTAGATGGCGAGTGAATATATTCGAAGAGATACCTTCCACTACTGTCGTAGGTGTCAGAGTCGCTACCATGCTTTGCAAAGGTTATGTTTTCAAGCTCGATTGGGAAGAGCAGATTAGGAAACCACTTTCCCTGTTAAAACCAAAAACAACTTTGGCAATCTTATTACACCATTTTCTTGACTTCGTATGAATTATTTTGGGTTTTAACAATTACTATGAAACACTTGAAAACATATATTTACACAGATATTTCTATAGATCAAGTACATACCGGACGGGTAAGGCCACTAAGACCGAGATTAATTAAGATTCCACCTGCTAAAGATACGAGAAAACCACCACCAATTGCTCGAATTCCTATAATACAGAAACAACATTCGAGATTTAAGAGATATATAACAAGTTTAAAATCGGTTATCTAATTAATAAGTAGTTTATAAATATGATTAAGAGAGTTGTAAGCAACTTAAACCATTAACCTTGGTAGGTTTCCCAAGGGTAAACAACACCATCATTGTTACGATCAAAGAAGGCTGCATGTAATCGCATCACATTTTGGTCATTGTCGATTGCTGCATTCATATAATCATATGGTTTATATGTTATAAACGAGCTATTAATATTAAATTTAACTAAAAGTACGAAATCGAACGTAAAGTAAGATCAATAACTATTTATAAATTATAATACCTTCAATCCCGGATTTTGCAGCCATTTATCAACAGTTTTGCTTAACTATTATGCTTAAAATAGCTGTAAATGGGTGATGAGGATAGGTGTAAATTTGTTAAGAGAAAGATATATGAAGGAAACTGAATAATCAAAAGAGAATGATGGAGGGTTTTATAATGGGGTTTCAATGAAGAGACAAGAATATGATTTCACACTTCGTTATCGCATGTTACTATATTTGTGCAAGTATTGATGTTCCATAAAAGTTGATTAATAAATTATACAACAAATATAAATGATAGTTATCATTTCCGTGTTCAAGATGTCGATCGAATTTTAATAAAGGTCAAAACTCCCATTTTATGTACCACATCAAAACTCCCATTTTTTTTTAACATGCCAACCCAATCAATAACTCACATCTTTTTTTACTAAAGCCAAACTTTTAATGTTATAATGGCAGGGTATCCGCGTTTTGAGGCGACAGGTAGGATGTACTTCAATAAAATATTTTGTGAAAATTTTATAATTTATATTTTTCGTTACAATAACATTATGAATTGCTAGGATAATTTTTGATATTAAGTTTAAGTAATATTAAAATGATTCATATAAAATTGTTGAGTACTCGCCAATGCTGATTCAATATAAAGACAGTAGTACGATTAATTGATTACATTTGATTATACAATAGGCGGGGGTTGGATTAGTTGGAAACCCCCCTCTCTTTTGGAGAGAGAAGCGAGGGTTCGATCCTCACTTCATGCGAAAAGGTCGAAGGTCCTCTGGAAGTAGCTTCGCTACAATTGAGTAGGGGTACATCTCACATCGTCCATACCTCGTGAAAGACAAGATTTGGTACAGTTGATTTATTTATTTTTATTGTACGATAGGAATTACAATCATTTTTTACGGTTCGCAAACAATTTATTTTAGTTTTTGTTTTATGACATGATTTTGACCTTTTTCATTACTGATTTTGCTGATTGTTCTTATGAAATGAAGTTATTTTGCAGCACTTATGTAAATTTTAGTAATTAGACTATATTGAAATAGTTTATTGTGGAGGAAAAGTAAATGCTAAATCCTTAAATCGCATTACTTAAATTTTAATTAATGTTTTAGTTTTTAAGTTAACTATAAAAAAGAGGTTGACTATAGGTTAGAAACTTGTGTTAGTATATTTAATTGAAGGATGGCTCCTTCCATTTTATGTATATTTATAAGATAATATTGCCTTATCTATAGTCTTCCTTTTGTTGCTACCATTCACTTAAAACGTACACCGTTTCTTGGTCACCACCTACTTTTGTACACATCTAGTACATGCCACATCTTATCTCACACGTATTTCAAAATAGACTTGAACCGAACTAACAAGTGCGTACACGCTATTGTAATCAGATGTTTCTGATGGTGGCTTCACATGCATTCTTTCCTTTATTTAGCAATCAACTTAAATGAACTTTAAGGCATTGATACTAGACATTTAAAGGTATGTCGATGATTGAGAGTAAAGTCAATATGACAGGAATTTCATGAATATTTATTTGATTTTGGCAGCTTAGTTTGATAAAAACAACATTTATCGATCAAAGGCAAGGTTTTAGGAACACCTTGTTGTAACGAATATAGACTTTATCACCAACTTGTGTAACTGTTGAGTTCTGTGGGAGTGTGGTATTAACATTTGTTGGCCCGAGCATATTCTAATTGTTGGCCTTTAAGAAATTCTGTTTTAGAGACTTATATTTGGCTCAAGTAGAAAAGAAAGTAGCACAAAGTGCTTAACATCATGCATGTCAATGGTCCAAAGCCCATGTTACTTTATATATATATATATATATATATATATATATATATATATATATATATATATATATATATACACACACATATATATATAGGGAATGGGATCCGGTACATTTTTGGATTTTAGTGCGAATGTACGGACGAATCTCAGCCCTCCATCTAGTCAACCATCTGAAAAAAGCGGAGTGACATTATCGTAAATATCCCGACTTTTTTAAAAATCGTTAATATCACAGTAGATTTTTTTATTGAAAAAAATTCAAAAAAATCTGAAAAAATTAAAAAAATAAACAGAACAACAAATAATTATAAATCGCGGAAAAAAATTTAAAAAAAAATCATTTTCATCGTTAAAAGTATTGTGATATTAGCGTATGATTTTGACTTTTTTTACAAAAGTCAAGATCTGATCTTGACAAATCTTGACTTTTGTAAAAAAGTCAAAATCAGATTTTGATATCACATAAACTTTTTTTTTTAATAAAAATTTTAATATCACAATAACTTTTTTAATATCATAAAAACTTTTTCTTAATAAAAATTGTTAATATCACCGTAACTATCATGCTTTCTTAATATCAAAGTTAATTTTTTTTAATATTACCGTAACTTTTTCTTAATATCGTAATAAAAAAAACAGTGATATTAAGTTTTTTTACTAATATCAACGTAACTTTTTAAGTAAAATCGTTAATATCACGGTAAGACTCATAATATCCTAAATATCGTCGTAGGACTCATAATCAAAAACAAAAAAAAGTGCTCAGAAAAATCCAAAAAAATAAAAAAAGTAAAGAAGACAACAATAGTAAGGACCCTAAAAAGGAAAAAAATTAAAAAATCGTTTGAAGGGTCAATTGGTACCGTGATCGTTGCGTCAGATCTTGACTTTTTTTACAAAAGTCAAGATCAGATCTGGTTGGACGGTCCAGATCTATCCGCACTTCCGCACTAAAACAAAATATCCGCACGTGATCCTATGCATATATATATACACATATATATATATATATATATATATATATATATATATATATATATATATATATATATATATATATATATATATATATATATATATATATATATATATATATATATTGTTAGAGTTTGTGGATAAATATTAATTAGTATATGACTAGAATCGAACTCGAGACATCGGGATTGCACACATTACAAATGAGAATTAAAGTATAATAATTGATATATATATATATTAAACGTTGTATATATAATTATTTAAACATATATAAATGGCTAACGGTCGTTAGTACTTAACGGAATTGACTAATAAACAAAGAAAAAGGACTAGGATGTAAATAGGAGCCAAGAAGGATTCAGAATCCCTTCTTGGACTCCTTGGCCGATCATACAAGGGGAGGGGACACCCTAATCCACTCCAACCTGTCCTCCAAGTTACATCTAGTATAAATACAAGGCTTAAGTTCATTCTTTCACACCTCTTGTGCACTAAACCTAAGTTATGTTTTCTCTTTCCTTTTTCTTTGTGAAACCAATCGGCCAAACACACCCTTAGGATTGTTGGACCGAATTTTGTTAAACAAAATTCAATTGTGTTTTCTTGATCTTGCAATCTCTTTAATTCGTGATTAATTTGTGTGTACAAGAACGAGGTAATTAGTCACTATAGTAATTATCAAGGGATCAATTAACAAAACGGTAAGGGGTTAATCATTGATCCATATAAACCCTAATTAGGGTTCATCACTTGTTCAAGATAATTAAAGTTTGACTCTTGTTTAGCTAGAATCCAAAGGTACGTTCTTGTTTATGTTTAAGTTAATCTTTTATATGTTATACCATCCTACGGTTCCGCATAATGTGACTACTTGAATTATTTAATTATATGAATGTCATGGTATATTAATTTTAACAGTGGTATCACGAGCTTGCTATAACATGTAATTGATTACTAAAAACACATAAAAAATGAATCTTATTGTTTTTGTTACATGTTGATTGATTTTTATAGAACTAGGGTTCTTTAAATTTTCGAAACCCTTAAAATTTGGGGGGGGGGGGGGGGATTACCTCCTTATCCAAATTAGGGTTTGTGGTTTAAATACTAATTGGATTAGAAACCCTAGGTTGTCAACATGTTTATGTGTTCATGAACGTATCTTGTGACCTAATTGCTAATTGTTATGCATAAATCCATGATGAAACATGCATGTTAGTCATGGATTGTCTGATTGTTTGTATTGTTTTTATCACATGTAATCTTTAGATAGATCTAAAATTGGGAAAGACCTCAATTGTTTAATAAAATCAATTTAAGTGCTATGTGGTGTGGAATTGACTATGGCCTACGCAATTGATTCGTCAATGTATGTGGCTCTACTTCCAAGAAGGGAAGCCCTTAGTTAATTACATGCATATTGGAAAACCTAGAATTGATTTGATTAGGGTTTATCTAATGAGCCCCTAGCCTGAACTTGCGTGTTCCACCAAGTCAACGCTTTTCCAATAATGAGCAGGCAGCAAACTCCACCTTCTTATGATCCGCACACTCATTTATGTCAATCATTGACTCCTAGCCTGAACTTGCGTGTTCCACCAGGTCAACGCTTTTTCAATCAATGAGCAGGCAGCAAACTTCACCTTCTTATGATCCGCACACTCACTTATGTGAATCACTGACTCCATCTTCTCCACCCAACGGGTATAAGTTATCGCACCTCCATTTCCATCAAAGTCCACTGGTTTGCACACGGTAAATACTTTGTAGTTACATCCCTTGTGGCCGTTGGTAGGGTTCCTATCATTGACGTGATCACTTCCACTGTCATTGTCCACTTGATCATTCCCACTCACGTTGTTTCGTTCGTTACTGATACGATCGCCGACTTGGATGACAATAGTGGGTAGAAGTTACCGTAGTTGCTGAGCGATAATGGTAGCAACATCGGGTGTCTCATTCCTGGCATCGTCGATTCCCGTGCCGCGACCTCCTGCCCTACCTCTTCGTCCACCTGTCCTTCACCCCTCATTGGTGTAACACCTCGGTTGACTCGAGTTGACCTTCTTGGAGGCATGTTTCTACAAAGCAGGACATTGGTGAACGTTAGATAGGAGATAGGTAGGGTGGGTCGGTATACGCGTCGTACTACTACACTCGACTTCCTATAGACCATCCATGACTTTGATAAGTCCGTGCCACATCATGTTATCGTAAAAACGTTGGCCAGACATTTTTAAGATCGCATAATGCTGCATTTACTTAGCATCATCACTTCGTGTCATACTACACGCATAATCGCACATGTAGCTCCTATAATGCAAACTATATGAGGGTTCCTAGGTTATAGTCTAGGTTGAACCACCTAATTCTCTATAACCAAGGCTCTGATACCAATCTGTCAAACCCTAAAAATGGCGCAGGGGAAAGGCATTTATGGGGTATGACTTATTATTCAAGAACACAAGGTCACAATAGAGAAATACTAAATGCATAACGTCATATAGATAATAGTCGCAAACTCCCACAACCAGGATAAGTATAAAGATCCAAATACTAAACATAAGTCTCAAAGTCAAACAACATCACTTAGGAAGATATCAAAATGCAACTCCACGAGATACAACCCGGGAGGGTCTTGACTTAAGTCTTGCTAGGCTAGGCCAATACCCAACCTTCTAAAGCAACCTCTGTCTAAACACCTGAAAATGGATACTCGAAAAGGTCAACACAAAGTTGGTGAGCTCGCAGGTTTGAAAGTAAACCACGAAGCTGTGAATGATATTAGGTAGGACAATAGTGAGAGAGATAAGCAATTATAGCATGAAATGAAAGAAAAGTTTTAATAGCACTAAACTGAACCTGCCATGATTGTCACACAAATAAATAATAGCGGGGAGCTACCCCGGATAGTACTATCCTATGCTTCGGCCCCATATGGAGTTAAACAGTAGCGCATGCTTGCAAAAGTAGTAGTATACGACATAGCATATAATTGCAATCAAACGCACATAATTGTCCAAAGTAAAGCATGAAAACGTTTAGTCACAGCATGAAAACAATTAAAAAGCATTGAGTACCATTCTCCCCTAAGGAAAAACATATAAAAAGTGGGGCTACGAGAACTTACCTTGATAAGTCAAACGGTAGATAACACAATAGAAGATATTACGGCAGCTAGAACGTTACAACACTTCGGACCCGGCACAACCTATTATAACAAACTTGACTTATATCTAATCTGAAAGTGCATAAATCTCTAAAAGTCAACTATTCCCAAGTATACCCCATTTTGATTCTAAAATCTTCTTATTATTTCGTATATTAGTGTTTGGTATCACCGTGTGTGAAGTGGTGACACAACATTGACTCTTGTGAACTCACACTGAAACAACGACTAAACATAAACGACTCATTTATTAATCTAAAAACTAAATCATGTTGACTGTTCCGTAACTCGATACTAATTATCATAAACCTCAACATTACTACATATGGTATTTCTCGATAACCGTGCCCTCGAAACACATAACAACTCGTTCACATTAAATTTTATCTCGCTTCATTAATTATTTCCATCAAATATTAAATAACGCCTTTATTTTCGTTTAATATTTTCTTTTTCGTTAGAAATATTAATCAATGTTTTAACATCGATTAATATTTCCCTTTAAATAGAGAATATTATATAACGTATCGCCATTTAATACTTATCGTTAACTTTTAAATATTAAGTAACAACTTTTCATTTGTTAGTTAATATTTCAAATTAACTTTTATATATTTATGTGTCATTAGACGTTCAAGTATAATTATTCTATGTGTGTGTGTGTATATATATATATATATATATATATATATATATATATATATATATATATATATATATATATATAGTCAGGATCAAATAAGAAGAATAATTAAAATAGGAATGATAAGAAGTAACAACAACCACACATTTCAGATGCACCTACAAAAGTGGATGCATCTTCTTTCAAAATTTCCATCCTAATTTAAAATGTGTGGCTAGAATTACTTACCATTCTTATTTTAATTATTCTTCTTACTTATATATATATATATATATATATATATATATATATATATATATATATATATATATATATATATATATATATATATATATTCGAGTTATCCTATGTTTCGAGTCACCATCCAAGTTCATATTATCTCGGGTCAATAAGTCAAACTAATAATCCATTTTTGGCTCGTCGAGGTCACACGGGACTATAAAATCCCGAAGAGACTCGACTTAGCTCATATCAATCAAAAAAATATACCCACAAGTCTATATATATATATATATATATATATATATATATATATATATATATATATATATATATATATATATATATATATCGCCTCAATTCAAACTTCAATAATAACGACCGTCTACGGTTCATTTCTAATCCTAATCTCCGTCATTCTAGTCACCATAACACATCAACTTGACAACAACAACATCAATCAACAACAACTTGACAGCAATATTATTGCCGAGACCCTAATGGTCTCAGCCTATCTCTCTCGGCCAACAATACCAACAACACCACAACTTCTTTTACCTCAATTCCACTCCAATCCTAAGCCTACTGCTCGACTGCAAACGGGTTTACCAAACCCTGGATCTGAACCGAAAAAAAAATAAAGAGGAATTACAACAAATATCAAAACTACTCAACACACAAAGAAACATCAAATAAATCACGGCCGTGGGTTTAGACCCACGGTTTTACCTCGACTTGACCACAAGACATGAAACAATGATACCCAACTCGTTTTTATTTATTAAAAACATAAAACCCTTTAAGTTTTAATCCCGAAACATTAAGATTAACAACAAGTTGACTCGTTTCCGGGTCAACTCGCGTGTTTTGTAACATTTCCTACTTTTCTTTCTTCGATCTACACGAGTGAGGTGATAAAAGGTAATGAGAAATGGTGGTGTTGGTGGCGGTTCATAACAAAAGAGACGGTGGCTGAGTTTTTAGGGCGCGTGTGATATGGTAGGTGAAAGAGGAGAGTGTGAGGAATGTTTTGGTGGTGGCGGTGAGGTGATATAGGTGGCGGTGGTGTGACGGTGAGGGCGGCAGAGGTGGTGTATGGGAGGCTAGCAAGGGTTTCGAGGTGAGAGAGAGAATATGTTAAGTGATGATGATGAAGATAACATGAGGTGGGTAGGGTGTGTTTGTTTATTTATTATCACAAGGACCATTTTGAAATTTTAAGGGGAGGGGGGCGCCAGTTGCAATATAATCCCAAGGGCTTCCGGTGAAATTTTATAAACTTTCTCGATACTCATGTTTTGGCTCGTAAAAATTATCAAATGACGCTAAAATAAATTATAAAGTTTGTTGTTAAATTTAAAATTGTTTTCTTGCGAAATTTGATTATAAACATGTCCATATTAAATTTCTCGTGTCTCGGTTTGTTTATTTCTCTTTTTATTATGTTTCCTAGTGCCAGAGTCATGTAGTGTGGTCTAGCTCATAAGCATACATTAAAGTAAACACATAAACTAAATAAACAGATTATCTCGAGCTTAAGGTTGAGTAAGGACCTGTAAATTTCGCGGTTGCTACACCTAACACACAGCAAACTTAAAGAAATGTTACATCTAGTTATGTATTACAACTAGTCCACTTTTGGCAATTGTAACATGGAAATGATATGTAATTATTGAAGCAAATTACTTAATGCAAATTTCCATGTTACTCTTATATCTTCGAAACGTACTTATCTTTTAGGCGATTGACCAGGTTTATCTTGTCTCTCGTATCCTCATAATTAGTTTACATGAAAAGTAACTAATACATGAAAGATTGTTCACAAGATAGTTGCAATAATGAATAAATTTGTATATGCACAAGTCTCAAGCATCTTAGAGATACCTAAACAGTCAAACAGACTACAATATCACATATTGGTTCATGTACGTCCATGTAGAACATGTCATTAGCTTGAGCAACAGTTAAACATATTTATTTGATCACTAAATGTGCTAACTATTGTTCAGTCATAATGAGCACTTAATTAGTCATCAACCTATAAGCTTGCAAAGTGTCTTTGAGACAAAAAAGACATATGCAATTATCACCGGGTTATAAAGAAGCCTCATAAACACTTGACTGTCGTGAGGCAAAACATTTTGTAACGCCTGAGAGGCTTATGAAATAAAAAATGAAATATACATCATAGACAATTGAGGAATGACAATCATCATGCATACATGCCCTGAAACGTAACATTTTATAACATCTAAGAGACTTTTAAAATAAACACGACAAACCCATTAAGTAAGACAAATTCATTGATAGATTTTTTTGAAATACAACAAGATTAATGAAAGAGTGCAAGTCATTTTGGGTTAATCGAAGCAATCGAATTATTCAAATCTTCCAACAGAAGAGTGACGCTCCTGCAAAGCAAATCCAAGAGCTAAGAAGGATAATCCTACTTCAAAAGCTAGGATTGGTCAAACTTTGACCAATCCAATATAGAACTTGGAGAAAGTGTAAGCCTTTGCCCGAAAAAAAGGCGCATGATCTTTCTTCTCAGCTTTATCTAAAGCCACTACTCCCTCCTTGAACCTCATCGTACAAGGCAACACGATCAAATTAGAATAATCCTGATAGACGTAGGTATCCTTCTCTTCCAGGATGCTTACATTCCCTGCACAGGAAGTTCTATCACTAACAGTACTAGGGAATTGTTGATGAAACGGGTCTTTTTTAAGCCCTAAGCCTTATATTTATTGGGAAAAGATATTTTGTGCAAAAAGAAATCTAAATAAAAAAGTTCCTAAATAAACCCTCAACTTTCCTAAATAACTAAAATACCAACAACAAAAATCCCTTACGAAACACTCAAATGCGGTGCATCCAAGGAGAATGTAGTATGTGTGCCGAACATTCCCATTTTATGTCATGTATGATGCGCATGCATCAGGGCTTAATGCGGTGCATCTGGCCCTTTCCTGACCGAGCTTGTTTCGTTCATCCTCTCGTTACTTTCCATAGGCTCGGTCTTAGTTTCTCTTCTCTTCATTCATTGAGAACGATTTTGTATGACAGTGTGTTCAAAGCACGTAAATTACTTGTCTAAAAGCACGGAAGCGTAGTTACCCAAGAAAAGGTAATATATAGAATAAAATGCAAGATCCGTATGACGTGCATCAGTACATGCATATGAATGTTAGCCTTTAATGTTTCATGTATATGTGTACTGGGCTCAAGTCCGTTTTTAGAATGCTCTATGTATCCCTGTTTAATGTACTATATATTCTTGGAATGAACCAATCAAATCAATCATTCGTTTATATCAATGACATGGTATCACAGATATCGATCCACCCCTAAAAACATTTTGCCGATCTCAAAGCTAAACCCTAATACGATTGTGTTGGTGATTTGTGCCCGGTCACAAATCCACACGTTTTGTTTCTTGGTAATCATGCTTAAGTCACGATACATTTGTTTAATTGTGTTGGTGACCGTGAATGGTCACTGATCCACACGTCAAGGACCTCTCATTTGTTACTGCATTTATAGCACTATAATTTGTGCATAGGCAAACTTTATACACCATATTAAACCCTAATATTCATCCCTAGCCTGCTACATTCAACATCACTCTACCCTCATAACCCTAATATTTACCATTGTTACATTCGACATCACTCACCCTCATAACTACAATGAATGGTGCCGACTCCCCTCTCCCTGTACCACTCTCGGAAAAACTGTCCCCGGTTGCACATCACCACCTCATCACACGGGTTCTAGTTAAACTTGATCTTGACAATTGGAACTATGATCATGGGCTTATTTATTTTTAAACACGTAGTGTGTATGAGGTTTCGAGATACATTCATAGCTTTTCTGTTCGTATTAGTACAAATATACATGAAACATTACAAGCTAATAATGAACACTTTAATCGTTTATGATTAATTTGGAATTAGAAAAAGCTAATATTTAAAATATTTAACATGTATAGGCAGTCTTTCACGTCGCAAGGTGGTTCTTGATCGAGCTTTGGACATGCATATTGATAGACTCTTATACGTTTTCATGTTTCCGCGACATATCTTGTATATAAACTAATACATGTTAGTAGGCTCTTGCATTCCTATTTGCTTTCATGTCTATATGCTTTTATATTGCCATGTCTATATTTTCTTTTATGCCATTTTTTTCCTATATCTTGCCTCATGTCTATATTTTCTTCTATGCTCATATGCTTTTTATGTGACTACGCGTTTAGGCTTACATACACTTTTATGATTTTAACCTTATATGTCTTTTTATGTTTGCATAATAGTATGCGTTTATTGTAGAATGGTAATGTTTCTTGTGTATTCCATAATGACAAACCGGTACATATAATGAGTAAACCCTAGTAAGTGACTTGGGCTGTAGCCCATACAAGTACATCAGGCTATAATAGACCAATAATAACATATAACTAACACTCCCCCGCAGTTTGAGCGGGAGGACACCGAATACTCAAACTGGCACGAAACTCCTCGAACAGAGCTGAAGGTAATCCTTTGGTAAAAATATCTGCATACTGATAATGTTACGGTACATGAAGCACTCTAACCTGACTAGCAGCCACCAAATCCCATACAAAATGAATATCAATCTCTATATGCTTCGTACGTTGATGCTGGACCGGATTAGAAGATAAGTAAACGGCACTAACATTATCACAGTAGACTAGCGTAGCAGAAGACAAAGGTGTGTGCAACTCTCGTAAAAGATTCCACAACCAACAAGTCTCAGCAATAGGATTGGAAACCCCACGATACTCTGCCTCAGCACTGGAACGAGAAATTATCGGTTGACGCTTAGAGGACCAAGAGAGGAGATTGTTACCCAGAAAAACACAATAGCCAGAAGTCGATCTCCGAGTAGTAGGGCAGCCAGCCTAATCAGCATCAGAATAAGCAACCAAAGAAGAAGTGGAGGAGGAAAACAACTGCATACCATAGTCTAATGTGCCTCGAACATACCTCAATATTCGCTTAAGAGCCAAGAAGTGAGGCTCCCGAGGATCATGCATGTAAAGACAAACCTGCTGCACCGCATAAGAAATATCAGGTCTAGTAAATGTAAGATACTGCAAAGAACCAGCAAGACTCTGATATAAAGTGGGATCAGAAACCGGATCACCATCATCACCCAATTTAGACTCAGTGTCAACAGGAGTCCGAGAAGGGTTACAACCAACCATATGTGCACGTTCCAAGATCTCCATAGCATACTTATACTGTGACAAAAACATCCCTGAAGAGTCACGCGTAACTGAAACACCCAAGAAGTAATTAAGAGCACCCAAATCTGTCATTGCAAACTCCTTATATAAAGAAGCAATAATCTGCTGTAATAAACCATCAGACGAAGCAGTGAGCACAATATCATTCACATAGAGTAAAAAAATGCAGTATCATCACCCTCTCTATAAATAAATAAAGAGGAGTCACAACGATTAGGAGAAAAGCCAACAGTAGTGATGTAATTAGCAAACCGCTGAAACCATGCTCGAGGAGCTTGCTTAAGACCATACAGCGAACGCTACAATAAACATACATAATCAGGATGAACAGGATCACGAAATCTAGGTGGCTGATACATATAAACTGTTTCAGCCAAATTGTCACACCCCGCCAAGACGGAAACGCGAGGGTGTAACTTCATGGATATCATCACAACACATGGTGTCTATATAGAGAATAACTACATGCAATAAAAATGGCAAAGTATAGACACAAAGTGTCATGACAATACCCGAAAAGAACAACATGATAAACATAATCCAAAACAATCAAAAAATCCAAGCATAGATGATAAACCACTTCCAATGCAACTAGGGTCTCGTCTAATCTCATCCTTCTATCTTATCCTTAGAAAGCTCACCTGAAAAATGATGCTTAAAATGTCAACATTACGTTGGTGAGATTCATAGGTTTGAGACTCAACACACAAGGCAACCAAAATCACTGTGATTACAAAATATAGCTGGACAAATAATTATAGTTATCATATAAGCTACATATATTACTAGGCAACATCACACATAAGGCAACATCAGGACGGCTCGTGTCCTCCGATCCCACAATGATTACAACAGGACGGCTCGTGTCCTCTGATCCTACAATAATTACAACATCAGGACGGCTCGTGTCCCCCGATCCCATTAAACCACAATTAGGTCGCATGTGCGAGCAACAGGGTAAGCACCCTCCCAATTGAACCACACAGTTATCGCACAACATATTATTACCGTTCACATATAGCATAAATACGATAACATTAAAAGTCCAAGCTTTTTAACACCATACACATAATCACAGTAATTCAAAATCATTTAAGACAAGCATCATTCCCATCCCAAGTTTAAAACAAGTTAAACATATGGGACTATGAACTCACCTTAAACTCTGCAACTTCCACAAAAACGACTCACAATCTATAGCACACAAAAATAATCCACATTACACAATGTCAAGCTAAAAGCTACAACCCATGTAATACACATATGATGGATGTCTAAGACTCATATGACCCACCATGGATCTCCTAGACACCACACTAACCACTACCATAACTTAATACTCACTAAATCCCTTGCACTCTTAAAATCAGAAAAAGCAGAATTTTTGGGTACATTCGCCCACATAAAATTACGACAAATAAAGCTCAACAACTCACACCAAAAATTCACCATGGTCTCTCATAAGCATAGACGCTAATCTCAGAAGGCCATGGACCAATAACACACACAAATACTCATAAGAAATTCAAACTTGTCAACTACTCAAATTCGGATCTGAACGCACACCAAAAAGTTTTGATTTTAAATAAATACTTCCACAAGTTTTTATCGCGAATCCTTTTCGTGGTAGTCTAATATAACCTAATACTTAACTATTCCAGAAGGGCTAGTCAAAATACCACTTTTACAACCACAACTCACCCTAAAACTTTTACCCAAATTCTGTCCCAGTTTGACAGCTTTGACACCTTAACGAAGAAAAATCAAAAGACCAACTTTCCGACCTTGAAATCAATCGTGGCTGGACTTTTTGGAAAGCTCTTTCATTAAAATTTAATTTAGACCTAAAATTCGTGACTTAACTCTTCACCATCTGTTATTTACACTCACATCTTTACAGCCATAGTTTTCTGTCTAAACCGTAACATGTAATCTAAAGCGTTTTACACTCAATTCTCTTAACCAATTACCATATTATTAACAACTAATGATCCCAACATGTTTTACTCTATTAATTTACAGAAACTTACAAACCCTAGATCCATCATACTTAATATTACATGAATACCAATAATTAATCAATTAATTGAACATAGGTTTTAATGATTTTAACTTGATTCTTGATTTTGGCTTCAAAAACAAAACCCTAAATTTTTCTCCTTCTTTTTCTCTCTTGGTCGACCATAATTTACAGAAAATAGGGGGTTTGGGTCATTTGTGGGGTAATATGGGTTGGAGGTTGGGCTTGTTTGGGTTGGGATAGGATTCCTTGGGCATAAGAGTCATATTTGGACTCAAATTGGGTTTCCTTTTTCGCCTAAAATCCTTCTAGCCGATTTTTATACATATATATCTCCTTTTATATATTTTTTTATTAAATTAATTTATTACACTCAAAACCTTATACTTTTCATATTTTATAAATGCCCGTAACTAATCCTAGCGTCTTACGCGATAAACCTCAGTTTTTACGACAACCCGGAAAAATATCATTTTCAAAAATAAAGTTTCCAAAAATAGAATTCCACACTCTTTTGAAACATAACTCATAAAAACAAACTCCTCGTAACCCGCTAACGCTCAAACACTTGAACGAAGACTCGTTACGCAAAAACACAAAAACACCAAAACTACACAAGTCATTTTTATACCACAAATGTGATCAAAATGAACTTTTCAAAATTCCAAACTTTCCAAATCATAATAAAACCATATACGCAAAGGGATTTAGTGCTAAAACTTACCTATATCACTTATATATTACTTCAATCACCTAGGACACACCAGACAAACGTCAACCCAAGTCTAGACTATCAGTCAAACTGACCTGCCAAAACCACGGTTGTTACACAAATCCCCATGTAAAAAAGCATTCTTGACATCTAGTTGATGAACCGGCCAATGTCGAGAAATAGCTAAACTAAGAACTGTCTGAATAGTGCTAGGTTTAACAACCGGTCTAAATGTCTCATCAACATCAACACCCTCTATCTGATTACTACCATTGGCCACAAGACGAGCCTTGTATCGACTAAGAGTGCCATCTACTAAATACTTGTGACGAAACAGCCACATACTACGAATAACATTTGCATCTGGGGGTTTTGGTACTAGAGTCCAAGTTTTGTTTTTAATAAGTGCATCATGTTCATCACACATAGAATTTTGCCAATTAGGATCACGAAATGCATCACTAAGAGACCTAGGTAAAGGAGAAATGGTAGACACATGACCAGCATAACGGGGATTAGGATGAGTAGTCCCTACACGAGAACGGGTGACCATAGGGTGAACCGAAACCGGGTTCGAGTTAACAGGTGGAGGCAGCGGATCATGGTGAATATCCTGAAAAGGGACAGGTGAGATTTGGTTTGCATCAAACAAAGATAAAGGACTATCATCAACAGTTTGGGATTGGGCAGATGGGAGTGGGGTATTGGGCTCAGGATGCGGTACAGGTGGAGGAGTGGATTCAGTTTGTTGTAAAGGTGAAGAATGGGGCGTAGCGGTTTGAGAGGGAGGAGTGGGGCTGACAAGGTCCAGTAGTTAAGGTGGTGGGAATAGTAGGTGACATGTTGATGATGTTAGAAATGACATTAGAAGGGGTGTCCAAGAAATCATATAAGGGACTCATGGTTGGTGTCATGGAGCCAAAGGGAAAAACTGTTTCATCAAAAGTGACATGGCGGGAAATAATTATTGTATTGGTGTTAAGATCGAGACAACGACAGCCACGATGATTGGTGGCATGTCCTAAATAAATAGCGGGTGTAGCACGGGCTCCAAGTTTGTGATTAATGACAAGGTGAGGATAACAAAAACATCCAAAGACACGTAAAAGACTGTAATCAGGTGTCGTGCCAAAAAGACGGGTAAAAGGGATTGCATTGTTGATGGCACGGGAGGGCAAAATATTTAGTAAGAGACTTGCCATATTAAGAGCTTCAACCCAATAATTAGGAGGTAAGTGGGCTTGAAACAGTAAGGTGCGAATAAGGTTATTAAGGGTGCGTATCATTCTCTCAGATTTGCCATTTTGTTTTGAGGTGCGTGGACAAGAAAAACGAAATTGAATTCCATCGTCAACTAATAATTTGTGAAAGACGTGGTTATCAAATTCACCACCATGGTCACACTGAAAAGACTTTATATCACGATTAAATTGAGTACGAACTAGATTACAAAATAACAAAAATTTGGACATAACATCAGTTTAGTAATTAAGGGATAAACCCAAACATATTACGAATAGTGATCCAAAAAGAACACATAATATTTGAAACCAGACAAACTCGGTACAGGGGATGTCCACAAGTCCGAGTGAACAAGATCAAAAACAAACTCAACAGAAGTAGTAGAACTAACAAATGGAAGTCGCACGTGTTTGCCAAGCTGGCAGGCATGACAAAGCACGGGAGACTTTTCCTTATTACACGAAATAGAATTATTGGAAATAACACGATAGAGCACTTCACTTCCTGGATGCCCAAGACGCTGATGCCATATATACTGACTAGTGAGATAAACTTGAGGAATATGAGAAGGCGACGTGACCGGGTAAAGATCTCCAGTGCTATCACAGCGGAGCAGCACCCGACGAGTCTGAAAGTCCTTGACAGAGAAGCCAAAGGGATCAAATTCAACAGTGCAATAATTATCACGAACAAATTGACGGACATAAATTAGATTTTTAACAATATTAGGAGTAATGAGAACGTTATTCAAATGAAGGGGACGAAAAGGCGTAGGCAAAATACTATGTCTAGAGTTGGTTACGGGAATAGAAGGCTCGTCACCAACCGCAACAAATGAATAAATACACGAATTAAACACATCACTAAGACTAGTAACCGAATCATTAAGATGAGAAATGGCACCTGTATCCATATTCCAATTTCTGGTTGCGGGGTCCTAAAGTGTCCCAACTGTAAATGCATGTGGCAGTAAAGTAGCTTGACCCGGTAGCGGACCCGCAACAGACCCGACCCCTTGCTGACTTGGTTGACCCATAGCCACTTGCTGACCCGCATGTATAAATGGATGGGCCATAGAGCTAGGTGACACAGCCTGGCCCATTGAACCTGGTGAAACAGAGAAGCCCGGTGGGCTGTTAGTTTGGGCATAGCCTGGACTTGGTACATACGTGGTGTGAAGAGCCATAGGTTGTGTACGAGCAACAGTGGTCCCAACATTGGTACCATTCATATTTAATTTAGCCAACAAAGTCTGTAAAGTGACAACATCCTGTGGTGTTAAACCAGTGGTCCCAACATTTGTAACAGTATGAGCACTAGAATTTGGCAAACCATGCACCCCATTATGCAAGAATTTGCAATTCACACCAAACCTACACGATCCCTTACTGAAATTTAAACAAGGTCTATGAACCTTGTCTATAGGAGCATTCGAACGCCCTTTAGTAGAACCTTGGTTTGCCAATAACACCATAGGTTATGAAGAAGTAGAGTCAACATAAGAAGCCTGAGCCTTCGACTTCAATCGCATCTCCGCCGTAGTGAGCATGGACCGAACCGTCTTAAGGTCCGGGAAGGGTTCGCGGTGAATGATAATGTCAGCCACATGAGTGTACTGATCCGGTAAACCATCAAGAGCAATATTAATGATATCATCGTCGTTAGGAGGGGACCCGAGACTAGCAAGAACAGTCACGATGGACTCGATCTTACGAAAGTAAGCATCTATGCTCAAATCCCCGAGTTTCATCATGCGCAATTCCACCTTTAACGCAATGGACCGTGATCTCTTATTATCAATGAAGATCAAAGCCAGCTTATCCCAAGCCTCTTTAGCTGTTTTAGGGTTTTCAACAACAAGCCTCTGTTGAAGGTTCTTCGAAAAGGTAGTAAAGATCCAGGTTAAGATGATAGTGTCGATGGTTAGCCACTCCTCAGTTGGAGTTGGCGGGGGACTAGAAGCAGCTTCCTCACTTTTGGCAGGGATGAGGTGATCCAAAATATGGTAACCGCGACATAGGTTTTGAAAGAAGTATGTCCAAGATGAATAGTTCATCTCATCCATATCCAAAAGGACCGGAACACGAGAGGTGAGGTTGTTGATTGTGGAGAGTTTATCAAACAAAAGAATAACAGGAGGAAGGGGTGTAGCATCGCCATTCATTGTAAAGTTAGAAGGTTCAGTTGAGTATAACTTTGAGGAAGGAAGATGGGAGAAGAAGTTAGGATTTATAAGGTTGAGTTGAGAATAACTTTGAGGAAGGAAGATGGGAGAAGAAGTTAGGGTTTATAGGATCGTCTATTTTCTGGTGACTAATACCATGTAGAATGGGAATGTTTCTTGTCTATTCCATAATGACAAACCGGTACATATAATGAGTAAACCCTAGTAAGTGACTTGGGTTGTAGCCCGTACATGTACGTCAGGCCATAATAGACCAATAATAACATATAACTAACATTTATGTGTATGTTTTATACATGCTTTTGTGCTTCTGTATGTTTAGTCTTATATCATTCAATTCACAATTATTCTCTCTATTTTTTTTTATTTTTTTTTTATTATTATTTTTTTTTAAGGCAGAATCTTCTAAATACTCGTGAGAAGCTAGAAAATTGAAAAGTTACAAAAGACTATACAAGCATTTATTGGATCAAGGATCCAAATGTTCCAATTTGGATGAAAATCCTTTTTCCTATGACTAATCCAAAAGTAAGACAAAGTTTGGATTTCGTCCCCAAGAGTGTCTTTCCGCGGAGGGGAAATGTCGAAACAGAGTCTATTCCGATAACGCCAAATAATCCAAGTTGTTGATTGAATGATTACATCAAAATAAAACTTTAGCCTACCAGGAAGAGGGTCGAGTCACACCAAAAGATTAAACTTTGCAAGTCTTTTGGGTAATCATCAAGCTGCCACCAGTTTTGAATCATTACCCATAGATTTCGAGCAATCGTGCAATCAATGAAAAGATGTTGAGCCGTCTCTAAAGCATCATCACAAACTGGACATCGAGTCGAGTTTAAGCCAATACCGCGAAAATTCATGTTCATTCTAGTTGGCAACCTTTCATTAAGTAACCTCCAATTGTGAATGTTGACCTTGATAGGAATTGAGTTATTCCATCTAATTTTGTTGCCGAAATATACTCTTTATCTTAATTTGTATGCTCGTAGACACATACATCTTTATATGTTTGTACGCTCGTATGTTACATGTTTCTATGTTTGCATGTTTATATTATTGTCGAAGGTCTTTCTGAAATCTTCGGATAAAGATGAGACTATGCACTCCCTATATTCCGTTTCGACAAAATTAGGTATTGTTGTTGTTTAACCAACAAAGCACACTCAATAACGACGATAAAAAAAAAATACGAAGACAATCATTGCATATTTGCAATATTGCATACATATATACGCATTAGCTATTTAATAAATACACACATGCACTCTGCAAATTTACATTTATACAATACCTATATAAATACACACATGCACTCCACATTATTTTATCTGGAGGTATCAACACTCCAATAATCCTATCAAGTAACACTTTCATCCGCTGCTTTCTATATTAGCACTGAAAAAAAAAAAAAAAAAAAAAAAAAAAAAATCTATATAATAACCCAAATCATTTTACCTAGTATACTTCATGAACGTATGTTATAACCCAGAATGTTACATATCATGCATAGAGCTTACATGTGTTTCTTCTTAAATAAATTATTCTTTTCCTCAAGTTTAACGAACAAGCTTCCATCGTATACGCCTCTAATGGTTTCCTTTTGCAATAATCCATCTTTGTCCTTGCCAAGGCTATACAACAAGTTCCATTCTCCAAGGGCGGCAATCCTATATAATATATGTTACAAACTATTCATTCAATAAACTAAATTAACAATGATTTAAAATGATAGAGTCGTGTGTTTTTACTGTCCAAAGTAGTCCTTGGGGTCGCGGTTTCCTTTGATAAATTCGTTTAGTTCGTCTTTTGTCAAGGAGTCTGGATTCGTGCGTGCATACTTGCTGAATATCTCCTCAAACTTGGAAGGAACAAACCTTAAACATGAAATGTAAGTGTCTTGAGTGACTTCTAAATCAATGCGTGAGAAAATTTTTGATGGCCAGTGAATATATTCAAAGAGATACCTTCCACTACTGTCATAGGTGTCAGAGTCGCTACCATGCTTGGCCAAGGTTATGTTTTCGAGCTCGATTGGGAAGAGCAGATTAGGAAACCACTTTCCCTGTTAAAACCAAAAACAACCTTGGCAATCTTATTACACCATTTTCTTGACTTCATATGAATTATTTTGGGATTTACTTTCACTAATCTACCTAATTATGTGTTGAGAAATAATAGTATCTAGGGAAAATTCTTGTTTTTACAGTATATATATACACATATGTAACAACTAATTTGAATATGATACATAAATATATTAACCATACAAATTATGAAACACTTGAAAACATATATTTACACAGACATTTCTATAGATCAAGTACATACCGGACGGGTAAGGCCACTAAGACCGAGATTAATAAAGATGCTAAAGAATAAAGATACGAGAAAACCACCACCAATTGCTCGAATTCCTACAATACAGAAACAACATTCGAGATTTAAGAGATATATAACAAGTTTTAAATCAATTATCTAATTAATAAGTAGTTTGTAATTAAATATGATTAAGAGAGTTGTAAGCAACTTAAACCATTAACCTTCGTAAGTTTCCCAAGGGTAAACAACACCATCATTGTTACGATCAAAGAAGGCTGCATGTAATCGCATCACATTTTGGTCATTGTCGATTGCTGCATTCATATAATCATGTTGTTTATATATCATAAACGAGCTATTAATATCTAAATTTAACTAAAAGTACGAAATCGAATGTAAAGTAAGATCAATAACTATTTATAAATTATAATACCTTCAATCCCAGATTTTGCAGCCATTTATCAACGGTTTTGCTTAACTATTATGCTTAAAATGCCTGTAAATGGGTGACGAGGATAGGTGTAAATTTGTTAAGAGAAAGATATATGAAGGAAACTGAATAATCAAAAGAGAATGATGGAGGGTTTTATAATGGGGTTCAATAAAGTGACAAGAATATGATTTCGACACTTCGGTCTCGCTTGTTACTATATTTATGTATGTATTGATGTTTCCATAAAATTTGATTAATCAATAAAGATAGTTACCATTTCCGTGTTCAAGATGTCGATTGAATTTTGCCTAAAAAATAAATAAATAAATAAAGATGTCGATCGAATTTCAATAAAGATCAAAACTCCCATTTTTCTAACATGCCAACTCAATCAATAACTCACATCTTTTTTTACTAAAGCCAAACTTTTAATGTTATAATGATAGGGTATTCGCGATTTGCGGCGACGGGTAGCATATCCTGCAATAAAATATTTTGTGATAATTTTTTAGTCTATGTTTTCGTTACAACAACATTACAAATTGCGAGAATATTTTTTGATATTAAGTTTAAGTAGTATTAAAATGTTTCATATAAAATTGTTGAGTACTCGCCGATGTTGATTCAATACGAAGACAGTAGTATGTTTAATTGATTACATTTGATTATAAAGTAGGCGGGGGTTGGATTAGTCGGAAATCCTCCTCTCCTTTGGAGACAGAAGCGAGGGTTCGATCCTCACTCCATGCGAAAAGGTCGGAGGTTCTCTGGAAGTAGTCTCGCTACAATCGAGTAAGGGTAAGTTTGTCTACATCTCACATCCTTCATACCTCGTGAAAGACAAGATTCGGTATCGTTGATTTATTTATTTTTATTGTACAATAGGCATTACAATCATTTTTTACGGTTCGCAAACAAATTGTCTTAGTTTTTGTTTTATGACATGATTTTGACCTTTTACATTACTGATTTTGCTGATTGTTAATATGAAGTGAAGTTATTTTGCAGCATTTATGTAAATTTTAGTAATTGGATTATATTGAAATAGTTTATTGTGGAGGAAAAGTAAATGCTAAATGCTTAAATCGCATTACTTAAATTTTAATTAATGTTTTAGTTTTTAAGTTAACTATAAAAAAGAGGTTGACTATAGGTTAGAAACTTGTGTTAGTATATTTAATTGAATGATGGCTCCTTTCATTTTACGTGATTGATTTATAAGATAATATTGCCTTATCTATAGTCTTCCTTTTGTTGCTACCATTGACTTAAAACGTACACCGTTTCTTGATCACCACCTACTTCATACCACCTATTATCTCACACGTATTTGTAAATAGACTTGAACCGAACTAACAAGTGCGTACACGCTATTGTAATCATGTTTCTTATTGTTGGTGGCTTCACATGCATTCTTTCCTTTATTTAGCAATCAACTTAAATGAACTTTAAGGCATTGATACTAGACATTTAAAGGTATGTCGATATTCAGAGTAAAGTCAATATGACAGGAGTTTCATGAATATTTATTTGATTTTGTCAACTTAGTTTGATAAAAACAACATTTATAGATTTAAGGCAAGGTTTTAGGAACACCTTAGCTTGTTGTAACTAATATAGACTTTATCACCAACTTGTGTAACAGTTGAGTTCTGTGGGAGTGTGGTATTAAACATTTGTTGGCCCGAGCATATTCTAATTGTTGGCCTTTAAGAAATTCTGTTTTAGAGACTTATATTTGGCTCAAGTAGAAAAGAAAGTAGCACAAAGTGCTTAAAATCATACATGTCTAAGGTCCAAAGCCCATGTTATTTTATAGCACTACATACAATTTTTTTGGTGCAAGGGCATCTCCAAATCTTCAATGTTGGCTCTAAAGCAACTTTTTCTATCAGAAGTTTGAAGAAGAAATTATGCACACAAATGTTTTTTTTTTTTTTTTTTTTTTTTTTTTTTTTTTTTTTTTTTTTTTTTTTTTTTTTTTAAACTTCTCTGTAATTGTAGAATTTTTTTCTATCAATCTGATGTTTTGAAAAAGAAATTATGCACACAAATGATTTTTCCTCTCTCTCTCTCTCTCTCTCTCTCTCTCTCTCTCTCTCTCTCTCTCTCTCTCTCTCTCTCTCTCTCTCTCTTTAATCTCTATAGTTGAAGAAAAAATTTCTTTATTGAGTACTTTTATTAATATTAAGAAACACATTACACCTCTTCAAACAAATAATTTGCCATTTCAAGGGGTTAATTACATATAACAATGTATTTAAGCTAAAGTAATGTATAGTTATAAATTAAATTGGGTTAACCGTTTTTTAAAATATAGGTTTTTGTAGCACATATATTATTAGAGATAAATGTTGAAGATAGTTTCTAAACATGGAGAAATAGAGACATCACGAGAAATTGCGGTTTAATTAGCTAAAGACTTGAAGTTAATGTGTACACTCAAATGTGGTTTAAAAAGAAATTCACATCTACCAATTCAACAACAAATTGTGGTTTGAAAAGAAAACTGCGTTTAGTAGTCTCACCGTATCACAATCGAATACAACTCTCTAAGTTAAAGATTGGCAAACATCTCGCATGTTGGATCATCCTCATATCACATTTCATGAGTTCACATAAGTAGCAACATGGACCTATTTTCTGATAAGCTCATGAGTTAAGGTATTCACAAGATAATTAGAGTGATAGAAACTTTCCCATGTTACATATTTACAAGCAATATGTAAAACAATATAAAGATGATAAATTAACAAGATTTTTCGATGGAAACTTAATTAAGTTTAATCTCTACACATTGCAATCTTGGGATCGCTCATAAAAACGTAGCTGAAGTGTGTGATGCGAAAAACGTTACGTCTCCTAAATTAGTATGACACTCTTATTCTACTAGGCCGTAAAAAACTAGAATATGGATAACGATAATCAGTGGCTAAGCTAGAAAATTTTGAGTAGGAGGTCGGGCTCTAAATTTTGTTTTTCCTAACGCTATTTTTCGGGTAATATGTTCGGGTCGGGTCAAAAATTAAATACTATTATTATAAAAAAAAAATAAAAAAAAAAAAAAAAAAAAAAAAAAAAAAAAAAATCTCAATCACTAAAAAACTAAACATTTGTCCAAGACAACTAAACATTAAAAAAGAGACAAACGGTTGGTACCTGATTCGATTCATTGAAGAAATTAGAGTTCAGTCTTTCAACCTTTAACATAGAAAACAATAAGCCTTGTGTGTTGTTGGAGAATACTCTAACCAATTAGGGAACATACCAAACCAAGCAAATTTAAATCGACGAAGATTATTCTTTGGACCTCTAGGCTTGCACTCTTCAAGCTTAGGTTGATACACTCCTAATGATATATATGCTAGCCTTACTTGCTCACGTATCGCAACCGGATATTTCCACATTTCAAGTCGTTTAACAGGGTCTCTTCTAGGCTAGGGATGGCAATGGGCGAGAAAAAACCCACAACCCGCGGGTACCCGCCATAAATGGGTGGGTAAACGCGTCAATTTTTACCCATGGGTGGGTCGTGGGTGAAAATCTTAACCCATCTGTGGGTGGCGGGTGGGTGACGGGTGAGGCATACCCATCGCGGGTAAACCCATGACAACCATTTAAAATACCCACGGGTATACTCGTCAAAATACCCGTAGGTGTACCAATAAACCCATATTAAAATTAATTATAATAATTAAAATATTTATGATGCAGGTATACATTTAACAATTACCATCAAATCTAAAAAAACACATTAATCTAAAAGTTTGTTTAAGTCTCAAGACTAAAAAGAGAGCATGAAAGATCAAATAGTCAAAGTTGTATTTGAAAATTTGATTGGTATCTTATTACGCAGTTTCATAGTTAGTTTTCATATCATCGGTTTGTAATTTTGTTGTATAACACTAACCCATGGGCAATAAATACCCGCGGGTAAAGGCATGGGTAGAAATTTGTACCCATTGGTGGGTGACAGGTGGGTGATGGGTGAGAAAAAAACTACGTGGGTGGGTGACGGGTTAGAGGTACCCGTGCCCATTACCCACGGGTGCCATCCCTATTCTAGGCTACTAGCATCCACTTCATTGATGTTAGCTTGTGGAATTTCAGAAGGTTGTTCATTGCAAGTATCCGGACCAATAACCGGTTTGCTTATTGAACCTTTTTGACGTTTACTCTCTTGAATTTCATCATCAATTCCTTCTACTTGTTGTTCTTCATTCTTTCTTTTAAAAAATGAAGTTATGATTTTATTCTTCACCATAGTCACAATCTACATAAATTGCAAAGAACTTATATTAGTGGTACACAATCTATAAATCTGTCCTAATTTCTACTAAATCCCTAATTTCTACAATTCTACTAAATCCATAATTTCTACTAAATCCCTAAATAAAATAGAAGTAGATAATAGATTTAAAGACAACAAACCTGACCAGAAGGGCCGCTGAGGTGGTGGTCGGGCGTCAGCGGTGGTCAGTGGAGGCCGGCGAGGTGGGAGGAGATGAGGGTCGATTGGGGGAGGGTTTGTAAGTTTTTTTTTGAGTGAACTGCAAAAATCGTCCCTAAAGTTTGGCCAAATTGCACGTTTCGTCCCAGATGCTTGGAAAGTGCAAGGATCGTCCCTGTAGAGAAAACTTTGGTGCAAATATTGTCCTTTTTGGGGAAACCTTTGGTGCAAGTATCGTCCCTGTGAGGACGATATTTGCACCAAAGTTTTCTCCACAGGGACGATCCTTGCACTTTCCAAACATCTGGGACGAGATGTGCAATATGGCCAAACTTTAGGGACGATTTTTGCAATTTTTTTTTTTTTTTTTTTTTTTTTTTTTTTTTTTTTTTTTTTTAATGGGCGAAGTAAATAAGTAATGGATTTTAGTTTGGGATTTGGTTTATTAATGGATTTTAGTTTAGGTAGATGAGCTTATGTAAAATGTAATGGATCAAAATTTTATTGCTTAATGTATACAAAAATTTCACAATTAAATTGGGGGGTCGAAACCGAATATACCGAAATTTTTCTACACGAAAACTATATACCCCCTACATCGCAAAAAAAATTTCGGAGGGTCGGGAGCCCCTCCCCGCCCCTACATAGCTGCGCCTCTAACGATAATTATCACAGTTACAAAATATTAAAACTGTTAAATTCTTATATGCAATAAACTAAACTAAAATTTTAAAATAAATTTGATTCATGAGTAAACCTCGTGCATACACCAGACATATAACTAGTAATAGAATGAATGCTAACTGATGGATCAATGGTTATGATTAAGAATATTTTTCCTTAAGCACGTTTATAATATATCCGTCTCGTATAAAACGTCATATAAATCGTTGTTGTGATTATATATTTTCTATAATCATATCGAGCAAGCTCAATGCTTATATAATCTTATAAGGAACGTGTCCAAAATTAAACGAAATAAACAGATTGTTAGACCTGGCAATCATTTCTTGTAATCATATTCCATAGTTATTGGCGCGTAGTTGCATCATGAACGTTGTACTCATATCACTTTGGTTACAACTCAGTTAGCGCAATGGAACAGAAAATGGTTGGTAATTGTTGGAGATGAGAGCAGAGACCAAGATGACCCATTAGGTTATCCAGTTTTTCATATCAAAAGTAACAGCTTAATTCATGTAAAGATTGTATCACTGTCTTTTATTCTATGCTATTTTATATACACTTCATATTTTACATTCATTGGTACAATACATCAGCCATCTGTGTTATCAATTCTGTAGAAATTGGTTAATGTTTTTCCGTCAAGCTCTTTCGTGAAAAACCTTCTCATGTAGTCAGAATATGTAAACTCCTTGTAAACCGCGGGTTTCTCAGCAGATATCAGCTCTGGGAATGGTCCGTATAGTTTTTCACGTATGCTTGGGTTGAGAAATACAGCAACTGAAACACGTGCAACTTCTTCAGGGTTTGCCAATACTCTGTGCTCCACACTTTTGTATTCACCGTTTGACATCATCTGCGAAATTGGATAATACTACTTATATAAAAATATTATTTTGACTAATAATAATGATTCCCATGAGAGAATCATAAATAGTAACGGTGGAAAAATCAGGCAAGTTGGGTTGCTGGTACATGTTACGGTCAAGATTTAGTAAGGGTCGAGTGGGCTGATCTCAAAGACATTTTGGCCAAATTCGTGAAGAATTTCATAAAACAATATAGCTTGTCATAAATGATTACATTTATTCCTTAATATGCTAATTTTCTAAATAGAACTGTATAGATGGATTTGTTCATTAAAAATACACTTTGGGCGATTTTCGCCACATTTGGCTAGGGTTTGATAAGAGTCAAGCATTTATCCAGTTATTGAGGCTCAAATTTTCTTACATTAAATAGAAGAAAAAAATTTGTTCAGTACATAACAAACGAACATGTATCAAGTTAGATACATTTTATTACGATTATCCCTATGTAATTTCCTATTTTATATGTTGCACTTAAGTCTAGATTTTAAAGATAAGCATAGCGCCACGTCCATAAATGGATACATTAAGATTGCCACCTTTAATAAATAACATTAAAAATACAAAAACAAAGATAGAAAACATAGAAGTACCTGAAGCAGATCACCTATGTTGATAACAATGGCACCAGTAACTGCCTCGACAGCAGCCCAGTCATCACCACATTTGACATGCAATAATCCTCCAACCTCATTTTGCACCAGCACGGTTAAAACCCCCGGATCGGTGTGTGGAGTTAGCCCCAACGTGAGCTCTGGCTGTGGACACTGAGGGTAGTAATGGGATGCACTTACTCTCCCTTCCAAACACGTCAACTCCTTCAACGTGTCACTTTTCACTCCCAATCCTTCACATAAAATCGACAACAACTCTTCTCCTAAACTCACCACTGCCTTGTCCCAATCCTTCAATGCCTGCCTACACATCTCCGGCACCGCCTCCCAATCTGGCTCGATGGGTGACATCCTCACCTGCACAGCCATAAATATCCGGTTCTGAATGTTGGGTCTGGAGCACGATTTAAAACCCCACAATATGGCATTACTTTAAGGCATCTAATGCGTTACAAGATTATTGCCTATAGGGTACAATTATGTAAAGAGTCTTGATTGGCATGTCTAATTGGCATGCCTAAAAGCATGCCTAAACTGAGGTGTCATCTTCTGATTGGTGACATAAGAGGGCCCCACTTTTTTACATTTTATCTTTCCTCATATCCACTCTTCATTTTGCCACTTGTCTTCATCCACTTGTTAGGCATACTTTTAGGCATATCAATTAGGCCTCTAAATCATTTTCCAATTGACTCTGCCTTTATATTCAGTAAGAGCAAATTGTCTAAAATACCCATGTAAGTCATTTGATCTAACTATTAGGTACTATATGATCGCCGGACAGTTTGTCTGTGTAACGGGTTCTGGTTGAATGTCCTTGATACACGTCGAGTTTTGGTCGGGTCTAAACTGGTCACCTTGGTTTGCGTTCACCCACAAACATGTTATCAACAAACACATAAGTATTACGTAGTAATATTTGTTATCAGTAAGTGCTAGGAGGTTTTGGAAAGCCGTGTTTGACAATTTCCCTTTTTGCTGATTAATCTTTTGACCCATATCAGATAAAACACAACCCAACTCGATCCATCCAGATTGAAACAAGTCGAAATTGTCACCACTAAGTACTAGAAAGAATTTGATTTGGCTAGTAGCACAACTCTTGAGGGGAAGCATATAACTAATAAGGTTCAGTTTACATGTTAATCCTAAAAGCAAATTAATCAAAAATAATATCATCAATAATTCCTTTTCATAATGAAAAGTGCAGCGTATAATTCTATCCCACTGTCTCCAATATTAATCGAATGTTCAAACCATTAAAAAACAAATATATATATATATATAGAATACTTTATTCATGCAATCTGTGAAGTATAACATAAAAGTACACACAAATAAAACTCAATACAAATCAAATCATAAGGTATTTGTGTAATTTTATTAATCAAAAGTTCAAAATAAGTTTTGCATTACATATCCCAAACCTAAACATTCCCTAATTTTTAAAACACATGTTTTGGGGTGTTTGGATTTGCTTATTTTCTGGGCTCATCGACATATTAGAATTTGGAAAACCCAATAACCAAACTTTTTTCAGCTTATCAACTTGACGTTAAAAGTCCATAAGCTAATAAGATGATAAAAGAGAGCTCAAAGATTAATTAAAGTGTGTTTGGATTAGCTTATCTTGTAGACCCTATGAACTTATTAAAGTCCATAAATTTATAAGCTAATAAAGGTGTGGTTATCTTCACACCCCCTAAAATATAAGAAAGGGTCGTGTTGTTGGTACACCTGGCCCAGGTACTTTTTACATCCTCCATCCTTGGCTCACTTTGTTTACGATACTTTATCAGTTTTTGTTCCGTATTTTATGTCAGTTTTATACTTTTGACTCACTAAACTTTATATTTTTTGTTCTGTACTTTCAATTTTATAGTTTTTTAATATAAGCAAAATTATAAAAATTAAAAAATAAAAATAAAAGGCAAACCTGAAGAGTATCTCTCCAACTAGCAGCTTTAGAATGAAACAAATCAAAGTTAGTAGAATAAGCAGCACCTTTTCCAATCTCCCTACTATAAAACCTCATTTTATATTCATCATCCATCTCAAAAAAACTCTTAACATCATTAACAACACTCTCGATCATCTTCACATCAACTCCATGATTCACTATCTGAAAAAAGCCAAGAGTTGACGACAGCTTTCTAACTTGCTCAACAACCTCGGACCTGTCTTGAGACATGTCGATGACAGGGACAGTTTGCATGGTTTTTTTAAGGTTGGTTTGTTTGCATGGTAGATTTTCTGGTGGTTGATGGAAGATACGTGGGATGGTTTTTATGCCGGTGTCTAGGAGGCCTTTGACACCGAGTTTTGATGAGTCGAATTGTTTGAGTTCGGTTTCACGGTCGTAGTGGTTGTTTTCAGTGGTGAGTGACGCCATGGTGACGGTTGTACGGTGGTTTGTGAGATTTGGAGATGAAGATATATATAATGGTGGTGGTTTAATAGTTAAGTTTTGAAGATACATGGCCATGAATGCTTTTTATTGCGTTACGTTTTCTTTTTCTCTTTTTTGTTTTTTTTTCCCTTTTCAAACGCCTTATTTGAAAAGGCGATAGAAGACATAAAACAATACCCATAGATATCTCCGTAAAGAGAACACTCAACAAACAGACACCACGTCAACAACCACATCTAAACATCCTAAGAGTGAGAGCATGCAAAGGCAAGCACTTGCCTCCTCATTCGGGCCCCACCATGCCACATCATCAAAACACCTCAACTTCAACTAACCACAACAAACCCCCCTCACCAAACAACAAACCTCAACTTCCCTATTAGGGCCCCACCTCTTACACATTTATTTTTTTATTCATTTCATTAAAACATTTTCAAAAATAAAATCACAAAATCATTTTTTTGTCAAAACCTTTTTATTTTATTAAAACCTTTATTATTATTATTATTATTATTATTATTATTAAAAAAAAAAAAAAAAAAAAAAAAAAAAAAACGATTTTACAAAAAATATATATCAGTTTTACTATACTCCTAATATTATTTAATCCTAAATACATAAACCCAACCCAATCCACTAATCCTAGCCCATCATCATCCTAGCTCACCTATTTTAACCCAAGCCCAAACCCAAATACAAATAATAAAAACCCATGTTGTCTTCTTCTTCTTCAAATATACAACCTGTAAACCACCACAAAACCTGCAAACACTAAAATTAAAATTTTATACATGTTGTGTAAACCACCACAAAACCTGCAAACCATACAAACCTGCAAAGTGCAAACACAAAACCTTCAAACCTGCAAAGTGCAAACACATCTCCAAATAAAAAACCCAACAAAAAAAAAAGAAAAGAAAAAAAAAAAAAGAAAGAAAGAAAGATCTGACATGGTGTCAGAGGTTTTGCTTCGCCGTGGCCACGACGAGTTTGCCAACGGCGAGGCCCAAACGGTGTGGCGGCGAGCAACGGCTCGCCGTTGGAAGTGCCACATCGGACGGCGAGGTGCAAGTTTTCATCTGCACCTTGTGCTCTGAGAGGTGTGGTGACAAGCCTCAAGCTCCTCATTTGAGGGCCACGGGTGCCACATCACCCCAACACCTCTTCACAACTAACTCCTCCTCACTCATAACTAACATCAACTTACTCATTTGGGGCCTACCACTTACCATTTTTTTTAATTCATTTTAATAAATAAACTAAATTCATTTAACAAATTATATAAAATAATACAACATAATAATTCAAATTTCGAAACAGAGGGCGGGGATATTATTAAAATTTCAAAATTCAAATTTCAAAAAAGACGGCGAGATATTTTAAAATTTTTAAATTTCAAATTTCAAACAAAACAATGAAAACGTGTGCAAATTCAAAATTCAAATTTCAACTGAGCGGGATAATTTAGAATTCAAACTAAAAATTCAAATTCACATAAAAGGGTGCTTACAACAACACGGAACATTACACAACAGTACAACAATACGGAAAAGAAATACACACGATACGGAAACAGAAATACACACGATACGGAAATAGCTAACATAAAACACAACTACTAATCGTCTATGTCTCATGCCCTTGTGTTTCTTAGAGCGAACCACACATGTTGATACTTAATCCCTTTCCCATAGCGTTCATAGTAAATACGGTTTGCATTGCTGAGACGACAAGGGTCATCACTTGTACGCAGCAACTCTTTGTAAATAGCATTATAGTTTTGACATTCAGCATTCATCCTACTCCATAGAGCCGTAATACTATTTTTATTACGGTGCGGACCATAACTTTGATTGTTGAACCTTTCTGTAACTTAATTCTAAAAGGAACGTTCAGTCACAGCGGATGTAGAATCATGAACTTCAAGCCAAATGGTAGCTAGCACGTATTCTTCTTCCATTGACCAACGGTTTGTCATTGTAGTGTGTATAAATTTTGTAGTGTGTGTAAATATTGCAGTATGTGTAAAACAGAGGGATATTGCATGGTATAAATAGGGGTTTATTGAAAGCGGGATACATTTCAAATTTTGAATTTAAAACAGAGGGCGGGATACATTTGAAATTTTGAATTCAAAACTCTGAGCGGGATACATTTGAAATTTTGAATTCAAACTTCTGAGCGGGATACTTCCACCTCCTCCTCCTATTTATAACCCATTGGGGAACCTTGCTGAATACACACACAATTCACACTCACATTCATCAAAGAATTCTGTCTAGCTCTTCAAAAAGAATGTCTCAAACTCTACCACAAAGCATACTTGAAGACAATTCCCCACAAAACACACCGCCAGAAGATCTGTTTCCGGTGTTTCAGTATGACAAACCACCACATCCAACTCCACCAGCAGTTATGTTTCCACCGCCAAACAATCAACCACCAAACTTTCCACCTAAAAACCAGCCCATAATTCGTCAATTGACTGAAGAAGAACAGTATGAGCTGGATATGCAAGTGCTTTTGGAGTATGAAGCTGAGCAAGCCCGTCAGGAAAGGGAGCGTGAGCTCAAAGGAAAACAGGATCGGAAGAACAGAAGAGCAGAATGGCGTTGGGCTCAGGGACTTCCACCCGTGCCATCGAGTGAGGACGACTCAACTCCTACTCGAGTCACGAGGGATATGTGTCGGATGATTCATTTTATTGAATCATAATTTTATGTTTATTTATCGTATCGTTTTTTAGTGTTCGAATTTCTGTTTCTTAGTTATTGTATCGTAGGTTATTGTTGTAGTCGTTATTTCAAGTAATATCAATGTTATGCTGAATCGGTGTTTCACAAGTTCATTCTTCACTTAACATTTCATACAAATCATTTTCTACAAAATACATACAAAAACAATATAACCCAAAAAAAAAAAAAAAAAAAAAAGGACAACATTTGCAGGGCTCTCTCCCTCGTCACGCAGACGACGAGGTCCTCTTTAGCGAGCCACAACGAGCTGCAGCTGGTGTGGTGACGAGCTTTGACGAGCTTCACGTCAGACGACGAGGAGCCATGACGAGCCCACACCTTCTCCTCTAAGAGATCCAATAAAACACCAATAAGCAAACACCTACCAGAAAACTAAACACCTATACACCAACCAAGCTTGGCCCACATGAACAAAGCTATAGTTCAAATTAATGTCTATAGTTTAGATATGTTACGCTAACAAAACTTTAGACATTTTACGTTTTACTTAAGAGAAATACTAGAAGCACTCAAAAAATCAACACAAAAAAATTCACTCGCTGACGTGTCAGCGGGTGATTGGTTTAATAAGATAGAGAAAAACTGTTAGAAAATGCACAAATCCCTTATTGACATATCAGCGAGTGGATTTTTTTTTTTTTTTTTTTTTTTTTTTTTTTTTTTTTTTTTGTAGATTTTATGAGTGGGTCTAACATTACTCGTTGTTTTAATGGTTGGTTTAAACAAAGCATTGATTATAAGGGAGTAAACATAATAACAAAAGTGTATTTTAGAACCGTCGGACTTAATTTTATACAAAAGTTATTTAAAGATCCAACTATTACCATAGAACCCATCAAACAATTTTAGCCACTCATTTTTTAAAACCGTCGGACTTAATTTTATGCAAAAGTTCTATATTGACCTCATCTCCTTAATTTTATGTAGGAATAATTGATACTTCTTTTGGCTCAAAATAATTATCTTTAAACCAAAAGAATATGTTGAAACAAAAACGTAAGAGTCTAGTTGTTTTAGAGATCATTAAAATCCATTTATTTTTATCTAAAAAGAAATACCCGCTTATATCCCTTGTAAGATATAATAACATCTTTCTTTTAATTAAAATACACTTTCGCTCTTCATTTTTAGAATAATATATCTTTACAATCGCTAATTATTCAGCGAAATAAATTACATGATTACAACAAACATTTAATTATTTGTCAATAGAGTGACATTTTTATATATTTTTGTCATGATGGTGTAATGTATATAAGTTAATGATATATGGTTCTTGAGATATGTAAATTTTTAAAAACGATGATGAATGTGGGTTATAGTTTGAATATTAATGAAACCTTTTTTTTAGTGAGTCGCTTAACTGTTTTTCAGTATGTAAAAAAATAATACTCCGTAGTATCTAAATGAAATTTTCTCATATAAAATATTACGTAGTACGGAGTATTATATTTTCTCTTACCTAATTTCTTCACGCTCCCTTTTACCAGAAAAGAAATTAGACGTCATAGAGATTTCTACACTTTCAAGTGTGAACAAGTTTATGCTTGTAAACATTAATGGTCACGATCAAGTTTTTACATAAGCATAGGTGTGATAAATATTTATGATTTATATATTTTTTTTCACTATATAAATGTAACAAACTTGTATACATTATAAGTGCAAAAGATTCAATTTTTTGTTCGCAACGTATGAAGAATAAATTGTGTACGATTGACATTTTTGTTGCAGTGATAACACCCTGTTTACTTACCATATGCATTCCTAGCATTATTCCAATTGAGATTTTACTCGTTGTATACCTTTTTAAAAGGGAAATTTGACCGTATTAGATCTCTACATTATAGATGTGTTTACAATTTCAAGTATTTTATTATAATTTTTCTGAAGCTAGTACTCATGTTTGTATTAGTGTCACAGATTACAACCAAAATGGCTTCTACGTCGGTAGCCATGCTTCCACTTTTCCAAGACTTCACATATGGTATTTTTTTTTTTTTTTTTTTTTTTTTTTTTTTTTTTTTTTTTTTCTATCATTAGCTAACACAAAAAATATATTTGAACTTTTTAAATACACCCACTCACCCAGATGACTGATCGAATACTAAATATCCAATATTTGAAGCCTAAAATCTTAAACAAAATACACATGTTAAGATCTAAACAAAACACATCTAAAAACCAAAACACATACCTCAAATCATAAATCTAATACCCAAATACTAAATAACGTGCCTTTTAATTAAATCAAATCGTGCATAACAATATAACATGCTCGAGCTTATTCTAATTATTGGCCTTTAAGATGTTTGGGTTTAGAGACTTATATTTGGCAACACCTTTTTGGAAGCGTTTAAGAGCGGTAAGCGACAAGCGTTCCAGTCTTAATGCTTGTTTGGCAGCACTGCTGCTAGCGTTTAGCAACACCTCAACAACTTGCAATCTTAATGCTTTCTAAAGAAGCTTTCCAATATACCGCTAGCATTTTACTTTTAATATTACCAATTTACCCTTAAAAAATAACATTCATTCATAAGTATATGCCCTTTTTTCGTAATTTTACATTTTATAATTACAACTACAGCTACGTTACCAAACACGTTTTTTATACAAGCAACTAATGCTTACTGCTACTGCTTACTGCTTACTGCTTATTTCTACTGCTTACTGCTACCTGTCGCCTAACATAGCCATAGTTACATGTCTAAGGTCTAAAGCCCATGTTTTTTATTTTATTTTATTTTTTTCATATGACTATATATAATTTTTTTATTCGTGCAAGGGCATCACCAAATCTTCAATGTTGCCTCCTAAGCAATTTTTTTTTTTTTTTTTTTTTTGGATTTCGAGTTTTGAAGAAGAAATTATAGATACGAGTGTCTTTTTTTTTTTTTTTTTTTTTTTTTTTTTAACATTTCTGTAATTAGAGAAATTTTTTCTAATCAATTTGAAGTTTTGAAGAAGAAATCTGCTTTTTACTTATATGCTTGTTTTTATCTTTTTGAGGACTTGTCCTCGCCATAGGTCTGATGGGCCACGACTGCGTAACTTTGACTGAGAAAATGCATGGGTCTCACTAGTCGTCGCCAAATCTTTTCATGACAAGGTTTTAACTAAGACCTTTTGGCAAGGGGCAAGTCCTCGCCAAAAGACTCAAAAAGTCCTCTCCATAAGCACAAAATGTTGTAGTGACATGCAATAATTATCTAATTGAGTACATAATTTCTATTTTAATATCCTATGTTTATTGTTTATTGTTTATTGTTATCGCATTTATTTAAGATTTGATACTTAATAACTTTGTTAGGCTTAAAAATGAGCATTAGATGAAAAGACACGGTAATATGCAAGAAACGATGCAAGATGATGAAATCAAGATTGGATGATGAATCGAGGAAAAATTGATACGAATAATTCAAGTATATTAGAGGATTTATATGGTGAAATACTCATGCTGTGATTAGAGGTTGATCATCGATGTCTCGTAAAAGAATCAACAAAAGAAACAAAACTGAAAGTTGAAATCAAGTTTATCGTATCAAGAAGTTATGACCAACATACCCCATAGTATGTTGGTCATAACTTCTTGATACGAACTCCCTTTTAGGTGATCAAGTGGCCATGAAAAGACGAAAGAGATATTTACAACTTTCATATTTTGTGCTAAACCTGAAAATCCATCGAGGTGTTACCAAATATTCAATTATTTGTCATTTTTTAAAAATTAATATAGTATTTTAATTGATTATTTAGAAGATAAAGAATACATACGTAGCATTTATTTCTAAAATATTTTTAACGCAATGTTCTTAATACATCTTCATATTATATTATTAAATTTTTGTTCAAATAATTTTTTGATCAACTTATAAATAACTCTATAGGAGTTTTTGTAAATTTCAATTTGAAAGCACTTTTTGCATATATGTTTTTCAAAAAATAATAAAAAAATACAAAGTAATTTAAGATAAGAAAAAAAAAAAAAAAACGAGTATAACAACAATAATTACCTAATAAATGTTATTTTTAAAACGCATCTAATATGAAAAATTCTTGTTATTATACATATTGTACAAACTAATTAAACTCACAAAGCTTCATATAATTTATATGTAAACAAGTTTTAAAAAACGGACCGGACCAACGGGTTCAACCGGGAACTGGAGTCACCATTGGGTTGGCTAGCCTATAAAACTCTTCTGAAAATGATATTATTAAATCAATAGAGTTTTAAAAGGAATACTAAGTTATAATGTCCAAAAAATATTATTAAATCGCAAGAGTTTCTTGAGAACCAACATATAACACCTTTTATTTTTTGATAAAAATTATAGTAAAAACTAAAACTTTTGCTTTATAAAAATCGGACGATTTTTTCAAAGCGAAGGATGCAAAGGTGCTAAGTGCTAATTATAAATTTTATATTTATTATATATATGTATTTATTTTATAATAATAAGTATAGTCTTTAAAGTAAACCACATGACTTCTTGAATATTGTTAATACAAATATCGCCTAAAAACGTTATTTATATTTTACGATCTTCGCTAAGTTTTGTTAACGACAAAATGTAAACTTTAGTTTCTAAGTAAAACATAATATTTGTTTTAAAGACTTGCATAAACTAGACTTTTGCTACACTTTACATTTCATAAAACACAACACTTTTTATTTTTTAAAATAGAATTGTCACATCACATTTATGGCAAGTTTTGTCAATATACATTTATGGAAAGAAATGCGTTTGACTTACTATGTGGTTGCTTGTAAGTTTAGTGTTTGACTAAATATTATGAGATGTGACATTGTTTGGTTTGCAAGGTGTAATGAAATGTGACTTTGTTTGGTTTGCAAGATTTATTGCAAAACCAACTGCAAGCCCGGCGAAACCCTGAGGGTACACGGGCGGAACCCATCTGAGGGTTCCGCCGTATCCGCCAGGCCTGCAGAAGGCTTTGCTATAAATACCAAGCCACAAGTTGATTTTTGGCTTATCACTCTATATCACATTTTACACACACACATTCATTCCTTCATCTAACCCTTTAACATTTCATATGTGAAGTTTCTTTTTGTAGCAAAGAGATTCATGAGCTCATTAAAAGTAACAAGTATTCAACACAACGTTGCAAGACTTGTTAGCTTAGCATTGTGTAGACTTGTGTAGTTTACACTTCATTTGATTGTGTATTTTCAGTAGTGATTGGTTAGTATTTTAGTCCTCAAAATACAAAGTGTATCGGGAGTAGTTGTACCCCTGTAAAAGAACTAACGGTAGTGGTTGTACCCTTGGTAAAGAACTCGACATCTAGCTTAGTGTCGGTAAAAGTATAAGCGACGTGTAAGGTTTTCATCGCCGGTGAAAGGAGCTTGTTGACTAGTGAAAGAAACTCTCGAGTTGGATACTCGGGGCGTGGACTTAGGGCAAGGAAAAAGAGTCCTTGTAGCCGAACCACGATAAATACTCGTGTTGTGGTTTGATCGTTTCTTTCATTTACTTGCATGTTATATATTGTGTTTGTGTATATATCTTTGATCAAACGGAAAGTTTCAAAGCTAACTAAACAAGTTAAAAAGATTTTAAACGGTAAACTATTCAACCCCCCCTTCTAGTTTTTCACAATTGGCATTAAGAGCTACGTTACTCAAGTTTTTAAAATATATTGTGTTTTAAAACTTGAAACGATCCATGGATTTTGAAAACTACAAAGAAGGGCAATCTATGCAAAGACCACTACTCTTTGAAGCAAATGGTTTTATATATTGGAAAAACCGTTTTGAAACTTATGTGAAATCTAAAGATATAGATTTATGGTATATAATCATTGATGGTGATAACGTAGTTACTAACATTAAAGATAATGATAAAAAAAAAATTGATTGGTAAAAATAATGAAGCTAAAATGATGTTGTACAACGCTTTGCCTAAGAAAGAATATGAAAGAGTCTTTTTGTGTAAAACCGCCAAAGATATTTGGCAATCTTTAATTGTCACTCATCAAGGAAACTCACAAGTTAAAGATAACAAAATTGATCTTCTTGTTCAACAATATGAACAATTTGTTATTTCCGAAGATGAGATTATTGATAATGCTTTTGCTAGGTTTAACACTATTATTACTTCACTTAAAGCACTTGATGAATCTTTTTGTAGTAAGAACTTTGTCAGGAAATTTCTTAGAGCACTCCATCCGAAGTGGAGAGCAAAAGTGACGGCAATTGAAGAATCCAAAGATCTTTCAATCATGTCACTTGATGAGCTAATTGAAAACCTCAAAGTTCATGAAATGGTAATGGAAAAAGATTCGGAACTAGTTAGAGGCAAGAAAGAAAAAGTTAAGTCCATTGCCTTGAAAGCTAGAGTCCAATCAAGTGATAATGAAGAATCTACTTCGGATAGTGATGATGAGGAATATGCTATGGCCGTTAGAGACTTCAAAAAGTTCTTTCGTAGAAGAGGAAAGTTTGTAAGGCAACCTAAAGATGACAAGAAAACTTTCCGAAAAGATCGTGATGATAGGAAAGGAAAGGTTGAAAGAAAATGCTATAGGTGTAGAGACACAAGTCATCTTGTAGGAGAATGTCCAAAACCACCCAAGAGCAAACCTCAATAAGCTTTTGTGGGTGGTGCTTGGAGTGACTATGAAGGAGATGACGATGAGCCAAAGAATGATGATATTGCTCTCATGGCTCACAACTCAAATGAGGTATTCTCCGGCTCATCTTACTCCTCTATTGATGATGACACCTTACAAAAAGAATATAACAAACTTTGTGAATTGAGCTTAAAAATCATAAACAAAAATAAGTTTTTGAAAACTAAAAAGGAGTTTTTAGAATATGAAGTTTATGAATTAAAAGAAAAAGCTAAGAGATTAGAAAAGAGTAAAGGTATTGACACTTCTTGCAAATCATGTGAAGAACTTAAACTCGAAATTGAGAAACTTAAAATTACTCAAAATGATCTAATAAAACAAACCACAAAGTTTAATGCGGATGAAATTATGAAAATTCAAAAGTCACCTTTTGATAAAATAGGACTAGGATTCATGAAAATAGAAACTTCAAAGGATCAAACGAAACAAGAAAAGATTGCACAAGAAACAAACAAAACTGCTACAGCAGCCCACGGAACAGACGAAACCCAATCCAGGGTTCCGCCCGTTGGACCCGAAGGTTCCGCCAGGCCTGCTGCAGCAGTAACTCCATCCGCATCGGATCGTTCAAAATTTGTTAAAGTTACGTATAAAAATGGAACAAAACCTGTGTTTAAAACTGGAGTAGGACTTAGTAAAAATGAATTTAGAGCTAAGACTACTAAACCAAGACCTAAGACTCTAATCCTAAACGCCCCTTTCCAAAGAGCAACTTCAACGCTCGACCAAACTACCAACATGTTTGGAACCAAAACACTCCTAGACATTACCAAACTCCAAATTACATGTCATGAAACCCTTATGCTCTATTTTCATACATGGAATAAGTTAATGGTATGCTTAACCAAAATGGACCCATGAGAAATTGGGGACCAAATGTTTGAGTGTTTTTCATAAAATAGGTGTGCCTCAAAGTTTGTTTGGAACCGAATGAATGGATTAAAGATAGCGGTTGTTCAAGGCACATGACGGGTAACAAAAGCCTCTTCACTACTTATCACTAATGTGACGGAGGTAATGTTACGTTTGGTAGTAAAGCTAAAAGAAAAATCATCGGAAAAGGTACAATCTCTCATGACTCCCTTTTTATAGATGATGTAGCTCATGTTGATAACTTAGGTTTTAATCTCCTTAGTATTAGTCAACTTTGTCGTAATAAGTATAATGTCCTTTTTAGTGAAAACGGAAGTAAAATACTTAAAGATGATATAACCATAGCCAAAGGTGTCCTTAAGAACAACATATACGTCATGAAGATAGATCCAACATCTAGAGACAAACTTTGTCTTACCTCATTAGATGAATCTTCAACTTTATGGCATAGACATTTAGGACACGCTAACATGAGACTAATCCAAAACCTCTCTCCAAAGACTTAGTTCGAAACCTACCTAAGTTGAAATATGACCAACACTTTTGTGATGCTTGCAAAGTCGGTAAACAAGTCCATAGTAGCCATAAGGCTAAAAACTTGGTTTCTACATCTAGGTGTCTAGAACTTTTGCATATGGATTTATTTGGTCCATCCGCTATACAAAGTTATGGAGGTAACTTCTACACTTTAGTCATAGTTGATGATTACTCAAGATATACTTGGACAAAATATTTAAAAAGTAAAAATGAAGCTTTTGATAAATTTGAGATTCTAAGTAAGAAAATTCAAAATCAAGTAGGGTCTAATATTGTGTCTATTAGAACGGATCACGGTCGTGAATTTGATAATGAATTTCAATTTGGAAACTTTTGTGATATTAGTGGTATAACTCATAACTTTTCGGCTCCATGTACTCCTCAATCTAATGGTGTAGTAGAACGTAAAAACCGGACATTGCAAGAGATGAGTAGAACAATGCTTAATGAACAAAACATTCCACAAAAGTTTTGGTGTAATGCCGTTGACACATCAACGTACATTTTAAATCGAGTCTTAATTAGACCATTTTTGAATAAAACTCCTTATGAACTATATATAGGTAAAAAGCCTACATTAGGATACTTTAGAGTGTTTGGGAGTAAATGTTTCCTTCTTAACACCAAGGATTATCTCACCAAATTTGACCCAAAGTCTTATGAAGATGTATTTCTTGGATATTCACAAAATAGTAAAGCGTACGTTGTTTTGAACAAAGAAACCTTAAGAGTCGAGGAATCGTTGAACGTAACATTTGACGAGAGTCCACCTCCCTCTAAGACATCACCTTTGGTAGATGATGACTTAGTTGAAAGCCAAGCAATAGAAAGTCAAGAAATTTTAAGTGATGACAAGGAAGATGAACTATTAAACAAAGAACTTTTCAATGTCAAAGAATCAAAAAGTCATCCATTAGATGGTGTCATTGGCAACATTAACGAAAGAACACAAAGGTCAAAAGTTCAAAATGAAAGCAACTACTTTTGTTTCGTGTCAACCATTGAACCTAAAAATATTAATGAAGCCATTAAAGATGAGTCTTGGGTAATTGCAATGCAAGAAGAGTTAAACCAATTAGTTAGGAATGATGTATGGACATTAGTTCCTCAACCAAAGAGTCAAACTATAATTGGAACAAAATGGGTATTTCGTAATAAAATGGATGAAAATGGAATTGTGTCTAGAAACAAAGCTAGGCTAGTTGCACAAGGATATAACCAACAAGAAGGCATTGACTACGATGAAACTTTTGCTCCGGTTGCTAGGCTCGAGTCAATTAAAATCTTACTTGCATATGCATGTGCACATAATTTCAAACTCTTTCAAATGGACGTCAAAAGTGCATTTCTAAACGGAGTCATAAATGAAGAAGTGTATGTTGCTCAACCACCGGGCTTCATCGATTTTGAAAAACCAAATCATGTTTACAAACTTAAAAAGTCTCTTTACGGACTTAAGCAAGCTCCAAAAGCATGGTATGATCGACTTAAAACCTTCCTAGTTGACCATAAGTATACCATGGGCTTAGTTGATAATACTCTCTTCACTAAGAAGAAAGATTCACATATTATCATAGTCCAAATCTATGTTGATGACATTATATTCGGATCAACTTGTCAAGAATTATGTGTGGATTTCTAAAAAATCATGCATGACGAGTTTGAAATGAGTATGATGGGAGAACTCAACTTTTTCCTAGGACTCCAAATTAAACAACTAGAAGATGGTATCTTCTTTAACCAATCTAAATATATTAAGGACATGCTTAAGAAATTTGGATTAGAAGATTCGAAACCTATCAAAACTCCCATGTCCACGGAAACTAAACTCACCAAGGATAAGGAAAGTGAATCCGTAGATAGCACTAAATATAGAGGTATGATTGGTAGTCTACTTTACCTAACGGCTAGTAGACCCGACATTATGTTTAGTGCTTGTCTATGTGCTCGTTTTCAAGAAGATCCTAAGACTACTCATCTTGAAGCCGTTAAAAGGGTTTTTAGGTATATTAAGGGCACTACACATTTAGGTTTATGGTATCCCAAAGGAAGGGGAATAGACACCATAGTGTATGCCGACTCGGATCATGCCGGTGACTATGTCGATAGAAAAAGTACAAGTGGTATTTGTACTTTTGTTGGACATTGTCTCACCTCATGGTTCTCTAATAAGCAAACGGCTCTTGCTATCTCAACAACGGAAGCCGAGTACGTTTCGGCCGGAAAGGCATGTCAACAAGCTCTTTGGATGAAGCAAGCTCTTGTCGACTACGGAATTCAACTCAACAACATCACAATTCATTGTGACAACAAAGGTGCCATTGATCTTAGCAAAAACCCGGTTCAACATGCTCGTACCAAACATATTGAAATCCGTCATCATTTCCTTCGTGACAACGTTTAAAAAGGAAATATCTTAATTGAGAAAGTTTCTTCCGAAGACAACATAGCCGAAATTCTCACAAAACTCCTTAAACGTGAACCTTTTAACCTTCTTAGGCTAGGCTTAGGACTCATGGAACCTACATTGTAGTTCTGGACTTTAGACAAAAATCAAAACAAATCCATAAGTCTTTTTCTCAGCAGGGTCGGCGGAACCCTCAGACACAACGGACGGAACCCAACTCAGGGGTCCGCCATGCCGCCGACCTGCAGAATCAATATTTTGTTTATATTAAACCAAACACCCATTATCTCATACCACCACTTCCAAACTGTTACTATTCACTTTACCATCCATCCATACCTACGAATTCTTGGTCTTCCTTTCACTAACATTGCAAATCAATCATTATTATAAGTATTCTAAACTTGATTACAATCCTGATCTGAGTCTAGGAATTCTATTTTTGCACAAAAACAAAAACTTGGGGTTATGCATTAAACTCGAGAAACTCATGCATAAAATTAGGTGTTTTACAAAACTAATCATGTTCCCCATAGTTAGGAATTGCATTCTTAATTAGTATAAACATGTTTGCTAAAACACCCCATGTCAAATCTTTCCAAAAATTTCTCACAAGTAGGACAAATATTTTTTCGTCTCACATTGAGAATACAAAATCAAAACGTTATGTTTAAAACATCACTTGCATAATGTCTCTTGAATGCTAAAGGGAATACATAACAAATATGTATTTTCGGGTACATTCAAACGAAGCTACATTAAACTAGGAGCGTTTGGGTTATCTTTTGTTTTATAACAAAACTTGCATTATAAAACGTTTTTGAAGCATCAAAATGAGTCAAGATAACCGCACCTCCACATTGTTTTCATATAGGCACACACTAGAACATCCACATTATAATAGTTGTTTACTTAAACTAAAATGTGAAATTTTGTTGTTCTAGGAATCAGCATGCCTCCTCTAACCCACTACGACCACAAGGACACCATTAAGTACCTACCAAAACACCACAAAACCAAAGGCCTTACCCCAAACAAAGTCAATGTTTTCAAAGCCTTAGAAAAACACTATGTCCATGAGGGTAGAACCATTGACCCGTCTTTCCTAGAAGGCACAAACCTTTACGCCGAATTTGCCACAATCAACTTTGAGTGTCTTTTGAATATCGACGAGCCTATTTGTCCTAGATTCATTCTAGAGTTCTATGCATCCGCCGTCCTCTCCACGGATGATTATAGTCACATGTCAATCAACTTTAGGACTAGTGGTCATCAATACTCCTTCACTCTTGAGGAGTTTGCTCAAATAATAGGTATCCCAAACCAAGGTACTTGCATCTACTCCGACTTGCACTCCCTCCCAACTCTTGACAACCTACAAGACCGCATCCATCCTTATGACACACCTCTTGTGTCAAAAGATGTACTTAGTGACCACCTCTTTGTTAGGACCACCAACACTAGGAGAACCTGTTCGGGAAATGAGGTCGATAAGGACCTATATGGAATGGAAATGAATGAACTTAAGCCTCAATTCAAGAAATGGGAGTGATTGGTCCCGAAACGTTCAGATATTATTGACCAAGGTCAACAAGTCAAAGACAGCTCAGTTCCAATTCTCCGTGGATAGTATAGTGTGTCCCCGGGTCGTTATGTCCCAGCGAGATTGCAATGGTGTTTTAGAAAACGGTTTTGAGAATGAGTGGCACTGAGGACAGTAGCCAAGATGATTGGGAATTGATTATGCTACTGATATTTGGTATTTGGACAATGATATTAACAATAACACATATACAGATATATTCACAAATTCGCAACTTGGGTTTCAGATTATAGACAGAAAAATGGGTTTTGAACAATTACAAACTACAGGGGGTGCAAGTGAAACTTTTTAAAACTTAAAATAAAAAGAAAATTTAAAATGAAAATGAAATTATCAAATTGATTATTTTAATATTTAAATATTAATTAATTAATTAAAACTATTTAAAATCTAATTTAAATTAAACTAAAAATGATAAAGATTATAAATTAAACTAAAAATTTGCAAAACTAATTTCTAAACCTTAAAAAGAACTTGAAGAAAGTATAAAAATTAAAAAGAAATATTTTGTCTTTTTATGAGTTTTCTATTAATTAAAAACTAATTATATTAATTAAACTAATTAAACTATTTTAAATTACTAATAATACCTAAAAGACATAGAAAATTATAGGAAAATTTATAAAACTAATTAACCATCACAGGAATCCTATAAAATTATAAAAAAACTTCTAAAAATTATTTTTAGACTATTTTACTTATTATTTACCTTTTAATTAATTTAAATCTAATTTAACTAAATTAAATAAGAAAATTAGGAAATGAACAGTAGAACTTAAAAATCTATTTTCTAAAAGTCTTAACTAATTTATAAAACTTAGGAAAAATATAAAAATCTATTGTTATTAATTAAAATTAAAGAAAACTATTTAATTACTAAAATTACCTAATTAATTAATTAAATTATTTTTAATTCTAATAAATAGTAAACTGATAAAGAAAAATCTAAGAAAATTATTATAAATACTTAAAGTTAAAAGGAAATTAAGAAAATTATGAAAGTGATAAAATGCTTATTAATAAGCTGAAATGAAAAATGAAAAAGATAGAATCTATTAAATAGAAGCTATCACTAATTTTAAGTTTGGCTTTTTGGTGTTTTTCTTTTTGACAGATGAAAATAACTTCAAAATAAGAACTTTTTACAAAAACACTTTTGTTATAGCTTAAAAATAGGCTATGTGCACCCCCTTTATCCAAACAGTGACTTATTAGCTTATTTTGTGGATTTTTCAAATGAAATAAGCCAAACACTGATCACAGAAGGTACAATAAGGTACAAGCAACTTAAGTGAACTAAAATTAAGCTAAAATAAGCAAGAGATATGAACAATAAGCTGTAACACACAAATAAGCTCAAATCAACAAACTATATACTAGCAGTCTCAAGATGGCAACTATAAGCCTATGTGGGACCCACAAATAAGCACGAGAGTCCAAAGTAAGAATGGTACCTAAAAGCTAGTCTGGTAGGCTACCAAATAAGCCAACAAGTAGAGCTTATGGCTCACTATTGAGCTTTTGGCAAGCTTATGAAAGTTGATGCCTATACTGAGTACTTCAGTGTACTCAGTATGATGGTGGTGACTTGTTGGGACAAGCAGGCTAGGGGCAAGGGTTCTAAGGTCCAAACTAACAATTAGAATGGTGAGATGGGTTGACAAGGTCCCTAAAATGCTAAGGTGTGAAGGCTAAAGCTCTCTGAGAAGCTCTTGGTGAGCTTGTGAAATCAGGGTCACACCCTTGATGCAGGGGAGGTGACTGAGCAAATAGGCAACTTACACACTGCTTATTTTTAAGAAAATGGATTTCAAACTTGGATTTTCTTTTTGAAACAGGTAAACCAACAACAAACCAACACAAATCCACACAAACCTAGGATTTCCAAACTGCTTTTAGGCTTGTACAAGGTCTGGACTAATTGACTATTTTGACAGATTTGAAACTTTTTGACTTTTGAATGAACATTAAGATTTGACTTTGCTGAGATTTGATTGGATTCTATGGACTAAAATAGTTATATTAAGTTATAATAAGACCTAATTAAGCTAGATTAGCTACTTATGAAGAGATTTGATGATGATTTAAGTAATAACACTTAACAGATGACAGATTAGGCTAAATCAAAGCCTATTTTGACTTTTTCTTGAACAAGACCTAGTTTTTATGACTTAGGTGATCTAATATATCTACTGCAACATGTTTCAACACATAAAAGCAACAACAACAGATCTCTACTTATTGAAACTTACTAATCCAAACACTAGCTTATTGAAGACTGTTTTGAAATTTCAAAGCAACACAATTATTTAAACCTAGAAACAGATCAAATCTATTCTAATAAGATATAAAATACATAAACAAGCAAAAATAAACAAACAATACTAGGTAAAACAGAATAGAAATGGATTTTGTGCTTACTTCATGCCATCCAAGCAACTTTCACATGAACCAAGAACCAAAGAACCAAACCTACAGGCTTCCACAAGCCACTAAACCCATGGCCATCCAGAATTAACCATGCTCCAGCTTTAAATCACCGTTAAACCTGCAAGTTTGACCAATGTTGGCTGTTTTTGTATTTTTGAGTTTTTTATAACTAAGCTGTGTTTTAATGTTTCTAAAAGCTTTATTAAGCTTTTTTGGAGCTTATGTGATCCTATGAGTCCATGCCATTAACATTAACAACAACAAAGCTTATTGGAAATTTTAAAATAAAAGTGAACACTGCATAAGCTAAAGGAGATACTGAAACTTGAAATGTATTACTTCAAATAAGTAAAATTACAACTGAATTGACCAATACAATGCTTAAAAGATTTTGATTAATCTAGAATAATAAACTACAACTTATACGACTTAAAATTAAGCTAAAAATGTACTACTCTTCTTTCCTTCTGTCTTCTCTCTTTTATAGCTGATCATTAGGGTTCAGTGGGACCCTCTGAGCAAATCCCATCCAATCTTGGCCCTTGACTTACTTTGAATCATCCTTGGCCTTTGATTTCATTTTTGGCGGGAAAATTGGGTGTGTGGGTTTGGACTGTTATAGGCAAGGGGGTGGTGGCATTAAATGTGGTTGTCTTTTTAGGTGAGAGTGGTGATGTGAGTGGTTTGGGCGGTGGAGATGGTGGGAGAGGTGAGGTGATGGCTGCAGGGTCAAGTGGGAGGGAAGGGTGAAGGGGTGGTGATGGTGTTTGACTGGTTTGACCAAGGGTCAACGTTTGACCCTGGTAGTATTATACGGGGGTGTTTGGGCTGTGGTTATTTGGGCCAGGGAAAAATGGGTGGGCTGGATATGTTTTTGGTTTGGATTGAATTTGGTGTTGGGTTTATTAATAATACATTGGTCCGTTTGGTTTGTAATATCACAAGGACCAAATATGTAATTAGCCGAAAGTTTGGGGGTGAGACTTGGCATCTTTCCAAAGTACTTCCAAGGGTATTTTCTGCCAAGTTTCCAAAGTCCAAGGTTTTATGTTGACTTTTCACCTTTGACTTTTTCAGGGACTAAAATTGCCAAACTTTGAAACTTCAGGGACCTGATATGTAATTTCACCAAACTTTGCAATCAAGGACCAATCCTGCCATATATGAGAAGTACAAGGACAAAATTTGTTTTTCTCAAAGTTTTAATATCCCAAGGACCATTTTTGACAATTTTCCAAACTTCAGGGACTAAACTTGATATTTTGTGAAACTTTGCACCAAAGGACTAATTATGTAACTTTTTGATTTAAAAGGGCCTTTGGTGACTTTTTCAAGTTTTTAGAACAACCAGGGACTAGATTTGACAACTTTTGAAAGTTGAGGGACTGAAACTGCCAATTTTGCAAACTTTGTGCGTTTTTCATCTGTTTTTGATTATTTTGCATTTGAAACATATAAAACACATTCCTGGGATATTTTCACTATTTTGATGCAATATTGAGTGTTTTTAGATGTTTTGGCAGCTCAGAAAAGGTAAAAATGATGAGTATTACACACTCATCAGGGAGGAAGTCCTTAGAGCCAATGTCATTAGCACAATAGGAAACCGAGATCATATCAACCTTTGCCTTTGCTACATGCTCTACTCCTTGTCCATTAGGCAACCCTTCAACCTTGCCTACTACATGGCCAAGAGAATGGCCGACATTCCCGTGCATGGCACAACGGCTATGCCGTATGGAATGCTCTTGACCCGTCTCTTTAGGTTCATCTCACCCATTCCACCAACTCCAAACGGTCTTCGTCTTGACTACTCTCTCATTCCACACACCTTTGTCCCACTTAGTGATAAGAGAGTGTACAAAGCCCAAGGAAAACGTCCTCATCCTCCTACCTTATCATCATCTTCCTCAATGAGTGAAGATGACAATTTGCCCAACTCTAGGCTCCCACCTCTCGAATACCTATCCCAACTTCCGGATATTCCAAACGAGTCGGCGGAGTTCAAGCAAACAAAGTGGATGTTTAAGAATCTTGGAAGGTTCATTGGAAAGCTCAAGAACAAGATTGACCGTCAATGAGTGCGGGTGTGTAGGAGTGTTTGGCACTAGGTGCTATTTGAACTAATTTGGTTGTTTAAACAATTTTTATGATGTATTTGTGTGGTAGTACAATGGTTGATACAATTTGGAATATTTAGTATCTAACTTTGATGCAGGTAGACAACTTTTGGCAAGTTGTCAAATTTTCATGTTTATAATATTTTCACTAAGTATAGTGAAATTCTCGACCTCAAGGTCAAAGTCATATGATATGTGTGTTTACGTGTCTATTTTTTTGCATTGCCTAACCAGAAATGCATTATCTTTTTTATTTTAGGAGTTTTCGAAAATTTTGAAAATCGTCTCGCGGGTGAAAAACGCGGACTGCCACTTTTTTCAGCACTGGCGGATCCGGCGGTACCCAAAATTGGGTTTCGCCAGTGTATTTTTTGGGAAACCCAGAATTGGCCCAACGGACCAGACGGTACCCTCACATGGGTTCCGCCAGTTGCCTGCAGAATTTTTGTTTTTGTTTTCAACATTTGAACATCCAAACACCAAAATCCAATCCTTTTAGATAGAAACCCATTTCCTGCAATGTGTTTAGCACAATAGGGTACTTCTCATTCCTTATAACTCAACCAAAACCGTTTCCCGCCAAAATTCAAAAATAGCCATAACCACCCGAAGGACCCTTCACACATAAAGGAAGGAACCCTTCTAAAGGATCCTTGAAATCCCTGAGATTTATACTTCAACAAATTTACTAAAACCACTAAGCATTTAGTGCAAACCTTGTCTTCTCACTTCACCATTTTCACTGGATTGACTTCCATGATATGACAACCCACAATTAGTTTTCCAAATCATTAGGAACCTCCATTTTTGTATGGACTAACATCAAATCCTAACACTCCTTTCCACAATCCTTCATCACTATAAATTAGACCATCCTAAACACTATCAAATCACACCTTCTTCATCACAATTTCTGAACTTCTAAACCATCTTTAACCATGACTAAGTCAACAATCACCTCGCAAGTCACAACCATCACGACCCATCTGGAAAACCACCCGGATAAGTGTAAAACCACTATGGTATAATCAACCCATCAACCTAAGCTCCTCATCTTCGGATGAATTCACCTCACCTATCAAAAATGAACACTTTTTGAACCTTGCATCTCCATCACCATCACCCAATGAACCCAATGAGCTCACTCCACCACCTACTAAATCACCCATTGACCCAACTCCACCAAGTGCTCCAACCCAACCATCTAAAACTCAATCACCATCACCATTACCCAAAATGAGCATTTTAACCACACCCAACCACCACAACAAGTGTACCATCAACCCAAACCATTGTTGTTTCACCCTATCTACCATGACATCCATGGTCCTCTTTATGGAGAACCAAACTTTGAAAACCAGGGTCACCCAACTCCACCACATTCTCAAGCCCAAACCTTTGAGTCTTTCTTCCCCTCATATGAGGAAATCCAAAGCAATGTTGAGAACCACCTTCATCAAGAAATGGAATTTCAAACCACCTTGCTTGACTCAATACCAAATCCATCCTCCACCCAAGAACCAAAAACCAACCAACTCTCAAACCAAGAAACCCAAACCAACCCATTTCCACCCACTCATCCCCATGTTTGCTCAAATTGTGAGCAAATGGGTGCAAGCATCAAAACGTTGCTTCACCAATTTCAAGATGAAACCCGGTTTGCATTCTAACACGTCATAGAACGTTTGGATGCTCTTTCCCACCCAAACAAATCCCTAGACAACCTTTGGAGGCCGTTTGCCCCATTTAGGAAAATAGGATTTTATTTTTCTTTCTTGGTTATTATTTTTTTTTTTTTTAGTTTTTGTTTAGAAGTAGAAAAATACTTAACATTTCTTGTTTTTTGACCTTTCAAAGTCAAAATTTTACTTGGAATGATATTTCTTTCTACTTGCATTGTTGGTTGATCATTTTTGTGTTGTCATTGTGGTTGCAATGTGTGTGGTAACTACAAGCTTGACTATATATATATATATATATATATATATATATATATATATATATATATATATATATATATATATATATAATATATATATATATATATATATATATATATATATATATATATATATAACCAACTAACCATTTTTTTTAGGATCAAAATCCATGTTTTCCATCTTGGCACTCCTTTTAGGGGGAGTAAAAAGCAAGGGGGAGCAAGTGCATTTTTTCGCTTCGCTACTCTACTTTTTGTTTCGACCAAAAGGGGGAGAAATATATTAAACCTTCAAAACTTAATATGATTTTCATCACTTAAGTAAAACAAGTTTAATATAATTTTTTTAAGTCTTAAACACCAAGATTTTGTGAGTTACTTAAAAACAAAGTTTATGTATTGTCATCAACAAAAAGGGGGAGATTGTTAATACAAATATCGCCTAAAAACGTTATTTATATTTTACGATCTTCGCTAAGTTTTGTTAACGACAAAATGTAAACTTTAGTTTCTAAGTAAAACATAATCTTTGTTTTAAAGACTTGCATAAACTAGACTTTTGCTACACTTTACATTTCATAAAACACAACACTTTTTATTTTTTAAAATAGAATTGTCACATCACATTTATGGCAAGTTTTGTCAATATACATTTATGGAAAGAAATGTGTTTGACTTACTATGTGGTTGCTTGCAAGTTTAGTGTTTGACTAAATATTATGAGATGTGACATTGTTTGGTTTGCAAGGTGTAATGAGATGTGATTTTGTTTGGTTTGCAAGATTTATTGCAAAACCAACTACAAGCCCGGCGAAACCCTGAGGGTACACGGGCGGAACCCATCTGAGGGTTCCGCCGTATCCGCCAGGCCTGCAGAAGGCTTTGCTATAAATACCAAGCCACTAGTTGATTTTTGGCTTATCACTCTATATCACATTTTACACACACACATTCATTCTTTCATCTAACCCTTTAATATTTCATATGTGAAGTTTCTTTTTGTAGCAAAGAGATTCACGAGCTCATTAAAAGTAACAAGTATTCAACACAACGTTGCAAGACTTGTTAGCTTAGCATTGTGTAGACTTGTGTAGTTTACACTTTATTTGATTGTGTATTTTCAGTAGTGATCGGTTAGTATTTTAGTCCTCAAAATACAAAGTGTATCGGGAGTAGTTGTACCCTTGTAAAAGAACTAACGGGAGTGGTTGTACCCTTGGTAAAGAACTCGACATCTAGCTTAGTGTCGGTAGAAGTATAAGCGACGTGTAAGGTTTTCTCCGCCGGTGAAAGGAGCTTGTTGACTAGTGAAAGAAATCTCGAGTTGGATACTCGGGGCGAGGACGTAGGGCAAGGAAAAAGAGTCCTTGTAGCTGAACCACGATAAATACTCGTGTTGTAGTTTGATCGTTTCTTTCATTTACTTGCATGTTATATATTGTGTTTGTATATATATCTTTGATCAAACGGAAAGTTTCAAAGCTAACTAAACAAGTTAAAAAGATTTTAAATAGTAAACTATTCAACCCCCCTTCTAGTTTTCCATAAATATTTATTTTTTCTTTATCTTTATAAGTACTCTTTTATTTGTATCATCCATCTATGTGGGACAAATATAACAAACATTGTTTTTAGAGAACGAAATTTTCATAGTATAATGTAAGTGATTTTCTAAATTTGCTATAGTGTTATTATTTAATAATAACTTGCGACTACGAGCTATTGTCAACTAATTTAACATAATACCTTTACAATATACTAGCTGTCAGCTTATTATTGTCACAACATCACGTGGATAATCTACATTTTTTATATGAAAAATATTGGTATTGCGTAAAATTATCCAAAACTAAAATTGTAGTCATCCATATATTTTTCTGATAAATTATATAAATAAAAGTAATTTTCGCTTTGATCATAAGTTTATTAGTCTTTGTTTCAAGTGATTCAATCCCTCATCACTCAAAGTGCAAGAGATGAATCCTCCCTATCATAAATCCAAAGATGTATTAGAGTCTAGTTAGTGTTTATGTGAAGTTGTGAGTTATGTTTATGTTATAAGTAGATCAAGATGATCTTACTTAGTAGTGAGTCAATGAGTGAGTAAGAAGTAGTGGGATGAAGTTGTAGTGTAGAGAAGTCATGTAGTTGTGAAGATGTAGGTGTGTGAATAAGTAGTGGAGTATAGAAGAAGTTGTGAAGTAGTGAAGAATTCGTGAAGTCGTGAAGAAGTGTAGAAGTTGTGTAGTGATCGAAGTCGTGTCATGAGATTGGTTCTAGCTACTATTAGAACTCGACATTTAGCTTAGTGTCGTAAATTTGTATAAGCAAAAGTTGTGCACGGTTTTCTCCGCTAAAAAGGGAGCTTGTTGAGTAGTGAAGAAAACTCTAGAGTAGGTGACTCGGGGAGTGGAGTAGGGCAAGGAAGGTGTCCTTGTAGCCGAACCACTATAAATCATCGTGTCCGGTTTGCATCCTCTTTCTCTTGTCTTTCACATTTATTCTTGCATTTATCGCTTTATATCTATGATTGCAAATATGTGTTGATTGTTGCTTATATTGTCATGATGATTGATTGTGGTGTAGTTACAAGTTAATACTGTGATATGATATATAATTGTATGATATGGTCTAATGGACCTACATATATTATTAACACTTCTCATGTTGAGTTTAACTTAATCGATAATTTGATACAAAGCGTTTTAAGATTTTAAAAGGAAAACGTATTCACATAAAGATCGACCAAAGCTTCATTCATAAAACTAAGTTTTGAAAACTAATCCAAAAGCTCACATATATAATTGATCATATTGACTATATGTTGTTTTCATACTAAACTCTAATTGAAGGTTTTTCAAACAAACAATTGAATAAATTTGAATCAACATTTTGAAACCAAGTTCTTATAAAATCAAAAAGAGGGGAAAACTATTCAACCCCCCTACTAGTTTTCCACAGGTAACTTGCTTGAACGTTTTAAGAAACATGAATCGGATGTGTACTACGATTTTAATGGTTGTATTTAATGCATAAGTGACTACTAAGGATGCCATGTTAGGAGCTAGTTGTCGGCTCGACATAGGAAGAGGTAGAAGCTTATAGAGTTGGGGAAGATCGTACACGGCCCCACGAATGGTATTAAGGAATATAACCCGTCATCCACGAAATTTTAACAAACTAATCAATTAATGAAAGATAGCTAGGGAGTGGTGAAATCTAAGTAAACACGTTTCTCTCATTATAAGGTTTTTCTCAATATTTTATTTTCTTGTTATTTTATTTTCATTGCATTTGTAGTTAAGTGGGTTAGTTGACGAGCAACTAATTCTGCCCACTCTTCTAATACCTGAGATTTTTACTTGCTTTCCATAAAATATAGAAATACAAAAGAATCATCTCTCACCTCTAGACCTAGTTTAATTAAGTTTTAATCCTAACGAACACTATTCCCCAAGTAGAATGATCAATCCCCCGATACTTGCCACTACACTATACTACATCGGTCAGGTACACTACCTGGTGGGGATTGCAAGCTTCTCGAGATCCCTCGAGAGGTAAAACCTTTTGCGTAGGCGCAATCCCACGCATCAATTTACACATGGAATTACTACATAGTTGTTTATCGTGTGTAATTTGTGGGTAAAATATGATGCATTCAAATGCTAAGGTTTAAATTTATAAACAAGGATTACCAGGATTAAGCTAAGAACACATTTGGGCAAGTATACCCTATCGTGTATAGTGTAACACCCCTATTTTTCACTGATCGTAGCGGATTAAGTGTTTGGGGTATTACTTCATGGAAATAAAGAAAAGATAATAGAAAACGACTCGAAAAGATACGTTTTTGAAAAAGGTGTTATCATTCATTTATTCATCAGAGTTTTTACAGTAAAAGATGTACTTTTACCAAAAGAGAGGTCCCTTAAGATACGTTTTAAGGCAAAACAGATGAATGATAACTATTATTGACGTCCTCATGTCTAGTACTTTGTCGTGCCAGGGTTCTTAAAGAGCTCAATTACCTAGGATAACATGCTTAAAAGTCAACACGAATGTTGATTGAGAGTCATAGGTTTAAGTAGATAGGGTGGTGAATACAAGTTCCACAGGGTTCAGCTTAAACCCTATGTGTGGAAAAGTTTAGTGATAGCAGGTATATTGCACTAAGCTCATGAACCACACGTTAACGGTCCAGATCATGGGGTTTACAGACCAAACCATGATGGGACGAGAAGGATAACTTGCCAAAGTTAATCCTTTAGAGAGTTCAAATATAATACTTATTGGTACCCTCCAGAGAGAGGTAGTACCAACGGGAGTTGTCAAACTCCAATAGATCTATCAATTATAATCGCATTCACTTGTGTAAAATATCACAAGCGATTAGATTCATGAATTTTGTTGTGTAGGGGTGGCAAATAGTTTACTCGTGCAACAGCCAAAGAAAAAAACTTGTATTCGATTTAAAGCATGTATCTCCCTCACAGGGTTGTAAAACATTTAAAAGTGAGGCTATGAAAACTCACCTGGGTCTAAGGTAAGTAGGGTAGGGTTTAGACAGCTCACTCACGTATCCTGGGGTAGTGTAGGGGTGTGTGTGTATGTCAAGTCTTAGTCTAGATTTTTAAGTAATCACTGTTGCACGAAAATTTTCACACCTTTTGCACGAAAATTTTCAGTCCCAAACCTTTCCAAACATGAGTACCCTGCCAGTACGTATAAAATATGGATATTTATATATCAAAAATAGTGTGGTAAATTCACTTTCTATAAATTATTATTTGAAATATATATTTATTCTCAATAACTAAATTTGAATATTATCTTAATTAAAAAAATGAAATTAACTGAATTTTCAAGAAAATATAATTAGTTATACATTTAACTACAAATACTTATTTTACATTACACCTTAGTAAATTGACTTTGTAGCATAAATTAAAAAATAGTAAATATAAGAGTAGTAGTAATTTCAATTTGTCAAGTTTGGAGTATCATTCTGCATCTTTAAAAGATCAAGGTATTAGACGATTTAGTTTGCCAAGTTTGGGTTACCGATTTGTGTTTTTGCCTAGTACAAATATCCTAGCTTGGTTAAAATTATTAGACTACTAAGTTAGAGTTAACGAAGTGTAAATGGGTATTTACACAAGAGTTAAGTGATCACTTTATAATCAAATGACAATACTTAGTTGGCGTTCTTAATGATTGTTTATTAGCTAGATAATTTTCATGATTCATCGAGTTAGATAGCTGGTGGACATGTGTGTATATTTTAGCAATAATAAACAAAACATTGCTTAGTTCCTAAATATATCCACTCTAAAATGGTCAACTAAACATAACTATTACTAAACCACCACCATCTCCAAACTCCAATCTCAAGAACCACCGTAACAACCGTCACCATGACGTCACCAACCACCGAACCAAACACCTACGACCGTGAAACCGAAGTGAAAGAATTCGACTCATCAAAACTAGGCTGCAAAGGCCTCCTAGACACCGGCATAAAAACCATCCCACGTTTCTTCCATCAACCACCAGAAAATCTCCCATGCAAACAAACCAACCTTAAAAAAAACATGCAAACTGTCCCTGTCATCGACATGTCTCAAGACAGGTCCGAGGTTGTTGAGCAAGTTAGAAAGCTGTCGTCAACTCTTGGCTTTTTTCAGGTAGTCAACCATGGTGTTGATGTGCAGATGATTGAGAGTGTGATTAATGGTATAAAAAAGTTTTTTGAGATGGATAATGAGTATAAGATGAGGTTTTATAGTAGGGACGCTGAAAAGGGTGCTGTTTATTCTACTAACTTTGATTTGTTTCACTCAAAGGCTGCTAGTTGGAGAGATACTCTTCAGGTTTACTTTTTAACTTTTTATATAAATCGATAGAAATGTGATTAAATTCGGTTTTCTGTTATATGAGGGGATGTCTGGATTAACTTATCTTTTTCAACTTTAGTTTATGGACTTGCAATAAGTAGAGGGGCCGACCCATGTATACAAGTGAACAAGTTCACATTTTTTTTACAATAATTCAATAGACTAACTAAACACCACATTTTACACAAAAATTAATTGGGGACCAAGTTTATTTCGAAAAAATCGGGACTTTTGAAAAAGGGATAAATCCAAAAATGCTCTTGGCACCTAATTGATTTGCTTTTTTGACTTTAAATTAGAAAGTTCCTAAACTACCCTTTGGGCAACAGGGGACGCCAAGTGTCCGAAATTTTGGGCAACTTTTATATTTTGCGGGCAACTTGTATATTTTTTGGGACACTTGGCGTCCCATGGTTGGCGACTCTAAATTGGCCCGGTTGCCCAAAGTCTAGTTTGAGAACTTTCTAATCTAAGAGCACGCGGTAAGGTACCCGTGAGTTAAGACTTAACTCACTGTTACCTCAACGCCACGTCAGCTTTTCCCTTTTAACCTTAACTCTTGACTTTCCACCCCGGTAACATAATTCACCTATAACTCACCTTAACTCACCTCCACCCCAAATATTTTAAAGTTCAACCCCAAATTTTAACAAACACTTTATTTATTTAAAACATAACATAAATTCTTAAACATAATACAATACGAAATTAAAACATAAATATTACATTACGAAACATATAAAAAATTTTAAAACATAAATATTACTTAGCATTTAAGCATCGTTGTCGGAATCTTTTTCTTCATTCTCATATTGAAAACGTCTTACCCAAACATGCTCCATAAGGTCTTGTCGGAGTTGATTATGCATATCAACGTCGTGTAGTTCTCTATGTATGCGACGATGTGAATCACATCTGTCGATCCACCTATCTCGGCTAAACCGTGGTGTCGGATCCACCCACATTTCCGGATACTCACGTAGTGCAAACTTTTGATCTTTTAAGATCATTTTATGCAAAATTATGCAAGTATACATTATTCTTCGTAACTTGACAACTTCCAGTGCACGTGCCGGTTGTCGTAGTATACCCCAACGTCCTTGAAGCACCCCAAAAGCACGTTCGACATCCTTTGGTGCACTTTCTTGCTTCCTTTTAAAATAAGCATGGTTCTCGTCAGTGTTTGCCGAGTAAGACTTGACGAAAGTTGACCACCGTGGGTAAATTCCGTCAGCTAAGTAATAACCCCGTTCATAACGATGTCCATACGGTGCTCTTGGGGCTTCGTTAGCAAGAATGTCGTCGAATAACGGAGAGTTATCTAAAACATTGATATCGTTATTTGCCACCGCCATTCCAAAAAATGCATGCCAAATCCATAAATCTTGCGAAGCAACAACTTTAAGCATTAAGGTTGGGTATTTTTTAAAACCGCCACCATATTGCCCTTGCCACGCAACCGGACAATTTTTCCACTCCCAATGCATGCAATCAATGCTACCAAGCATGCCCGAAAAACCATATGTCGATGCTCATGTTTCTCATAAATAGCCTGAACGTCGGACCATGTCGGTTTCCTTAGAAACTCCGGCATAAACAAGTCAATAACGCACTTGTTAAAATTATCAAGACTGTCACGTCCAGTACGGTCACCCATTTGCAAATACTCATCAAACGCATCAGGTGCGTTGCCGTATGCCAATTGGCGTATGGCAGCTGTACACCTCATGAGTGTACTAATACTTTGTCGACCTGTACAATCGGGTCCTTTGTTCATGAATTTGAAATGATCTGGAAGTGGATCGGAATAGTAAGATTGAATACCTTCTACTATTTCTACAAATAGTTTCCGACTCATACAAAACCTTCTTCGAAATTGCCAGTTCGTTCGTATACTTACATCCTTGATAAAAGTAGTCGCGACGCAAACGTTCCTCGGCAACCTCGAACTCACGATGGACACGTGAACGCTCGATGCGTTGTCGACCTAATTTTGCTGTTGCGGCTTCTTGTTGTACCATTTGTTGAGGACATTCGAACGCGGATATCATAAACTCCGTGTCGAGTTCATCATCAATATCGGAGAAACTCCTTTGTTCTTCATTATTTTGATTCGGATCCATTGTGAAAATGAAAGCTTTGGTTGATTTTTTTTTTTTTTTTTTTTTTTTTATTTTTATTTTTTTATTTTTTTTTTTTTTTAATAGTAAGGAAGTATATAGGTTGAATTTGAGTTGTGTTAAGTGTGAAAAAAAAAATGTGTATGAGGTGGGTATTTATAGTGGTAAGAAAATAGGTTTGAAAAACTTTTTTTTTTTTTTTTTTTAGCTATATAGCCGTTTACAAACGGTTAGAAATATAGGGGGCAAAATGAATTTTTTTTTAATTCCTTACCAAATCTAGTCGTTACTTTTTTTTTTTTTTTTTTTTTTTTCAAATTTCACACTTTAACGTGCGTTAACTGCTTGCCCGAGCACGTTAATGCACCTCTTGCCTTTCAGGGCCGGTAAGGTAACTTGGTGAAATTGTGGGGTGCGTTAAAGCTTAACTCAGGTGAGAAAGTCACCTTACCGCTAGCTCTAAGGTCAAAAAAGGAAATCAATTGGGCGCCAAGGGCATTTTTGGAATTATCCCTTTGAAAAAAATTACACTACGGGGCAAAATCCATCGGGTTTCCATGACCCCCCGGGAACCCCGTTGGGTCCGCCTTATAGGTCCATAAGTGAGTTGATCAGCTTTTCCAAATCTCAGTACTCTGATGAGCCAAGAAAATAAGCAAATCTAAACACCCCAAGAAAATATGTTTTTCAGTCGAAGGCTGCAAGTTGGATAGATACTCTTTAGGTTTAGTTTTGTGATAATATGTGTCTTGGTTATATTTGTTGTAGTTAATGATGTGAAATGAAGAATATGTTGTAAAAGTGATTATAAAAATGATTGTGACTATCTGATCAGTGCAAACTTATTAAAGGTTAAGGTTTTTATAAAAAGATAAAAGCTACCACCTAGAAAAAGCCTCTTTAAAATGAAAAGGTACTAAGTATTAAGGTTTTAATTTGAAACGATATTAAGGTTTCCGACCTTTTGGGAGACTAATCCATAGGGTTTGAGCCCACCTCCACACAGACTTAAACCGGGTAAAGCACTCCTCTTCAGGGAGGTTGGTGTGGCCACTTGAGGGTGGTTTGCACCAAGCAAGATTTATAATCTTATTAGTGTGTTTAGATAGAAAGGTCTGTTTGGTTTTCTTAACACATCCATACAACTCTCCATCATAACTCTGAAGCTAAATAAAGCTCCAGCTACCTTTAGTGTCATTTTACCTCTCATAATTTGTAATCGCACAATGCTAGTTGATTATTACTTTGATTATCACTTTAAAAACGCAATGCCAAACACCCATGCAAATCATTAACATTCCTGCTTTATAGTGTTTTTATGTTTCTCACTCTTAAATACGACTAATGGAGTTGTAAGATTGTTGGAATATAATGTGGGTATAAAGACTTATTGCTATATACTGTAGCGTGTTATTCTTTTACTCCATGTTTTTTCCATAAAGAATGGCTTTGTTATGACGATTAACAAAGTGAAAATACTCATGATTTAACTAGCACAGTATATAAACCACAGATTGCATGAATTAATGCATTCTTATATCCTTGCTTAACTATTTGAGCATTCGATTAATATGTGAGACAGGATAGATTTGTGGACTTTTCATTACCATTTGGAATTATTGATTATATTGTTTACGGATTGATTGGGTAAGGGAATCATATAGATTGAAACTTTATGTGCTACTTTCATCAAGAGTTGTGCTACTAGTCTAATGCCCAAATGAAGTTCTTCGTAGCACTTGGTGGTGACAATTTTGACTCAGAGTACATATGAATGGGTTGAATTGGGTTGTCTTTGATCTCAAATGGGTCAAACAAACAAGTACTATAATTTATAAGGAATCTGGTCAAACAGGGTCTCCCAAAGCCGATTTTAAAGATACAACCTCCTAGAACTTAGTGGTGAGTGGTGACAAAGATTGATATTTGTTAATAATATGGTTTTTGTAGTCATACACATTCATTATTTATAAAATAAATTTAAAACGTGTTTAAGGTGACTCGTTTTTGACTCCTTTAATTTGACCTGTGTCAAGTATTCTCAACCAGAACCCGTTACATAAACAACCTGTCCCGTGATCAAAATATCAAATAGTACCTAATAGTTAGATTAACTAATTTAGCATGGGTATTTTAGACATTTTGCTCTTACCTAAAATAATGGCAGAGTCGGTACGATTTACATTATTTTACCCTATAGAAAAACATCTTGTAATGCGTTAGATGCCTAAAAATAATGTCAGAACTGGATGTTTATGGCTGTGCAGGTGAGGATTGCACCCATCGAGCTGGATTGGGAGACAGTGCCGGAGAAGTGTAGGGAGGCACTTAAGGATTGGGACAAGGCGGTGGTGGGTTTAGGAGATGAGTTGATGTCAATTTTATGTGAAGGATTGGGTGTAAAAATTGACAAGTTGAAGGAGTTGTCGTTCTTGGAAGGGAGAGCTAGTGTATCCCATTATTACCCCCCGTGTCCACAGCCCGATCTCACATTGGGAATATCCTCACACACCGACCCGGGGGTGTTAACCGTGCTGGTGCAAAATGAGGTTGGAGGATTATTGCAGGTCAAGTGTGGTGAAGACTGGGCTGCTGTTGAGGCAGTTCCTGGTGCCATTGTTATCAACATAGGTGATCTGCTTCAGGTATCTATCTTTGCTTTTGTATTTTTAATGTTATTTATCAAATGTGGTAATCTTAATGTATAAAGTTATGGATGTGTCGATCCGCGTTATGTTTATCTTTAAAAGCTCGGCTTAAGTGCACCATATAAAATAGTAAATTACATGGGGATAATTGTAATAAAATCTATCCAACTTGACACTTGTTCGTTTGTTGTGTACTAAACACAATTTTTTTCTTTCTAATATTGTATGTAATATTGTATGTATCATCACGGGTAACTTTGAAATTTGAATACACACAATATAACAAATTAAAAGTTTATGCATATAATAGGTAAAAAAAATAGTTTGGTGTAGACCAAAGGAATAAGTGTCAAGTTAAATACATTTTTAGACCATTATCCCAATTATACATAACAAATGGCTCGAGAAGCTCGATTCTAATTTGAGTGGATTTCTTGTTAGCCCGAGCTTGTCTTACTATAAGTTTTAAGCTTTTTGTACTCGTGCTCAAACTCAATAAAATTTGAGTGGACAAGGTCAAGTCGATTCGAGCCTGAATAACTGGATAATATGTTTGGGAAATGCTATTTTGATTTACGAAATTCTTCAGGAATTTGGACAAAATCTATCTGAGATTAGCCCACGCGACCCTTACTAAATTTTGACCGTAACATGTACCAGCTACTTAAACTTGCCCAATTTTTCCACCTTTACTATTTACAATTCTCTCATGGGAATCATTATTATTAGTCAAAGCAATATTTTTATGTAAGTTGTATTATCCAAATTCGCAGATGATGTCAAACGGTGAATACAAAAGTGTTGAGCATAGAGTATTGGCAAATCCTGAAGACGTTGCACGTGTTTCAATTGCTGTATTTCTAACTCCAGGCATACGAGAGAGTCTATATGGACCGTTCCCAGAGCTGATATCTGCTGAAAGACCAGCGGTTTATAAGGAATTTATACTTGCAGAATACTTGAGAAGGTTTTTCACTAAAGAGCTTGATGGAAAAAGTTTAACTAATTTCTACAAAATTGATGACACAAAGAGCTGATGTTGTATATTACTGGTGGTAAATACCTATTGTATTTGTTCCGTTTAAAGTCATACACAATAAAACACAATGAAACAATCTACAAGGAAACAAAGTTAGTCTGTCTTATTTTTATATAAAGTTATAATTAAAGAATTGCATAGCCTTAACTTGTCATGTTGGTCGATCCAACCGCTATATATGGTTCCATTGTGGCAATTGCATAGTGGTTGGATCGACCAACACTAGTCTTGTCAATCAGGATTTATAGCGGTTGGACCTTATGCAGAAGTGAATACACATGTGCATTAGTTTCAGTCATTTCACAAATTTTAGCTACCATAAAACTGTTAGAATTATACAATCAAAGTACACATATAGCGGAAGCGTAGAATCAAGTATAACATATAAAGGTTAACTAAAACATAAATAAAGAACGTACCGTATGCAATCTTGAATACTTGGATGAACCCTAATTAGGGTTTATATGAATTAGGGATCTATAGATTAACCCCTTACCGTTTTGTTAATCGATCCAAGATGTAAACAAAAGTATGTTTACACCACGTTCTTGTACACACGTACTAATAGCGATTCGATGTGAATGCTAGTTCTTGAATCACAAATAAAGCACAAAGCAATGTTTAGCTTCAATAAACGATCAAACCACGAAACATGATTTACTTGGTTTTGATCGAATCTCATAAGGATATAAAATACCCATTGACTGACAAGGATAAAAGGAATAACACTTTGCATATAAAGTGTTACGTATAGATATGCATGTGATAAGTAAAACCATGCAATCTATATTCATTCATGCATCATGAATACACCATACAATTATAGTATTCATTATTAATTCATAAGTAATAGCAGTGCATGTGTCAGACGAGATTTAGGGATAATATATTTTGTGTCGTTTTTTCTGGTTTTAGTATATCGAGAATGAGACCTAAGATGTGTTTATATAGCATTTAATCTTGTCCAACAAGTCATTGCTAGTACCACCTTAAGTTCCAAAACTCGACACTCAACCCCCTCCCTTTTCCTTGTTCGACTCTATAAATATTTGTGATTTAATAATTAAATATAACTATTTATATATTAATTATTTAACATCGATTCTCATACGCAAAGTGTGCAATCCCGTGGTCTCGAGTTCGATTCTAGTCATACGAATATTAATATTTATCCAAAAACTCTAACAAAAACTAGTCTGATCAAACACATATATCCCAAAGTACATGCTTCAGCTGGAGGTTCGTACGGGGCCTGCACCAAGGAGAAAACCCTTGAGATGTCAAAACGGAATATCAGTAAATCCACAATTTATGTACAAACTTCCCCCCTGCTAAATATTAACCTTAGCATGTTTCTAACTGTTACCCAACTTGCAGTATCCATGGATTTTGCCACCTTTACTATTTGTAAGTCCCTTAACAGAATCATAAGTTTAATCGATGATATGAAAATTAAAAATAACTAGCCTGCTCGATATGATTATACCACACAGCTAAGATTACTTAAATGAAGTCAAGAAAACCTATTTTTAAACATAGCCATCAAGTCATCAGTCATCATTCATTGTATACTAGGTATATAATAAGAATCATTAGCCGTCTGCTATGATCACTATAGCCATAAATTAGTATATTTGTTTCATTAGAAAACCACCTTAACTCTTGGAAATCAATATAATAAGAATCACTAGACTCGAAACACACCAGACACTCACCATTTTCACAACTGGTGAAAATGTTTCCTCAAAGTCAATGCCTTCTTTCTGCCTCTACCTTTTAGCAACTAACCTTGATTTATACCCTTCAACTTCACCATTAGACTTATACTTGATTTTATATATCCCTTTGGAACTAAGAGAAGGTTATGATTGCAAGCATCTAAACTTATGTCATCTTATAATTGTGCTTGGTCCAAATGTTCTACATCCATTGGGGTTCCTGTTATCTTTTCTACTTCTTTCGGGTAAGTCACGGGTGGTGTGTATCCATCAAATGATAGAAAGACTTGAGATTCAAAGTTTGCGTTCTCAAAAACTAGGTCTTGTTGTCCACGGTACTCATGTTCAGCTAATCCTCCTCATTTGTTTCCTTAGGTAGCGACTTAAGCAATTCTATCATTTCATCCAACTTATGGTTCATTGCTAGGGAGCTTTCCTTAAAAGTTTGGTATACGTGGTCACTTTTCCTAAGGGCCTCACTAAAAAGAGTTGATCCTAAAAATGAAGGTTGTTTGATAAGAATTCATCCATGGTGAAGGCTGTTGGTGATTTTACATCACCAATATAATTTAAGTGTAATGGATTGACTTAGTTGGCCAATGTGTAATCATGATAAATGTTCAACAAGTTGGGGTTGTGCGGAGTGCACACTTATATGACGTTATTATGATTATTTCCCCGAATCACGGGGGTCCGAGGGCAGCGCCCCTGGTAGCGGGGTTCCGGGGGCGGCAGCCCCTGGTAGCATGGTCCAAGGGGCGGCAGCCCCTGGCAAGGTCCAAGGGGCAGCGCCTCTGGCTGGGGTCGAGCTAATTTTGTATAAAGTGCTATGTTAAAAACGCACTTAAAAATAAATTTCCCGTTATTTTGGACATATATTTCGCTTGTTAATTTGACTGATTTAATGGTTGGAATAACTGCATAGCAGTTGTAACCGTTTTTCGGTTTTGGTTGGTCATATTCTATTCTCTGTTTTGGTTCTGGTTCATAACATCTAAAACATATTCACAATTCGAAAATCTGAGTTTTATCCGATTAAAGATTTTGATAGAACCATCGAAATACTTCGATCTGAAAGTGTTTACACGACTCTCAGATTACTGTGATCCAATTATTTCTAACAAAGATTGACGTATCTGTGATCATAACGAACATAGGAGAATCTGTGAAGGATATGACGAGCAAGTTTGATAAGTTGGTAAAGTTTGAAGGGCAGGATTTCCGTCGCTGGCAAAAGAAGATGCACTTTCTTCTTACCACCCTGAAAGTTGTGTATGTTCTGAGTACACCCACTCTCGAACGGAACGACAATGAAACTTTGGAACAGACTAGGAAGAGGATGAAGTGGGAGAACGACGACTACATATACCGTGGTCACATTCTAAACGGTATTTCTGATTCCCTTTTTGATGTCTATCAAAACGCTGAATCTGCAAAAGCACTATGGGTGTCCCTAGAATCCAAATACATGGCTGAAGATGCTTCTGCAATGAAGTTTCTTGTGAGTAATTTTATGAATTACAAAATGGTGGATACCAGACCTGTCATGGAACAATTTCATGAGATGTTAAGGATTCTGGGACAGATTACCCAACACAATTTGTTGATGGATGAAGCCATCTCGGTTGCAGTTATCATTGATAAACTGCCTCCTTCCTGGAAAGAATTCAAACATGGTTTGAAACATAAAAAGGAAGATTTAAATTTGGTTCAACTCGGTAGTCATCTATGAATTGAGGAAGGATTAAGAAATCAAGAACTTGATAATAATCCTAAAGGAAATAACCAAATTGGATCATCTTCTGTTAACATGATTGAAGGAGATTGAGCCAAAAATTCAAACAACAATAAGAATAAAAGAAAGTTCAAAAGTGGTGATGATAAATTTGCCAACAAGAAGGCTACTGTTACTTGTTGGAAATGTAACAAGCCTGGTCATATGAAGAAGGATTGTCGCTCTCGTAAGGACAATAAAGGCGCTGGTGCAAGTGGGTCTAAGGATCCTGAAAAGCAACAAGGTTATAATTCTGATTTTATGCAGAATTTAGATAATGTTTTACATTATGTTTCTATTATTTTCTATGCATTTTATGTTCAGGATGATGACGTTGCTTGGTGGGTTGATTCGGGTGCAACAAGTCATGTTTGCAAGTATCTTCGTTGGTTTCAAGTCTGTAAATCGATTGAAGATGGATCATTTGTAAAGATGGGAAACGTTGCAACTGAACCAATCAATGGAATAGGGCGTGTTTTATTGACTTTCACTTCTGGAAAAACTTTATGTTTAGATAATGTATTGTATGTACCCGGGATTCGAAAGAATCTTGTTTCTGAAATTGTGTTGAATAAGTGTGGCTACAAACAAGTTTTAGAAAGTGACAAGTATATCTTGTCAAGACACGGTTCATTTGTTGGATTTGGTTATGTATGTAATAGAATGATTAGATTAAATTTGAATTATCCTTTGTTTAATACTTCTGCTTGTATGATTACTTCTACTAATGGCAATAGTTTAAGTAAATCTGAATTATGGCATGCTAGACTAGGACATGTTCATTACAAGAGAATGAGAGATATGTCTAAAATGAGTTTAATACCTACTTTTAACATGACACATGAAAGTTGTAAGACTTGTATGTTAACAAAGATCACTAGACAACCTTTTAAGGGTGTGAATCGGGAAAGCAAAGTATTAGATCTCATACATAGTGATTTGTGTGATTTTCATGCCAATCCTTCACTAGGACATAATAAGTACGTAATTACTTTTATTGATGATGCTTCTAGATATTGTTATTGATGTGTGGGAATCGCACCTTGCTTTACCTCTCAAGGGATCTCGAGAAGCTTACAACCCCCACCAGGCAGTGTACCTGATCGTTGTAGTATAGTATAGTGACAAGTACCGGGGGATTGATCGTTCAGCTTAGGAATAGTGTCGCTAGGATTAGAAAACCTAATTAATAGTTCTAAAGGTGAGAGATGATTATTTTTATATTTTTATATTTTTATGAAAGCAAGTAAAATCTCGGGTTTTGGAAGAGTGGGCGGAATTAGTTGCTATTCAACTAACCCAAATCTATTATATAATTAAAATAAAATACTAAAAAATGAAATTAAACTAAATTATACTAAGGTTGTGAGCAGTGGTTGGAGAAATTGTGTTTACTTAGACTTCACTACTCCCTAGATATCTTTTATACGTTAATTACTTGTTACACTTGTATGGATGACGGATTGTATTCCTTAATACCATTCGTGGGGTGGCATACATAACTCCCCAACTCTATGAGCTCTTATCTCCTCCTACACCATGACCCAGCACAACTATAGGGATTGTAAACAGTGGCTCATGCATTAAATACAACCAATAAAGACCTAGTACGCCTCGGTTCATGTTCTTAAGACGTTTAAGCATGTTACCATTTGGAGATCTGCCAGTTTTCTTAAGCCTAACATATAATATCATTCATCCAAAACAAGAATAGACAAGTAATCAACACATAATCAACATCTAGGTTTCATTAGATCTAAGCAAACACAAAAGAGATCTAGCCTAGCATAGTAGAATTGAGACAAGAACAAGATATAAACAACCAACACATAGACATATTGATTGAATTGGAAGAACACTTATCTCAATTACAATGCAAGGTCTCAAGGGTTTGGAACCCTTGAAAAACCTGTAAAAGATACACCAAAATCGTCTTTAGGGTTTCACCAAAACTTCTCTCCTTTTTAATGAAAAAACTAGAAAACTATATATAGGAAAAGTAGGCTGACGGCGTCAAGAGTTACATGTGACGCCGTCACCTCGCCGCCATATACTTCCTCGGACGGCCTTGATCTACTTATGACGGCCTATGTGACGCCGTCACCGACCAAGGTATTTTATTCTTGCCACTTTGACGCCGTCATGAAGGCATTTGACGCCGTCACCACCTTCGGTATTTTAATCTTCATGTCTGACGCCGTCAAGATATTACTCTTGACGCCGTCACCTTGTATCTTCAGCATGGAAATTTGGTACTTTGCCATTTTCTTCACTTTTATGCTCCAAAAACGTCCAAAATGGCTTCTTTTCCAGAATTCACTCTCCAAACACCTAAAATCACAAAAGGAACGATTTAGGGGAATATTTGATCAAATAAATTCGGATTCGGGCTTAAATGACCCCCTAAAAACGGATCATTTTTCGCCTCATCATATACCCTTACACTTGAGATTTGCTTGTCCTCAAGCAAATGCGCTTTTATTCTACTCGAAAGACAAGTTAGGGGTCATCTAACACTAATATAAAAGTAATTACAACAAATAATCGTTCCACTAAAGACCAATAGACAAGCACGTAGGTCATACACAAGCACCTCACAAATAGTGTTTAGATACTCACATCTCTCGGGTGTAATAAAGTAATATAACATTATGGAAATGAAAGATATCTCTCACTACCTGTCATAGCAAAATAGATTACCATAGGATTGGGAAAGGATCAAACCTCCACCACATGGCGTAAGCACCTAGGATAAACTATCAAAGAGGTCTTTTAAAGGGTTGTAACGTTAGGTATAGGGATATGAATTACACGGTTTTGTTGGATGAAGGAAATTTTACTGGTGGCGAGTTAACAAACTTGGTTAATTACATGTACAAGATGGCGTTGCTAAGCCAAGACTAGACTCGACTTAAGCTAATAAATGAAAAATAACAAAAACATAAAATAAACATAGAATAAAAACGGGATGGTAGTCCGTATGTTTTTTTTTTTTTTTTTTTTTTTTTTTTTTTCTATTTTTTTTTATCTTTTTTTTTTTTTTTTTTTTTTTCTATTTTTTTTTTCATACACTCTTACCATACCATCCAAAATAATACATCATAGGGGTATAAACGTTCCCCTTACACTTGAATCTTTACATACTTTACAATTAACTAATCTAATGACTCGAATTAAGAAAATCAAAACACTTGGAGCACTTTTAAGATTAACATACATATGGGGGTAATATATTATGTTCTTCCCCATTACTCCATAAAATAAGTACTTACCCATGAGTCCCAATAGTCCCAAAACAATATGTACAATGATATGACTCGACTTAGCAACCATGTAATCAATTAGAAAGTTAACTTAGGGTTTAACAAATAACAATAATGCACTAAAAATGAGCGCATACACGGAAGGCTAAGGCGATTTGGGTGTACATTTAAGTGGGGTGTAACAAATTCTTCCTTTAAGTAAGATGCTTAAAGTTAGAAACGAAGAGATAGGCTCGGAGGGGTGTACTAGGGGTTTCGTGTACTAAAAATGAGTACAACGCAAAGGGTGTGGGAAAAATTAGTTGACTTAACTAGCCAAGTAATATGACTTAAATGGTCAAGTAATTATGATACGGGTTTAACACAAGGGTGATCCTAATGCCTCTTATCATGTAGTAAATCCTACCACACGAATGTAGTCTCACTCGCGGTCTCGGGATGCATCACTAACGCAAGTTCTAGAATCTAAATGCTACCGGTACACTCATAAGCACTAATAGTAAATGCTTTTCCTATCAAATCTAAAGGCGAACCTCATATTTTTGGGTGGAAAATTTTTCTGAATATACGGTTATGTGCTAGTCGTACAATCTCCTATCCATGAGACGCTTGCTATGGCTAAAGTTTCACTCTTAAATGTTGTAAAAAATTTTAAATTTGGCGCTAAAATTGCACTAACAAGTATTTCTCATAGTTTTATTACACATCTACTATCAAACAAAACAAACTCAAGCGAAAGTGCATATGTAAGGTATCATCTTTTTACCCTCCCCTTACACTTAAGATGAACATTGTCCCCAATGTTCAAGTAAAGAATGTAAAAGTGATAAAGTAAAGAGAATGAAATCAAATACTCCCCTGATTCGCTCGGTATGATTATAGGTTGGCCAGATTAGATCTTCCTCCAAGAAAATGAACAATCAAAGCTTCCCTTCCAGAATATAAATCATCTCCTTGTCGAACATAACCTGTAAATCCTGACAGAACAACTACAAAAACCCAAAGCATCAAGCCGAACAAAGATAACTCACAACTAGATGTAATTCCAGACTTAGGAATAAAAACAAAACAATTAAAGATATAATGCTTGTGGAATGAATGTTTGCAGATTTCCTGGAGATTATAAAACTTAATAATTCACAAAAACTTTAAGACTCCGTTAGAAAAACAAAACCGGTAAAATTTCCAGATTTTTCCACGTGACGCCGTCAAGAGTAAACTCGTGACGCCGTCAGAAGTGACCTGCAGAAATTCTTATGTTAAGTTTCCGGAAAATTTCTGGAAAAACTTCGTCCTACTTCCTGGAAAATCCTGCAAAACATCATTATGACTCGATACAAACATTTGACTCTAACAAGTACTAATACACATGTCCATTTATTATTGTTGTGGTTCATGCTCAATTTCGTTCTTATAAACAAATTTGGATCTCCTTTACACTTATCTTTTGCAAAATACCTTTATATGCAATTAAGACGAAGTTAAAAACAAAATAAAGCATTTTCACAATTTACTTTGAAACATGAGCCACAAACAATAAAAATAAAACATGCATACGGAAACAAATAAAATCAAACAAACAAACAAACAAATAAAAACACACAAAACATGGGTTGCCTCCCAAGAAGCGCTTGTTTTTGTTCGAGTCACGAGCCTGACTCTACCCTTATTTAATGGAAATAGAGGAGGTTCTCCCTACACTTAGGATTAAGTGTGGGTGAAAGTAGCGATACACACCCTTAGGGTGTGAATATGCCACGTGAGGTGAAGGGGGTGAGTGAATGGCTTCCTTCATCCTAAAACTACCCGGATAATATTGGTTGATGGGTGGGTCGGTTCCTCTTTTGTCTCCTAGAAATATATCTAAGGATGGAAAAGTGTGTAAAGATTGAGGTTCCGGTTCATCAACACTAGGAAATTCCCTAGAACTAGGAGTAAGGTTATCACTACAAGTGTTCAAACCTATATCCTCAAGTGGTGCCTGGTCCAAGGGTTCTACCTCCATTGGAATTCCTAAAGTTTCTTCTACTTCTTCCGGGTAAGTCACGGGCGGTACGTGTGCCTCAAATGATGGTTGAGTATTTTGTGGGCTTATGTTGTTCACCTCATCATTCCATGTATCAGGATCTAGCCCTAACATTCTCCCAAGTATCTCACGTGCTTCTCTAGGCATCTCAACTTCTATGTCCGAATCATAAGGATCATCTTCAATATTCTGACTACTATATACAAATTGCCCAAGAGATTCATCATCTGTTTCTTGAGATTCATCATCATCAATCATAGAACCTAGGTCTTTTTGATCAATGTGATCATGCTCGGCTAAATCCTCCTCAATTGTATTCTTAGGTAGTGATAATAGCAAACCTAGTGCTTCATCCAACTTATGATTTGTTGCAATGGCTCTCTCCATAATTCCTTGGCAAACTAGGTCGCATTTCCTATTGGCCTCACTAAAACTAGATCTTAAACATGGAGGTTGTTCATAAGAATCTATCCTAGGTGAAGGCTCATATGATTCATAGGTGTCTCTAAATGAGGTATTTTGAACTCTTTGGTGTGTTAGCCGCTCAACCCTATCTTGTAATCTTAGAAGTCTAAGTGTAAAGTCCATTTGAAGCAAATTACAAACAAAATCACAAAGAAAAGTTAGACTACGAGAAAGCTACAAAGTAAAAAGAAAAAATCTCACTTGATTGGAATCTAATGAGTAGACCTAATAAAAATCAAATTCAACCTAAACAATAACTATTCCCCGGGCTGCGGCGCCAAAAACTTGATGCGTGGGAATCGCAACAGGCTTTACCTCTCGAGGGATCTCGAGAAGCTTACAACCCCCACCAGGCAGTGTACCTGATCGTTGTAGTATAGTATAGTGACAAGTACCGGGGGATTGATCGTTCAGCTTAGGAATAGTGTCGCTAGGATTAGAAAACCTAATTAATAGTTCTAAAGGTGAGAGATGATTATTTTTGTATTTTTATATTTTTATGAAAGCAAGTAAAATCTCGGGTTTTGGAAGAGTGGGCGGAATTAGTTGCTATTCAACTAACCCAAATCTATTATATAATTAAAATAAAATACTAAAAAATGAAATTAAACTAAATTATACTAAGGTTGTGAGCAGTGGTTGGAGAAATTGTGTTTACTTAGACTTCACTACTCCCTAGATATCTTTTATACGTTAATTACTTGTTACACTTGTATGGATGACGGATTGTATTCCTTAATACCATTCGTGGGGTGGCATACATAACTCCCCAACTCTATGAGCTCTTATCTCCTCCTACACCATGACCCAGCACAACTATAGGGATTGTAAACAGTGGCTCATGCATTAAATACAACCAATAAAGACCTAGTACGCCTCGGTTCATGTTTCTTAAGACGTTTAAGCATGTTACCATTTGGAGATCTGCCAGTTTTCTTAAGCCTAACATATAATATCATTCATCCAAAACAAGAATAGACAAGTAATCAACACATAATCAACATCTAGGTTTCATTAGATCTAACCAAACACAAAAGAGATCTAGCCTAGCATAGTAGAATTGAGACAAGAACAAGATATAAACAACCAACACATAGACATATTGATTGAATTTGAAGAACACTTATCTCAATTACAATGCAAGGTCTCAAGGGTTTGGAACCCTTGAAAAACCTGTAAAAGATACACCAAAATCGTCTTTAGGGTTTCACCAAAACTTCTCTCCTTTTTAATGAAAAAACTAGAAAACTATATATAGGAAAAGTAGGCTGACGGCGTCAAGAGTTACATGTGACGCCGTCACCTCGCCGCCATATACTTCCTCGGACGGCCTTGATCTACTTATGACGGCCTATGTGACGCCGTCACCGACCAAGGTATTTTATTCTTGCCACTTTGACGCCGTCATGAAGGCATTTGACGCCGTCACCACCTTCGGTATTTTAATCTTCATGTCTGACGCCGTCAAGATATTACTCTTGACGCCGTCACCTTGTATCTTCAGCATGGAAATTTGGTACTTTGCCATTTTCTTCACTTTTATGCTCCAAAAACGTCCAAAATGGCTCCTTTTCCAGAATTCACTCTCCAAACACCTAAAATCACAAAAGGAACGATTTAGGGGAATATTTGATCAAATAAATTCGGATTCGGGCTTAAATGACCCCCTAAAAACGGATCATTTTTCGCCTCATCATATACCCTTACACTTGAGATTTGCTTGTCCTCAAGCAAATGCGCTTTTATTTTACTCGAAAGACAAGTTAGGGGTCATCTAACACTAATATAAAAGTAATTACAACAAATAATCGTTCCACTAAAGACCAATAGACAAGCACGGAGGTCATACACAAGCACCTCACAAATAGTGTTTAGATACTCACATCTCTCGGGTGTAATAAAGTAATATAACATTATGGAAATGAAAGATATCTCTCACTACCTGTCATAGCAAAATAGATTACCATAGGATTGGGAAAGGATCAAACCTCCACCACATGGCGTAAGCACCTAGGATAAACTATCAAAGAGGTCTTTTAAAGGGTTGTAACGTTAGGTATAGGGATATGAATTACACGGTTTTGTTGGATGAAGGAAATTTTACTGGTGGCGAGTTAACAAACTTGGTTAATTACATGTACAAGATGGCGTTGCTAAGCCAAGACTAGACTCGACTTAAGCTAATAAATGAAAAATAACAAAAACATAAAATAAACATAGAATAAAAACGGGATGGTAGTCCGTATGTTTTTTTTTTTTTTTTTTTTTTTTCTTTTCTATTTTTTTTTTTTTTTTTCATACACTCTTACCATACCATCCAAAATAATACATCATAGGGGTATAAACGTTCCCCTTACACTTGAATCTTTACATACTTTACAATTAACTAATCTAATGACTCGAATTAAGAAAATCAAAACACTTGGAGCACTTTTAAGATTAACGTACATATAGGGGTAATATATTATGTTCTTCCCCATTACTCCATAAAATAAGTACTTACCCATGAGTCCCAATAGTCCCAAAACAATATGTACAATGATATGACTCGACTTAGCAACCATGTAATCAATTAGAAAGTTAACTTAGGGTTTAACAAATAACAATAATGCACTAAAAATGAGCGCATACACGGAAGGCTAAGGCGATTTGGGTGTACATTTAAGTGGGGTGTAACAAATTCTTCCTTTAAGTAAGATGCTTAAAGTTAGAAACGAAGAGATAGGCTCGGAGGGGTGTACTAGGGGTTTCGTGTACTAAAAATGAGTACAACGCAAAGGGTGTGGGAAAAATTAGTTGACTTAACTAGCCAAGTAATATAACTTAAATGGTCAAGTAATATGACTTAAATGGTCAAGTAATTATCACCACCTTCGGTATTTTAATCTTCATGTCTGACGCCGTCAAGATATTACTCTTGACGCCGTCACCTTGTGTAACACCCCCAAAATACCGCAGCGGAAGACTGTGTCATTGGGATGCTACTTCAGGGCACAAAGTACAAGATATAGAAAACGAACTCTAAATGAGACGTTTTTGAAAAGTTACCATTCGAATAGATAAAAGTCATAGTTTACAAAACAAAGATCCCAAAGTAGAATAATACATAAGTTTTTAAAGTGTATCGAATGGTAAACGATAAAAGTGAAAGTCTCCAAACGCATGCCCTAAGACTCTCAGCTCCACATATCTGCTATCGCCTTTCTAACCTGAGATAAACATGCTTAAAGTGTCAACACAAAGGTTGGTGAGTTCATAGAGTTTGTCTTAATACAGTTGAAAAGCCTATAAAGAATGTTCACACAGCAAAGGCATCGTAAATCCACTCAGTTACAAGTCCCGTCATAAGAGACTTGTAACCTGTGTGTTCACAACCCACTGCTACAAAATAATATGATCAAGATATGTATAAGTTCATAACAACAGTTAAGCAATTAGTAGTGAGTCTACACTTCATCTCCGAAGACCTCACGTTTGTATGTATGTCTCAATGGTTGTGTCCAGCAACTAAATCTGGGGCCATTGGAAGTCTGTATGTATGTATGATTACTGGGTGCCATTTCCCAAAGTATAAAAGTAAGTATGTGTGCATGTATCAATCATGTATGTATGAAATCAAGTATAATGAAATCAAGTATAAGTGTAATTAAGTATAAGTGTTATGTAAATCGGTACAAGTAAGCAAGTAGTAGCATGTATCTCCCCCAAAGAGTTGATAGAACAATTAAAAGAGTAGGGGCTATGACTCACCTTAAGTGATGATACTTGAAATGAAATGAAGTGAACAACAATGATCGGTTAACTGCCGCAACCTAATATGAATGATGAACGATCTAATTTAGATCACCAAATGATGTTATGAATGTCCATGCTCATGTTCCTATACCACTCTACTCTTTGGAAAAACACTTGTGTTATCAAAATATATGATCCAAGAATTTGGAAAAATATTGCTATTAGAAAATATAATAAGCTAGTTGCAATATATATATATTTATATATATATCGTATGTTTCCATGTTAGTGTTGAAATACTCGGGTTGTAATCCTTGAAATATCGCTTTGAAATGAAGAAAATATACTTGTAATAACTAATACATCATTAGTTATAAAGTTTGGTACTTGGTATTATTTCTAGCTTATAAAAGTACTACGTAGTTTTAGTGCCAATTTTTATTAAAAGCTGTCAAAATAAAAATGGGTTTAGCCGATATTCAAACGTGAATATCTTTGTCGTTATATGTCCGTTTTATTTGTTCTTTATATCCACGGTTACGTCTTAGTATGTAGTAATATATTTTGGAAAGTTCGGCTCCTCCGGGTTACGTCTAAAGCCTCTTTTTGACCGACGAAAAACGTCCAACAGCAACAAATTTCCAGAAAATACTTTTCGTCAACAATCTTGCAAAAATCATAACTTCTTCGTTATAAACTCTTTTTAATCCGTTCTTTCGCCTACGGATTCGTTTTTGAAAGTATTTTCTAAAAATTTTGCCAAAGTTTACTTTGTATTTAATGATTTTCCTGGATTTCACAAAATGGGACAGCATGTCTAAAACATGCTCCAAATCAAGTTTTCAAGGTTTATAACTAATTTCTAACATCACCAAACCTCTTGTAATCACCACATATCTAATCTAATCCTACCATACACCTTCTTAGGGTGCCATGGGCTCCTAACCAAGTTATTATAGCAAGGGAATTCATAAATAAAAAGTTAGGGTTTGTATGTTCCATTTTTGACAAAATAAATGGTGGTATAGCTAGTTGTACATGGTTTTTAGCATGGAACTCATGCAATACAAGTAAATATAAGATGATTCATGTAAAAATAAAGTTGATAACTTACTTGATAAAATGAGATGATTGAATGACTAGAAACCTTGGATTACTTGTGTATTTCTTGTTTGATTCTTGATTAGGCAAGTATAAGGAACAACTTTGTAGCTTTAACTTTTCAAAAACCTTCACTTGTTCTTGGATTTTGGGTTGGGTCGTGGAGTGCAAGAGAGAAAGAGATGAGATAGTTTTCTTTCTTTCTAAAAAGTGTATGTTATGATTTATGGTTTTTGGTTAAAGTATGTATTTAGAAGTTTATTAGTATAAAATGAATACATTAATGCATAGGGTTAAAAATTGTAAGTATTATCCTTGGGAGGACTTTAGGGGGCCGGTTATGGTGAGCCGAGGGGGGGGGGGGGTTGGGGTACTTGTGATTTAATTAGAAATCTTGTGTAGTTTAGGTGCTAGTTTGTGTTATTTGTTAAAATCGGATACCGGGTTTAATAGAAATAAATGTTCACGAAATTAACCGGGACAAAATAAAGTCATAATAATGATAAAAACATGTTGAAAATATGTTGGGTACATTTACTGAGTGATCGGGTGATTATTGTTTAGTTTTCACGAAAACCGTCGTTATATTCATAAGCGTACGTTATAAATAAAATAAATTTCCAAAATACTGGGTAACTGAATGTTATAACTTTTATGATGTTAAAATGGATATAAAAATATGTCGGGACCATTGTGGGAATATTTAGATATATTCGTCGTGTATAAACCGGGTGTTAACGTTTACTATAAATACTTATACGTAAAAATGTTAAATGTACTGAATATAGAAATTTGAAAATCCTGAGAGTGGTATAACATGAAAATGCTGTTATGATGATATACAGACTATTTCCAGTCCGTATGCAGTGTTAAGGACACTAATGAAATGAATTCGCACTTAAACCAATCCGGTTACGCGAATTTGAATACCCGTAAACTAAATTTACGATGAAATGAGTAATGCAAGTGAATGATGAAAACTTTTCCGGAAATGAATAGTGTTTAGTGAATAGTAAATTTCCCAAATGTTTCTCAGAATATCAAAATGACCTCGAAAACGATGAATAGTAAAACAATGAATAGTGTTTTGATGAATAGTGATTTATGAATAGTGTTTTTCCAAAGTTCGGGAAATGACCAGAAATGACCTGAAATGATGAGTTGTGACAGTCTTCCCCTCTAAAAGGAACTTCGTCCCGAAGTTCAGTTAATGTTAATCAGTTAAGTGTGTGTTTAAGAAAATGTGTCGAAGCTTATGTATGTGGGTTTCCTATCCAACTAGGTACGTTCTCGTGGTCAGACTTGATGAGGCAAACCTTCCCAATCCCGAGCATAGTCCTCAAAAGACCTCCTTTAGGTTAATCATTTAGGTAACCGATTTTCACTTAATCCCACAACCCAATCAAACAAGAACAGTTATGAGATTAGGCTAAATCGGTTTGAGTGATGACTTTAACTTTTAGCTTGATTTTCGCAACCCAATCAAACAAGAACACTCACTAGAACCAAGCTAAAAATCAAGGTCTGGATTCAACATCCTTGAAAAAGATCTTTTGAAAGATTGGCTCGACTTTGGAATTGCTTACACTAATCAAATTACTACTGTTAGTATGACTAAGGTTAATGCTGCTAGGTCTCAGATTAGTCAATGTTGTGTATAGGTCCTATATTAAGACTTAAGTGCTACAAAATACGATAGTTGTTCAAGAGAATGTACCCGTTGTGCTATCGCGGACATGTTGGGTGATAGGATTTCCTAGGAAATAAGCTCTGCCAAGTGCGGGTGGAATCTCATTGGCCTCATCTCGTGGCCCTTCAATTGCTGCTGCTAAGTTTGGACGATTGCCTCCTTGGTTAAGATTCCTTTTCAACTTAGGACAGGTGTTCCGAAAGTGATCCAGGCTGTTACACTCATAGCATGTCCTTTGGTTGTTCGTCATATTGCCCACATTTACTGGTTCTCTACACTGGTTTGTAAAATGACTAGACTGTCTGCAATTTGCACACACACGGCAGGGCGCAATCTTTTGATGATGAAAGTTACATTTCGTACATTTAGGATGCGGGCCTAAATACTCTTTCTGACCAGAACTAGTCGCCGCAAAGGTCCTTGCCCTTTTGTTGTCAGCTATTGTGCCCATTTGCTTGTTTGACTCGCTTGTTCCCTTCCTTTTATCACTGTTCCTTAAGCTTCCATTTCTAACCATCTCATCTGTCAGAGTCCCTGCTCTCAATATTGCACTCTGAATTGTAGAAGGCTCAGTTGTTTTCACAATCCCACGAATTTCTGGGACAAGACCATATATGTACCTCTCGATCCTCTTGGACTCAGGGGTAACTAGGTGTGGAACTAGTCTGGCTAATTCATGGAATCGATCTGTGTAGGCTGCATGACCAGCCCCTATCATAGAGTGATGATAGAGTTCATCCTCCAGCTTCTGCATCTCGTTGTCCGGGCAGTATTCCTCCTTCAGTAATGCCTTAAAATCATCCCATGTCATACCTACAGCTGCCGCTCTACCCCTAGCTTGAATCTGCGTATTCCACCATGTCAATGCCTTTCCTGATAGTAAGCACATGGAATACTTCACCATTTGATGTGCTGCACAGTTACTAATGTCAATCACCGACTCCATCTTTTCAACCCATCGAGTATACACCAACGCGCCTCCTACACCATCGAAATCAATTGGCTTGCATGACGTAAATTCCTTATATGTGCATCCGGTCCTAATGTTGTTGTTGCCATTACCATTCTGGCCTATACCATTGGTGTTGTTAATTCCGCTTTCGTGGTTTGCCAAGTTATTCATATGATCGCCAACTTGAGTGACAATAGTGGGGAGAAAGTTTTCAAGTTGTCGAGCGATGATGGCTTCAAAATCAGTATTTCCACCGTCGTTGTTATCATTGTTTTCAACGCCGTGACCACCTCCTCTACCTCCACGTCCACCAGTTCTTCCACCATCGTTACTTGGGTTACTAGTGTCATGAGCAGCTCCTCTACCTCCTCTACCTCCACGTCCACCAGTCCTTCCACCCCTTTGTGTTACGCCTCCTCGACCAGAGCTACGAGTCACTCTCTTTGGTGCCATGATTTCCTGAGAGGAAGGACATTTAGTGAACGTCAGAGATGAGGGAAAACCGTTGATTAACCAAAGTCTATACTTAACATCCTCGTATATAATACCGTGCTACCAGTTGTTTCCTAAGTTGTGCCAACACCGATCTACATCTGCATAGTCATATGTCCACGTGTGTCGTGAAGCACTTATAATTATGTTGGCCACCACAATTATAAATGTTTCCTTTCACAGGTGTACATATCACCAGGCACACATATCTCAGTGGTAGACGTTGCTTAAATGGGAATCTAGGGAATGTCACGCTTAGTACAAAGGAACAAAGGATTCTCCCTTAAGTGTTAAAGTCACTGGGTAGTCTAGTTTCTAACGGTTTCTACAAAGTATCTAATAGTGTAGGTCTAAAAATAAATTACCAGCAAGCGTATGTGTATGTAAAGTGCAAGGCGATAGGGAGGAGAGTCTATATGTATGTAGTTATAGTCTAGACTCTAAAACAACCTAGTTCTCTATAACCAAGGCTCTGGTACCAATCTGTAACACCCCCAAAATACCGCAGCGGAAGACTGTGTCATTGGGATGCTACTTCAGGGCACAAAGTACAAGATATAGAAAACGAACTCTAAATGAGACGTTTTTGAAAAGTTACCATTCGAATAGATAAAAGTCATAGTTTACAAAACAAAGATCCCAAAGTAGAATAATACATAAGTTTTTAAAGTGTATCGAATGGTAAACGATAAAAGTGAAAGTCTCCAAACGCATGCCCTAAGACTCTCAGCTCCACATATCTGCTATCGCCTTTCTAACCTGAGATAAACATGCTTAAAGTGTCAACACAAAGGTTGGTGAGTTCATAGAGTTTGTCTTAATACAGTTGAAAAGCCTATAAAGAATGTTCACACAGCAAAGGCATCGTAAATCCACTCAGTTACAAGTCCCGTCATAAGAGACTTGTAACCTGTGTGTTCACAACCCACTGCTATAAAATAATATGATCAAGATATGTATAAGTTCATAACAACAGTTAAGCAATTAGTAGTGAGTCTACACTTCATCTCCGAAGACCTCACGTTTGTATGTATGTCTCAATGGTTGTGTCCAGCAACTAAATCTGGGGCCATTGGAAGTCTGTATGTATGTATGATTACTGGGTGCCATTTCCCAAAGTATAAAAGTAAGTATGTGTGCATGTATCAATCATGTATGTATGAAATCAAGTATAATGAAATCAAGTATAAGTGTAATTAAGTATAAGTGTTATGTAAATCGGTACAAGTAAGCAAGTAGTAGCATGTATCTCCCCCAAAGAGTTGATAGAACAATTAAAAGAGTAGGGGCTATGACTCACCTTAAGTGATGATACTTGAAATGAAATGAAGTGAACAACAATGATCGGTTAACTGCCGCAACCTAATATGAATGATGAACGATCTAATTTAGATCACCAAATGATGTTATGAATGTCCATGCTCATGTTCCTATACCACTCTACTCTTTGGAAAAACACTTGTGTTATCAAAATATATGATCCAAGAATTTGGAAAAATATTGCTATTAGAAAATATAATAAGCTAGTTGCAATATATATATATTTATATATATATCGTATGTTTCCATGTTAGTGTTGAAATACTCGGGTTGTAATCCTTGAAATATCGCTTTGAAATGAAGAAAATATACTTGTAATAACTAATACATCATTAGTTATAAAGTTTGGTACTTGGTATTATTTCTAGCTTATAAAAGTACTACGTAGTTTTAGTGCCAATTTTTATTAAAAGCTGTCAAAATAAAAATGGGTTTAGCCGATATTCAAACGTGAATATCTTTGTCGTTATATGTCCGTTTTATTTGTTCTTTATATCCACGGTTACGTCTTAGTATGTAGTAATATATTTTGGAAAGTTCGGCTCCTCCGGGTTACGTCTAAAGCCTCTTTTTGACCGACGAAAAACGTCCAACAGCAACAAATTTCCAGAAAATACTTTTCGTCAACAATCTTGCAAAAATCATAACTTCTTCGTTATAAACTCTTTTTAATCCGTTCTTTCGCCTACGGATTCGTTTTTGAAAGTATTTTCTAAAAATTTTGCCAAAGTTTACTTTGTATTTAATGATTTTCCTGGATTTCACAAAATGGGACAGCATGTCTAAAACATGCTCCAAATCAAGTTTTCAAGGTTTATAACTAATTTCTAACATCACCAAACCTCTTGTAATCACCACATATCTAATCTAATCCTACCATACACCTTCTTAGGGTGCCATGGGCTCCTAACCAAGTTATTATAGCAAGGGAATTCATAAATAAAAAGTTAGGGTTTGTATGTTCCATTTTTGACAAAATAAATGGTGGTATAGCTAGTTGTACATGGTTTTTAGCATGGAACTCATGCAATACAAGTAAATATAAGATGATTCATGTAAAAATAAAGTTGATAACTTACTTGATAAAATGAGATGATTGAATGACTAGAAACCTTGGATTACTTGTGTATTTCTTGTTTGATTCTTGATTAGGCAAGTATAAGGAACAACTTTGTAGCTTTAACTTTTCAAAAACCTTCACTTGTTCTTGGATTTTGGGTTGGGTCGTGGAGTGCAAGAGAGAAAGAGATGAGATAGTTTTCTTTCTTTCTAAAAAGTGTATGTTATGATTTATGGTTTTTGGTTAAAGTATGTATTTAGAAGTTTATTAGTATAAAATGAATACATTAATGCATAGGGTTAAAAATTGTAAGTATTATCCTTGGGAGGACTTTAGGGGGCCGGTTATGGTGAGCCAAGGGGGGGGGGGGGGTTGGGGTACTTGTGATTTAATTAGAAATCTTGTGTAGTTTAGGTGCTAGTTTGTGTTATTTGTTAAAATCGGATACCGGGTTTAATAGAAATAAATGTTCACGAAATTAACCGGGACAAAATAAAGTCATAATAATGATAAAAACATGTTGAAAATATGTTGGGTACATTTACTGAGTGATCGGGTGATTATTGTTTAGTTTTCACGAAAACCGTCGTTATATTCATAAGCGTACGTTATAAATAAAATAAATTTCCAAAATACTGGGTAACTGAATGTTATAACTTTTATGATGTTAAAATGGATATAAAAATATGTCGGGACCATTGTGGGAATATTTAGATATATTCGTCGTGTATAAACCGGGTGTTAACGTTTACTATAAATACTTATACGTAAAAATGTTAAATGTACTGAATATAGAAATTTGAAAATCCTGAGAGTGGTATAACATGAAAATGCTGTTATGATGATATGCAGACTATTTCCAGTCCGTATGCAGTGTTAAGGACACTAATGAAATGAATTCGCACTTAAACCAATCCGGTTACGCGAATTTGAATACCCGTAAACTAAATTTACGATGAAATGAGTAATGCAAGTGAATGATGAAAACTTTTCCGGAAATGAATAGTGTTTAGTGAATAGTAAATTTCCCAAATGTTTCTCAGAATATCAAAATGACCTCGAAAATGATGAATAGTAAAACGATGAATAGTGTTTTGATGAATAGTGATTTATGAATAGTGTTTTTCCAAAGTTCGGGAAATGACCAGAAATGACCTGAAATGATGAGTTGTGACACCTTGTATCTTCAGCATGGAAATTTGGTACTTTGCCGTTTTCTTCACTTTTATGCTCCAAAAACGTCCAAAATGGCTTCTTTTCCAGAATTCACTCTCCAAACACCTAAAATCACAAAAGGAACGATTTAGGGCAATATTTGATCAAATAAATTCGGATTCGGGCTTAAATGACCCCCTAAAAACGGATCATTTTTCGCCTCATCAGTTATGTCTATCTATTGCATGCTAAACATGAAGCCCTTGATAAATTTAAAATTTATAAACAAGAAGTAGAACTTCAAAAACAAGATTTGATAAAAGTATTGCGTACTGATAGAGGTGGTGAGTATTATGATCTAGTTTATTTCCAATCAACCGGAATAATACATCAAACCACGGCTCCTTACACACCACAAAAAAATGGGGTGGCTGAAAGGAAGAATAGGACTTTAAAGGAAATGGTGAATTCCATGTTATCCTATTCTGGACTCAGTGAAGGATTTTAGGGTGAGGCAATGTTGACAGCATGTTATATTTTGAATAGAACTCCAAATAAAAACAGTAAACAAACGCCTTATGAAATTTGGACCAAGAAGGTACCAAATTTGACCTATTTGAGGGTTTGGGGCTGCAGAGCGGTGGTAAAGTTAACTGAGCCTAAAATGTACAATCTTGGAGAAAAAGTTATAGATTGCATCTTCATTGGGTATGCTGAGCATTCCAAGTGTTATAGGTTTTATGTTATAGAACCTAATGATTATGTGTCGGTGAACTCAATAATAGAGTCAAGAGACGATATGTTTGATGAAGAGCGGTTCACGTCTATACCTAGACCAAGAGGTATAGTTAAGTCATCTTCAAGTAAAACAGGTGAAGATGAGATTGAAGTACATGGTCTATCTATTCCTAGAAAAAGCACTAGAACAAGAAAAGCTAAGTCTTTTGGTTCTGATTTTCAACTTTACTTAGTTGAAGGAACAAGAGATAAGACTTTATCTCAACGTGAATATTGTTTCATTATTGAGGAGGATCTAAAGACCTTAAATGAAGCAATAGCTTCTAGGGATGTTGCCTTTTGGAAAGAAGCAATTCAAAGTGAGATTGATTCCATCATGCATAATAATACTTGGGGATTAACTGATTTACCTCCTGGATGCAAAGCGTTAGGATGTGAATGGATCCTTAAAAGGAAAATGAAAGTGGATGGAAGCATAGATAAATATAAAGCCAGATTGGTTATCCAAGGCTTTAGACAAAAGGAGGGAATTGACTTCTTTGATACTTATGCTCCTGTTGCTAGGATTTCCACTATTATATTGTTGTTAGCTCTTGCGGCAATACATGATCTAGTTATTCACCAAATGGATGTGAAAACTGCATTCTTAAATGGTGATTTGGATGAGGAAATTTACATGAAACAACCTGAAGGGTTTGTGATGCCTGGAAATGAAAGCAATGTATGTAAATTGAAGAAATCATTGTATGGTCTGAAACAAGCACCAAAACAATGGCATCAAAAGTTTGATGATGTGGTCTTAATTGTCTAATGGTTTTTATTTAAACCAAGCTGACAAGTGTGCATATAGCAAATTTGATGCTTTTGGTAAAGGAGTGATAATTTGCTTATATGTGGATGGTATGTTGATCTTTGGTACTGACCAAGATCAAGTTGATAAGACAAAGGAATTCTTGTCATCTAATTTTGATATGAAAGATCTGGGGAGGCAGAGGTGATTCTTGGTATTAGAATCAAACGAGGAAGCAATGGTATCTCTATTTCTCAATCTCATTATATTGAGAAGATACTGACAAAGTTTAACTTTGCTAATTGTTCTCCTATTTATACTCCTGTAGATCCTACTATGAAGTTTCGATTTAATACAGGAAATCCAGTGAAAACAACTAGAATACTCTAGAGCTATTGGATGTCTTATGTATGCCATGATTAGCACTAGACCAGATATAGCTTTTGCTGTAGGAAAGCTTAGTAGGTACACTAGCAATCCTAATGCTCTACATTTGCAAGCTCTGGGTCGAGTATTTCAGTATTTGAAAAGAACCATGAATTATGATTTGACTTATAGTGGTTATCCTTCCGTTATAGAAGGTTATTCCGATACCAGTTGGATTAATAGTACGAAGGATCACTCGTCTACGAGTGGTTGGGTATTCCTTCTTGGGAGAGGTGCTATTTGTTGGGCATCAAAGAAACAGACTTGCATTACAAGCTCAACCATGGAGTCTGAATTTGTTGCATTAGCTGCAACTGGTAATGAAGCTGAGTGGCTGAGGAATTTAGTTTATGAAATTCTTTTGTGGCCTAAACCGGTATCTACCATTTCTATCAGATGTGATAGTGCTGCTACCTTGGCTAAGGCTTATAGTCAAGTGTACAATGGCAAGTCTAGACACTTAGGTGTTAGACATAGTATGATTCGTGAGCTTATCATGAATGGTGTGATATCTGTGGAGTTTGTAAAAACTCAACTGAATTTAGCCGACAATTTAACCAAAGGGTTAGCAAGAGATCTCGTACACAAGGCGGCTATTGGGATGGGTTTAAAGTCCACCTAATTAAATCCTTGTATCAAGATACCCAATTCCCATCTAACGTAATGTTAATGCTGAATTCAATAAGGAAAGCTTGATATCTTTGGATTGGAACACATAATTACATCATCCCACGGTATGTGTTCAGTACTACAAGATAAAGGAGGTTGAAATTATGTTTCTTAATGGTTTTTTGACAAATTGCATGTGCAGGTGCAAGAATAAAAAACCACCTATACAAGCATGAAGTTTAGCTGCTTCAAGAAGCTTGGGACTTGGCTTTGATATGCTTATTGAAGGATAGAACACAAGCTAGTAAAAAAAAGTGTCAAGTAGAACATGTGAATGTGTAAACTGTTGTGTATATTATCTTCATGTATTCACTATGAATAGAAAGAGTTTAATCCTTTAGTGACACTCTGATATTCAAATATTTGAAATGCTAATGTACTAATGTGAAATTCAATCGTCGCGATATTTCATTTACGCATCAGTTTGTTGTTTGTTATGAGTTTGTTTTAAGTTAATCAAGATTACACTTAAATGGGGGAGGAATGTTGGTGATTTTACATCACCAATACAATTTAAGTGTAATGGATTGACTTAGTTGACCAATGCGTAATCATGATAAATGTTCAACAAGTTGGGGTTGTGCAGAGTGCACACTTGTATGACATTATTATGATTATTGCCCCGAATCACGGGGGTCAGGGGGCAGCGCCCCCGGTAGCGGGGTTCCAGGGGTGGCAGGCCCTGGTAGCAGGGTCCAAGGGGTGGCAACCCCTGGCAGGGTCCAAGGAGCAGCGCCCCTGGCTGAGGTCGAGCTAATTTTGTATAAAGTGCTATGTTAAAAATGCACTTAAAAATAAAATTCCCGTTATTTTGGACATATATTTCGCTTGTTAATTTGACTGATTTAACGGTTGGAATAACTGCATAGCAGTTGTAACCGTTTTTTGGTTTTGGTTGGTCATATTCTATTCTCTATTTTGGTTCTAGTTCAAAACATCTAAAACATATTCACAATTCGAAAATCTGAGTTTTATCCGATTAAAGATTTCGATAGAACCATCGAAATACTTCGATCTGATAGTGTTTACACGACTATCAGATTAATGTGATCCAATTACTTCTAACAAAGGCTCATATGATGTATATATAGATTTCACTAAGTGGGGTACATTGTGTGCTTGGATTGTCCACCTCATCCTATCTCATCTTCTCTTGAAGATAATTAAATCCACTCAAAAAGTCTTCGAGACAATTTAAAGCATATAATTTCATATTGAACAATTTTTTGTCAACCAATCAAAGGTAACTTCATCCGCCATGGTGACGAATGAAATGGTGAATAAAAGGTTTACGAAACCAAAACACAAAGAAAAAGATAGAATAGAAGAAAGCTATTAAAATAAAAACAAAACACTCACTTGATAGGAATCTTGTGAGGTAGATCAAATGAAATAGAAAACAAAACCTAGACTATTTTTTGGCAGCGACACCAAAAAATTGACGCGGTGGTTTCTGTAACACCCGTTTCCCGGGTACAAATAGGCCCCACCCTAGATGGAATTTGCTAAGGTTTAACGTGATTGGCTAGTCAACGAATGTTATGTGGAAGTCAAACTTGATAGTTAAATGATAGTCAAAGAATGTATTGTATAGTTATGAAAAGTATTATGTGGCAAGAATAGAAAGAAAATAGACCTAAGGGACTTATGTTGTCATAAGTCAAATATGTTATAAAGTTAGTTGTGGCTAAACAAGAAGGAATGAGACTTGAGGGGCCAATCTTGCCAAATGGCCAAACTTGCCACCTAACTTAATATATCCAGGATTCTCTAGTCTCTTCCTCAATTATTAGATAGAGGGTCGAGGTCCGGTTTTGGTGAAAGAAAAAGAGAGTGAAAAGTAAGATGATGGCTTTAGAAGAAGAAGATGATGAAGATTTATTATCTATAGTCCTTCCTAGTTATGATCCCCACAAGTAAGTAACTCTAATCTTGAGTTTATAATGATTATTGAGGTAAAAGGGTTAATGGGTTAAGTGGGTTTTCATCATATGATCTTGATATGAGCATATGATGATATAGAGATAATGTTGGGTAAGTTTAGATGGGTTTTATAACCCTTGATTATGATATGGTGTGTTAATGAACATCTATGTTATGGTTATGATTAGGAAGTAAGAATGATGATGATGATGGTGATAATAAAGGATGAAGATGATGATGATGATGATGATGATGATATTAATAGACTTTACTTGGAGCTAAGGTAAGTAAACCGGCAATAAGATGATGTTATGGTGATTTTCATACATTATGTGTTTATGTGTCCTTATATGCTAACGTTGTGATGCTAACGTTATGAATGATTTATGAGTGGATGTTATGTGCAAGTAAGTGTAAGAATAGTTGGTGTGTTAGATAAGGATGGATTAAGGAAAGAAAGGTTAAGGCTTAAGTGGTTAAGGTATGTGTTTATGTTTAATGTGGTAATGGATTAATAGTTAAGATGCGTAATGTGTGAATGAAGTATAATGTTATGTTATACCCGTTTTACTTACTAAGCATTCATGCTTACGGTTTAATGTTTCAATGTTTTGTAGGCTATGGTATTAATGTGATGGCATGGAATAAGGGTTAAGGTTTGGAGATGTACAAGAATAGAAAAATTGGTAAGAAAGTAGGAGCTAGGTAGTATACCGAGCTCAAGTGTCATGTTTGTACCCTCGTGAGTCATTAATGTTATGTAAAGTATGGTCAAGTTTCAAGTGTATAAATTGGTGGTCAATGGACAAGTTATAGTATAGTTTTTGTGTTTACGGTCAAGTTAAAGGGACGTTTGGCATAACGTATAATTGTACCCATTTTGGGATGTGAACGGGTCAATGGTCATGGATCAAAGTTGTCATGGTTTTTAATGTTAAATGAGTGTTTGGTTTACGGTTAAAGTGTTAATTTTGTGGTTAAAGGTGATATGGTTAAGTGTAGTATGCAAATGGGTCAAAATGGGTGTTTCCACCCTTTACTTTGTAAAGCATATTTTTGCGGGTCATTATGACCAAGTTTATGCATATATTTGATGTTTATAATGTCCTAATGATTTTTGGAAGTTTTAGTGTAATGTCAATGTTATAAAAGTCGTTTTTCCGGAAAATGGGTCAAAAGTGCACTAAAGGGTTATGCAGAAAAAGGGGTGTTTGGGACAAGGTCCATTTTAACCCATTTTGGGTCTAACGGGTCAAGAATTTTGAGTAACAAGGTATAATGTATATTTTAAGTTAAATGTGGATTACATATGTTTAAATATAGTTTTAAAGTGTCGATTTTATGTTACAAAGCGTTACGGGTCATTTTGAGACAATAGTGCACTTCAGGGGTCACAGTGCACTTTAGGGGTCATAGTGCACATTAGGGTGCCACCACTCATTTTAAAAGTATTGGAGTCTAATTCTTCTAAAAATAGTCTCAATGTTTGTTTTGTAACTTATTTTAGTTAGCTTATGAATGAGTTACAGGAGGTCATAAACGGGTCAAAGCGTTTCCGCGTAAAAATTTTAAGTTTTTGGTCAAAGCGGGCACGGGGTGTAACAACTTGGTATCAGAGCTTCGGTTTAAGTGAATTAGGTTTCCTTTAGGTTGCCTAGACTTAAACCACTCTTAGTTGCGTTGAATGTAAGTGTAAGAAATGCGGAAGGTAAATGTTAAGTTAGAAAAAGGAATGCGTGCTATGTTATATGTACTTAAGTTGATGACTACGATGAATGTGTTTTATTAGGAGTAATGTGTATGTGATATGAGTTCGTGAAGGACTTGAAATGTTTAGATGAATAGTTGGTCGTGCACATCGGTTGGTGCCGGTGATTATTTTGAGATTATATGAATGTATGCTAGAGTAACGGTAATGGATTATGAGTAGGAATGATAAGTGGTATTAGAGATGGGCTAGCAAGTGAATTAAGTAATGACGCTTTAAGTGTGGATCGTAATGATAATAAGCATAAGGTATAGCGAGAAAAGACTCGATGAAACAAACGAACTAATGATTAAGTGTTTAATGACCTGAAGGTTAAAGAATGAGGTTAGGGAGTGATGGCATGAAATGTGACCAACATATGGTCTCATTATACTTAGTGACTAAAGACTAATGTTAAATTGGTATAGAGACGGGTTAATGGTAAGGTAAAGTACTTGAAATTTAAGTGTGAATGTGAAGTAGTGATAAAGTGTGTTGTTATGTAAAGGATGAAATTGAACGAAAAAGTTTAAATGCTAAAAGTTAAATGCGATAAGTTAAGAATGTAAATGAGAATGAGATGAGTATGTACAATGTGTACTAATGATAACAATGTCATGTAAAAGACGTGAAAGAATGATAGTGCGTGAATGCATAAGTAATCAAAGAGATGGTTTAAGGAATGAGGATGAGAATGTGGTAAGTTAAGTGTGTGAGAAAGAACGTGATGATGTGTTGAGAAAACTAAAATATGATAAGAATGTGTAAATGACTTAAAATGTGTAAGAATAATGAATGATCTTAATGAAGGAATGAAAATTAACCTATGCAAGGTTTAAAGGTAGAAAGAGTCGTGTAGACTAAAGAGTAAGTAATAACGTGAAAATGATTAATGTGGATTAAGAAAGAAGGTTGTAATGAAAAGTGCAAACACATAGAGAATGTGTTAATATATATTAAGCGGGTTTCGTATACCCTATGATACTTGCTTAAATTAAATAAATGTATGGGATAATGTGTGTGCTACAATGTTAATGACTTGGATCCGTGATTGAAATGTGAAAGGTTAAAGATGGCATCCTTCGGGATGACCTAGCTAATGAATGTTAAAGGATCCTTCGGGATGTGTAAAAGATCCTTCGGGATAAAAAGTATTGCCTTCATCGGCAAAGGGTTGCCTATATCCTTGGCATGTAAAAATACCCCCAAAGTGAATGTGGTAATGGTACGGATCCAAGTCTAAAAAGTTAGAAGGTAACGTAAAGAATAAAAAGAACGAAAATATTTAAAAGCTAAATGTGAAACGGATAATACGAGTGTTATGTCGGAAGTGTATAAGTAGGATGGCTTATGGTTTCTTTATTTAAATGGATTGGGACGCCTTTTCATTTATATAAAGAAGTTGTGAATCATCGAACCATGAGTTTGTACTTCTTTATTTACATCGTTTGGGACGCCTCTCTATGTAAATAAGGAAGTATGAATGAGTGGGCTTGTGTGTTCCCGACATGGCATGAGTAGGGTAAAAGGGTAGAAATGGGAGTCTAGGAATGGTTAGAAGTCGTAAGGAACTAAGATAGGTGGATAGAGTAAGAGTTAGACTTTTGACATGAAGTAAGAGTTGTTGTGTAAAGCCTAGAGTTTAGGTGTTAAAGTATAAGTTGTAGTGATTAAAATTTTAAAAGATATAATTGTTTGCAATGCGAAATAATGATAAAATGAAGTAATGAATGGTAACAAATGCTAATGTGAGTTAACGATCTATGAAGGTATGGGATAAGAAGTAAAGGTAAATGTAACGTGTAGTAAAATGCTAATGGAATAGTAAAAAGGTTACGGTAAAAGTAGAAAGTTAATAAATAGTTGACTTATGAAAGTTAAGATGGTGTGCAATGTTGAAGTGACACATAGTCCTTGACGGTAAAGTTAGAATGCAACGAGTTAGTAGGTTATGTGATAAACGTAGAAATGGTTTAACGGTATACGTTAGTGGCAAGGATTGTGTCTTGAATGACATAATGATTGAGAAGAAATGAAAGAATTGAGAAGTTAAGTTAGAAATGGAATGAGTTAAGGGTATGAAGTGCGAATAGTGGACCCTGAATTGCACAATCACTTAGATCGTTGCAACCAAAAAGGGATGAAGAACAGAAAGTGCTAAGAACATGAGTAAGATGGGACTAAGTTTTAGTTAGTAATGGACGAGAGATTTCGGGGACGAAATCTAAATAAGGGGGATAGAATTGTAACACCCGTTTCCCGGGTACAAATAGGCCCCACCCTAGATGGAATTTGCTAAGGTTTAACATGATTGGCTAGTCAACAAATGTTATGTGGAAGTCAAACTTGATAGTTAAATGATAGTCAAAGAATGTATTGTATAGTTATGAAAAGTATTATGTGGCAAGAATAGAAAGAAAATAGACCTAAGGGACTTATGTTGTCATAAGTCAAATATGTTATAAAGTTAGTTGTGGCTAAATAAGAAGGAATGAGACTTGAGGGGCCAATCTTGCCAAATGGATAAACTTGCCACCTAACTTAATATATCCAGGATTCTCTAGTCTCTTCCTTAATTATTAGATAGAGGGTCGAGGTCCGGTTTTGGTGAAAGAAAAAGAGAGTGAAAAGTGAGATGATGGCTTTGGAAGAAGAAGATGATGAAGATTTATTATCCATAGTCCTTCCTAGTTATGATCCCCACAAGTAAGTAACTCTAATCTTGAGTTTATAATGATTATTGAGGTAAAAGGGTTAATGGGTTAAGTGGGTTTTCATCATATGATCTTGATATGAGCATATGATGATATAGAGATAATGTTGGGTAAGTTTAGATGGGTTTTATAACCCTTGATTATGATATGGTGTATTAATGAACATCTATGTTATGGTTATGATTAGGAAGTAAGAATGATGATGATGATGGTAATAATAAAGGATGAAGATGATGATGATGATGATGTTATTGATAGACTTTACTTGGAGCTAAGGTAAGTAAACCGGCTATAAGATGATGTTATGGTGATTTTCATACATTATGTGTTTATGTGTCCTTATATGCTAACGCTGTGATGCTAACGTTATGAATGATTTATGAGTGGATGTTATGTGCAAGTAAGTGTAAGAATAGTTGGTGTGTTAGATAAGGATGGATTAAGGAAAGAAAGATTAAGGCTTAAGTGGTTAAGGTATGTGTTTATGTTTAATGTGGTAATGGATTAATAGTTAAGATGCGTAATGTGTGAATGAAGTACAATGTTATGTTATACCCGTTTTACTTACTAAGCATTCATGCTTACGGTTTAATGTTTCAATGTTTTGTAGGCTATGGTATTAATGTGATGGCATGGAATAAGGGTTAAGGTTTGGAGATGTACAAGAATAGAAAAATTGGTAAGAAAGTAGGAGCTAGGTAGTATACCGAGCTCAAGTGTCATGTTTGTACCCCCGTGAGTCATTAATGTTATGTAAAGTATGGTCAAGTTTCAAGTGTATAAATTGGTGGTCAATGGACAAGTTATAGTATAGTTTTTGTGTTTACGGTCAAGTTAAAGGGACGTTTGGCATAACGTATAATTGTACCCATTTTGGGATGTGAACGGGTCAATGGTCATGGATCAAAGTTGTCATGGTTTTTAATGTTAAATGAGTGTTTGGTTTACGGTTAAAGTGTTAATTTTGTGGTTAAAGGTGATATGGTTAAGTTTAGTATGCAAATGGGTCAAAATGGGTGTTTCCACCCGTTACTTTGTAAAGCACATTTTTGCGGGTCATTATGACCAAGTTTATGCATATATTTGATGTTTATAATGTCCTAATGATTTCTGGAAGTTTTAGTGTAATGTCAATGTTATAAAAGTCGTTTTTCCAGAAAATGGGTCAAAAGTGCACTAAAGGGTTATGCAGAAAAAGGGGTGTTTGGGACAAGGTCCATTTTAACCCATTTTGGGTCTAACGGGTCAAGAATTTTGAGTAACAAGGTATAATGTATATTTTAAGTTAAATGTGGATTACATATGTTTAAATATAGTTTTAAAGTGTCGATTTTATGTTACAAAGCGTTACGGGTCATTTTGAGACAATAGTGCACTTCAGGGGTCACAGTGCACTTTAGGGGTCATAGTGCACATTAGGGTGCCACCACTCATTTTAAAAGTATTGGAGTCTAATTCTTCTAAAAATAGTCTCAATGTTTGTTTTGTAACTTATTTTAGTTAGCTTATGAATGAGTTACAGGAGGTCATAAACGGGTCAAAGCGTTTCCGCGTAAAAATTTTAAGTTTTTGGTCAAAGCTGGCACGGGGTGTAACAGTTTCAACACCCAAGTTTTACTACCCCTTATGCGGTGTACCTAACCGTTGTAGTGAACTATATGCAAGATCGAGGGAAGATTATTCTCTAGGGGTATAGTGAGGTAGGTTTAAGATTTATGACCAATTGAATTAAAGACGAAAAAAGATTGTTTATAGTATTTTTTTTATATTTATTAAAAAGAAAGTATTACCCGGATTTTGAGAGAGTTTGTTTTTTAGACTAATATTTAACCTAAATTGAAAAAAAAAATGCTATGTGAATCAATGAGGGGTAAAAGCCTATTTATTTAGGGTGCACTACTCTTTGTTAGCTATCCAATTCTACTTATTGATTGTCACTCCTTGATTAACCGAATGCCTAAGATTCCTTGTTACCATTTCTAACTAAAGACATGTGATGACCAGGTTTTGTAGCTAATTGCTAGAAGGATGAGTATTAGATAGAGGTTTGTTAGCTAGTTTATGTTGATTAACAAAAGGAACGTAGGAACCAAACGCACAAGTTATACAAGTATCTAGCTAGATCTTCAAACAATTAATTAGAGTGACGAGATATTCACCATGTATCATAATTAATTGTAAGAAATCAAACACATGCATTAAACAAAGAATCGATAGGAAGCAAGAATTATAAACTAAGCAAGTTTCATGCAAACCCTAAATAAATACTAAGTGATCTATCCTAGCATAGCAATTGAAGAACAAGCAATCGGCATAATCAAGAAAATAATGAATAACATAATTGAATGATTAATGAAATAAGTTATCTCATTAATACATATGAGTTCATGAAGTAAAAGGCTCTGGAAAGCACCCCAATTTCGGTTAGGGTTTAGCTCCTAAAAATTCTACACGAATTATCAAAACAATGCGAATATATATATATATTTTTTAGCTTGTGACGGTGTCAGGTTATGCCTGTGACGATGTTACCTCGCCGTCATCTATTAGGGTATTGATCAGTCTTGAACAGTCAGATAATATTGACCAAGTTAAATGGTCAACAAGTTAAAAACAGCTTAGACTAATGCTCTGCGGAGTACAATGTATCCTCGGGTCGTTAATCCCAACGAGGTGTGAAATCTGTAATAAAACGGAATTTGGGATCGGGTGATTATGAACGGGAATAGGTGAGAATGTTTTATACTACTAATTTATACAATGCAACAGTTTAAACAATATACTTAAACAGTTACGTGAACTAAAACGTTTACAAACTAAAAATTTACGTCTACGTACGGGGAAAAAGGTGAGTTTTAATCAAAATTAAACTACAGGGGGTAAAAATGAAAATTCTATAGACTTAAACTTCAAAGAAAATTTAATTAAAAAGAAAATTATTTTTTAGATTATTTTATTATTTAATATTAATTATATTTAAATAAAAACTATTTAACTATTTAATTAAAACTAATTAACTTAAAAAAACTTAATAATACAAATTAGAACTAGAAAATTGCAAAATTAATTTCTAAAGAATTAAAATGACTTAATATAAGATTAAAAATTAAAAATATGTATTTTTGTCTTTTTGTGGATTTTTTATTAATTAAATACTAATAATATTACTTAAACTATTTAAATTATTTTAAATTACTAATTATACTAAAAATGACTTAGAAAATTTAATAAAAATTTATAAATCTAATTAACTGATGAGGCGAAAAATGAACCACTTTTAAGGGGTCATTTAAGCCCGGAATTGAATTTATTTGATCAAATATTGCCCTAAGTCGTTCCTTTTGTGATTTTATGTACTTTGGGAGTGAATTCTGGAAAAGGGGGCATTTTGGACGTTTTTGGAGTATAAAAGTGAAGAAAACGGCAAAGACTTAATTTTTCATGCTGAGAACAGTACCTAACGGCGTCAAGAAGAAAAACCTGACGGCGTCAAGAGTAAAATCCGTGACGACCCAGTGAAAACCTGAAGGCGTCAAGAGAAGAGCGTCAAGAGTTAATATGGTGACGACCTGCATAAGGAGTACACATGACGGCGTCAAACCCAGATCTAGGCAGTCTGAGAAATTATTTGGCGGCGAGATGACGGCGTCAGCAATTTGTTCTTGACGCCGTCACCCTTCAGTATCTATATATACTTTTCTATTTTTCATTCATTAGGAGATGAACTTGTGTGGAGAATTCTAGGGCCGAACCCTAATAACCCTAGGTCATTTTTTACAGTATTTTCAAGGGTTTCCACCCCTTGAAACCTTTCATGTTCAATTAAGATAAGTCCTCTTTCAATTCATTCAATATGTCTATGTGTTGTTTGAATATATCTTATGCTTGTCTTGATTTCAACATGCTAGGCTAGATCTTTCATGTGTTTGCTTAGATGTAATGAAACCTAGATGTTAATTATAGGTTGATTGCTTGTTTATAGTTGTATTGGATGAATGATTTCAATGTTAGGCTTAAGAAAACTGGCAGATCTCCATTGTGTAACATGCTTGAACGTCTTAAGAAACATGAACCGATGTGTACTAGGTTTTATTGGTTATATTTAATGCATGAGCAAATTCTAGTGATCCCATGTTAGGAGCTTCTTAGCCGGCTCGACATAGGAGTAAAGTAGGCGCTTATAGGATTGGGGAAGTAAGTACGCCACCCCATGAATGGTATTAAGGAATACAACCCGTCATCCACGCAACTGTAACAAGTAATTAACTTGTAAAAGATATCTAGGGAGTAGTGAAATTTAAGTAAACACAATTCTCCCATATATTGCTCACACCTCTAGTTAATTTAGTTTATTTTCACTTCTAGTATTTTATTTTGATTGCATCTTTAGTTATTGGGTTAGTTGACTAGCAACTAATTCCGCCAACTCCTTCAAAACCAAGATTTTTACTTGCTTTCATAAAATATAAAAAAATACAAAAAGAATCATCCCTCATCTCTAGACCTAGTCTTTAGGTTTTCTAATCCTAGCGACACTATTCCTAGCTGAACGATCAATCCCCCGGTACTTGTCATTATACTATACTACATCGATCAGGTACACTGCCTGGTGGGGGTTGTAAGCTTCTCGAGATCCCTCGAGAGGTAAAGCCTGGTGCAATCCCTACGTACCAAGTTTTTGGCGCCGTTGCCGGGGAATAGTTATTGTCTAGGTTAGAATCTCTTTTGTTTAGGTCTACTTGCTAGATTCCTTTCTAGTAAGATTTTATTTTTATTTTTAGGTTCTCTTTAGTCTATCTTATTTCTTCGTGTTTTTGTTTGTAACTTTTACCATCCGCCATTATGGCAACCGATGAATTCTCTAACCTTAGGATCACTAGGAGTCGTAGTTCCGCTAGAGACCTTGTCTTGCCTTATGCAGAACCCGATAGATAAATGTGTAGGCTAAGACGATCTCACTCAACACCTGAACCATCTAGCATAGCCATCGATTTTGATGCACCCCTTTCTGAAGAAAATTCGGAAAATCACCTTACAACCCCTAGCTCCCAATCCAACAACGAGATGAGTACCCCTGCAACTCCCACTCCTAAGCGTCTTAAGGACTACTCCTCCCCAAACCCTCGTGGCTTCTCAAACGCCATTGTCTACCCAAATGAACACACCAATGAGGTCTTGCATGTGACCGATGTTTGGCTTTTCCAAAGTGTGTGCAAGTTTTGTGGATTAGATGATGATGACCCGATTCAACACATTAAGGACTTCTTGATAATAGTAGACACCCTCCATGCGGATGGGGCTACTAGAGACACGTCCCGATTACGATTCTTCCCTTTCACCCTCTATGAAAAAGCCCAAGAGTGGTATGATAAACTTCCTTCTGAATCTATTTTCACATGGGAACAACTCATATCCAAGTTCTATGAGAAGTTCTTTCCACCTAGGAAAACTTCAGTGTTTAGAGATAGGATTCTCCACTTCCGAAAAGGGAAGGACGAACCCTTCCATAAATCGTGGGTTAGATTCAAGGATTTAATAAGACAAGTTCCCCATCATGGCATCGAACTTTGGCTTTTGGTCCAAATCTTCTACGACAATGTCTCCTCAAATGATCGGAACGGAATCAACAATTCTAGAAAAGGGAGATTAGCCAATCTTAGTGCCGAGGAAGGATGGGATAGGATTGAAGAATATGCTCAAGACCAGGATGACACTTGGGATGAACCTGAGTCGACTGTCAGCATGTCTGAAATCACTTCAACATCTTCAGATCGGTTAAGAAAAATTCACAAAAGAATGGAATACCTAGCTGGGTCGCAGTTACCTAAACAACTTTCAAATCCTTACTTGATCTGCGACTACTGTGGGGGCCCGCATGAGGTAGAGGAATGCGGAGGAGAAACCACGACTGAACATGCATGCTCGTCAGGAGGTGACATCTATGCTGATCCCTCCCTTTTGCCTTTTTACCAAAACGACGATTACACCCTCTAGGGAAACCTGGTAAAAAGAAAAGAGGGAGAGGAAGGTCCTGAATTCGAAATTAGGAGCACTTTTGAAGATGACCTTGGGCACTTCACTCATGAAAAAGGCTTACAATTAAAAGGTCTTAATGAACTTGTCGATGAGCAGCAGAATGACATTGGAGAATGGTTCAACAAGCTTAACTCCACCCTCGATAACCTTGAAATGCCATCAGTAAGCCAAAAAGACCCCATGCTTGCGTTAACCACTCGAACTGGAACAACAACCAAGGACCCCCCTTACCCGAGCTCGCATCCCATCACTCCCGACCCAAACGAGCCTCGCGAAGAGGAAGGTGATGTGAGCAGCGAGGCTCCCAACCAACCTCCCTTGGCGACCCCTTCCCCATCAACCCCACCTAACCAACCTGTGAGAATCCATTCCCATCCCGATTAAAAAACCAGAAAACTGAGAATGATAATAAAAGATTCCTGTCATATCTAAAAGACTCAGTAGTCACCATACCCCTCCTTGATGCTTGTTATCACATGCCGAAGTATAGCGCATACTTTAAAAAATTACTCACTAACCGAAAGAAACTCGAGGGTCTTGTGACCCTGGGGGAAGAATGTTTGGTAGTGACCCGTCGAGGGCTACCAAAAAAGGTAGACGATCCAGGTAGCTTCAATTGCCTTGCTCCATAGGATCTCTATCAATAAAGAATGCTCTTGCCGATTTGGGGGCGAGTATCAACCTCATGCCTCACTCTATGTTCCTTAAACTAGGATACTCTGGATTAAAGCCTACTCGTATGAACATCCAACTAGCCGATAGATCAGTCAAATACCCCGTAGGGATATGCGAGAATGTGCTAGTCAAGGTTGGGAAATTCAAATTCCCAATCGACTTCATAATCTTAGAGATGGAGGAGGATGACTTGGTACCCATCATCTTAGGGAGACCATTTCTTGCTACTGCTCGTGCAGTCATTGATGTTCATGACGACAAGTTAACCTTACAAGTAGGAACCGATAGTTTAACCTTCAACATTAAGGACACTATGGATCTCTCTCTCGAAGCAGCTAACCGGCTCTATTTCATTGGAGAGGTCGATGAACTCACGGACGTCATTGATGACTGTGTTGATGAACAGATCGAGGAAGGTTGGTTACGGGATGAGAGTTTTCTCCCCTTGTTGGAGGTGGAAAAGATGGAGGATGTTGGTGCAGTCTCCTTCTACCCTAGGTAAGAGGCCACGGAGCATCTCGAGCTCCGAAAACCCAAAAACAAGCTTAAGCCTTCTATTATCGAACCCCCTGAGCTAGATCTTAAGGAACTTCCTAACCATTTAGAGTACGCCTTCCTTCAGGGGGAGGACCAACTGCCGGTAATCATAAACTCCTCCCTCGAACATGAACAAAAAGGTAAACTCTTAGAGGTCCTAAAGAAATATAAGGGAGTGCTTTCATGGAGTGTAGCCGACATTAAGGGGATTGACTCAACTTTTTGTACGCATAAGATTCTCATGGAAGAAGATTATAAACCTACCGTGCAACCCCAGAGGCTGGTGAACCCCAACATTAAGGAAGTCGTAAAGAAAGAAGTCATCAAACTTCTGGATGCAGGATTGATCTACCCAATCTCGGACAGCCCGTGGGTTAGTCCTGTACAGGTTGTACCTAAGAAGGGTGGAATGACTGTAGTTAAGAACGACAAGGGTGAGATGGTACCCCAAAGAATGGTTACTCGATGGCAGGTCTGCATCGATTATAGAAAGCTCAATGATGCCACGAGGAAAGATCACTTTCCCTTACCATTCATTGACCAAATGTTAGAGAGATTGTCTGGGCACGAGTACTATTTTTTCTTGGATGGATTCTCAAGGTATTTTCAAATTCCCATAGCACCTGAGGACCAAGAAAAGACCACGTTTACTTGCCCTTATGGAACGTTTGCCTACAAAAGAATGCCTTTTGGGCTGTGTAATGCCCCCGCCACTTTTCAACGATGCATGACCGCAATCTTTCATGAACTTATGGAAGACAGCATAGAAGTTTTCATGGATGACTTTTCGGTCTTCGGGAACTCCTTCGACCGCTGTCTTGCTAATCTAGAAAAAATGCTTAAATGCTGTGAGGAAACCAACTTGGTGTTAAACTGGGAAAAGTGTCATTTCATGGTGAAAGAAGGGATTGTGTTAGGACATAAGATCTCAGGGAATGGGATAGATGTGGACCAAGCTAAAGTTGAAGCTATATCTAAGTTACCATATCCCACGACTGTTAAAGCAATACGCAGCTTCTTGGGGCACGCCGGGTTTTATCGGAGATTCATCAAAGACTTCTCCAAAATAGCTCGGCCAATGACTCAATTGCTAATGAAGGATGCTCCTTTCGATTTTTCCCAAGAATGCAAGGTTGCATTCGATCTCTTTAAAAAGAAGCTCACACAAGCTCCGATCATGATTACACCCAACTGGGAGTTACCGTTTGAAATCATGTGCGACGCTAGCGATTTCGCTGTCGGGGCTGTATTAGGCCAACGGCGTGACAAGCTATTCCAACATATTTACTACGCTAACAAAACCATGAATCCCGCTCAAGAGAATTACTCTACCACCGAAAAAGAATTGTTAGCCGTGGTGTTCGCATTCGACAAATTCCGGCAATATCTTGTCCTTTCAAAGACAGTCGTTTTCACTGATCACTCGGCTCTTCGATATCTTTTTTCTAAACAAGATGCTAAGCCATGACTAATTCGGTGGATCATGTTGTTACAAGAATTTGATGTTGAGATTCGTGATAAGAGGGGGGCAGAAAATCTGGCCGTAGATCATCTATCTCGTCTTGAAAATCCCTTGGATGAGCACGATAGAAGTGAGATTCGGGATTCATTTCCTGACGAACAACTCATGTCAATAACTGATTCGGAGCCTTGGTATGCCGATTTTGCCAACTATCTCGCAAGCAGACTCGTTCCAGAACACCTAACTAGGTACGAAAGGAAAAGGTTCTTTTCTCAGTTAAAATACTACTTCTGGGATGAACCATTTTTATTCCGAAGGTGTCCTGACCAAATAATAAGACGTTGTGTTTCGGAGAGTGAGGCAGTAAAGATTATGAGGGAATGCCACTATGGTCCCTCTGGAGGGCATCATGGGATAAGCACCACCACCCGAAAGATTTTCGATGCGGGATTCTATTGGCCCACAATTTTTCGTGATGTCAAAGAAATGGTACAAGCATGCGATGCATGTCAACGAGCCGGGAACATATCACATAGGGATGAAGCACCTCAGAATTTTATACAAGTATGTGAGGTTTTCGATGTCTGGGGAATTGACTTCATGGGACCCTTTCCATCTTCAGGAGGGAATGAATACATTTTAGTTGCCATCGATTATGTTTCAAAACGGGTAGAGGCACAAGCCCTTAGGACCAACGATGCCAGGGTGGTTATTCATTTCCTGAAAAAGCTTTTCGCTAGATTCGGGATTCCTAAAGCCCTCATCGGTGATAGGGGAACCCACTTTTGCAATGCGCAAATAGAAAAGGTCATGAGGAGGTATGGGGTGTCCCATTGATTTTCCACCGCCTATCATCCACAAACCAATGGCCAGGTCAAAAACACAAACAGGGCTATTAAAAGAATACTAGAAAAAACGGTTAGTCAGAATAGAAAAGACTGGTCATTTAAACTCGACGAGGCCTTATGGGCATTCTGAACCGCCTACAAGACACCTATTGGAACGACCCCGTTTCGCATGGTGTATGGTAAGGCATGTCACTTGCCAGTAGAATTAGAACATAAGGCTTATTGGGCGCTTAAGGCATGTAACTTAGATTATACAATTGCCGGAACCAATAGGTTCTTGCAATTACACGAGCTTGATGAGCTTAGATTAGAAGCCTATGAGTCCTCCATTACATATAAAGAGAGGGCAAAAAGATGGCATCACCAAAGAATTAAGAAACCCAAGGAATTTTCAAAAAGGGACAAAGTCCTATTGTACAACTCTCGGTTAAGGTTATTTCTAGGGAAACTCAAGTCTAGATGGTATGGACCATTTACGGTGAAAAGTTCCTCTAAAACTGGAGCCTTTGTGTTATTAGACGATGGAGGTAGAGAATTTACTGTCAACATACAACGTGTAAAACATTATCAAGAAAATAATAATGAAATGATTAGTGAGGAGGATGTAACGTTTGGTGATGAGGTCACGTAGTAACCCATGACCTTGAGTCTAGCTACAAGACTCGTAAATAAAGAAAAGCGCTTCTTGGGAGGCAACCCTTGTTTTGTGTGATTTTTATTTTTGTTTGTTTGCTATTTGTTTCCGTATGCATGCTTTATTTTTATTGTTGGTAAATCATGTTTCAAAACTAAAATAGTGAAAATACTTTACTTTGTTGTTTGGCCTAGTGAAAATACTTTACTCATGGATAGGAGATTATATGACTAGCACAAAACCGTATCATTAAGAAAAATTTTCCACCCAAATATGTGAGGTTCGCCTTTAGATTTGATAGGAAAAGCATTTACTATTAGTGCTTATGAGTGTACCGGTAGCATTTAGATTCTAGAACTTGCGTTAGTGATGCATCCCGAGACCGCTAGTGAGACTACATTCGTGTAGTAGGATTTACTACATGATAAGAGGCATTAGGATCACCCTTGTGTTAAACCCGTATCATAATTACTTGACCATTTAAGTCATATTACTTGGCTAGTAAAGTCAATTAATTTTTCCCACACCTTAGCGTTGTACTCATTTTTAGTACACGAAACCCCTAGTACACCCCTCCGAGCCTATCTTTTCGTTTCTAACTTTAAGCATTTTACTTAAAGGAAGAATTTGTTACACCCCACTTAAATGTACACCCAAATCGCCTTAGCCTTCCGTGTATGCACTCATCTTTAGTGCATTATTGTTATTTGTTAAACCCTAAGTTAATTATCTAATTGATTACATGGTTGCTAAGTCGAGTCATATCCTTGTACATATTGTTTTGGGACGATTGGGACTCATGGGTAAAGTACTTATTTTATGGAGTAATGGGGAAGAACATCATATATTACCCCCATATGTGCGTTAATCTTAAAAGTACTCCAAGTGTTTTGATTTTCTTAATTCGAGTCATTAGATTAGTTTATTGTAAAGTATGTAAAGATTCAAGTGTAAGGGGAATTTTCATTCCCTATAATATATTATTTTGGATGGTAGGGTAAGAGTGTATGCACAAAAAAAAAAAAAAAAAAAAAAAAAAAAAAAAAAAAAAATCGAAAAAAAGAAAAAAAAAAAAAGGAAAAAAGAGAAAAGAAAAACATACGGACTACCATCCCGTTTTATTCTATGTTCATTTTATGTTTTTGTTATTTTTCATTTATTAGCTTAAGTCGAGTCTAGTCTTGGCTTAGCAACGCCATATTGTACATGTAATTAACTAAGATTGTTAACTCGCCACCAGTAAAGACTGCCTATATCCAACAAAATCGTGTATTCCATATCCCTACACCTAACGTTACAACCCTTTAAAAGACCTCTTTGATAGTTTATCCTAGGTGCTTACGCCATGTGGTGGAGGTTTGATCATTTCCCGAGCCTATGGTAATCTATTTTGCTATGACAGGTAGTGAGAGATGTTTTCCATTTCCATAATGTGATATATACTTTATTACACCCGAGAGATCTGAGTATCTAAACACTATTTGTGAGGTGCTAGTGTATGACCTCCGTGCTTGTCTTTGGTCTTTAGTGGAACGATTATTTGTTGTAATTACTTTTATATTAGTGTTAAATGACCCCTAACTTGTATTTTGACTAGAATAAAAGCGCATTTGCTTGAGGACAAGCAAATCTCAAGTGTAAGGGTATATGATGAGGCGAAAAATGAACCACTTTTAAGGGGTCATTTAAGCCCGGAATTGAAATTATTTGATCAAATATTGCCCTAAATCGTTCCTTTTGTGATTTTAGGTACTTTGGGAGTGAATTCTGGAAAAGGGAGCATTTTAGACGTTTTTGGAGCATAAATGTAAAGAAAACTGCAAAGACTTAATTTTCCATGCTGAGAACAGTACCTGACGGCGTCAAGAGTAAAATCCGTGACGGCCCAGTGAAAACCTGAAGGCGTCAAGAGAAGAGCGTCAAGAGTTAATATGGTGACGGCCTGCATAAGGAGTGCACATGACGGCGTCAAACCCAGATCTAGGCAGTCCGAGAAATTATTTGGCGGCGAGATGACGGCGTCAGCAATTTGTTCTTGACGCCGTCACCCTTCAGAATCTATATATACTTTCCTATTTTTCATTCATTAGGAGAGGAACTTGTGTGGAGAATTCTAGGGCTGAACCCTAATAACCCTAGGTCATTTTTTACAGTATTTTCAAGGGTTTTCACCCCTTGAAACCTTTCATGTTCAATTAAGATAAGTCCTCTTTCAATTCATTCAATATGTCTATGTGTTGTTTGAATATATCTTATGCTTGTCTTGATTTCAACATGCTAGGCTAGATCTTTCATGTGTTTGTTTAGATGTAATGAAACCTAGATGTTAATTATAGGTTGATTGCTTGTTTATAGTTGTATTGGATGAATGATTTCAATGTTAGGCTTAAGAAAACTGGCAGATCTCCATTGTGTAACATGCTTGAACGTCTTAAGAAGCATGAACTGATGTGTACTAGGTTTTATTGGTTGTATTTAATGCATGATCAAATTCTAGTGATCCCATGTTAGGAGCTTCTTAGCCGGCTCGACATAGGAGTGAAGTAGGCGCTTATAGGATTGAGGAAGTAAGTACGCCACCCCATGAATGGTATTAAGGAATACAACCCGTCATCCACGCAACTGTAACAAGTAATTAACCTGTAAAAGATATCTAGGGAGTAGTGAAATCTAAGTAAACATAATTCTCCCTTATATTGCTCACACCTCTAGTTAGTTTAGTTTATTTTCATTTCTAGTATTTTATTTTGATTGCATCTTTAGTTATTGGGTTAGTTGATTAGCAACTAATTCCGCCAACTCCTTCAAAACCGAGATTTTTACTTGCTTTCATAAAATATAAAAAAATACAAAAAGAATCATCCCTCATCTCTAGACCTAGTCTTTAGGTTTTCTAATCCTAGCGACACTATTCCTAGCTGAACGATCAATCCCCTGGTACTTGGCATTATACTATACTACATTGATCAGGTACACTGCCTGGCAGGGGTTGTAAGCTTCTCGAGATCCCTCTAGAGGTAAAGCCTGGTGCAATCCCTACGTACCATTAACCATCACAGGAATCCTAAAAAATTATAAAAATATTTTTACAATTTAGTTTTAAGCTATTTCTTAATTAATTGCCTAATTATTAATTAAAAGCTAGATATACTAATTTAAATCTAAAAATTAGAAAATTAAAAGTGAAAATTGCAAAAGTAATTTTTACAGAAGCTTAATAACTTATAAAAGTTAGAAAAATTATAAAGAGTTATCTGAGATAAAAATTAAACACCAAAACTAATTTATTTTTGACTTTTTAATTTAAACTAATTTAATTGAAATTAAATCTAAAAATTACTAAGTGAACAGTTAAAAAATATGAAAAAATTATTGAAAGTATATTAAGTGATTAAGAAGCTAGGAAAAATAAAATGGTGTTAACAGCTTATCCAAATAAGCTGGAATATGCTTAACAGTTTAAATAAGCTAATTAGGCTAATATTACTATAAGTATATTGATTATGTAAAAGTTTACGGAACTGGTGCCCCAGAGCGGATGGAAGGGGGAGTGATGTTATGCATGTTATACTAGAGGTCCCAGGTTCGAATCCCACTCCCCACCTTTTTGCCAAATATTTTATTTTTTTATTTTTCTTTTTGCAAATCTACTTAATAACTAATTTTAAGCATATTTTACAAAGAAAACTTTTTTATATCTCACAAATAAGCTCTGAGTGAGCTTATTTTTCACACAGTGGAGCTTTTAAGCTCAAAATGGATTTTCAAAGTGAAAAGGGTTTTTGCACTGACAAGTAACTGTACTTTTTAAAAAAGTTCATTTGGGTCACTATACTTTTTTTGTGTGTATTCACATCATTCTACTAATTATGTTATAATTAAATACTCATTGAACTTCAAAGATCGTCTAATTCAATAACTTATATGGCCATGTCATCATACTATTTAACACGTCAATAATTCTTTATTCATGTCAGAAAATGGAGGCCACATCTTTCTCTATAATATCATACGCTATTAACCCTAATACTAATCAGTTCATCAAACATTCAAACGAATGAACACACTCTGTTTTTTTTCTTCTTCATCTTTCCACCGAATTGGCCCAATCTTATACTGATCATTTGCAATTCTGTTTGTAATCTCTTCCATAAGGTATTTACTCTAATATCTAGTTATTATTACTATTACATTATGTGTTAAACTTTGATAAAAATCACGAAAAGAAAAGTTTGTTAACATAATTTTCTTTTTGTTGTCACAGATGGCATCATCATCCCGTTCCATTCCAATACGTCTAAACTTTCATCATGGTGGAGTATTTGAAGCAAACCCACTTAATTACGACTTTGGTATGGTATCTAAATTAGAAAATGTTGATATAATGTCCATGGGTTACAAGGATTTAGTTGAATATTTAGAAAAAGAAAGCCATGCTACGTGCAATGCTTTATATTTTGTAGTTCCTGGTCTTGATATAAAGACTGGATTAAAGCCATTAAAATGTGACGTTGGTATGCGTAATTTTAGGCAATATGCTTTTAGAAATAATGGTGAAATTGACATTTACATGGCTCAATCTGAATTTGACTTTGAAGACGGAACAATCGAAGCTAATAACCATAGTGGTAGTGATCAAGATGATTATAATGTGTATGATGTATATAGCTCTGATGAGGATGACACTGCTTCACTAGATCACTTGTCAGATGGTGAAGATGAAGTGGTGGATATTAGAAAGCAAAAAACGGTTCCTCAAAACAAGAAAAAAATTCCAATCATGTTTGACGAAGCATTCTTGGCTAGGATTTTTAATGGTTTAGAGAGAGAAAAAATTGTTGAAAGGGAGGTAGGACCTGATGATGAGTTCAATTTAGAAGATGAAGATAAGTTAGGTGACCATTGGCCAATTCATGATCCAAACACAAAATGGAAGTTTATGAAACCCGTATTAGGTGAACGGTTTGAAGGTCCGGACCAACTTAAAAGGTGTTTGACATTTTATGCTCTTGCTAATGGTCTAAAACTATTTTATGAAATCAATGATGGAAAGAGGCTATGTGCTAGATGCAACAAAGATAAATACGGAAAACCAAGATGTTCATACAGAATGTGGGCATCCTGGATGCAAAAAGAGAGATCTTTTCAAGTCAAATCTTTAGTTGAGGATCATTGTTGCTCTAGGACTTATGAATTTGGTACTCTAATAACCTGTAACTGGATTGCTAGGAATTATGCAAAGAAGATCATAGCTAAGCCTACTATCAAGGTTAAAGAAATACAAGATGGAATTTTGAAGAAGTATAAGTGTAAGGTGACAACTGGTCAATGTAGAAGAGGCAAAATCAATGCTTTGAAACAATACGAGACATGTTTGGAAGATCACTATGGTAAGTTATGGTCTTATGCTCAAGAGATCATAACTTCTAATCCGGGTAGCACATGTTTGATGGGTGTGAATTCTATGCCAGATGGAAAGAATTATTTCAGAAGTTTTTATGTTTGTTTTAAAGGATTAAAAGATGGGTGGTTAGTAGGATGTAGGAGGGTTATAGGTTTAGATGGATGTTTTTTAAAAACTATATGTAAGGGTGAGTTGTTATCTGCTGTAGGAAGAGATGGTAATAATCAAGTGTATCCAATAGCATGGGCCGTGGTCACTGTTGAAAACAAAGAAAATTGGAAGTGGTTCATGGAATGTTTGATTAAGGATCTAGGCATAGATTATGGTGAGGGCCTTACTATCATCTCAGATCAACATAAGGTATTACTATATGTTATACACGATTAATTCTATTTTATCATTATCTAAAAGTTTTAATTAAGAATGTGTTATTCAAATGCAGGGTCTTATAGAAGCATCAAAAGAAGTGATGCCCATGGCTGAGCATAGGCAGTGTGCTAGACACATTTATGCGAACTTTAGAAAGAAATTCACAGGCAAGTACTCCAAACATTTAATGAACATTGTGTATTAAGCTTTTTGTTTAATGAAGTATCTTCTATTAGGTGTTTTATTTAGAAACATGTTTTGGAAAGCGGCTAAGGCTACATTCCCAGCTAAGTTTGAAGAGGCGATGCAAGAAATTAAATCAGTAAGCAAAGACGCATACAACCATTTGATGGATAGGAAGCCACAAAGCTGGAGCAGAGCTTATTTTACTACTAATAGAGCATGTGATGCAGTGGAAAATGGCATTAGTGAGTGCTTTAACTCACTAATAGTAGATGCAAGAAGAAAACCCATCATTAACATGCTTGAGGATATCAGAACTTACATAATGGATAGAATGAAGAAGATGAGAGACAAACATGCACAATGGACTGATGAAATGTGTCCAAGCATAAGAAAAAAGTTTGAAATCATCAAAGACCAACATAGGTACCCTTTTAGACACACCATAATCTTATTTAATTAAATGTGATTTGAATGTTTATTAAGTAATGTATTATGCAGAAATTGGAGGGTGATACCTAGTGGAAATTCTTTGTTTGAAGTTAGGAACGGGTATGAGGCTTTTAGAGTTGATGAAAAGAATATGACATGTAGTTGTAGGCGGTGGCAATTGACTGGCATACCATGTTCTCATGGATTTGCAACCATATATTTTTTACACAAAAATCCAAATTTGTATATCCCTAATTGGTACACAAAGCAAACATTTGTTTCTGTTTACAACCATTTCATATACCCCCTTAATGGAATGTCGCAATGGCCACCAACTGATTACCAAAAACCATTGCCTCCAATAGCTAGAAGAATGCCTGGTAGGCCACCACATAAAAGAAAAAAAGATGCTAGTGAGGCTAATGACTCGAATAGGACCAGAATAAGTCGTGTGGGGAGAGTTATGCATTGCAAGATATGTGGTGGAGAAGGGCACAACAAAACAACATGCAAATCAACTGATGTTGATGGTGGTTCAAATGGTGGTTCTAGAAGTGGTACTAAAAAGAGAGGTGGTTCTAGTGCTAGAAGTGGTACTAAAAACAGAGGTGGTTCTAGTGCTAGAAGTGGTACTAAAAACAAAGGTGGTTCAAGTTCAAGGCCAATTGGAATGGGAGTTTCATTTAATCAAGATGGCCACATGGAATAAACCCTTCGGATCTTGTTTAACAAGTTGATGTGATCCCAAATTTCGAGTCACAGCCACAAATGGAGTCACATTTGGAAAGGGAGTCACCTCCTTGACCTACTATCTACAAACCGAAAGCAAGACTGAAGTTGCATATCTTGAGGAAGTCTGGAGGTGCTGCATAAAATTAGTTGAATAAGTTTCATAGCAATGGTCTAGACCGTACTGTTAATAAATGGAAGTTGCAATACTTTAGCTTAAATGACACTTGTGTTCAGCTTTTGAAAGTTTGATTTATATGGCACCTTTTGTTTACTATTATTTTCTATGGAACATGTGCTTTTCAATGCTTGTTTGTCTCTATCAAATTGATTTTTGCAACAGCAGTTTGAGCATATAAAATTAGGTTGTTCTAAAAATTACATAATCAATTAGGATGGTTTGCTTTAAATTTATTTTAATGGTGCTGGGAAGCGTCAAATTCACATTCTCATGAAGCATTTTGTACTAAATATCAAGATGATGATAACCAATTGAATTCATTCAATTTAATTTAATGGTTAAAATAATATTCATTAAGGTTGTATTTAATATGAAAAAGAATCACTGACCTTGTTTTAGATGTGATGACAAGGACAAAATTGTGTGACGTGGCTAAAAAATTGGTGACGTCTAAACATGTTTTAATGACATGGACACACAAGTGACCAAATTGCAAGTTTTTAAATAGTTTAGTGAATATTAATTATGATATAATCAGTATAGTGATGTCAATAGACAAAAAATAAGTATAGTTACCCAACTGAACATTTTTGAAAAGTACAATTACCTCCCAGTGCAAAAACCCAAGTGAAAAAGCTTCTAATAAGCTATAAGCTGCAAACCAAAGGATCAAATAGGCTAAAGTAAGTGAGACAAATGTAAAACAAGCCAAAGAAAGGAGAAAAGCAAATAGATAAGCTGAAATTAAGGAATAAGCAAATCCAAGCTTAACAGATGGCTAAAAAAACTAAAACTTGTATTTTTTTAAATTGTAATAAGCTATAAATAAGCTACAAACTAAAAACTAATATTTAATAAGCTACAAACAGGTATTAACAAACTTGAAATAAGTAATATGGCACAAATAAGCACACCAACTAAGCTGATATAAGCAAATAAGCAATTGGCTAAAAACTAAGCACAAAATAGGCCAAATTGGCAAACTTGCAGACCCTATGGGGCCCACATGGGTGAACTATGGTCTGAATTGAAGCCTGTTCCAATAAGCTGGGCTTATTGGAATTCCAAAAAGTTAAGGCTCAAAGGATAGGGCTTACAGGTCAGCTTATGGAAAGCTTGTGAAAAAGCTTGTGTACTGATGATTCAGTGCACACAGTGTAATGGGACAAACAAAAGGCTATAAGCAGCCCTAGCAAATAAGCTGGAAATGGAAAAATAATTCTTGAATCTAAAAGCCAAACTGATAAGTTTTCTAAAAAGCTAAGAAATTAGGGGTGGGGTCCATTATTGAACAAGATATGAGCCTTGAAAGTTTGGTGGTCAATATTGAGTCCTCAGCATACATGATCAAATAAGGCAAACTTGTGGGTTGAATAAGCTATGGTCTAAGGAACATGGATCCAAAATAAGCTTTTATATGTGGAGTTGGACTGAAAAGCTATCTAAAAAGCAAATTATAAGGTCTGGGTCCCACTAAATAAGCCAGAATAAACTTATGAAACTTGGTCAATAACCTGTGTACAAGGCATGTTTAGTGAAAACAGGCAGTTTCAAGTGAGCTTATTTATAAGCTAATGGGTTCCAAAATAAAATTTTCCTTTTGACACTTACAAACAGACTACCAAATATTACAAATCAACAAAAATCACTTAATCCCTAACTCTAATGAACCCTACAAGTGATCAAGAAATCTGTCCCATTTTGAAAGTTATGAAAATTTGGACTTTTAGAAATTTCACCTAAGTTGACTTTTACTAACTTAGATCTTGATTTAGTGATTAAATATGATATATTAAGCTATTAAAAGGTTATATTAAGCTATGTTACCAACTAATGAGCTAATGTGATGAAAATGGTACTAAAAATCCTAACAGATAACAAGTAAATAGAGATTAAAGGCTATTTTGACTATTTAATTAACAAGCATAGGTTTATATGGTTTGTTTGACCTAATAAGACCTAGTGAAACATGTCTCACCAAACAACAACAACAAAAACATTTCTGAACACAGTGCATTCCACTAATCCAAACACTCCTTTAAAAGACTATTTTTATGAATTTCAAAACATCACACTGATCTAACTTATGATTTCATTTCCAGAAGTTATATCATGATAAATTAAGATCATTTAAGCACAGAATATCAACCATATCAGTATGAAACACATAAATGACAACTATGCTAATTTAATTGTTAAAACTCTAACTAAGTAACTTTATATTTTAATGAACAAGCTAGGTATATTAACTAATAATAGCACAAACACATATCAAATAAACATAAATTAACTGATATAATCACTAATTAGAAAGTACTACAGTAGAATACTAAATTGAGAAAAATGCTTACAATTGGCTTTCCACCTAATAACCAAGAACCATTACCAAGAAGCACTTCCTAAAGGCTTACCACTAAGCCTCTAACCCAGGCCAATCCTGTATAAACCTTGCTCCAGCCTTCTTGATCATCTTCATCGATTTTTTTATTTTCTTTTTATTTTCCTTTGTAATTTTTTTATTTTTCTGTTTTAGTAAGATTGTTGATTTTAACTAATCTAATAGTTTAAACAAGTTGATATAAGGACTTATATGAGATTATAAGCCTTAAAACAACATTGTATAACAACTAATTGAGTACATATGAGAATTTGAAAATTACAAATTGCAGAAACTATAACTGATAATGAAACTTAAATTAAAGCTTGAAAATAGATTTATTACAACTTACGAACCTTAGTACAATGCTTGGAAACTTAAAATTAAACTGAATTTATAAATTACAACTTAAACGACATACATTAATTAAAACTAAAAACTATATATTCTAATTCCTGCTTCTTGTTGCTTTTATAGAGTCCCAACTTGTTCCAGGTGTCCTTTTGATCAAATCCCACTTCAATTGAGCCCTTGGATCAGTTTAATTCATCACAGCCGTTTAAACCTACTTTTGGCGCCAAAAGTGGTTTTGGTTGCTTGGAGCAGTATTAGTGCATTAAATGCACTTTGGTATGTTGTGATGGTGGAGGGGGACAAATTGAGAAGTAGGGGATGGTCTATGGGTGGTGGAGTTGGTCTTTGCAGGTAGTAGGGTGGCAGAGGTTGTAGTTTTGACACATGTCCTCCCCTTGTACAAAACCAGGGGAAGAGGTTTGTTTGTGGGCTTGGCAGAGGGCAAGTGAGGTGGTGAAGTTGGAAGGTGGAGGTGGAGAAGAGGAGAGTAGCAGGGTGAAGCAGGTTTAAGAGGTGGAGTGGAGGTTGGGGGTGATGGGAGGTCAACGCGGGTCAAAGACCCCGTTTTATTAATAAGGGAAATGGGCTTTTGTGTTTGGGCTTGGGGGATAGCAGGCTTGGACCAGGCTTTGGTTGTTTTGTGTTTGGATTTTGGAATTGGATTTTTGGTTTTGTAATAATATTAAGCCCAAGGACTTATATTGTAAAATCTGATTTCCAGGGACCACACTTGTAATTATTCCAAAGTTTATCAAAAAGGACATTTCTTGCCATATGTAAATATTTTAAGGACCTATTTGATATGTTTCCAAAATAAAACATCCGGGGACCATTTTTGCCAATTTTTAAAGTGTAGGGACTTTTTTTTGTAAATTCCTTGAATTTATCATCTAGGGGTCAAACTTGTCAACTTGTGAATTACCAAGGACCCTTTAATGATAAAATTCCATTTTTAAACACTAGGGGTATTTTCTGCCAACTTTGAAAACTTGAGGGACTTGTTTTTGCCAATTTTGATATTTTGAACTTTCAAAGGTAAAAAGTGTTATTCCATGATTCCTGAGGACTGTTGTTGACTTTGTTTTAAAATAATTCTCCCAGGGACCATTTCTGACATTTCTTGAAAGTTCAGGGACTGATTTTGACAATTTGGTAAACTTTGCCCGTTTTCCTCTGTTTTCAATTCTTTTATGCCTGAAACATATAAAAACACCATTCAAGGATATTTGTAGTATTTTGTGGTGTTTCTGAGTGTTTTTAAATGTTTTTGTTGTTTAGATGGGACATAAATGATGAGTTTTTAGAGACTCATCAGGTATTTTTTCCACCGACCTTGCGTGACGCCGTCAGTTATAAGTTGTGACAGTGTCACCTTTGGGTTGTGACGTCGTCACGTTAGCCGTCTTCACACACTAAGTTATCGCAAAGCCATTTAAGTTTTTACTTTCTTGGCACTTTTGGTGAACACGTCAGAGTTGCCGATCACAAACTTGAAGCTTTGTTTTTTATCATCCATTTTTTGTCCAAATGAGCCCAAAATTTGTACATTTCTAGCAAAAGCATTCTCAAACACCTAAAGCTAAAAAAAGAAAGGATTTAGGGCAATACACAATACAATGTGTATATTTCAGGCTATTATGCAAAACTTGTTGTACGAGTTTGAGAGGTTTATGAGAGATGAAGGAGAACGCGCCAAGGAAATGAATGAGATGATTGAACTACTTGGCGAGAAAATAAATGAACAACATGATGAATATGAGGAGTATACATGTTATCCTCCTTATGATTCATATGGTTATTATGGCACACCTGGATTTTACCAATACTCACTCAACCAACCAAGTTCATCGCCACAAATAGAGGAGTCTCGCTTACAGGAAATCTTGTCTAGATAAGCATAATTAAGAAACACTTAGGGATCAAACGGTTTCATTACAACTTATTGAAGAATATAGGAATTATGAGTACATTGGCTAATGGCATAGTGTAAGACAAGATGGAAGGAGTGTCGTTAGTGTATATTATTTTCAACGTTTTGTTTGCATTTTGTTTGTTGTTTGTAAAAAGTCTAAATTAGAACTTTTGGAAGAAAAAAAAAAAAAAATGCAATGCGATAAGAAAGAGAGTTAATTGCATTTTTGGTCCTTGTTGTTTGGCCAAATTGCAGGTTTAGTCCTCATAACTTTGAAAGTGCAGCGATAGTCCCTATTTTGAAGTTTGAGTTGCATTTTTTTTCTTATCGGTGTGAAATGACCAAATTACTTTTGTCTTTTTCTGAACAAGACAAAAGGTATTTTAGTCATTTAACTTTATACAGGGACCAAAAATGCAATCCAAATTTCAAAATGAAGACTATCGCTGCATTTTCAAAATTTTGGGGACCAAACCTGCAATTTGGCCAAACCACAGGGACCAAAAATGCTATTAACTCAATAAAAAAAAATAAACAAAACATTGCTTGGTTCCTATCCCAGCTAAAAGAAAAGTCAACCAAACACATCTGTTATGCAGCCTTAAACCACCACCATCAAACTCCAATCTCAAAAACCACCGTACAACCGTCACCATGACGTCACTCACCACCGAAAACAACCACTACGACCGTGAAACCGAACTCAAACAATTCGACTCATCAAAACTCGGCTGCAAAGGCCTCCTAGACACAGGGATAAAAACCATCCCACGTTTCTTCCATCAACCACCAGAAAATCTCCCATGCACACAAACCAACCTTAAAAAAAACATGCAAACTGTCCCTGTCATCGACATGTCTCAAGACAGGTCCGAGGTTGTTGAGCAAGTTAGAAAGTTGTCGTCAACTCTTGGCTTTTTTCAGATAGTCAACCATGGAGTTGATGTAAAGATGATCGAGAGTGTTGTTAATGATGTTAAGAGTTTTTATGAGATGGATAATGAGTATAAAATGAGGTTTTATAGTAGGGAGGGTGGAACAGGTGCTGCTTATTCTACTAACTTTGATTTGTTTCAGTCTAAAGCTGCTAGCTGGAGAGATACTCTTCAGGTTTGCTTTTTAACTTTCTATATAAATTCATAGAAATGATGAAATGATTATATAGAAATAAAGTGTGTTTACCTTTGTGTTGAGGTAGGACCAGTGCCGTCTCTAAGTTTACTGAGGCCTATAATAGATGTAAAGTATGTTGTTGTAAAGAGAGAAAATGAGAAACAAATGTTTTAAAAGTGCTCCTGCTAGCATTTTCCGATGCAACTTCTTGAATCAAATACTTGTAGTCACTTTTATAGATTATATAAACATATCATATAAAATTTTTGAGGCCCTTATAATTTGGAGGCCCTGTGCGACTGCACACCTCGCACACCCTCGTATACGGCTCTGGGTAGGACTGTCTATGTCGTACTTTGTGGACCTTTTATATTAGTGGGATTGATCAGTGTTGTTGTTTTGGTGATGATGATAAGTGCTTGGTGATATTGTTTTGGGTGTGTGGATATAGCTTATTTTCTACGTTTTGTTAGCTTTACTGAAATTTGGAAAAGTGGATAACCTTACATTTTAAGCATCTGAAGTAAGTCCATAAATTCAAGTTTATAAGCTGAAAAAGTGAAGTTATATGCTATTCCAAAATGAAAATATGCTGATAAGCCTAGGAAACAAGCTAATCCAAACACCCCTGAAAAATATTTTTTTAGAAAGATTCTCATCATTAGATTATTTTTAGTCAAAGGCTGCTAGTTGGAAATATACTCTTTTGGTTTGATTTTATACAAATGATGAATTTGATTTGGTGATTATACATGCATGGTGATATAACGGTGCTGTCTGCTTATTTTTTGGGTTTATCTGCTTTATTGAAATTTGAAAAAGTCGATAACCTCACTGTTTATCAACAGATGAGCTTTTGGACTTAATAAGTTCATAAGGTCAAACTGATGAGTTGAAAAAATTGAGGTTATTAGCTTTCCCAAAATTTGATACTGGTGAGCCCAAAAAACAAGCTGATACAAACACCCCAAAAAACATGTTTGATATTTTAGGGGATGTTTGGGATTCGGATTTGAAAGTGATTATGCGGTTAGTATCAGCTGTCAGCCCGTCACCTTAAAAAGATTCACATCATTAGATTAGTGTCAGCCAGTCAAAGGGCTGCTAGTTGTTACTGATGTGAAATAAAGAATATGCTGTGAAACTCAGCAAAAATACACTTCTGAATAACAGATGTTTAGAATATGATTTGTGCAAAACTTATTTGACAATTATACTGTTAGTCTCATAATACCTCTCACAATTTGTATGCAATGGGAATGCGTGTATAAACCCATCACTCTTGGTGGGTTTAGAAATTGCATGCTTTTGAGGGTTTGATACCCATATTGAAATACCAAACCTACCAACCAAACAAGTACAATAGGAATAAAACCCATTCCTTGATTCCCATACCCTCAAACCAAACACCCCTTAAATGCTGTCTACTGTAGCGGTTTTGTTATAGTTTATTATTGCTTTGGATTATCACTTTTTTAAACACAATCAAAAACACCTATTCACACCATAACATTCCTGCTTTGTACGGCTTGTTCTTTTCATTCTAATACAAACTTTGTCCATCTCTAATGAGAACTTAAATGCCACTAACGGAGTTGTAAACATGTTGGACGATATTGTGAATTTTAGAAAATAGAGTTTAGATAAGTTATGGGTCTGTAAAGCATGTTGTTCTAATATGTATCTTGCAAAAAGAATGACTTAGAACAAAGATTCAAATAATGAATGAGTATTCTAGCACTATGTTAAAAGCGGATAGCATGAATAAATATGTTTTGTACCTTGGTTTAATGTATCGGACAATTTGATAGAGTTATATGCTGCAATTTTCATTATGATCATGGATTAGTGATGATATTGTTTTTGATTAATTGGCTTTAAGGATATAATATAACATGAATCATATAGCCTTTATTAGTTATGTCGCCTAACATTTAGTAATTAGTGGTGACAATTTCGATTCATTTTTTACTTACAAATCAGCAAAGAAAGTCAAACAGGGTCGCTCAAAGTTGATTTAGTGGTAAAATTTATATTAGTATGGATGTATGGTAATAATATGGTTTTTTTAATCATACGGATTAATTATTACTCCATATAAAAAGATTTATAACGTGTTTGTGGGTCAACCCGACCAAATGTGACCCTTTTTAACCTGACTAAAACTTGACCTGTATCTAGGACTTTCAGCTAGAACCTGTTACACAAAACAACCTGTCCCGTGTTAAAATAGTACTAATAGTTAGAAAAACTGAATTAGCATAGGCGCAACTTTGACCATAAAGCATTTTGTTAAGCTCTTTAAAAGCTTTAAGCTTTTGCTTAGGAGTGAATTGTTAAAAATTCCACCATACTGACAAATCTCTTTTGAGAATTTTCTTTTTTGTGGGCTATTTTAGACATTTTACTTGTACAGGCAGTCATTTTACCCTAAAGATGATAATCTTGCGATGGGCTAGATGTCTAAAATTAATGTGATAGTGTAGGTTTAATTGTGCGCAAGACCCAACATTTATAGCTGGATGTTTATGCCTGTGCAGGTGAGGATGTCACCCATCGAGCCAGATTGGGAGGCGGTGCCAGAGATGTGTAGGCAGGCACTGAAGGATTGGGACAAGGCGGTCGTGAGTTTAGGAGAAGAGTTGATGTCGATTTTATGTGAAGGATTGGGAGTAAAAAGTGACAAGTTGAAGGAGTTGACATGTTTGGAAGGGAGAGCAAGTGTATCCCATTATTACCCTCAGTGCCCACAGCCAGAGCTCACGTTGGGGATAACTCCACACACCGATCCGGGGGTGTTAACTGTGTTGGTGCAAAATGAGGTTGGAGGATTATTGCAGGTCAAATGTGGTGAAGACTGGGCTGCTGTTGAGGCGGTTCCTGGTGCCATTGTTATCAACATCGGTGATCTGCTTCAGGTACTTTCATGTTACTAATTGTTAAACCTCTAAACCTTAATTTTATTAATGCTAGATTAACCAACCAACATATGTAAATCCATTAGCTGTATATAGTTATGATACAAGTTTGAAATTATACAATTTCACAGATGATGTCTAACGATGAGTATAAAAGCGTTGAGCATAGAGTATTGGCAAATCCTGAAGAAGGTGCACGTGTCTCAATTGCTGTCTTTCTGAATCCAAGCATACGAGAGAAACTATATGGACCGTTCCCAGAGCTGATATCTGCCGAAAAACCAGCGGTTTACAAGGAATTTACATATGGAGACTACATGAGAAGGTTTTTCACTAAAGAGCTTGATGGTAAAAGTTTAACTAATTTCTACAAAATCGATGACACAAAGAGCTGATATTTGCTGGTGGTAAATACCTATTGTATTTGTTCCATTTAAAGTCATATACAATAAAACACAATGAAACAATCTTCACGGAAACAAAGTTGGTCTTATTGTTATACAATGAATTGTATAGCCTTAACTTGTCATGTTGGTCGATCCAACCACTATGGTTCCATTGTGGCCATTGCATAGTGGTTGGATCGAGCAACACTGCCCATAACACCAAAAATTAGTTATTTTCGGTTATTCCCCAACCATCACAATGGCTATTAAAAGACACACCTGTCAATTATTTTCACTTATTTTTGGTTTTGGCAGGAAAATTATATTTTGTATACTTATTTAAAGAATAATATTCATCTAAAGAATATTATTCTTTGTATACAGCCCCTGACCTCGCATCTTTGTCATGGTGATATCAAGCTAACTATGACGAGCATGCACTCCGCGCCTCCTAACTTGTCTTAATTACCTAAAATAATACGTAGTACTACGTAGTTGATAGCACTAAAATTACCAACATCATTTGGCTATCATTGGTTACTCCAATTTTCGGTCTTGTGGTATCTATCTATCTATCTATCTATCTTTTTTTTTTTTTTTTTTTTTTTTTTTTTTTTTTTTTTTTCAAGTGTCTCATTCAGCTAGTGGGTTAGTGTGGTTCCTTGTGTTTTGTATTTGTTTTGCTTTTTGGGCCTCTCTCACTGTCAATTAGCATGATTATTAGTTGTGGGGATTTCATTGTTTTAAACGTAGCCATCAAGTAATCTGTCATCATTCATTGAATATTACTAGTTCATAATAAGAATCATTAGCCGTTTACTATGATCACCATAGCAATAAATTAGTATGTTTGTTTCATTAGAAAACAATAACAGTAACTCTTGGTAATCAATATAAATAGTGCCATAACTTTTACTTGGTGTCTAGCTTCCCACGAAACCACCACCACCACCATTCGTAAATCTTAAATCTCTGTCGAGTCACGGTCAGGATGACATCTGAGCACCGGTACGACCGTCTGAAAGAAGTAAAAGAATTTGATGAGTCAAAAATCGGCGTAAAAGGACTACTAGACACTGGCATCACAACCATCCCACGTTTCTTCCATCAACCACCAGAAAATCTACCAAGCACAGAACCTAAGAAAAACCAACCTCAACTAACTGTCCCGATAATCGACATGTCACAAGACAGGTCCAAGGTTGTTGAGGAAGTTAGACGTGCGTCGTCAACTCTTGGCTTTTTTCAGATCGTAAATCATAGTGTTCCATTAGCACTAATTGATAGTGTGGTCAATAGCATGAAGAATTTTGATGAACAATCAAGTGAGTATAAGATGAAATTTTATCATAGAGATGCAGGCAAGGGGGCTTCTTATTATAGTAATTTTGATTTGTTTCACTCAAGAGGTGCTAGCTGGAGGGATACATTTCAGGTTAATTTTACCACATAGTTTCATGAATACGAATCTCTTATGTTTTACCTGATCGCGACCCATTTGACCCGTTTATCTAAATAGATTGGCGAGTTTAACGTGTTACACGGGTTAAACATAATAAATGGGTTGACAGGTCTACTTGTTTAACCATTTTATTTTTAAAGTTTTAGAGAAAACTTAAACGGGTTGGCAGGTCTACCTATTTAACCCACTGTGAACAGAACATGACTTGTTTAATAAACGGGTTGAGTTGGTCGACCGAACATGACCCGGAACCTGTTTATACCCAATCCTAACCAGTTTATGTTCGTATCGTTCTTTAGGAATGTATCGTATCGTGTTAGAAATTGTCACCCCTGTATAGAAGTAAGGCTCGGCTTATTTGCAACTAAATAGTGCTGTGTTTAAAAAAAATATATATATATATATATATATATATATATATATATATATATATATATATATATATATATATATATATATATATATATATATATATACAGATTACAACTAAATACAAATCACATATACAAACACTCAAATATAAACTAATACTAGTATAATTCGAAAGAAAGATTCAAAATTGGACTATTATGGTTGTGTAGGTAAGCATGTCACCCATGGAGCCGGCATGGGACTTGGTGCCGGAGATGTGTAGGGCGTCAATAGCGGATTGGGACAAGGCAGTCGTGGATTTAGCTGAAGAGTTAATGTCGATTTTATGTGAAGGATTGGGAATAAAAAGTGACAAGCTGAAGGAATTGTCATGTTTGGAAGGGAGGTTATGTGCATCCCATTATTACCCTCATTGTCCACAGCCAGAGCTCACTATCGGAATAACTTCCCACACGGACCCGTGTATCTTAACCGTGCTAGTGCAAAATGAGGTTGGCGATTTATTGCAGGTCAAGTGTGGTGAAGAGTGGGCTGACGTTGAGGCGGTTCCTGGTGCCATTGTTATCAACATAGGTGATCTGCTTCAGGTATTTTCTCATATATGATTTAGAGTGTTATAAAACTATGATATAAGTCACGTTATTTGTTGTCACAGATGATGTCTAACAATGAATACAAAAGTGTGGAGCATAGAGTATTGGCAAATCCTGTTGAAGGTGCACGCGTTTCTGTTGCTGTTTTTTTCAAACCAAGCAACCAAGAGAGACCATACGCACCATTCCCAGAACTTATATCTGCTGAGAAACCCGCGGTTTATGAGGAATTCTTATTAGCAGATTACACGAGAAGGTTTTACGCAAGGGAGCTTGACGGAAAGGCGTTAACCAGTTTATACAGAGTTGATAACACAAAGGGCTGATGTATTTATACCATTAAATATCTAATATGAACTGTATTCATATTTGCATAAAATAAAAGACAGCGATTCAATCGTTTACAAGACAAAAGTTGTAACTCACTTGTAACATTATAATGCATCAGAAGCACATGGTCAGTTTTTAATAATTATTACATAAACAAGACATTTTATTCAAAGCCAATCTCCACAATGGGTTTGGTTATCCATACCCCTAAAATAATTGTAATATCTCTCTATTTTTTTATTGAGAAATAAAAAATACGGGATATAAAATCTAAAGTTTGATAAGTCAAAATTAGAAAAACACAAAAAATACGTAGCACCATACCAGTCTTGTTCTTTTAATAAAATTGGTAAAACTGCTGAAAAAAAAAATACGGAACATAAAATATAAAGTTTAACAAATCAAAAATAGTAAAAGACAAGATAAAATGAACAAAAAGACCATAAAAATCTGTCTTCATTCTATTAATATAGTGAAAAAAGGGGGGTAAAAGGGGGTAGTACAATAAGCATTCACTTATAACATTAGCATTTTCAAGCTCATTACCAACCATCATGGCATCACTCAACACTGAACACAACTATGATCATCTCAAAGAAGTAACACAATTCGACCAATCGAAAATCGGCGTAAAAGGACTCCTAGACACCGGCATCACCACCATCCCACGTTTCTTCCATCAACCACCAGAAATTCTCCCAGGCCCAAAACCAAAAAACAAACCTCAACTAACCATACCAGTTATCGACATGTCACAAGACAGGCCTAAGGTTGTTGAGGAAATTAGGAGGTCCTCATCTACTCTTGGATTTTTTCAGATAGTGAATCATAGTGTTCCACTAGCACGAATTGACAGTGTGCTTAACGATACAAAGAAGTTTTATGAGCAGTCAACTGAGTATAAGATGCAATTCTATAATAGAGAACTAGAAAAAGGAGCAACTTATTTTTCAAATTATGACTTGTATCAAACAAAAGCTGCCAGCTGGAGGGACACAATTCAGGTTAGCTACATACAATCTCAGTGCACAAATCTTTTTTTTAACCATCTAAACAAGGACTAGAAACATAAGTTTTTTAGACCGGGTGCATTAAGCAGAAAGTAAAATTGCGTTAGTGTCATGTGATCCCCTAGTTATGGCCCTGCTCTTGATATCATAGTATCAAGTATTTTGAAACATATTTTGAAATCATATATGGTAAATAATTTGTACACCGCTAATTAACGTTTGCAAATCGATGAGTATTGGATTTAGATTTGGATGTCACCCATGGAGCCGGACTGGGACCTGGTGCCGGATATGTGTAGGGTGGCTCTCGTGGATTGGGACAAGGCTGTAGTTGAGTTAGGAGAAGAGTTGATGTCGATTCTATGTGAAGGATTGGGTGTAAAAAGTGACAAGTTAAAAGAGTTGTCATGTTTGGAAGGGAGGATAAGCACATTGCATTACTACCCCTATTGTCCCCAGCCCGACCTCACGTTAGGCCTGACTTCCCACACCGATCCATGTGTGTTGACATTGCTGGTGCAAAATGAGGTTGGTGGGTTATTGCAGATCAAGTGTGGTGAAGAGTGGGTTGATGTTGAGGCAGTTCCAGGTGCTATTGTTATCAACATAGGTGACGTACTTCAGGTAATTTTACGTCAAGGTGACAATATGAGCAAAGTTGATAACGGGTCAAAACAAGTTGGGTCACAGGGTGACCCAAACACTGTATGTTTATTAAAAAAAACTTAAGTCATTTTTGTGTTAAATAAGATATAACATCATCTCATAAGAGTATTACTTTCATTTTTTACAGATGATGTCTAATGATGAATACAAAAGTGTGGAGCATAGAGTATTGGCAAACAATCTTGAAGGTGCTCGTATTTCTGTTTCTGTTGTTTTTAATCCAAGTAAGCGAGAGAAACTATACGGACCATTCCCAGAGCTACTATCTTCAGAGAAATCCGCAGTTTATCAAGAATTTGTATTTGAAGACTTCTTGCGAAAGTTCTTAAGTAGTGAGATTGGTGGAAAGTCAAAAATAGATTTCTACAAAATCGATAGCACAAACAAGGGATGATGGATCGTATGCGGTTACAACAATACATGTTTCAATCTATCTTGGATTCCTTAGTTTTAATTATATTGAACCACTGAGCTTGGTCAACCCATGAATTACAGAAGAGATTAGTTTGTACACTTTGATAAAATTTGATGGCATTGTTTAGATTTTGATGCTCAATGATCTTAAACAAGATTCTCGTATTTTAGTTAATGTAAGACTATATTGTGTATGATCATTAAGCAATAATATCATAGTGATACTAGCTACTTCATGTATTTTTAACAACTCTGTCTCTTAGGTTTGTTTATAAATCTAGCTTCGTCTTGATTGATGTAATTATTTTAAGAAAAATGATTTTCGCATGTGTAATAGTACTTGCTCATTTTTATAATGATTAAACACAAAATACAGGAACATAGTAACAATGTTTTTTTTTATATATATTCTAAAAACAATTAATTATCACACTTATATACATGTTTTAAACTGAGTAATATTGAATCGGCAACCATTTGTTTGAAGCATTTCTCACGCTACAGTATATAAAATATCACTAAGCGAAAAAGTCTTTTGTCGCCTTTAGTAACATTTAAGCAGACACATAATCAACGCGAAAGCAAAAAAGTATAGTCATGATGAAATATTAAAATTATAAACTAAGACCCGTTTAGTTTGTAAGTGAGATTGAAATTAAATTCCAATTTATGAAAGGTTTAAAAGAAAATTAATTATCTTAAACCCTAAATCATAAATCAGTAATATTTAATATATGTATATGTTTAATAGGTCTTATGTATTTCTAGAAATAAAAAAATAAATAATAAAAAGAAAGAATAAATATATGTGGTTGACAAAAAACCAACAAATAAAAAAAAATAATTGGCCTCTTTCATTAAAAACCATCAACCGTAAAGTGGTATGAAAAATTGAAATCAAAAACTGTGTCATAAATAAATAAATAGCAAATAAAGTGCTGAAATAATCTTTTATTCTACGCCGGTCACACCCGTCTAACAAAGTGACCCTAAAATGTTATTATCATTGATATTGTCATTGATCATATCTTGATTATTATTATTTTATTTTTCCTTTTTCTTTGTTATATGTTTTTTCTTTCTCGAGTGGGGCTAACAAAATGATTTTTAATCACAAAGTAATTGATTACCCAAACAAAAGTTCGAATAAGTAGGTACAATATGTCAATATATTTATTGAATAAGAAATAAACTAAACCAATAAGGACAAAGCTAAATTAAAAAAACAAATCTATTAGACAACATTGTTTACAAGGAAAATCTTAAATAAAGAGGCTAACTTGTAGTACTCTCTCTATCTATATATCACTGTGAAATCCTATGATATCATAAACATAATTTAGTGCTCAATGATCACTAGCAATAGCATAACTCAATTATATATTTCATTTGTATTTGTCACATTGACTTACACAAGACATTTTCTTCTCAACTAGCTAGTAGTTAAGCTCGTGAGTATATATATGAGGACATGAGGTGTCACTCGGTGTAAATTTATAACTAACACTTTATAGACGGGCATACTTAAAACAGAAGGTATGCATTCATGCACGTACATTCTGTTGAGCATTATTCATAATTTCAAAACCATATTTTGTGTTTTTTAGACACTTCTACATTAGACGCATACCATTTTACCATTTTAGAGAAAAAGCAAGGTCGTAAAAATCGTGAATCAGTAGTCGGTCGGTCGACCCCTGTAGTTTAGAATCGGTCTAGGCGGAATTAATCGGATTGACATTTTCAGGAAGTTTTTGGTATTTCTGGCGAGTTTGGGGTATTTCCGGTGAGTTTTAGGTATTTACGGCAAGATTTACCTTATACCAACAACTTGTAATACATATAAACCGCGAGTATAAGTGGTTAAAACAAGTTTCCGACGTGTTTATGTTCGACTACCATTAACTACTGTTGACCGATTTATTTGACTAATTTACACAAATCAAAAAGGTTTGTAACCGATTAGCGCCTAGCGTGATTAATCAACTTTCTAGAAAAAATTTTGCAACACTGAGAAAAAGACCACACCTTATAATTCTAGATCAACCACTCCATCTCTTATACAGATGTGATTTTCAAATAAATGGCCAACCAGAATATATATAGACATTAACATACCAACCATCATGGCATATTATACCATTAGCGTATTTGATTAACCTCACAACGTATACAATACCATAACCATCATGGCTTCACTTACTACTGAACACATCTATGATCGTTTGAAAGAAGTAAAACAATTCGATGAATCGAAAATCGGCGTTAAAGGACTACTAGATTCAGGCATCACAACCATCCCTAGCTTCTTCCATCAACCACCCGAAAATCTCCCAGGCCCACAACCAAAAAACCAACCTCGCTTAACTGTCCCGGTCATAGACTTATCACAAGATAGATCAACCATTGTTGACGAAATTAGGGGAGCATCCTCAACACTAGGATTCTTCCAGGTCGTTAATCATAGCATTTCGGTAACGTTGATTGAATCTGTGATTAAGGATATGAAGAATTTCTATGAGCAAACAACGGAGTATAAGATGAAATTTTATAATAGAGAAGTAGAGAAGGGAGTAACATATTCGACTAATATGGACTTGTACAAGTCTAAAGCTGCGAGCTGGAGGGACACCATTCAGGTGCGTAGCTTTAAGCTAGCGTGTTTTAGTTGGATCGAAGAAACCATTTAGATTGCAGCTAAACTAGTTTTGTTCTGTTATAAGTCGAACTAAAATTTTGTAGCAATATGGGTTGCTTCATAGGAGCAAAAATTTGATTGCTAATTGGATTGATTAATTCTAGTATCCAAAATTAGCCTGTATAAATATCATGTAATCTTTTCGCCTAAGCTTCTTGCTAGCTTAACGAAATTTCTGGTTTCCTAAAAGAGTTGGAATCAACGTGCAAATAGCAATTGGTCACATATCATATACTAGTTCACTAAGGATCGTCTAGTGTCTCCATATATATACAATAGGGACGAAACCACACATACTGAATACAATATTTATGATGTTGCATCGCATCGGATAACGGAACTCCTGACCCAGATGCACGCCTGATCATGCTAACCCGATGATTGTGGTTGGCAGGTGTGGTTGTCACCCATGGAGCCAGCATGGGAGATGGTGCCGGAGATGTGTAGGAAAGCATTGGCAGATTGGGACAAGGCGATAACTGGGCTGGCAGAAGAGTTGATGTCAATGTTATGTGAAGGATTGGGTATAAAAAGTGACAAGTTGAAAGAGTGGTCGTGTTTGGAAGGGAGGTTAAGCATATCGCATTACTATCCTCAGTGTCCACAACCCGAGCTCACAGTGGGGCTGACTGCCCACACTGATCCAACCGTGCTTACTGTGCTTGTGCAGAATGAGATTGGTGGGTTATTGCAGGTCAAGTGCGGTGAACAGTGGGTTGAGGTCGAGCCAGTTCCTGGGGCAATTGTGGTCAACATAGGTGATCTACTACAGGTACTTTTATGTAGAGGTGTCTAAATAGATATGTTAGGTAACATGCACGCATGCTACGACGACCATCTTTTAATAACTTAATCTGCACACACAAAATCGATCGACCCATTTATATGTAGATGGGTAAAAACTGCTACATATACATCCCCTTTGTACGCCATCTACGAATTTCCTTCATGAGAATAATATTCAAAAAAACTATAGCTATATCTAATCATCTCATGGGTATAATTTCAATATTGTAGATGATGTCTAACGATATATATAGAAGTGTGGAGCATAGAGTATTGGCAAACAATGTTGAAGGTGCACGTGTTTCTGTTGCTCATCTTTTCAATCCAAGCAACCGTGAGAAGCTATTTGGACCGTTCCCGGAGCTAATATCTGCTGAGAAACCTGCGGTTTACCATGAATTTTTACATGAAGACTTCATGAGAAGGTTTTTAAGCAAGGAGATTGATGGAAAGTCAAAAATAGATTTCTACAAAATCAATAACACAAAGAAGGAATGACATTATATGGTTATTTGTATGTAAAATATGAACTGTATTTGTTTTATTTCAAGTCACATAGAATAAAGCACAGACATAAGAAGGTGTCTTTGCATCGCTATGAAAATATTTGATGCCCTTGGAGTATACTGAAGACGTCAAGGTTAAAAATCATCATAGACATTCTAATATATAGTACCCCATTTGTGCGACACGTGCAGCAAATAGCAAACGAGAGGTTACAAGTTTAAGTACCTATTCGGATTGGTAATAAAAACTGACAAGTTGAACGAGTTGTCATGATTGGAAGGGAATTAATCGCATCTCATTACTATCCTCCATGTCCACAGCCCGAGCTCACGTTGGGTCTGACTTGCCACACCTATCCATGTGTGTTCACCATCCTTGTTCAGAATGAGGTTCGTGGGTTATTGCAGGTCAAGCATGGGGAAGACTGGAATGGGCTACTGTGTAGGCGCGCAGTTCGCCACGCCTTTGTTATCAACATAGATGATCTGCTTCAGGTAATTCAAATTACCTTGCTTTTCCACATTCATTTGGCCCGTCAGAGACAAAACATAACTCGAATCAAGTCGTTCATAAGTAAATGAGTTCAAATTGCAACATCTACTTCTATGTGGTATGATTTGTTGGAATTATATAATCATGACATGCATATAAATAAACCAATAACATTAAGTAAGCATACGCGGAAGCGTTGTAACAAGATCATATAACATGTAATTAATTAATCAATATTAAATAGTAAACGTACATTTGTGATTCTAGCCCGAACAAGAATCAATTAAAAGCAATCTTTAACTTATGAACCCTAATTAGGGTTTATGTGGATTGTAAAAATAACCCCTTACCTTTTTGTTATTCAATCCAAGATATAACCAATAGTGTGGTTATATCACATTCTTATACACACGTACTAATTCAAGTAAAAAATTATGCAAGTAATTTAAACACAAAACAATTTTAGCATTATAAAAATCGAATCCCTTGTTCAAAGGGATTGATGAATCGATTTTTAGAGACAAGAAAAGAAAGAGAGAAAAAACACTAAGAACTACGTGTACAAGAGATCAGAAACAATGAATCTTTGGTTTGTATTTATAGTGTATAATTACTTGGAGTCTAAGACACAAAGGAGGTGCCCCCTTTATCCTTAGCCGATTGGTTTAGGAACTCCCCTAGGGATTCCGGAACCTTCTTGACTTTCCAATAATTCATACAATAAACTTTCCTTATTTTCTTCTAACGGTCGTTAGCCATTCACCGTTAATTACTAACGGTCGTTACTCGTTTTGTGTTTATTAATAATTATATATAACATTTATAAATAATTATTCATTTACTCTTCATACGTAAAGTGTGTAATCCCGTGATCTTGAGTTCGATCCTAACACACAACTATTAATTTGTGTTCATAAAACTAATAGCTCCCACTTGGACATATCTTAATAGTGTGATCACATCAGTTTGCGTCTTGCAACACGCCGCTGCCTCTAGTACGATCTCGAGTAAGGCTCCTGGAAAAACCTTTTAATGATTTCTCATTATTATTATTCTTTTGTTACTAATACCACGTTAATAAGGATATGGATTAAACTCATTCCTTAATTAACCATTCTGTTTCTCGTTGTTTGTGATTGAGTAAGATTACCAAATCTTCTGAACATATTCGGGGAGATCTTGGGTGCGGCCACACATATATCTTACCAACCCTACGAGGGGCCCAGCAGTATTAAACTCCAAAAATAAATTTGAAGGAACAAGTTCTATATTGACTACAAGCAAAACCCACAAACTTTGTAACACTTCCGAAAACAACCCTTATGACTACCAGTTACATATAGCGTTAAGTTGTTCCACAAAAATGTACTACATTCATGACACTTATCTTGCATCTCAAGTCTGAGGATAACTTCTCATGATTTACTTAATAATAAAATCCATAAAGTAACATCATGTAGTTGGATAAGTCCTATATTCAGTATCATTGAATATCATCTGAAATGACATGACTACGCATCAATATACTTTAAGTATATTATACCAACCTTCAGATTTGTCTTGATTTAATAATATTCCCATATTATTAACTGACAACAGACAATTTAGAATAACATTTATTCATGGATTAAACATACAAATATAGGATACAATATATTATAAATTAAACATACCATGTATTTAAAATTATAATAATTGTTTAACATCCCTTATCCAAATACTAAATAGATCAATGCATGATAACTCTTGTCGATGAATTATGTCTCAAGTAATGACATTCATACTTGTTGACAAGACATAATTCATCCAACTTTGATCTATCGGAATTTTAAGAATACTTATTTCAAGAATTCAACTATTGAAGTTATTGTATGTGCATACTCAACCATTTTGATAATGTCATATAATATTTCATAAAATGTGTGACATCCTTAACCACCAATTTATGATAATCAAACTTTCAAACATTTTAAAGTTTAAAGTATTCTTATTCTCTTAATATATAATGCAACTATGCTTTTAGTAAGCATAACTAGTAACATCCAACGATGAAATCCTTACCATAACTAGTATTGAGTGTCATCTCAATTTCATTAGCTAACATCATTGTATAAAAACAACAATATGCTATTAAAAATTTCCTGTAAACCTTAATATCTATTGTATAATGTTTGATGCCTTTCAAACTTACAAGTTTGTTGGCTATGACAATTTGCACAATAATTGACCAATTGTTCATCTATAGAATTTGGAAGCTGTTCCAGACTGAGGATGTAATTCTATAATCAAACATATTCTTTCAGAATATTACACAAGTTATCTAATAACCTTTTAATTAGATATTAATATTGCTAAATCATTTTGTAATTAAGCATGATATAACAAAACATGATGTTCATGAAAAATCTTTGAGTCATACTTAGATTTTATTCATGTCATACATACCTATTTAGACTTTCTAAATAATATATCATGTTATATTAGATTCATTTACCACATATGTTTCAACAATAAACATTCATTCCAAGGTTGTATGTCTTATTTTCTAAATTTTACAAATAAAGTTTCAATCCAAACTAAGAGTTAACTTTTAACTTACATGGAATGTTACTTTTTTTATGTTCTACAACATATATGATTTAAGAAATTAAACATAATACTCCCACTAGCTCTCAGGAATACTTAGACATTATCTTATTTCAATTATAAATCAAAACATGTATTTAATAATTAAACATAAGAGTAATCTTCTAGATGCATGCATTTATCCATCATGGATTATTGCACTTTGTACACTTTCAAAAATTTATTTGAATTCATAAACTCCTTTTGATTACTTATCGTCCTCGCTCAAGTAATCATTTAAGAAAGATTTTTGATATTCTGTTGTCAATTTCATAAATATGATAATCATAATCTTTATATATTTAATGTATTTAGAAAAGAATATTCAATTACAGTTAATTGCTTAAATGTGATTAATAATCTTGTCATAAGACATGCATTAAATACGTGCACAATATTATCCATATGATTTCTATACAAAAATTTAAACCACAAAGGTTACCTTATCTCTGAAGAAACTCATCTTTATTTTCTAGTCTAACTATTAAGATAAACCAAGTTTCTAAAATTGATTATCTTTATGGACAACATCTTTATTATTCATAGCATATGTACTTTACTCAATTCCATATTTGGTAATGTATCATAATGATTATCAGGTTTACAATAATCCTGTAATTTATAGCCCTCAGCATATTAATCAAATATCTGAGATATCTTTGCTAATCTATGAATGAAAATTCCTCATCTTAATTTTTAACATTTTCATGTCAAGCCTCATCATGATATTCACTAGTATATTTTAGAAGATTATGTATCTTATCTTTAAAAAATCAAAACTCCACTTGCTTTTAGTAATTTAAAGACTATCTATAAATATTTAGCAAATAGAGCAACAATACAATGTTCTCTTTTGGGACTTTACAAAACACAATGACAGTTCATGACTTTTATTTGTTAATAACCTACTCATAAGTAGTTTAACAAATTCATTTTAAAACATAATGTGATTCATCACATTCCATCATATGATGGTGTCTTATTAATCTTCTAGATTGGAGTTTTATTAAATATGTTCAAGCCATACTCAATATTCTAACCTTGATAATTTTTGGAAAAAAAGAAATTATAGTTATCTTTAATCAAACAATATAACAATAGTTTGATTTTCCTAACTGAAGATATCATAAATATTTGGTATTTCATTAAGATTAATATTGTAAGGCAATCTAACAATATTTAAGATAACCATATTCCTCTTGGCTTGTCTATTTACCAAGTAAGTCATTTTAATGGTATAATAATATTTTCAAGTCAATTACATGCTTTATAACACAAGTACTTTTTACAAAGTCACTTCATGTCCATGTGTCTACAAGAAAACATAAACTGTTATTATCCCACTATATGTTATAAGTCATTTAACAATTTAATGACTTCATGTATATGTCTTAATTAAAACACAAAACAAGATAACGTCTTACTTTATTATAAGTCTTGTAACAATTAAAAGACTTTATGTTTATGTCTTTACTATGAAACATAAACATGTTTAACTAAAGTAATTATGAACACCATCTTTTAGTTTCAATAGTAATTTCAAGTTAATTTATTACTTCACAATAATGTAAATAACATTATTTCTTCATTTTTTATGTCATTCTAAAAACACATAAATATTCAGATTGAAGCACCATTAGATTACTTTATTAATTTATGTCATTCCAAGAATTCATAAATATACAAATTAAAGTAGTCTTGATATTATATTGACACATGTTCTAATATGTATCTAATTTAGAAATTGCAAATTCATAGTTCAATTACATCAGTTGATATGCTAGTAATGAAAATATGAAATTCACCTTGTTGTTGCAATCTAGCTAAGCTCTCACATAACATAAATTGTAACACCAAGTGTTTCTTAAATTAGATTAGTATAATTCATATTAGAACGTTATTCTCTTACTTTGCAGTCAAGAGAATCCAATAAATCATATCTTTATGAGTTGTTTCTTGCACACATTAAAGATGACATTTCTCCCACTTGTGCATGGAACAACCTCATATAGTTGTTAAACAACACGTCATGCATTTGTTTATGTGATCAATATGATTGTGTCATAGATTTTAGCATAACAAGTAGTTATAGAACAACAAAATGTCTAGTAAGGAAACGTATAAAACTATCCTTAAAAGTATGAGTGTCTACACTTGAAAAGTAATTATCTTTAGCTACCAAGATATCAAAGCTTGTAACTCTCACTGAATTAAAGATCATTACAATAATTCCTTATTCAGTAATAAGTACACAATACCCCCACTAAATTTGACACCATTGTAAATGTTTCACACCCAATGAAAGAAAATAGTGTGTTTTTAACTTTCCTGCACCTTTGAATGTTCATACGTAACAATTACTTATGCACTAAAGAGTGTATACTATTATGTAAATGATGGACTATCCACCAAATGCTATTAAATTGAAAAATTGGGCATGCAATTTCTTCCTTAACAGGTCTACCATCCTACAATGTATGTAGTACCTTTTAAATAGTCAAAACAACTAGTTTGTCTTTTAACATTTTGCGATAATTAATCTAGTTTCTAATTATAACAACTCATAAAATGTCATACATAATTTTCTGTTAACCAAATATCATATTTGTTATTTAAGAATTTAATCACCAAATAAGGATGATGAAATCCCTATGAAAAATATGCGGTTATCTTAACTATTAAAAAATTTGCTATGAGTTATATTAGAATTTAGACATAACTAATATTCCTATTATCCTTTTTCATTCATGAAAAGAAATAGGATTGTATCTCACTCTTCTTTCATAGAAAGGAGACGTCTTTTGTCTTTTAAGTAAATTATTCTTAATCAAACATTAGTTTGAAAACATAACGAGATCAATTTACCAAAGCCCAAAGTGCGTTTACGGTTTGAACGTTGCATTAATACATTAAAACGAATTACAAAATTCAATTTTAGTATTTTCGATAATTAGGTCTTTAAGAAAATAAAATACCCATTGGTAAATATTCACATAAACCATAGTATTTTCTTAAAGCTAGGCTCTTAATTAACATAGTATCATTACATCAGTTGATCTGCTAGTAATAATAGTATTCAACAAGGTAATTGTCGAACAATAATTGCCAATATCATATTGCAATTCCTAGATCATTATGGGATTTACATTCACAAAACCTTTTGCAATGTAAGCATGTTTCATCCCCATCTAATGCCTTGAGTCCAAGTTCTCACTTCCTACTCAATTTAAGTCGTCTAACTTAAAAACTGCAAACCCATAATTCCATTACATCAGTTGATCTGCTAGTAATGAAATTATGAAATTTACCTCTCCATTGCAATCTAGCCAAGTTCTCACATGACTTAAACTACAACTTCAAGTGTTCTTAATTAGATGGCAATCATGGCATTTGACTTAATTTTATAAGGGTATTAATTTTGACGTATAATCAAAATAATGTATGAAGAAGCATGCATACAACTCCATAACTTTGGTTTTCCAAAACAATTTTATTTACCAATTCACTAAGAATAAAATAACAAAGTTTTAATTGAGGTATCGGGTTCACCAATTAAAGAATTACCAACAATTATCGTCCACTATATCGTACTTTTGCATAAGCCCTAAAGCTTAGTGTTTCGGATAATCATTATGGAATTGTAGTCAATTCACCCTTAAGATGACAGTGTACGTAAAATAGTAATATAGGTAAGTCTAGATCGGCACACAAGCGGTTGCAGAGAACCGGTAGGAGCATGATCTTTAAAAACCCCTCTCTACAAGCACATTGTATGGCGATTTCGGTCCGCCTTTCACACACTATTGTACAAAAACATCAATCAACTAAACCTTTAAAGTTTTAACTCTTAAAACCAAAACAAATTTTGCCATTTATTTAGTCCCTATTATTTTTCTATTAAAAAATTACCCTTTTTCGTTTATAAAGAAGTCTCACATCAATAATAAACAAAAAACAAGTAATGCATAATAAAAAATAACACAACTAAATAAACATACACATAACATAACAATTAAATATATATAAAAAATGTAGCCACATGTAAATTTAATTCAATAATCCTAATAATAATCAAAACTAGGTGTATAACGTATTTATTCAAGGAAAAAGATTCACATACATTGATAAATCGATTGCTTAAGCCAAAACTAAATAAACACCACATAGCATGTAATTGATTACTTAATATTGGAGTCTTCCCCAATTCGATATATATTAATAAATTTGCATGTTTCGATATAACTTAAAATTTTAATTCATATATCCAATTTAAACAATTTAAATTCATCACACAATTAAATCAATGCAACCATGCACTTTTCATGGATTATGCTTAACAATTAACATATTGCACCAAGATCGTTTACTAAAACGCATAAACAATTACAAGACAATCCTAGGGTTTCTAATCATATCAAAAATCAAAAGCAAAACCCTAAAACAAATTAAGGGTCAATCGACCTAATAAAAAAAATTAGGTTTTGGATGATCCTAACCCTAAAAATCGATTAACATGTATAAACTCAAATCAAGATTCAATTTTTATGTGTTTTGATAATTAATTACACATTATAACGGCTCATGATGCTACTGTTGGAATTATATAATTATGACATGCATATAAATAAACCAATAACATTAAGTAAGCATATGTGGAAGCGTTATAACAAGATCATATAACATGTAATTAATTAATCAATAATAAATAGTAAACGCACCTTTGTGATTCTAGCCCTAACAAAAATCAATTAAAAGTAATCTTTAACTTATGAACCCTAATTAGGGTTTATGTAGATTGTAAGGTTAACCCATTACCTTTTTGTTATTCAATCCAAGATATAATCAATAGTGTGGTTATATCACGTTCTTGTACACACGTACTAATTCAAGTAAAAGATTATGCTAGTAATTTAAACACAAAACAATTTTAGCTTTATAAAAATCGAATCCCTTGTTCAAAGGGATTGATGGATCAATTTTTAGAGACAAGAAAAGAAGGAGAGAAAAAAACACCAAGAACTATGTGTACAAGAGATCATAAACAATGAATCTTGGGTTTGTATTTATAGTGTATGATTATTTGGAGTCCAAGGCACAAAAGAGGTGGCCCCTTTATCCTTGCCCGATTGGTTTAGGAACTCCCCTAGGGATTTCAGAACCTTCTTGACTTTCCAATAATCATACAATAAACTTTCCTTATTTTCGTCTAACGGTCGTTAGTCATTTTCCGTTAAATACTAACGGTCGTTACTCGTTTTGTATTTATTAATAATTATATATAACATTTATCAATAATTATTCATTTACTGTTCATATGTAAAATGTGCAATCCCGTGATCTCGAGTTCGATCCTAACATACAATTATTAATTTATGTTAATAAAACTAACATGATTCTCTTATACTCTTATACTAATCATGTATTTACGTAAAATAATTGAAATCTATAGAGTTTTGGCAAACAATATTGAAACTGCACGTGTTTCTATTTCTGCTTTTTTCAATCCAAGCAACCGAGAGAGGCTATATATATGGACCATTCCCAGTGCTAATATCTGATGAGAAACCCGCAGTTTACCACGGATTTATGTATGACGACTTTTATAAAAGTGTTTCAACTAAATAAATAAATAAATAAATAATAATAATAATAATAATAATAATAATAATAATAATAATAATAATAATAATAATAAACAGATTTTTACAAAAATCGACCACACAAACAAGGAATGATATTTTATAGGTATTAATTGTATGTAAACGAGCGGGGTAGCCCGCGCGTTGCTGCGGGAGTGTCTTGATGTGTTTTTGGTGTGACGATGTATAGGTTTGTTTGTTTTATTTAGTTTATAAGTAAAATGGATCATATGTTTTATAGTACGTTGGTTTCTCATATAGAAAGAGCTTTTCATTCTTTTCGACGTCATCCTTCCGCATTGGCATCGAGTGGAGTGCCACAATCCAATTCAAATATTTTTTTTATCGTTTTTTCTATGTTTTGTGTTTTGATTTGATAATTTTTTTTATATATACAATTTTATAAATTAATGTGCAGCAAGTGTATATCTATTTTTTTTTTAAGTAGTTGTTATTTGTTTTTGGTATTGGGTTTTATGTAAGATGGCCCAAATTTTTTTTTTTTGTCAATTGTTATTGGGCTATAGGGTGTATGTTTTTTTTTTTTAAGTGGCCCTTTTGTTTGTACACTTCTGCACTTGTTAAATAATATATCTTCTAGTAGCCATCCTTTTAATGCCACACACACATACACTTTTCACTCTTTCTCTCTTCTCCCACACCGCCGACCACCTCCACCGCCGGCCTCCGGCCACCGGAAAATATTCCGGCCAAAAATATTTTCTTCCACCATCTTGTAGATCGGGTCGTGTACGTTCCGGAAGTACGGACCGATCGTCACAAAACTCACCCGAACACCCCTTTTGAACCACCACCGTCGACCACCATAACACCACTATGACTCCACCATTTTTCCACCACTTTCCCACTATTTTTCTAGTTGTTTGCTGGGTAAAATTATCACCCAAAACCCTTTATATCTTTTGTTTTTAATTTTTGAATTTCGTATATATTTTTATTATTTCAAAATAATATGAAAAATTTATTTTATGTTTAGAATAATAAATAAATGAGTGGTCACTCACTATTTTTGAAAAATATAAAAGTTTTGCATTTTTTTATATATTATTTATTTTTAATCCGAAAATTAATAAATATTTATGTTTTTATTTATTTATTTCCGTATTAAATTTTATTTATTTAAAAAAATATGAAATTTTTATTTTAAGTGTGGAATAAAAAAAAAAAAAAAAAAAAAAAAAAAATGGGTACTGTTTTGCACTGTAGCAAACGGAAAAAAAGGTGGGCACTGTTCTGCACTGTAGCATGAACAGTGCACCCACACTCACAAACACCTAATGCCAATAATAATAATAATAATAAACAGATTTTTACAAAAATCGACCACACAAACAAGGAATGATATTTTATAGGTATTAATTGTATGTAAACTATGTATGGCAATATTCTTCATTTACATGTTGTATACAATAAACACATACCTTCATGTATTGAATGGCTTTAAGGCGTTTATGATCACATTTTAAGCATACCATATCTTGTTTCTTTTGAGCTTTATGCACTTGCAATCTTGCATCTGTAAAATGGGCGACTTAAAATGTGAATCCAAATTTTATATGTTTAGAAAGAATCTTGCAAGGAAAGATCACTCACGAGTCATGCCCGTTCCCCGGCATTTAGACAATTATTGCCTCTTCAGTGAGTTTGTTTAGCACTACAAACATCTTGTGTTCCTTGCAAAATTTAGAAAATTGCATTATCTGTAATATTTACACGGGTCAACTTTGGTAAAGAATAGCGATAAATATTTTGGGTGGCGATTCAACCTGTTACAAAAGAATGTCTCAATATGGAACTGATAATGTTTTATGTTCACATTTGACATGTTAAAGATAAAACATAACTGGAATCAACCCATTCACAAGTAAATGAGTCCGAATAACCACATATATTACGGCTGTGTTGGCGTGAGGTTTATAAGGGCTTATAGAGGCATAAGCTTTTAAAATAAGCTAGCTTAACAAGTAGACTTCTATGAGGGAATCATGTATTTAGATTAAATAATTCAAATCTATAGTTTAATGACTTGCATGTAAAAATAATGCATTGCTTAATAAGTACTCGTAGATTGCATGCATAACAACCCCATTGCATTTTTTTATATCCAAACTCCCACAATATCAAGCATTCACTTACATTATTAATTAGCATCTTCAATCTCATTACTATACCAACTATATCATGGAATCAGTTACTACCGAACACAGCTATGATCGTCTAAAAGAAGTGAAACAATTTGATGAATCAAAAATGGGCGTTAAAGGATTACTAGATACCGGCATTACCACCATCCCACGTTTCTTCCATCAACCACCAGAAAATCTCCCAAGCCAACAACCAAAAAATCATCCTCAGATAACTGTCCCGGTCATCGACTTATCACAAGATAGATCAAAGGTGGTGGAGCAAATTAGGCGAGCAGCATCTTCTCTCGGATTTTTTCAGATAGTGAATCATAATATTCCATTAACATTGATTAATACTGTGCTTAATGATACAAAGAAGTTTTATGAGCAATCAACTGAGTATAAGATGAAGTATTATCAAAGAGAGAAAGAAGCAAAATACTCAACAAATTAGGACTTGTATCAATCAAAAGCTGCTAGCTGGAGGGATACTATTGAGGTTAGTAGTGTCAAATTTTGGTTTTCGTCAACATAACTTTATTGTATTTTAAGCATATTCATTAACCATGTCATAATGTTTTAATTATAGCTGAAGATTTAATTATGTTCAACATAAATACATAATCTCTTGTATTGTATATATCATTTCCCATACGCAAATGGTGACACCTCGAAGTCAAGCCTGCAACTGTATGATGTTTATGGCTGAATGATAACTACTAAGACTCCCCGTAACTCATCGGTCATTTTTGTAGTCGACCTCCAAATGGGACGCGTCGCCTCCAATACACCTCCCTTCGTCCGACGCGTTCTAGACCAAAAAAAGGGAGGACTCGATCTTAATTTTGACCGAGTCGTGTGGCATCGTGTGAGTATATTTGTGTGTGAGTGCGTATATTATTTAATTTTTTTGTGGGGTATGTTTATGGTGGTGTCATCGGTCTCTTTATTACACTAAGTTGATTATGAAGTTGTTGTAGAGAAAGAAAGCTGATTTGGCCCTCTTGTGGGTTGCATTACGGGTAGCCTAATACAATTAGGATGCGGGATGAACCATTTACTGATGATGAAAATTAGCCTCTATAATGTCTAGCCAAAACTGTTACTGTAATTAACAATAGTATATGATTTGAAAATATAATATACAATGACTTCTACTTAACGCATTGAATTTATCAATTTACAGAGTTGTAATTTATAAGTTACAGATCTAGATCTAGATCCATTAGACTTATTTACTCATGCATATATATATATATATATACAAACATATGTTTTCTTATGACAACCAACATGTGGTTTTCTTATTTATTCATGCATATGGTTTTCTGAACAAGGATTAATGCTGGTTAATAATATTTTTAAACCTTTGTTAATTCTCGTATTATATTCTATTATATCTTTACTAAATTGATAACGACAAAAGATTTGGTACACAACATAAAATACAGGCATAGTATTTACAATTTCAATAGTACAGGCATAGTTTATCCGAGGAATTTTGGGGTGCAATTATCGTACCTACCTGGACTGCACCTACACTTTCAAAGTTTCATTTGTCTCATACAAGGGACGATAATTGCACATCAAAAGTTCCCCATAATGACCTATGCCTGCACTTTCGAAGTTGTAGCTTGTAGGAATCGCGTCTGTAATTTGGCGAAACTAGGGGACGGTCTTAGCGATTTACTCTCAAAACATATATTTGGTTATAGTTGGGGATTTTTACCTCCTTCCATGTTCTATTATGGTTGTGCTCAATTGTGCAGGTGTGGATGCCACCCAATGAATCGGCATGGGAGGCAGTGCCCGAGATGTGTAGGGCGGCATTCGGGGATTGGGACAAGGCGGTTGTGGGTTTGGCAGAAGAGCTGATGTCAATTTTATGTGAAGGAATGGGAATAAAAAGTGACAAGTTGAAGGAGGAGTTGTGTTTGGAGAGGAGATTAAGTTTATCCCATTACTACCCTCAATGTCCACAACCCGAGCTCACACTTGGGCTGACTTCCCACACCGATCCATGTGTGTTAACTGTGCTTGTGCAGAATGAGGTTGGTGGGTTGTTGCAGATCAAGTGTGGGGAAGATTGGGTTAACATTGACCCGGTCCCAGGGGCCATTGTTATTAACATAGGTGATTTGCTGCAGGTATAGTAAAAAGGGACAGATTGGCTATCGTTCGTCCCTTGTTTGTGTAATCAATTATTTACTTCTAATTAAATGTTATTTCTCTTTAGCAGATAATGTCTAATGATGAATACAAAAGTGTTGAGCATAGAGTATTGGCAAACACTGAAGAAGGTGATCGTGTGTCTATTGCTGTTCTTTTCACCCCTCGCAACCTAGAGAAGATATATGGACCATTCCCGGAGCTAATATTTGATGAGAAACCCGCAGTTTACAATGACTTCATATATTCAGAATTTATAAGAAGGTTTGAAATTAAGGAGCTAGCTGGAAAGAGAAAAACAGATTTCTGCAGAATTGCTAATACAAACAAGGGATGAAGGTAAATGTTTAGTCGCTTAGTTACAATAACACAAAGTTGTCCTTACCTTTCATCTCTTTTGAATTCAACCCAGTCACTATGAGTTGCATTATTAAATGCTTTTGGGCGTTTATGATCACATTTTAAGCATACCGTGTTCCTTTTGAAGTTTATGTAATTGCATCTGCAAAATAAGTGGACTTGTAATGAGAATCCAAAGATTAATTTTTAGAAACAGACGTCATATATTATTATATTATGAGGGAAGAACTTACGAGTCACATGCCCATTCCCCGGGATTTAGTTGCCTCTTTGGTGGGTTAGTTTGGCACTGCAAACATCTTGTGTTCTTTGCAAAATTTAGAAAGTTGCATCTGTCGTAATTACAAGGGTTAACTTGGTAAAGACTACTGATAAAATTATGTTTTCTGTTTACGTAATTTTGCAAAGTAAACAGAGTTTTACATTCTGTTTACTCTTTCTTATTCCACAACATGATAAAAATATTAAATTGAAAATAGAAATTTAGATTCAACTTCATTATTCATATAGAAACTCGACTTCAGTTGAGTAAAAAAGGCAAGCAACTTTGTTAAGCCAGTATTGTAAGCCATGAAAAGATCGGAATCCAGCTTACAGTTTGTATCAGTAGTTTACAGTATCTTGTAAGAACTTTGATTTTATTTTGGTTTTCTATGTAAATGCATAAATAGAATAGCAAAGGCTTTGCCATAAGAGGCCGCAATCAAATGATTTTCAAGTATACCTTAGACATAACCAATCTCCTTTCTTCAGCTGAATATCATCCCAATTTTTTCCTGAAAGTTTAAGTCTTTGATGGAATAGGCCATTACAACGCGTGCACTTGACGTTTCTGGCAATGTTCAAGAACTTGCATCTGTCAAAAATTAGTGTTAATAGAACTATGTTATGCAAGCACGACAAGATCATAAAACACCATATTAAATAAGGGTGGCAAGATGGAGGGTCGGGTCGGCCTTCTAGCAGCTTTGCCAGAACCAACCAACTGTTTCCCAAATGCCCCTTTCCTTCACTAACGGGTCAATACAGGTTTGGATTGAATCAGGCCTCGTCAAGTAGACCAACAGACCGCTTTTTGTCCAATTCTTTTACCAAGAAGTTTTTTTCATTATGCAAAGAATAATAATTTCAGAACAATTATAATAATCTAAATCCTTGAGATGAAAATTTTAGAAGGTTGTATGTTTTAAAAGATGAGTTTGCGCAATCACAACTCATTTTACTATTTACTTTTTAGCTAGAAACTTTTATTTGACCCGATTGAAATAAAACACAGCCCAAATCAGCCCGTTCATAAGCAAACAAGTTGAAGTTGACACCTTTATAATAAATACAACAAAAATAGCAGTATTTGAATTACCTGGGGCAATTCCAATCGCCTTGGAGAGTAGGAATAGTTGATCGGTGTTCTTGCTGTTGAGATTGATTTCTCTGGACGGAAGGAACTTCTATTGAAGGATCAAAATCAAGTGCATCCTTGCCATATTTCACCATATTTTTTATTAAACTTCTTATTGCTTCCTCCACCTTTTTGTTTATCTTTGGTTCGCTACCCTCTGAGCCAGTTACATGATCAAGACTGTAAGTGAGTACAAATCGCATAACATCCACAGTCCGACCACTTTCATGTTCACGCGCCTTCACATGTGCCCTCTCACAGTTTCCCCTAAAGGTACAGGAGCTGCAAACCTGAAAATTCCTTCATTATTCAGCAAATCCATTCTACTTTTGGTATTTTGGGTAAGGGTTGATGTTGCTCAAACCCTTAAATCGCCGTTTTGGCGATTTAACCCCTAAATTTATTTTTATTTTTATTTTATTTATTTATTTATTTATTTATTTATTTATTTTTAAATTCTCTAGCCGTCTCTTCCCTTAACTTGATTTTATGCTATATTTAATTAGCCAACCGCCAACTTTTTTCTTTTTTCAGCCTAAAGTTTTTTAAACTCGAAAAAAAAATGACCCCATAACACTTAAGATGCTAAACCATATTGTTGAAAGTTTAGCAATTTCCTTATTACCTTAATTGACCCTTCTCGTAATTATACAACAATCCCTTGACCCGTCCCATGAGTTTCTTGTCCAACACTAAAAAAATTTTAAAAAAATTACATACATTTCCTTCGTCGATGCCCATGTACGCCCTTAGTCGTTTCCCCGAGTTCACAACTTTCCTATCCACACTCGGACAACCAAACCCCGCAACCATCTCCACATCTCTCCCCGCAAAACACCTGCAAACAAAACACCACACATTAACCAAACACCTCAAAATCCAAAACATTTCACAGTCATTTCATCAAACACTTTACACGCATAACAAACACACCTCATAAGATCAGGCCGATCACGCGCAAAGTTAAGACACGCGGTCCTAACCCGATTACTACTCTTCCCATCAACCAGCCCATCAAAATACCCATTTTTAGTCAGTTTCTTTATTAATGCAACCCATTCGGGCCACGGGTGCGAAATCTCGACACCCAATGGTTCCGGGTCGGTTTTCGAAGCGGTTTTTGGTGGATTGTTGATGGGTTTTGATGGGTTTGGTGAATGAAGGTTTTTACATTCGTCTAGTATGAAGTTTATAGCTGGATTTGTGTGAATATGGGAATTTGGTGTTTTGAATGTTTGGTTCAGGGTTTTAGAGATGTGTTTGAGCATTTTTGTTTGTTTTTATGATCGGTTCATGCAATTTAACTGGCCTTGGCGGGAAGATATCATATGACCATTTTGGTTAACTGCAAAATAAACACCCATTTTGGTTAAGAAAAAGTTTTATTTGCACCATTTTCATACTTCCAAAAATGATTGTCACACTCAAAATATGAGTGTGTTGACATTTATATCTTACAGGATAAGAATAAGTCCAAACAATGTGAGGATATAAATGTCAACACATTCAAAATTTGAGTGTGTCAATCATTTTTGAGAGTGTGCAAATCACTTCCCTTATAATAATCGCACATCTCGGTTAAATTATTGTCCCAATTGCCTAGCAGAGTTGGTCAAGGGCTCTTCCTCATGCGAGAGAGGCTCGAGTTCGAGTCTCCTCATAATCGTTTCCTCCCGTATAAGTATGAGAATGGGCTCTCACTAACTACACTAATTATATATTTATGTTTGTACTAATCTAGCCATTTTTTTTAAAACTTATAGCTATGTTTAGCAAAACCTAAAATCAAATTCGGATAGGCTCATTTTCAAACCTATTATCAAAAACAAAATATATTCTGTAAAAATATGCAAATCATTTTTTATTTCAAGTGACATTCAACGTGATCTAATGTTTTCAAACACAACAAAACAAGGTACCAACTAATAAACCACAACATATACTTTGACAAACGAAACACAAGCTTGTCGCGTTATTTTAGAAAAATTTAATAAAGATCATCACTAAAGAAAGGAATGGAAAGAAAAGTATTAATGGGGAAGAAAGCCACTAGGGACCGATTTGTAATTTACTAGTAATAAAAAGGTTGAAAGTTGTACTGTGCTTCCTTTCGCTTTCTGGCCATTTTTGGAAGGATGATTTTTACAACAAAAAACACTATGGGTCCCTTCCTATCCTTTCTCCTCCTTTTTCTTTCCCCCTCAATAAATAAATTAAGAACACAAAAAAACCGTGGGTCCTTTCCTATCCCTTACTTTTCTTCTCCTTTCTTTCATAAAAGAACACAGTGTAAGGTAATATACATAATTTAAGAAAGCACCATTATAAAGGTATACACACATATAAAGAAAATAATTAATTACATAAATCGTCCTTATGGTTATGCTCAAGTTGCACATTTCGTCTTTAACTCTCAATAATTGCACGAATCATCCTTGTAGTTATCCATTTTATGTTGACTGCGTTGACCGGGCGGGCGTTAGTTTCTATCGTTAACTCGAGGGCAGTTTCATCTTTTCAACCCCAATCTATACTATCCTTAACCCTGGTTCATCTCTACCAAACTCCACTTCATTTCACTTCACTTTAAATCATAATACTTCAAATGTACTTTCACATGCAATCTTTGATCTCCCATTAATCCATCCTCTAGCTCAAAATCACAAATGTTTCACAAACTAGTTTATGAGATGTACGTGGGTCACGTTCAGACTTTAATCTAGTACCAAAAAAATAATGGGATTTATCTAGTAGCATATGTTGTAGTTAAGGTAGAAACTAAAGCATCTTGGTATTGGTTTTTGAAATTACTTGGATATGATCTTTGTATATAAAGCAATCACGATTTCACTTTCATTTCAGATAGGCAAAATGTACAAATCTTACTTTCTAATCTCTCATTTCTTCTAAAGCCAATCTCCATCATTGTCTATAAGAACTTGTACAAGCCATTGCCAAATGTTGAATACAGGCTCTGTGTTAAGCATATTCTTAAAAATGAAGTTCCTGTTTAAAATGGGTGCATACAAAGACTTGCTATGGAAAGCTCTTACAACCAATACTATGGTTGAACTCAACAGAAAAATGGATGAAATTCATACATTTAATCTTGTTGTTTTTGATTGATTATTAAAGATTCTAGCTGAACAATGAAGCAGATCACACTTTTCATGTATTTAGTTTGGTAGTTGTTACTACGCTTGTTTGGTTGTGAGTTTGGTAGTGTAATGAGTGATGATGTGACGCTGACGTGAGGTGATAGATATAGTGACCATTACCTCTAGTCTAATGTTCTCCGAATAGCTAACACAGAAAAAACTACGCTTCAAGACATCCAATTTTCTACTTAAACATAAGTGGCATTTTTCTTGCTCATAAAGTTATTATCTTGGCATATTCTGAATGCCATGCTTGCTTTTTTGGTCCAAAAAAGTTTAACTTTTATTGGGTTTTGGATACATTGACATTACAAGTAATGAAATTTACCATTGCAACCAAACCTAACAAAGCCGTTGTTATACTTATATACGTTAGGCATGATGTCAAAGGTTTTAGGATGAGATTAGACGTGCGTACACTTTACACCACACCAATCACAATAAACTTTGAATATGTTAGGCACCCTCAAGACCATAGTCAAACATATGAAAATAACAAGATTTACAAGGTGATTTTAACTAACAGAAAATTTATACGTGTAACATATAAATAAATGGATTTATGGACTAAGTTTGATGGACATCCATATTCCATGTTCTAGACAAGTTTAAACATGACACGTCACACGTGACACAAAGGAGCCAATTGGTAGTGACGTGGTCACACGCGGAACAAATTTGACAAAATATTGACCCACCAAAACATGTAGAATGAGTCAATGAGTTCATAGTTTCATACTACATGTATATGGATAAACATAAATATAAACTAGTAGAAGCACTGAAAGACTTAGTTTTGCACTATATTCTCGGGTATTACTTAAAAAAATGAAAGAAAATAAAAAGAAGTAAAAAAAAAAAAAAATGTTCTTAAATATCATTAAAAAAATTGAAAAAAATTTGAATATTTTATATAATAAAAGAATTACATCATTTCGGAGTGTTTTTACAAATCCCTTCTCATTAAAAATAAATTGGACCAATAGCAGAGCTCGATTTTGCCACGTAAGTGAAATCAAGCAACGTGATTGGTCAATAAAAAGTCAAAATTAAATTGATTTTGGTCAAACTTAATAAATTTTGTGGAGAAATTTGGTTAAGAAAAAAAATACATAAAAATATAGGTGTCAAATTTATGAAAACAAAAACTTAAAAAAAGATGAAGTAATTAATAAAGCTTTAGTGATTGAATTTTAAATAATTTATATAGAGTAAAGTGTAAAATTACAAGTTTCCATGATTTTTAATAACTTTATAAAAAACACAAATAACCCCTTATACTTTATACCCCCTTTACTTTATAATATTAACTTTGTTTAAAATTAAATGAGTATTAGTATTAGTTTTTAGACTTTCATCTATTAAAATTACAAAATTTGGTAAATATGCGAATTAGTTTTAATATATGTTAAATATTTTTTTTTAACTAATGTTAGTTTTAAATTTTCATCCATTAGAATATTTTTTTAAATAAGGACCCATGTTACTATTTAAAAGTTTAATTTATGCGTACATGGGTTTGAAATATGACTAAATTATTAGTAACGAGAATATAAATATCAAATGGTAAGCACGATACTGTGATATGAAAATAAATACATGCGATTCTACTAATAAAAACGACTCATGAAATTGTTATTTAAAATTTGTATATGGATATCTATAAAAACATTTTAAAAACTTTACAGAGCATATTTTAACTTCATCAACGCTCATTATGTTACTAAATTCACACATTTTGTAAAACATGATATCAATAGTTAAAGTTAAACAACAAAATCAACCTCAAAATCAACATGTCTGTCAGTTAAAAACGTTATATAAAGCTAATTATTAAAAAAAAACACAAAAACACATGGGTTAGATAGTTATTGTTTAATATAGAAGGTGTTTTTCTTAAATTATATAAAAAGATGCATGCATCACAATCCTTATTTGATAACAACCACCTCCTAAAAAAACTACATAGGTGATAACATAACTTTATTCATTGACGTGATGTTTCATAAAAAATAATAATAATAATAATAATAATAATAGTTGGTTGTTGTAAACGAATTAAAAGTATGTACATGAGAATTATTCAACAAGAATATATAGTTTTAATCAGGTTATTACGTTAATATATTGCGATAATGTTATTGAATTGGTAATCACGGATATGAGATACAACCATTATTTTATACTTATGATTTATGTGTAAACCTCTTTTTGCTTCTGTTTAGAATCCGAAAGAGACTTTAACAGAACTTTGGCTTATGCCTTATCTAGCTGATACTATTTAGTAACTTTTTTTATGGTTTAACTTTTTTGTTATACACACCAACTTTTAGTAACTCTTTTTTATGTTTTATCAAAAACTTCTACACTTAATATTTGTGTTTTTACTATAAACACACTAAGCTATAATAGAATTAATTGTGAGTTCAGGAGTTTTTCACTAAGCTTCTAAAAAAAACTTATAGCTTTATCATACATTTATTGTTTTATGGTAATTGAATAAGCCAATAAGCACATTTAATAAACATAACCAAACACCCCTTTAGTTCTAATATGAAGTTTTCTTATTTGATGTTATGACTAACTTTGTTGTTATCCTCACTATAATGCAACATGTTAATTGTTTTTGTAGTTTTATTATCTTATCGCACACACTAAAGTGTAATGCAATTTGTTGTGTGCATTTTTTAGAGGAGGATTAAATATCAAAACATGATTGTCGTGGAAGGATTTTCTACGCCTGCTCAAGGTATGAATGTATAATTTAGTTAAGTTGCTGATTTAGATAATACATGAATGTATTTTAATGTACCAAAAATGTGTTTTAGTGCTTATATGGGAAATTTTATGGTAGGAATTCTTTTCGGAGTGTAATTTATGTTTGAATGAGTTAATGAAACTTAGCAGGTGGTTGCTGTCATTGATAAACCTATGGGTGTCAACCAACGGTCTAAAATATGGGTGTGTTTTACCTTGAGGATTTAGGCCAATTGTGAAGAAAGTTGCATTAAAGTGAAAGTTCGGTAAGGATTCAAACAATCCTAAAAAACTTGCGAATATACTCTTTGTCATTTTTTTCATGCATTTATAATTTTCTTATATAATTCGGGCTTAGAGAAAAATTATTGTTATACATTATACATACACGTAAGATTAAATTTGAGTTCTACTCATTACATCTTTTTTAGTTTCTTTTTATGTAATAAAGAAGCTATAGTGTAAGCAACTATGTTAATTTAGTAATTTTATGATCAAACATGAGAAGTAAATAACACAAACTTATGAAAATACAATTTTTCAAACAAAAAGGTACATTGGTAAAAGTGATATGATGGTTATTCATAATTAAGGAAATGAATCAATTTTCAAAGCTATCTAAATATGCTACATATTTTAACAAAAATATAAGTAAAAGAATACCACAATTACAAAACACATCATAAATTGATAGCACGGGTTTGCTAAACTAAAAACATATATCATTAACATTTCATGCAAGTCAAGTATAATCATGTGATTTTGCTTGAATAATAAAATATAATTTTTAATTTAAAAGTATTCTCCTAAAATAATAGGTAGGTTATAATATATACATATGATTTTTTATTTTTAGTCCACCAAGTAAAACCATTTGAAACATGTTAAGTGGTTCATTTCTTAATCGATAATAATACATAATTAAAATGGAATTTTAAAAACCATTTGCTTGCACATGTATTTTTTTTTTTGAACGGCGATTTATTAATAGAATAAAAAAAAACTAGCAAGGAGCTAGAATTACAAAGAAATAGAATTTGGGTGGCTTAGCCAATCAATCCAACTAAACCTATTTTTTCCTCTATATCGACACCAAAGAAATGATTTACTTTGCAACTCATCAAATAAGATCGCCTTTTTCGGAGCTTTATCTTTGAAGATTGTAGAATTTCGAAACCACCAAATCATCCACCAAGCACAATAAAAAACAGCTTCCAACATTAGTTTAACCTGCTTAGTCAAGTGTGAGGAGACAATCCACTCTACCCATTCATCGAAGCAATTAAAGTCAACAACGGGGACACTCCACCAACGGCCTATAAGGTAATTGATCTCACGTACCATACTGCATGAAAAGAAAAGATGTCCTACAGTTTCAACCCCCACATTACAGTTAGGACAAATGATCGAGTCCAACACAATACCTTTGCGAGAAATGTTAAATCTGGTTGGAAGAAAGTTATTCATCAGCTTCCATACTAAAACGTTCACCTTGATTGGAACAAATTTATTCCATCTTGATTCAATATCGAGGCTACGGAACGATTCTTCATCGACCTTTTTCCTGACTGAAGCAACGGAAAAATTGCCAGACTTCTCCAGATTCCATGTCCAGCAATCATCGTGTGAATTTAGCTTGATATCCTTGGTAATTCGATTAATGTGATCGAATTGTTCTTGTTCGATACCACCTCTAGGAGCTCTTCTAAACGATTGGAACGAATCATATTGGGCAACTTTATCAGCAATAAAGATATTCTTGCATGACTCCAAAGAAAAAACACGGGGGTATTTATCTTTGAGGATACCTTCATCATTCCAACGATCATACCAGAATTTGCAAGATTTACCGTCTCCAATTTTAATAGACATGTAATTAAGGACGTTGACTCTAATCTTTGACAGCGAACTTACTTCGTTGATAATGCTCTTCCAGCATGAATTATAGCCTTTATTGGCTCGTAACCCAGGTATATTAAAATCCCCATGGATAGCCTTGATAGAACGCGCCTATAAGAAGTTATTTTGTGAAACAAAACGCCACACCCACTTCATGAGAAGCCCTCTGTTAATTGCGTATAAACTTGAAACGCCCAACCCACCTTTTTCCTTAGATTTAAGCACCTTATTCCAACAAACCCACGTGATTTTTTTGCAATTCTGCTCATGCCCATTGAAAAACTTTCTACGAATGCATTCTAGCTCGTTAAGGATGCTTTTTGGGACTTTGAAAATGGAGAAATTATATATAGGAATTGATCCAAGAACGGATCTAACAAGAGTTAACCTACCTCCAATGGAAAGCATATTCATCTTCCATCTAGATAATCGTGTCTTGACTCGATCAATGATTCCTCTCCAAGCATTTCTTCTCGCCATATTATCTCCCACAATAGATCCAAGGTGCGAAAATGGTGTTTTAAGAATTAAACACCCAAGTTGTCTGGCGGTGATGAGTGTGTAAATACTCATCATTTTTACCTTTTCTGAGCTGCCAAAACATCTAAAAACACTCAATATTGTATCAAAATAGTAAAAATACCCCAGGAATGTGTTTTATATGTTTCAAATGCAAAATAATCAAAAACAGATGAAAAACGCACAAAGTTTGCATAATTGGCAGTTTCAGTCCCTCAAGTTTCATAAATTGGCAAAACTAGTCCCTGAAGGTTTGAAATTAATAAAAAGTCAACTTTAGTCCATGGGAAGTCAAAAATGTTCACTAATAATCCCTGGATGAAATTTTACACAAAATGGCAATTTTTACCCCTCAAAAATCCAAAATTGGCATAAAAGGTCCCTGGAGTTTCAGAAAATGGCAGAATTAGTCCCTGGTGGGAATTTTTGAAAGAAAAGTCAACTAGGGTCCTTGAAAATTTTAAAAGTGTCAAAATAAGTCCTTTAAATACAATTTTCAACAATTGACAATATTGGTCCCTCAAGTTTGGAAACTTTTAAATTTTGGTCCTCAGGTGTTATGAAATGGAAAAATTCATAAATGGTCTTTGGTTTAATGAAGTTGGCATCTATGGTCCTTGTGATAGCTTTGGAGAAAGTGCAATTCAGGTCCCTCAAAGTTTCAAAAAATTACAAAAAAGGTCCTTGTGAAACTATATAAACCAAACGGATTCAAAATATTATACACAACCAAACCCCACCCTGATCCAGTCCACCAGCCCACTTCTTTTGTTTATCTCTGGCCCATGTAACCCTGAGCCCAACCGAACAAACCCACCCTTATTAATAAAATCGGGTCAACGCCCCGGTCAAACCCACCATCCTCTTCCCCTTTACCTCCAAAACCAGAAACCACCATACCAGACCTGGTATTCCCCCCCCCCCTTGCACCACTTGCCTCTGCTACCACCACCCTTATCCTCCAATTACACTCCCCAATACACCCATCACCTCAACCCCTCCCCTAGGGCATCTAATCAGACCCCAATTGGCTCAAAAAGCCTTTCCCGCCAAAATTGGAAAGAGACCAAGAGGGTGCAAAAAGTTAAGCAAGTTGATGGGATATGCTCAGTGCATCCCACACACCTCAGAGGGTGTATAAAAGAAAAGGAAGGAGCAGGGGAGAAGTAGTATTAGAGGAGTTGTAGTCTTAGTTTAATTGTAGGTAGTGTATTATCTTTTTCAAATGTAATTTTCACTTTTAAGCTATTGTAATCTGTTCATCAATTGTATTTTGAACTACCTTTACCTTTAATTCCAAGAAATCTTTACAGAATCATTACTTTGCAGTTTCATGTAAATCTGACAAATTTACCTGAATATTGTTATAAGTTGTTAAAGTTGTTTAATTTAACTCAAATTAAGTTGCCAATAAGTTTGTGTACACTTTCTAAGCTTTTGAAACTGATTTCATGAAGTTTATCAAAAATAATAAAAATACAAGCAAAATCAATGGAAAATCAAAAGTTACATGTGAAGCAGATTGATGCATTGGAGCAAGGGAATTGTGGAATGCCTTGGGTTTAGCAGCTTCACGGGAAGCTTAGGTTAGTTAATTGGTCATTGGATCTCAGTGCTTTGCTTTGGATAAGATGTAAGCCATTCTAAAATTTCTGCATAAATCCTTGTATCTAACTAATTGATGTTTGTTTGTAATGCTCAATGCTTATCTAGGGTAGTGTAATGATTTTATGATATTAGGACATTTGCTTGATATGTAGTTTCTATTGTTGTCCATTATTCAATTTCCACTGCTTAAGTTAGCATTATATCAATAGGTGTATGGTTGTGTTCTGAACCTATGTTTCTGTGATTCTTTTAGTCTCTTGGATCGTTATTAGTTGTTAGATATCAGTAACATGGCATAAAGCACTGACTTGTATTGGAAATCTTCAAAACTGGCCAATAAGGGGGTGTTTGGCTTATCAGAATCCATTGAGCACCAGGGGGTTCTTGGTGTTAGTTTTTGTTCCCACAAGTTATTTTAGTCCCTATTAGCTCATTTAGGCATAAAATCCAAGTCCTCTTTGAACCAAAGTCAAAATCAATCTCACCATCACTCAACAGTCCACTGTTGAGTTTTTGTGATCTCAAAACTCACTCATTTCATTTAAAAGTTGTTGTTTTAGCTTTAGGTACTCTTATTAAAGCTTGTCATATCATTTTCAGTTAATTAGGTGTAATCAAAGTTGGTAAAAGTCAATCTAGCATGTTTCACTAAAAAGTCAAATTTCTTACTTCTCAGATTTTACCCAAAATGGCATGAATTTATTAGGATTTTGTAGTGGGAATTAGAGTTTGAGCTTTTTAGGAATTGTAGTATACCACCTCAGCTTCATAATCCCATGGTCACTACATTTTTAAGAATTTTCTAGTGGGCCCCACAACCCTCCAAAGAGGGGTGCAGGGCTGCAACCTGCTCTGTATCAGCAGACGGTGGTGGTTTGTGGCCACCACAGTGGTCCCCACACCTAGTTTTTAGGTTTTCCCCACCCCCTCCTGGTAGGCTAGAGATTTTGACCAAAAGTTTGACCTAGGATCAAGTGGACCCCACCTGAATCACCACTTAAACTTTGTCCCAGAACTGTGTTCTAGTTCAACTTTCATGTGCTTATTTTGTTTCATACAGCTTATTTGTGCTTGTTGCTTATTGTTTCTGGTTTATTTTAGTCCATTGTGCTTATTTGTACTCATTTTCACCATTGTGGGTCCCACTTGATCTGATTTAAGCCTATTTGCCTTGTTGGTCAACCAAAGTCAACTGTGTGGACTTTTTAGCTTAATCTCAGCTTATTTTTAGGTTGTAAAAAGTTTGTTTTCACAAAAAGTAGTTGTATTTAGGTATAAATCAAGTTTGTAAAAGAAAATTCCAAAAAATCAAGTTTTAAATTAAGTGATAGTTTCTATTTAATTCAATTTAATTTTAATTTTCATTTTTAGATTTTAATTAAGTATTTAGTATTTTTATATTTTTATTAATTACCTTATATAGTAAAGTATTTTTAGTAAAATTTTCAGATTTTTATATTACCATTTAGTATTTATTAGATTTAATTTTATTTTTCTTAATTATTAATTAATATTAAGTAATAAATATCATATTTAGTTTTTATAAAGTTAAATTTAGTTTTTATATTTTTACTAGTTCTTATATAGTATAATAGACTTTTAGAAAATATATTTTGAATTTCTACTGTTCATTTTCCATTTTTCTTATTTTAATTGTTTAAATTAGATTTAAGTTAATTAAAAGGTAAATAATTAGTGGATTAATCTTATACATAATTTTTAGAGTTTTTATAATTTTTTAGGATTCCAGTGATGGTTAAGTAATTTTATAAATTTTCTTATAATTTTCTAAGTTAATTTAGTATTAATAGTAAGTTAAATTAATTTAATTAGTTTAATTAAGTTAAATAGTTTTTAATTTATAAAAAACCAACAAAACGACAAAAATATTTATTTTTATTTTTTATACTTTCTTCAAGTTCAAATTTAAGTTTAGAAATTATTCTTGCAAATTTTTAGTTCAATTTGTAGTAGTTATAATTATTAGTTAATTTAAATTAGATTTTAATTTAGATTTTAAATAGTTTTATTAATTATATAATATTTTAATCATTTTCATAATTTCATTTTCATTTTTAATTTTAAGTTTTAAAAAGTGTCAAAAGCACCCCCTGTAGTTTGTTAAATACCAGAATCCCACTTTTTCAGTCCGATTGCGTAAATCTGAATTGTGAATACGTGCATATATCTGATATCTGATTTTTGTGAATATTATATCTGTGTACAAATACCAAAATAACAGTACCAATATCAATTCCACATCATCTGGCTACTGTCCTTAGTGCCACTCACTCATAAACGATTTCAAACGACACCATTTCAATCTCGCTGGGACTTTAACGACCTGGGGAAAAACTATACTATCCACGGAGTATTGATTCTAAGCTGTTTTTGACTTGTTGACCTTGGTCAATAATATCTGACGGTTTAGCATCAATCAAAATTTGGCGCCGCTGCCGGGGAGGTTGTTGCGTGTTTTATAAAATCGTTTTAAGTTTAGTGGTTTTCAAAACCCTCCCTGTACAAATTTCACACAAATTTGTAAAAAGTTTTTTTGTAAAAACATAATCATATCAAAAATGTTCATTAACACTTTTCCTAAAGTGTTATAAACACCAAAAAAATTGAAAACAACAAAACAAACTGTGAAGTTAAATTACTTCGTTTTCTTTAAGATTACAACCTGAAACAGTTGGTTTAAGGTAAGTTCTGACATTAAATTGCGAACTGAAGAGGAAACCTATTTACTTCCTCCCGCCAGCCTGCGAGTAATCTTAAAAGAACGATTTCGGTTAACGAATCAGTTCCAAAAATATTTCCCAAGTTTTCTGCACACACACCCATAAGCCTAAAGCAGTTTTTCAAATTAATAAATACAAACCCATAATAAGTTCCCAAACTTAAGATTAAAACTTGCATTTATATCCCTGTGAGTGGTGTACCTTTTTCAAAGAAGCCATTCACTTGTGATAATTGGTTTAAGTTCACTGTGGTTTTGCCTCGATTTTGTTTTGAAAAATTGTTTTTGGTGCATGTGCACTAAACATGTTTCTCAAAAATACCAAAAATATTCACCTTTACCCTCTCACCTTTTTGATTCTTCATCCCTTTACCCTCTATCCTTTTGATTCTAACTTCTTCTCCTGTAATTGAGTCAAATGGCATCTCTCGATGACGATTTCTTTGAACAAAGGGCCTATGAGAGCAACATTGAAAAACTTATGGCCTTGTCAAAGATATCGAGATGTCGTGTTGATTATGATGGACCGTCGATTCCTATTCCCTCTCCGATAAGGGAAATGGAACAAGAAACCGGGGTGACAAAGGACCCTGTGCTTTCCTCTGATTATGGAAGTGCTAAATACGTCCAACCTACGGTTGTCCAAAAATCTAAGCTCACAATTGCTCCCAACCTTTCACGATATACGGTTATACACAAAAACCAAGAGCTTAGAGTTGTGACTGAAAATAACGGCTTACCTAATCTTCACATTCAAAAACCCGAGACCATAACGGAAGTGGTGGAAATTCCTAGCTCTCAGAGCACACCACTTGTCCCACCTCCGGCTTTTGTTCCTTGTGTCGGTTGTGGTGAGCCACTTTTCGGTTTTCCATGTCGTTGGTGTACATGTGTACAATGTGGTAACGATATTCGAGACGGGAGTTGTTTGTTTTGTGGTTCGAGGAATTCATTTGCTTATGATCCTAACCATAACTCATTCAACAACTCCTCAAATTTTTTCAACTACCCATCACATTCATATGAGCAAGAATCATATTATCCCAATCTCAATAATGCTTCGTATCAAAATACACCAACTCAGACTCAACAGTTTTACTGTTGTGAGTATTGTGGAGGCCCTCACTACAGCTCTGATTGTCAAATTAGGGATCAGTTTGTCTATGAACAGGTTCCTTGTAACAATCATGAATTTGGTTTTAACCAGCCCTCACAATACACAAACCCTCAACCACCGCCTCAGGACGAGTTAGCTAGAGCTGAATTGATTACTAAAATAATTATGAATCAAACTCAATTCAACAAGACCATTCAAGATAGTATAAACTGTCTTAAGGATTTGATTCTTAGAAAACAAAAGCCTCCTGTTAACTCATTTTATTTTGAGGATGAAAGTGATGAGGATGAGCCATTTCAAGAGGTAAAACCTAAGAAAACTTCAGATATCTTGCCAATGGGGGACAAGGAAGAAAAAAGCAATCCTCTTGAGGAAATTGATGACTTTGTTCCAATCCCAAAGGTATCTGAGGAACCTCTTGATTCAACTTCAGTTGAAACTGCTTTAGTAGAAATACAGGGAGAAAAGAATATGATTGAATCACTAGCAGTAGAAATCATGGAACTCGTAGAAACCATGACTGCTAGTCCTTCTCAACTCCCTCAGTCTGCTGTTATCACACCCGAAGTTCACACTCACTCTCTAATCATGGGGGATGAGCATCTTAGCACTCTTCCTAAAAAGGAATCAGACGAATTCATAAAGTCTAGTGCTGAGATCCTTGTCCCAATCCCAGGAGAGTCACAGGGAACTTTTGATCCTATGTGTGATATTCCTCCTCCCCTTGTCTTCCCGAATGATGCTGTTGAGATGCTCTCCGATTCTAATGATGACGATTCGTTATCTTGTGGAGACATCAGTTATGTGGAAGATTTACCTTCTCAGCTAGTTAGCATAGAAGAAGAGAATGATGAGATTGACACTGAAATCAAGGATGAAGCACTTCGTGCAACATTAGTGAAAGTCAATCTCCTCATTTCTAAAATCGAGGCTTTCAAAGAGAAACCTATTTCATCTCCTATCCCTATAAAGGATAGTGACATTTTCTCCGATGATCCTATTCCGGAGTTTGAAGCCTTTACTTTTGATCCTGTGGGATAGAAGATTAGTGGTAGTACCACTTCTCATTCTCATAATTCTCTCCCTGATTATGAATCATTTACCTTCGATGAGTTCTCCTGTGAACTCACGCACATCAATCCAGAATATGATTCATTCACATTTGATGAGTTTTCCTGTGAACTCACTCATATCATGACTCCTCTGGAGTATGATGACCCGGGGGGAGATGCACTCGATCATGAGAATTTGCAAATTCTCACCCACCCTCCCGGGATGTTTTCGAGCTTAACCTTCGAAATCCAAAATCAGGCTAATGAGCCTGCCTTCGAGGAAGAAGATCTTACCATGATTTTCATCATGGTTTTCTTCCTTTTCTTCACCTACAGGGTGACTTCTCCTGTTCTTCACTCCTTCGGGAATGAAGACACTATATTTGACCCCGGCATTTTCATGTACCATTATTTTAAGCCGGGATTATGTCTCATCGGTGTGGAACTTTCACGTGCTTCAAATGTTTATCCAAACATCTTGAATGAAAGTCCGATTGAGATTGTCTTTTCTACATCATGCTTCCCCAAGGACAAATGAATTCGGGGTCGAGTCAAGCTACCGACTCGGTAAACAAAAACAGTAGCATGGTTATAGGGTTTTCACCCTAAGTGTGGGGGAGTCCCCCATGCTATGATTACAAAAGTGAAAAACAAAATTGTGTTTCCACGTTTAGCTTGTAATATTGCCCTTTTACGTTCCAAGAGTCGGCATAATAACCGGGACTTTGAATATTGAGGACAATATTCATGCTAAGTGTGGGGGGGTATTCGCTATTCTAGCGAATTTTATCATATTTTACTATCTTATACCCCCGTTTTTGACCAAAATTTTTCAAAATTTTTTTCACTAAAGTTCAAAATTTTTGTGGTAATCAGTCCGCCAAAGTCTAAATGACAAATGGATTGGCTAGTCCAGGAGCAAACGGCTCTGGGTAAAGACATCTCAAAACCGTTGATGGCTTGCAATTTGCCAAAAATTGTATGGTTCCTCAACTACCCAAAAACAAATGAGTTGGCTAGCCCGCAAGATTATGGCTTGTGGTAAAGGCCGTGGAAAATCCATAATTGGTAATCAGCTCACCAAGATGTTGACTTAGTCCATCAAGATGCTGGCTAGTCCAGAAGCAAACGGCTTTTGGTAAAGACTAATCAAATCCGTTAACAGCTGGTGGTTTGCTCAAAATCACACGGTTATCAGGTGTGCCACAGTTCTTACACCTGGCTACTCCAGAAGTGATGGCTTTTGGTAAAGAGTTTTTCAAATCCATCAAGTTTTTCTCAAAAGATTGCTAGGGACTAGCAATGTTTTAGTGTGGGGGATTGATGAGTGTGTAAATACTCATCATTTTTACCTTTTCTGAGCTGCCAAAACATCTAAAAACACTCAATATTGTATCAAAATAGTAAAAATACCCCAGGAATGTGTTTTATATGTTTCAAATGCAAAATAATCAAAAACAGATGAAAAACGCACAAAGTTTGGATAATTGGCAGTTTCAGTCCCCTAAGTTTCATAAATTGGCAAAACTAGTCCCTGAAGGTTTGAAATTAATAAAAAGTCAAATTTAGTCCATGGGAAGTCAAACATGTTCATAAATAATCCCTGGATGAAAGTTTACACAAACTGGCAATTTTTACCCCTCAAAAATCCAAAATTGGCATAAAAGGTCCCTGGAGTTTCAGAAAATGACAGAATTAGTCCCTGGTGGGAATTTTTGAAAGAAAAGTCAACTAGGGTCCTTGAAAATTTTAAAAGTGTCAAAACAAGTCCTTGAAATACAATTTTCAACAATTGACAATATTGGTCCCTCAAGTTTGGAAACTTTTAAATTTTGGTCCTCGGGTGTTATGAAATGGAAAAATTCATAAATGATCTTTGGTTTAATGAAGTTGGCATCTATGGTCCTTGTGATAGCTTTGGAGAAAGTGCAATTCAGGTCCCTCAAAGTTTCAGAAAATTACAAAAAAGGTCCTTGTGAAACTATATAAACGAAACGGATTCAAAATATTATACACAACCAAACCCCACCCTGATCCAGTCCACCAGCCCTCTTCTTTTGTTTATCTCTGGCCCATGTAACCCTGAGCCCAACCAAACAAACCCACCCTTATTAATAAAACCGGGTCAACGCCCCGGTCAAACCCACCATCCTCTTCCCCTTTACCTCCAAAACCAGAAACCACCATACCAGACCTGGTATTCCCCCCCCCCCTTGCACCACTTGCCTCTGCTACCACCACCCTTATCCTACAATTACACTCCCCAATACACCCATCACCTCAACCCCTCCCCTAGGGCATCTAATCAGACCCCAATTGGCTCAAAAAGCCTTTCCCGCCAAAATTGGAAAAAGACCAAGAGGGTGCAAAAAGTTAAGCAAGTTGGTGGAATATGCTCAGTGGGTCCCACGCACCTCAGAGGGTGTATAAAAGAAAAGGAAGGAGCAGGGGAGAAGTAGTATTAGAGGAGTTGTAGTCTTAGTTTAATTGTAGGTAGTGTATTATCTTTTTCAAATGTAATTTTCACTTTTAAGCTATTGTAATCTGTTCATCAATTGTATTTTGAACTACCTTTACCTTTAATTCCAAGAAATCTTTACAGAATCATTACTTTGCAGTTTCATGTAAATCTGACAAATTTACCTGAATATTGTTATAAGTTGTTAAAGTTGTTTAATTTAACTCAAATTAAGTTGCCAATAAGTTTGTGTACACTTTCTAAGCTTTTGAAACTGATTTCATGAAGTTTATCAAAAATAATAAAAATACAAGCAAAATCAATGGAAAATCAAAAGTTACATGTGAAGCAGATTGATGCATTGGAGCAAGGGAATTGTGGAATGCCTTGGGTTTAGCAGCTTCACGGGAAGCTTAGGTTAGTTAATTGGTCATTGGATCTCAGTGCTTTGCTTTGGATAAGATGTAAGCCATTCTAAAATTTCTGCATAAATCCTTGTATCTAACTAATTGATGTTTGTTTGTAATGCTCAATGCTTATCTAGGGTAGTGTAATGATTTTATGATATTAGGACATTTGCTTGATATGTAGTTTCTATTGTTGTCCATTATTCAATTTCCACTGCTTAAGTTAGCATTATATCAATAGGTGTATGGTTGTGTTCTGAACCTATGTTTCTGTGATTCTTTTAGTCTCTTGGATCGTTATTAGTTGTTAGATATCAGTAACATGGCATAAAGCACTGACTTGTATTGGAAATCTTCAAAACAGGCCAATAAGGGGGTGTTTGGCTTAGCAGAATCCATTGAGCACCAGGGGGTTCTTGGTGTTAGTTTTTGTTCCCACAAGTTACTTTAGTCCCTATTAGCTCATTTAGGCATAAAATCCAAGTCCTCTTTGAACCAAAGTCAAAATCAATCTCACCATCACTCAACAGTCCACTGTTGAGTTTTTGTGATCTCAAAACTCACTCATTTCATTTAGAAGTTGTTGTTTTAGCTTTAGGTACTCTTATTAAAGCTTGTCATATCATTTTCAGTTAATTAGGTGTAATCAAAGTTGGTAAAAGTCAATCTAGCATGTTTCACTAAAAAGTCAAATTTCTCACTTCTCAGATTTTACCCAAAATGGCATGAATTTATTAGGATTTTGTAGTGGGAATTAGAGTTTGAGCTTTTTAGGAATTGTAGTATACCACCTCAGCTTCATAATCCCATGGTCACTACATTTTTAAGAATTTTCTAGTGGGCCCCATAACCCTCCAAAGAGGGGTGCAGGGCTGCAACCTGCTCTGTATCAGCAGACACCCAGCCACACCACCACCTTTGGTGGTGGTTTGTGGCCACCACAGTGGTCCCCACACCTAGTTTTTAGGTTTTCCCCACCCCCTCCTGGTAGGCTAGAGATTTTGACCAAAAGTTTGACCTAGGATCAAGTGGACCCCACCTGAATCACCACTTAAACTTTGTCCCAGAACTGTGTTCTAGTTCAACTTTCCATGTGCTTATTTTGTTTCATACAACTTATTTGTGCTTGTTGCTTATTGTTTCTGGCTTATTTTAGTCCATTGTGCTTATTTGTACTCATTTTCACCATTGTTGGTTAACCAAAGTCAACTGTGTGGACTTTTTAGCTTAATCTCAGCTTATTTTTAGGTTGTAAAAAGTTTGTTTTCACAAAAAGTAGTTGTATTTAGGTATAAATCAAGTTTGTAAAAGAAAATTCCAAAAAATCAAGTTTTATATTAAGTGATAGTTTCTATTTAATTCAATTTAATTTTAATTTTCATTTTTAGATTTTAATTAAGTATTTAGTATTTTTATATTTTTATTAATTACCTTATATAGTAAAGTATTTTTAGTAAAATTTTCAGATTTTTATATTACCATTTAGTATTTATTAGATTTAAGTTTAGTTTTCTTAATTATTAATTAATATTAAGTAATAAATATCATATTTAGTTTTTATAAAGTTAAATTTAGTTTTTATATTTTTCCTAGTTCTTATATAGTATAATAGACTTTCAGAAAATATATTTTGAATTTCTACTGTTCATTTTCCATTTTTCTTATTTTAATTGTTTAAATTATATTTAAGTTAATTAAAAGGTAAATAATTAGTGGATTAATCTTATACATAATTTTTAGAGTTTTTATAATTTTTTAGGATTCCAGTGATGGTTAAGTAATTTTATAAATTTTCTTATAATTTTCTAAGTTAATTTAGTATTAATAGTAATTTAAATTAGTTTAAATAGTTTAATTAAGTTAAATAGTTTTTAATTTATAAAAAACCCACAAAAAGACAAAAATATTTATTTTTATTTTTTATACTTTCTTCAAGTTCAAATTTAAGTTTAAAAATTATTCTTGCAAATTTTTAGTTCAATTTGTAGTAGTTATAATTATTAGTTAATTTAAATTAGATTTTAATTTATATTTTAAATTGTTTTATTAATTAAATAATATTTAAATAATATTTTAATCATTTTCATAATTTCATTTTCATTTTTAATTTTAAGTTTTAAAAAGTGTCAAAAGCACTCCCTGTAGTTTGTTAAATACTAAAATCCCACTTTTTCAGTCCGATTGCGTAAATCTGAATTGTGAATACGTGCATATATCTGATATCTGATTTTTGTGAATATTATATCTGTGTACAAATACCAAAATAACAGTACCAATATCAATTCCACATCATCTGGCTACTGTCCTCAGTGCCACTCACACATAAACGATTTCAAACGACACCATTTCAATCTCGCTGGGACTTTAACGACCCGGGGAAAAACTATACTATCCACGGAGTATTGATTCTAAGTTATTTTTAACTTGTTGACCTTGGTCAATAATATCTGACGGTTTAGACCCAATCAGGCGGCTTGCTGAACCAACTCTCCGTCTACATGAAGTCCTAATATTTTGCTTTTACACATATTTATTCGAAGACCAGAGACTCTGTGAAAACATTCGAGCACATGAATGAGAGTTGTGATATTACTATCACTCCATTGACCAATGAAGACCGCGTCATCAGCATAGAACAAATGAGTGATATTAACAGACCCGTCGCCTATTTTGAGCCCAGAAAATAAACCTGCATTAACAACACGAGTGAAGGAAAGATGTAGACTTTCCATTACCAGTATAAATAAAAATGAAGATAGAGGATCTCCTTGTTTGAGACCTCTTCCGAACTCGAACTCCTTCGTAGGGCTACCATTCACAAGGATAGAGCCTCTCGATGATTGTAAGCAACACTGGATCCATTTACACCACTTGTCCCCAAAGCCAAATTTTTTCAAAACTTCATCAATGAAATCCCACCTAACTGAGTCGTAAGCTTTTTCAAAATCTACCTTGAAAATAAGGATCTGCTTTTTCTTCGACTTACTCCATTGAATAACTTCATTAAGAATGAACGGGCCATCTAAAATTTGACGATCCGCAAGAAAGGCAGTTTGCACCTCATTTATGAGCCCTTTAATAACCTTAGCCAACCTAGATGTTAAAACTTTAGCAATGACTTTGCTTGCACATGTATTATAACTAGTAATTTGAGATAAGTATTTTCTTTAAAAATTAGGCTAAAAATATTTACTTGCCATTTATTTATTTTTTCTTACCTAAAATCGGTTAGCCACTTACATAGTTCAGTGGCATATATTCATTGACTATCTCCCAAGGACTCGACCCCAGGCAATGAGCTCTTTTCCCAGTGACTGTACTTATCAGGAGGTGGGTTTTGAACGCTGGCCATTTTTTTCAATAGGCCTCTCGTTGACCAGTCAATCTAAGCATTTGCAATGAGGGGATGGTACCAATTGAAAGCTTTTAGACCAATGAAGAGATTTGAACCCCGATCTATTGACATAAGGTTGGAAGCTCTTACGACTGGGCTAAACGCCCATTGTTTTTTTAACTGCTAACCAATATTTCAAACCGAAACGAACCCAAAAATTACCCAACTAACTTATCTTCGGATACTTTTAGTCTAAGTTGCCAATTCAAACTTGAAAACATGGGAACACAATTAAACAATGACAAAATAGTACTAGAAAAAACATGATAATATCCTTTGAACATTATTAGTCCAACACTCCAAAAGACGTCAAATTTCGAAGACATAATGGTCAATTTCAATAGTGGTATCAAAAACTGTAGACAGTGGCGGCCTTTGAATTAATTTGGCGTCTCAATATTGACTCCAAACTTAAAATCATGGTCATCTCAATGAGATATGAAGCAAAGTTATACAAAAGTAAATAAAAATTTAACCTTTTCAAAATAATCCAAAGTGTACCAACGTTTTATATATGACTTATTCGATCGACATATTAAGTAGCAATGATGTTAAAAATCATGACCAAACCAAACAAGTAAACTTAAAGTTTGGTAAACCAAACACTTAGAAAGCAAAGAATAATGGTTGTTGGTGGCTATTCACCAAAGATACGGCTACTTTTCTTATTCAATACTTAAGTTTAACATTTAATATATGAAACTAAGTACACGTAATTACATGATGAAATTATTTCTAAGCAAATTATCTCGTAAAAAAACACAACTTTACACTAATGGAAATGATGATTTTTTGTTATCACGCGATGATAGCCAAATAGTAGAATACACAATGACAGAACCAGAACCAAATATAATCGGGTGCACAAAATTTTTTGAACTGTAATATAGAAACACGTTTCGATTGACCGGATGCATTTAAGATGCGTCTAGAAAATATTGATGTTTTTTTTTCAAAAATTATCAGTACATCGTCAAAATTCATATGAGTCCGAACACCTATGGAAACCCCTGGTTCCGTCCATGAGAAGACATGTAATGTAAAATGGTAATCTCAAATCTTAGTTTACTTTCTCATTTTAACCATAAGACGGGCTAACATTTTTTATTTCAACTAAGTTTTCAGTTTGACTCTTTTGTTGAAACACAAAGTTGTGGTTAACAAGATGCATTATATTACACAGTCAAAATGAATAATTATTTTAACAATTCCAATAAAGATGAGTAAAATTTGAAAAATATAATAGCGCAATAAACAATTGATTATAATTAGATGATTCAAGTTTTTATGATAAATTACAGTAGAAATTATTTTTTAACCATAACGCTAAAGGCTGCTGTTAGCAAAACCCGTTTAACTTAAAAGTAACCTGTTTATATTTTTCTAGAAAATTGAACAAATGTTCAATCGCTTACCTTGCAAGAGAGGGTCAAAATCAGTCATTCATTCCTATCCATAAAGAAAAAAGAAAGTCAACAAAACTAAAAGTAAAATTTCCCAAAATTTCCTAGCAAATAAAATCAAGCCCACGTGTCACTTTTTCACTTGCCAAAACCATGTATAAATACCCCATAATTTCAATATGAAAAAAAACACAACGTCCACAAAACACGTACCTAAGAAACCAAAACATATTAGTACAAGTTTACAACAAGAACATGTCAACAACCAACAACAACTATCGTGACATGGCTGATCAAGAACACTATGATTTCGAGACCGGTGTATCGAGTACGAGTAGCGTTGCGATTCATAGTCAAGTTAAGAAAATAAAACAAGAGCTAGAGAAAACCAAATATCCAGCTGGTATCGAGAAATCAGAGATCATTTCGGTTTTACGAGAGTTCTCAAAGTCGCAAAAGCGTTGTCCATCGCCGTTAGGGATTGCGGACCGGCCTATCTCTGTTGGAAGATCATAGAAATGCGAGTTTTGTAAAAAAAATTGTTTATGTGCTTATTGCGTTTTATTATAGCAGATAATAACAGTTTTGTTTATTAAAACTGATATATGCTATAATTATATGCGCGTGAAATAAGTTGTTTTAAATATGCAAGTCGGAAGTGCTTATTTAAAACGGCTTACTTAATAAGCACATATATAGACAGTTATAATACATAAGATGACTAGTTAACTTCATGTTTGTGTTTTTTTTCTTTTCTTTTTTGTTTGTGGTCATGGAGGATTTTGATCTTTAGATGTACATATATTGTTGAAATGGATAAAACATAGTTTATTTCATGGTATTTCATCTGTTTTACGAGCTTTTGGTTCTCTTACTAATTACTCCACATAATACCAAATTTATCAATGATCAGTTCCTAGCGGCTAGCGATCCACCAAGTTAGCGATCTAAATTTTTAACACCAAGTTAGCGATCCACCAATTTAGCGATCTAAATTTTTAACTCGAGGCGCTAGCGATCCACCAAGTTAGCGATCTAAATTTTTAACACCAAGTTAGCGATCCACCAAGTTAGCGATCTAAATTTTTAACTCGAGGCGCTAGCGATCCACCAAGTTAGCGATCCACCAAGTTAGCGATCTAAATTTTTAACTCGAGGCGCTAGCGATCCACCAAGTTAGCGATCTAAATTTTTAACTCGAGGCATAGACGACGTTCAATAAAACTCGAGACTTTTCAAGATGGTAATTGAAAATTTTACAACATTTCATTACTGTAAGTGTATATCAGTACATGTAAATATTCATAGGCAAATTTATTAGTTTGACTCAGCCATCCATTGACTATATAAACCTTTAGTGACCAGGCCCAACAAACTGTAGCCCAAAGCAAGGTGATCTACTAGGCTGAAAAAGTATGTTGACATAGCAATTGACCCAGCTTAGACTATCCTTATCAGTTGGGTTGCCAAACCAATTCAAAGAAAATATATACAAATATAATTTTTTAATCTTTCATCCAATCTTTTCTTATAATCTAGATCATATGACAACCTAAGTTGTCAACTCACAATCTGTCACATGTCAATATTTTAATGGCTATATATATTTTTTTAATACTTATCATTATGCGTGGCAATTTCTGACCCGACACGAAACCCGACCTAAAACCGACACAAAAATTAACATGTTCGGGTTGAGTTTAAATATATTTCGGGTCGAGCTTGGGTCGACACATCTAACCCGTTTATTAAATAAGTCAGGCTCGGGTTGAGAAAAATTAAACGGGTCAACCCGCTAACCCGTTTAAGATTTTTTCTTAAATTAAAAATTATTTATATTTTACTATACTGGTTAAATGGGTTAAACGGCTCGAGCCACAAACCCATTTAACCTATTTAACTCGTTTAATATGCCAACTTTAGTACTAGTATATAAACGGGTTACATGAGTCAACCCGAAATCCGTTTAACCTATTAAACCTGTGTAACATATTTAACCCACCAACCCAAGTATATATACAGGTTCAATGGGTTAGGTTCGGGTTATGTGTAAACAGGTTACGGTTGACATAGCTGACTCGATTATTTAAATGAGTCAGGTTCGGGTTAGGTTTTCTAACCGATCAACCTGTTAACCCGAACACGATAAATTGGTTAGGTTGGGTTGTTGATAAATGGTAAAAAGATATAGATTGGTTATATGTATTAGTTGTGTAGATGAAGAAAAGAGAAAGAGCTAAGTACTAATCTAGGACAAAATCTTTTTTTTGGTCCCCATCTTTGTCACTTTTTGAGTAAATTCCACAAATGGTCATGCACATCTGCGCAACTCCGCAACCTATCTCAGAACATGACACGTGTACATTTTATGGGGCTCACACCAACTACTATAACTAACAAAAATACTCAACCTTAGTGCTACTCAACCGGCGGCTATTGATCCACGTGCAAAAGTGTACTAAAAAGTACATTGGGAAAGAGCAAAAGTACATATGTTTAGTCTTTTCATTTGTACCTTTGTACCTACTTTTTTATAAAACTTTTTTTATAATATCCAAAAACAATTTTTTCATCCATTAATCTTCCTATCAAAAAAATAAACACCGATCACATCATCTTTGTTCCGATCATAGATCCATTAATCTTCCAAGATTAATCTTCATATCAAAAAAAATAAACACCGATCACTTCCATTATTCCGATCACTTCATCTTCTCCGTTCACCCTCCTCTCTTCCGATTACTTCATCTTCTCCGTTCACCCTCCTTTATTCCGATCACATCATCTTCACCGATCATAGAGCCTCTATTATCCTGCGGTTATACTCATCTGTCTCCGACAATAAGTAGATCTGATTTGGGGTTACGTCCAATGGCTCCCAGTTTTCACCGTGTTGATGTAAGTTTATTATTATTATCATCATTATTATTATTATTATTATTATTATTATTATTATTATTATTATTATTATTATTATTATTATTATTATTATTATTATTATTATTATTATTATATATCTGTTAGGTTTCATGTTCAAAATTAGTATTAAAAATATCCAAATGCCATATAGAGTATTTGTCTGTGTTTGATTGAATATTTTTTTTTGTGAAACAAATAAATGCACCATTTTGTTTTGACGAAAAGGTTATTTTTTTGTGAAGCAAATTGTTGAACAACAAATATATAAAGGTAGTAAATGGTTTTGAATAAAAAATAGGATATAGAGTGTTTGGATTGATGTGTTTATCTTCTTATTGCCATATGCAAGCTTGCATAGTGAATCCCCTCTATTTGAGCTGAGGGGAATTGAATTTGGTATGTTCTGAATCTGAATTCCAAGTTACTAGCCTGTGTGATAACTTTGAGTTATATAATTAGCTACTATTTCATTAGTGTAGTTTGTATAATCTGAGTTCAATTGTGTGAATTGGATTTTTGAAATGCTAGTTTAGTGTTAGCTGACAGTTTGATTCATTGGAATCTGTTTTCTATAGTATATTTGAGATTCAGAGTTTCTATTGTTTTAATAAAGGAGTGTTTGGATTAATTTGATTTGCTGAGATTAAGTGTTAGTTAGATGGATATTATTGCATCAATAGTTCATATAGGTTAGTAATAGGTTAATATTGCATAAAAATAGTAGTCAAAGCTAGGTTTCTATCTAGTGAAATTGGTTTGGTAGCTGTCTCAGCTTTGTAGTTTCACTTGCTGTACAATTTGGATTAGTTTAATATAGTATATAATTAGTTTAATATAACAATTAGGAGTAGATTGGAGTAGTACAATTTGGCTTTGGTAAAAAGTGTGGATCATTGCCATTGTCAACTGTCACTACTGGCTTATTCTGTCTGTGTTGTGCTTTGATGTTTCACTTGCTGCTGAACTTGAATACAATTAGGTTAGTGATTGATCAATTCAGATAGGGCTTTTAGTGAATTTAGTTACTCAGTTGTGTAGTGAAGCTTTTAAGTGTTGTATATGGTTTTGTCACTACTGGCTTATTCTGTCTGTGTTGTGCTTATTTTCTTGTTATTTGTAGCATCACTATGATATCCATTATTTACCTGTCTTCTTTTCTTGTTGATGTAGGCTTATGATGTGAAGGTCAGTATGAGAACCAAGCTACACATCTTGAAAACGATAGCAAAACAGTTGGCATTGAAACCAAATGCTTTAAACTTGTTCAAGAAGAGTGTGTTTGGTCCCTGGTTAAATATAAAAACAGAAGAGCATGACAATCATATGCTCCACTTTTTGCTTCTACACTAGAGACGAATCGAGAACGCCAATACAAAAGTCCCTTTTTATTTTGATATTGGACATCATACTTTAGAATTTGGTAGGAAGGAGTTCTGTTTGTTAACTGGTTTTAGATTTGGGGATGTTTCTTTAAAACATTTTGAGGATTGTGTTTCAAGTTTCCGTGCCCGCGTTTTTCCCAAGATAGCTAAAGTTAAAGGATATGATATACAACCCCTTATTGAGATAGATGATGAATTTAAAAAACTATCAGATGAAGATGCTGTCCGGGTTTGTTTATTGTTTGCATTAGAATATGTTTTTATGGGTGTAGAGCTGAGACATGTAATTCAAGAAGAGTTGATGGTATTAGTTGATGATTTTGATGCATGGAATAGTTTCCCATGGGGAGAACGTATATGGAAAGGGTTTCACAATAGTGTATATAATACAATCTCCAAAAACCGTGAAGCTCATTTGACCAAAATTGCAGACGGTTGCAAGCCTCAATGTACTTTGAATGGCTTTGTTTTCCCTCTTAAGGTCAGTAACCTTTCTGTTCTTGTTAGATAATTAGAATAAGCTAGCATAATTAGAATAGACTTTCAGTTAGAATAGGCTTAAGTTTTGTGTTTCTATGCATCTACTAGATTATTTGATCAGTATATGAGGTTTTGTGGTGGTTTGTAAGATTAAAAATCATTGATGCTTAATAAAAAATTCATATCAGTCACATATGGAGTGTTTGGATAAGTGATATAAGTTAAATAATCTTAGAGTTAAATGCATAAGTGGTAATTGTAGGCTAATCTGATCAATAATTAGCTTGGTTTGGGCTGTTTTGAGAAAAAGGTGCCCTGCACCATTCTTTGTTCCATAATTGGTCATTTTCACAGTTGACTTCTGTTTTGGGCTTATAGTTGGACTTATGACAACTGAAATTTAAAACATTTCAACACAAATTAAGTTTGAGCTTATTCCTGTTAGGCTTATAGTTGCACTACATTTAAGACATCCTATTATTGGTTGTGTTGTAATGTAAATATTTATTGCAATAAATGCCTATTAAATTATTTATATTGCTTTTGTTGTTGTTTACACAGATATGGGTATTGGAAATTTTCCCTAATGCAAAGCATTGGTGGCATACAAAAGAGAAATCCACACCCAGGTGTGTGACATGGAGTGACGGTATGAAATTTCAAAAAGCTGATCGTGAAAGTCTCTTTTATTCAAGAACACAACTAAATAAACTTGAGCCCACACCAAAAGAGATGAATACACAATGGTGGAGCTCTAGTTTAGAGTATTTTGAAACTGCCAACACGGGATCTCCATCATCTGATGTACGAGGGAAAAAAAAGAAGAGAAAACTTGTGAAAACTGAGACACACGTTCACACACAGATTCACCGTCGTACCACACATGTCCGTACTGAAATCCGCAGTGAGGTTGATTGTCATGGATTGGGTGAAGCTTCTATTGGAGAAAAGCTTGTGGCTATGGAACGGGATATTGGTGGTCGCTTAGCGGCAATTGAAAAAATTTTGAAAATTCCCAAGGTTATATATTTATAATCAATACATCATTATTTAACATATAATATTATTTACTTGCTTAACACAATATTTTTACGCAGCCATCAAGTGGATCCGCCAATCCTATGCAAGTTGATGATGAAGTGAATGTTTCTGATCCAGCTGATCTTGAAAGAAAATTCGAGGAAGTGAAAAATAATTTTCAGAGACGTATGCTAGCAATTGAGCATCACTTTAAGGTCATATTATCACCTAACATTTATCATACACTCTACCTTATACATTTAATTAAATAGTCAACAAATTTTTTTCGTTATGCAGCCCTCTAGTGGATCTGATCATGAACCAAAAGACAAGAAGACTGTTGATTCCTCTTTGGATGTTGATCATGATCAAGAGGTGTGTGATATTGAATGGTATTTATATTATATATGTTGATAAAAGTTAACAATTATTTTCACTGAAACAGGCGTCACGTCCTTGTAAAAAACCGAAGTCGGATGCTGAGCCATTTTCCGCCCAAAGTGATAAGCTTGATAATGATACGCAAATGTTTGAAATTGTTATTCCTGTTTCGAAGGTACTAACTTTGATTACTTCTCTATGTTCTATTTTGTCACAATGGAAAACTTCTAAATAGTTAGCTTATATGTCAATACATGTTCATATCAATGGCTGAAATAGTTAGCTTATAATTTTAGTGAGTGGTCACACTTCTTTAGTTTATAAGCCTAAAATAGTCAGCTTATGAGCTTTTCCAACTTTTCAATGAAACAGAAGGATGATATTTTGGAAACACAATCAAATGAGAAGCTTAATTCTGAAGCTGAGAACTCTTTGCACAAAGTGAGAAGTTTGATTATGGGAACACTGCGGAAGTATTGGAAGATATTAATGTTGCAAAGCTGAATGTTGATCCTGAAATATTGGCATCAACTGTTAAAATTCTATTTGAATCACCGGTTAATGATCAGGTACTAAATCATTATTTTTATAATCTATCAGTGAACACTATTTGCTTAGTTCGTGTACTTGTATTTTTACAGATAGTAAATGAACAAGATGTTGCAATGGGTGATTTATTTTTAGAAGAAGTGGAACAACAGAAGTTTAGCAATCTAGAGGTACAAGAACTTATGGCAGTGGATGCTCTTATGAATATATATGTTTTTGATTCTACTCCTAAAAAGGTAGTCTTATCTATATACTTTTTCAAAAAAAACACCACTTCAGTGATCTTCTTAAATTAAATAACGTAATTTTTTTTCCTAATGTTTTTTCTTTATTATAGGAAAAAGATGATGAGCTTGATTCTACTCCTAAAAAGGTAGTCTTATTTATATACTTTTACAAAAAAAACACCACTTGAGTGATATTTTTAAATTAAATAATGTAATCTTTTTTCCCTGATGTTTTTCTTTATTATAGGAAAAAGATAATGAGCTGGACACTCTTTCAAAAAACTCAGATTCAAAGCAAGGATCCAACAATGAGAATGAAAAAGATAATGTCTTAGTTGTTGATGACGAAAAACAAAAGGTTAAAGTGATACGGGTACCTTTTGCACGAGATGCTAAACTGTAACAATTCACAATTTCAAGTTAACTTTTATTCCCGAAAATTTCACTATTCATTTTACTATTCACTTTTCACTATTCATCTCAGAAATTTTTATTTCATATTCTCGTAAGTTAAACTATTTTAACGATAATCCGAGAGTTTGACGCTCGTCGGATCATTTCTGCAAAAATCACAAAGCCGTGTCCGAGATTTACTTTTAGGTTTAAACGTCCTTCCAGCATCCCGATATATCCATAAAACATTATAAACAATAGAAAAATGATTTTCTATCATTTTAGGACAATTCCAAAAGTTTTGGAATTTTACGTTTTTCAGTTCAGCGTTTTACGCGAATTGCGCGTTTTAGACCCGTGTTTCCAGTTTTTAGCAGGGTTTTCGCACCCGATAGAACCTACCACTCATTTTATATTTTATTATGGACTATATTGACATGTTTAACCATACTTTCAAGTTTCATATTTTTAGGATACCCGGTTTTACGTTTCGTGACTTAAAAACTTACGGTTAGTGATTTACGGAGTCAAAACTAGCTACATACTTAGGATATTATCATCCAAAGACCATGACTACTCATCTAGTCACCCTTATCCTTGGAAAAACGACTTAGGAGGGGGGGGGGAGTCACCATGTGTGGTTAAATCTTGACTTTAGCCATTAGATCTTACTTAATTACAACTTTGTCACCAAGTTTATGTAGTTTCCTAGCCACCTTCCTAACCTCCTCATTCTTAGTATAAATACAAGCTCATTTGCTTCCTTTCTCATCAAATAAAAACGCCACAAGATCAATGCCTAGCACCTTGATCCTTTGATCTTCAATACACAAGTTACACTACAAAGTTCAATGTCTTAGTATTTTCTACCTAGTTCTCAAGTTTGTTTGGTGATTCCATGGTTGATTTAGGAGCTACACAAGGTTACTAGGGCTGAAGTTAAATGATTTTCACAAGGGTTAGATCAAGGCTAGCAAGGGTTACAAGAGTTATGGTAAAGGGTTTACAAGCATAGGTTTAGTGTCCTAGTTCATACTTGACTTCCTTTCTTTAGAAAGCCAAAAGTTGTAAGCAAACCCTTATACACTTTCTTGCTCAATATCATTTCATGCTTATTATGTTTCTTTCATACTATATATGGTCTTTGTATTGTGTTCATGATGTTTAAAAATAGATAAAACGAGTATTGGTATACATATGTTAACTTATGACAACAAGCAAACAAGCAAACTAGTGATTTTTATGGAAAACCACGACCACAATAGTATAACTTTGATATTTGACACTTACTTACTGTTAAAGAGGACTTAACAAGGAAAACATAGCAATTTGAATCACCCAAAACGAGTACACGAGTCAAAAGTTACGGCCATAAGAAGTTAGCGAAACCAAAACGCCGAAACTGCCTAAACCCTACTGTTTTGCATTCTGTAATTTTGAAAGTCCCACTTCTGGTCCGATTCATCAAAAAGTTAAAACACGAAAGTTGTCCGGAACGCCGTTTTCGTTCAGGAATAAAGAAGCTCGAGACCTGAAAATGCTTTCTGAGTGATAAATTTCTTCAAATTCTTAACAGCCCATTTTTAGACCAAGTCACTATATAATAGTTATATTTTACTAAGACCAAGAGGTCTAATGACCTAAAGCCAAGACCACAACCATGGCTAAAGCCAAGGTTGAGTCTCAAGACCATGGTAACATGACCAAAGTCACGGCAAAGCCACGGCTAAAGACCATATAACTTTTAAAGATCAAAACTTATATATATGTTATCAAATACTACAATAGTAGGGAGCCTCATGTGAGGAGTTCATTGAGTAAGCCGTCGAGATGAGTTGTGGATTTACGAGTTAAAGTGTCCTGGCTCCTCGAACGTTTACTCCATGACTTCTGAATTATGTCGGCCCGAACGGTAGTAAGAGATGTACAAACTATACATGTTTCATAAACGACTTATATTCAAAGACTTACATTATATACTAAGTACTACATCATGAACATTATGCAAGACATATATTGGCAATTCTTCATATTCTTAGACGTTACTCCAAACCTAAGTCGCAACGTTCTATTATAGGCTGCTCTTAGAGACTTTCGCGATTCGACTACCATTTTCATTACTCACTACATAGACTTAAGGTGAGTCATAGCCCCTACTCTTTTCGTACTTGTTTTAACTCTTGGGGGGGATACATGCTCAACTACTTGCTTACTTGTACAAATACTCTTAAACATTTATACTTGATTGTCTTATACTTGATGGCATTATATTTGATTTCATACATACATGACTGTCTTTTATCTTTGGGAAGTGGCTCCCAGTAAACTTATATCTTTGGGAAGTGGCTCCCAGTTTTCTTTGGGAAGTGGCTCCCAGTTGGCTTTGATACATCCTAACATTTGCGAATGTTGGATACATCATAAAAGTGAGGTCTTCGGAGATGAAGTAGAGACTCACTACTAATTGCTTAATTGTCTTGATGAACTTATACATGTCTTTATTATACTATATGTTGGCAGTGGGTTGTGAACACACAGGTTACAAGTCTCTTATGGCGGGACTTGTAACTGAGTGGATTCTCAATGCCTTTGCTGTGTGAACATTCTTTTAAGACTTTTTCAACTGTTTTAAGACAAACTCTATGAACTCACCAACCATTGTGTTGACACTTTAGCATGTTTATCTCAGGTTAGTAAGGCGATAGCTAGTGCGTGGAACTTAGAGTCAAGCTGCATATTCTGAAGACTTACGCTTTTATCATTTACCATTCAAAACATTTGTATACATTTATGTATCATACTTTGGAATCTCATGTTTGTAACTTTGAATTCATTAATCGAATGGTAACTTTTCAAAACGTCTCATTTAGAGTTCGTTTTTTATAACTTGTACTTTGTATTATGAAGTAGCACCCCTATGACACAGTCTTCCGCTGCGGTATTTTGGGGGTGTTACAGATTGGTACCAGAGCCTTGGTTATAGAGAACTAGGTTGCATTTAGTGCCTAGACTATAACTGCTATATACGTTGGGACCTTCCTCTTTATTTGCCTTACACACAATACATACACATGCGCTTTTTGGTAGTTGTTGGTTTAGTTCCACGCTATTAGATGATGTGACTTTAGTATTATAAGGAGCCCCAGAGATTAGCCGAGTCATTAGAAACATGGAGCTCAGTAATAACTAATTAGTTAACTTGATCTTGTGACAGTTCTTGTTTGATGAGACACAAGATTTGAGTTAAATAATATTATTGCTTAGCTTTAGGGATTTGATGACTTGATTATCTTACCATCGGCCTCAGAAGGCGGATTTTGTGTCGGAAATTCTTAAGTAGGATGATTTAGAATCTCCTTATTTAAATGGATTGGGACGCCTCTTCAGTTAAATAAAGAAATTGTAAATCACCGAACCATAAGTTTATGAGATCTTACTTACATAAATTTGGACGCTTCTTTATGTAAGTAATGTGTTATAAATAAGTGGGCTTAATTGTAGCCGATACGACTCCTTCACCAGAACCTTAGACAAATCAGAGTAAACACCACTATTTTAGAGATCCTGAAATCCAGAATTCTCTTAGACACACCGTAAGTAGTTAACGTCAACAGAACTTCGGGGCGAAGTTCTCTTTAAGGGGTAGAGACTGTAACAATTCACAATTTCAAGTTAACTTTTATTCCCGAAAATTTCACTATTCATTTTACTATTCACTTTTTACTATTCACTTTTCACTATTCATCTCAGAAATTTTTATTTCATATTCTCGTAAGTTAAACTATTTTAACGATAATCCGAGAGTTTGACGCTCGTCGGATCATTTCTGCAAAAATCACAAAGCCGTGTCCGAGATTTACTTTTAGGTTTAAACGTCCTTCCAGCATCCCGATATATCCATAAAACATTATAAACAATAGAAAAATGATTTTCTATCATTTTAGGACAATTCCAAAAGTTTCGGAATTTTACATTTTTCAGTTCAGCGTTTTACGCGAATTGCGCGTTTTAGACTCGTGTTTCCAGTTTTTAGCAGGGTTTTCGCACCCGATAGAACCTACCACTCATTTTATATTTTATTATGGACTATATTGACATGTTTAACCATACTTTCAAGTTTCATATTTTTAGGATACCCGGTTTTACGTTTCGTGACTTAAAAACTTACAGTTAGTGATTTACGGAGTCAAAACTAGCTACATACTTAGGATATTATCATCCAAAGACCATGACTACTCATCTAGTCACCCTTATCCTTGGAAAAACGACTTAGGAGGGGGGGGGAGTCACCATGTGTGGTTAAATCTTGACTTTAGCCATTAGATCTTACTTAATTACAACTTTGTCACCAAGTTTATGTAGTTTCCTAGCCACCTTCCTAACCTCCTCATTCTTAGTATAAATACAAGCTCATTTGCTTCCTTTCTCATCAAATAAAAACGCCACAAGATCAATGCCTAGCACCTTGATCCTTTGATCTTCAATACACAAGTTACACTACAAAGTTCAATGTCTTAGTATTTTCTACCTAGTTCTCAAGTTTGTTTGGTGATTCCATGGTTGATTTAGGAGCTACACAAGGTTACTAGGGCTGAAGTTAAATGATTTTCACAAGGGTTAGATCAAGGCTAGCAAGGGTTACAAGAGTTATGGTAAAGGGTTTACAAGCATAGGTTTAGTGTCCTAGTTCATACTTGACTTCCTTTCTTTAGAAAGCCAAAAGTTGTAAGCAAACCCTTATACACTTTCTTGCTCAATATCATTTCATGCTTATTATGTTTCTTTCATGCTATATATGGTCTTTGTATTGTGTTCATGATGTTTAAAAATGGATAAAACGAGTATTGGTATACATATGTTAACTTATGACAACAAGCAAACTAGTGATTTTTATGGAAAACCACGACCACAATAGTATAACTTTGATATTTGACACTTACTTACTGTTAAAGAGGACTTAACAAGGAAAACATAGCAATTTGAATCACCCAAAACGAGTACACGAGTCAAAAGTTACGGCCATAAGAAGTTAGCGAAACCAAAACGCCGAAACTGCCTAAACCCTACTGTTTTGCATTCTGTAATTTTGAAAGTCCCACTTCTGTTCCGATTCATCAAAAAGTTCAAACACGAAAGTTGTCCGGAACGCCGTTTTCGTTCAGGAACAAAGAAGCTCGAGACCTGAAAATGCTTTCTGAGTGATAAATTTCTTCAAATTCTTAACAGCCCATTTTTAGACCAAGTCACTATATAATAGTTATGTTTTACTAAGACCAAGAGGTCTAATGACCTAAAGCCAAGACCACAACCATGGCTAAAGCCAATGTTGAGTCTCAAGACCATGGTAACATGACCAAAGTCACGGCAAAGCCACGGCTAAAGACCATATAACTTTTAAAGATCAAAACTTATATATATGTTATCAAATACTACAATAGTAGGGAGCCTCATGTGAGGAGTTCATTGAGTAAGTCGTCGAGATGAGTTGTGGATTTACGAGTTAAAGTGTCCTGGCTCCTCGAACGTTTACTCCATGACTTCTGAATTATGTCGGCCCGAACGGTAGTAAGAGATGTACAAACTATACATGTTTCATAAACGACTTATATTCAAAGACTTACATTATATACTAAGTACTACATCATGAACATTATGCAAGACATATATTGGCAATTCTTCGTATTCTTAGACGTTACTCCAAACCTAAGTCGCAACGTTCTATTATAGGCTGCTCTTAGAGACTTTCGCGATTCGACTACCATTTTCATTACTCACTACATAGACTTAAGGTGAGTCATAGCCCCTACTCTTTTCGTACTTGTTTTAACTCTTGGGGGGGATACATGCTCAACTACTTGCTTACTTGTACAAATACTCTTAAACATTTATACTTGATTGTCTTATACTTGATGGCATTATATTTGATTTCATACATACATGATTGTCTTTTATCTTTGGGAAGTGGCTCCCAGTAAACTTATATCTTTGGGAAGTGGCTCCCAGTTTTCTTTGGGAAGTGGCTCCCAGTTGGCTTTGATACATCCTAACATTTGCGAATGTTGGATACATCATAAAAGTGAGGTCTTCGGAGATGAAGTAGAGACTCACTACTAATTGCTTAATTGTCTTGATGAACTTATACATGTCTTTATTATACTATATGTTGGCAGTGGGTTGTGAACACACAGGTTACAAGTCTCTTATGGCGGGACTTGTAACTGAGTGGATTCTCAATGCCTTTGCTGTGTGAACATTCTTTTAAGACTTTTTCAACTGTTTTAAGACAAACTCTATGAACTCACCAACCATTGTGTTGACACTTTAGCATGTTTATCTCAGGTTAGTAAGGCGATAGCTAGTGCGTGGAACTTAGAGTCAAGCTGCATATTCTGAAGACTTACGCTTTTATCATTTACCATTCAAAACATTTGTATACATTTATGTATCATACTTTGGAATCTCATGTTTGTAACTTTGAATTCATTAATCGAATGGTAACTTTTCAAAACGTCTCATTTAGAGTTCGTTTTCTATAACTTGTACTTTGTATTATGAAGTAGCACCCCTATGACACAGTCTTCCGCTGCGGTATTTTGGGGGTGTTACATAAACTTAGCAAGTATCTTTCTTCACCATACACGAACCTACCTGACTCTACTCCACAGCTGCCTAAATTGCGTGATAGGACGAAAAAAATGTAAAAATCTTTATCTACCGTTGACTGGGCCTGATGGTGAAGAGATTCCACCGTGGAAGGAGGTGATTTATTTTACTTATTATTTGTTTAAAACTGTAGTGAAATTCTTTGCACTTTACATTTTTTTATCATAATTTTTCAGGATCTAAATCGTGTTAAAGGTGCGTCAAAAGATAGAGTGATGGTACCTAAAGATATTCTGGCTTATTTGCGAGCAAACAAGAAAGATAAGAAGGAAGGTAATAAGGATGATAAGAAGGATGATGAGAATGACGTTACGGGTTTTAATTTCCCTTGGGCAGAAGATGCATGTGTAATGCCCGTCTTTTGGGAAAGGTTATTGGGCATCCTTGAAGGGAAAGATAGTTGGCTCTCTTGTACGGTATGTAAATGCGAACATGTTAAATTTTTTCTACAATCTTAAATGCTTTCAGCGTATTTGTAATTTATATTTTTTTTAAAAATCTCAGCACATCGATCTATGGGTGTTATATCTATGGCACGTTAGACCTGCTAATGCTGACTGGGTGATTGCTGGCCCTTATTTTAGCAGCATGATTCTTAACAAAAGGATGCCTTGTTACTTTGCTAACGGTATCACTTATGGTACCCCCTGGTTTGCTGAATCTGTGGAAAAGGTGTGTAATCTGTTGTTGTGATGGTATATAGAATTAGTATAAATTGCATGGATTAGTAATAAAACTGCATATCTGTGAACCCAGGTCTATTTGGCTTATTTCATAAGCTTATTGAGAGCTTATTAATGAGCTTATTGACCTGGTTCTTGGCTCATTTTGTAGACACCCAGATTTGGCTTATTTCAAAATCTGAATTCATCTCAAAATACTTTGTACCCAGATTTTGAGATGAATTCAATTGCATGTGTAGAGTAAAGTACTGATTGGAAATAACATTGGAAAGGTGATTTGAAATATCTGGTAGCTTAAATGTTAGATTAAAAAAGAAAATTCACTTTTCAAACTCATTTGCTCTCCCAAATTTAAGCCTAAAGTTACTGAGTTGAACAGTCACTTCCCCTGCACATGCAGTTGGTTTTGAATTTTTCTAGGCTAGATTTAATTGTGCAATTGATAATTTCTGATAGGGCTTTTGGGGTTTCTAGCATCTCAGTTGGTCAGTCAACATTTTGCCCCCCTTACTTTCTAGTTTTCAGCTTATTAGATCAGCTTAATTGATCCTGTATGCTGGTAACTTTGCATCATTTGAGTTCATACTAGAGCATTTAGGGTCAATCAGATATGTTCATAGTTCCATACACTTACTTTAAGTTCCATACTAGGCAGTTAACCTTGAACATGTTACAATTCATTGGCCATATCTTGCTTATTACTTGAGCTTTTTCCATGATTATTGGCTTAATGTAAAATTTTCAAATGACTAATCTTGCTATCTTTTGTCATCATTATTGTAGGTGTATTTTCCTATAAATCAAAATGAGACACACTGGATCTTGGCAGAACTACACATACGTACTGGTGTGATAACCATTTACGATAGTCTTTGCCCCCAGCTTCCTTTCATTGAGAAAAGAAAATGGTTGCTTACGATGCGGTCAACCTTTGAGGTTAAAATTCCCAAGTTACTCCAAAAATGTGAGGTGATGGACAGGAAAAAAATTGATAAACAAACATACAAAATCACCTTCAAGTATGCCGAGAATGTGCCAAGACAAGGCAATCTATATGGTGACTGTGGTATTTGGTTAATGATCAATTTATATAGGTTGACCCATAATTTATCTTTGAAGGTAGAAAATCCAACTTTGGCAGGTTTAGCTCACAGGGAAAGGTTGACAGATTTTTTTCTGGAAGTACAAGATTGAAACAAAACCCAACTTGGGCATTCATATTTAGCATTGGCATTCAAACAATTGTTAACTGTAGTACGCTATTTGAATATGTTTGGTAGTACTCTAGTAGTAAAGTTTGCAAACAATTGTTAACTGTAGTACGCTATTTGAATATGTATTGTAGATTTTGGTAGTAGTCTAGTCGTAAAGTTTGCAAACAATTCCAAACAATTGTTAACTGTAGTACGCTTTTTTGAATATGTATTGTAAATTTTTGTAGTAGTCTAGTTGTAAAGTTTGCAAACAATTCCAAACAATTGTTAACTGTAGTACCCATTTTGGTAGTATAGTCGTTAATTTTTGTAACTAAAATTTCGTAGTCTAGTCGTTAATTTCGTATAGTCAGAAACTGTATTGATAGTTTGGTAACTAAAATTTAGATAGTAGCTAAAATTTAGATAATACATGCTACTTAAATTAAAGCAATAAAACCAACGTAAATTAAAGCATAAAACGATTCCCTAAATTAAAATACATATGCTAACCATAATGGTGAGCACTTATTTTTGTTCCGAATAACACTTATTTTTTGGAAACATAAGGGTGAGCACTCGACCCTTCATCATCAGCTTGTTCCGAGGAAATCAAGTTTTTGGAAACATAAGGTAGAGCACTAGACCCTTCATCATCAGCTGCAGTTTGAAAGTCATCATAAAGCATCCTTGGAACAAATAGACTAGCTTCCTTGAAAGGCTTAACATAAGGTGATCTCAAGTAAGCTGGTGATTTAGATTCTTCTTCTTCCCAAGCTGTAACCTCTTCCAAAGACATAGAGTCGTACTTTTTTTTTTCTTTCAACATGAATTCTAACTTTTTTGTTTCACCTCTTCATTAGACTCATCTCTACACAAGTTTTTATGATAAAAATCAACTAGGTATGCTTGAGGTATATGAGAAACATACACCTCAAGTATACCATGCACCTCAGCCATTTCATACATTTTTTTTACATCCATATCACATTCAACGATAGTCAAACCTTCTTCTAGGCTACGTTTAGGCATACAGTAAAACCATGCCCAAACATCACGTTTTATTTTTTCCAACAACAAGTCACACATTTGAGAATACGACAACCTTTTAGACCTAAATAATTTCAGCTCAATCATATCTATACATGCATACTTTAATGGAAACACATCAAATACGCATTTATGAAAAACTTCAAGAATGAGATCATCACAACTTTGAGACATTGTGTGTAAAAATTGAAGATGTTTATTTTGGTCAATAAAAAATAAAGGATTAATATAGTGATCATAATGGATATTACATGTTGGACAAAATATTTACATGCTGGACAATAGATTTGGGTCGAGTAGCACCAGATGGTCGAGTATCCTATCACAACTAACACATATTAATTGATCACCTCTAAAATTCTATCAACCTATGGGATGTAGTAGATGAAAATTTAAATGCATATTTATTTACTGAGGTCGAGTAGATTTGGGTCGAGTAGCACCAAATGGTCGAGTATCCTATCACTTATTTTTTATGACAATTTAAATTTCACAACTAACACATATTAATTGATCACCTCTAAAATTCCATCAACCTATGTGATGTAGTAGATGAAAATTTAAATGCATATTTATTTACAGAGCTTCGACGTAGCCATAACTCATACATAACCATGTAAAAAGCATCATAATCAACACGGATAACATGCCAACAGAAATGTTTTCTAACCTCAAGTACGTTCGTGTGCAACTTAGTATACTCATATGAGCTTATACTTGTTAGGATCCTTTGTAAAAATGGAATGTCTAATGTGGCAACGATTATCGAAAAGCTTTTCCAGTTTAATATGTCAGCAAACGGGAGATCATAGTGGTTTGCAATGATCACAGGGACGCAACCATGATGCAATGCATCACCAGAGAGTTCAAATCAATGCAACTACTTGCAGCCCTCTGTGGGGGCCACAAGGGGGGTCAGGGGTCAATAAGCAAAATAAGCTTATGAAATAAGCCAAATAGACCTGGGTTCACAGATATGCAGGGTGAATTGGTAAACTTGCAGGCTAGTGTGGGGACCACACTATGGATCAGGGATCCAAACTTAACCATGAAATATGAAGATAATCAGTATGGCTACAAAATAAGCCAAGAATTAAGCACTAACTCCCACAAATAAGCTAGATAAGCTTGTATAAATTTTGACAAAAACCTGAGAACTCAGAACACTAATAGTGAAATGAACAACTAATAAGCACTGATTACTATGTCTGAAATAACCTCTTAATGACAAAACAAGGCCTGAACTAGCAAGATGCATCTATATCAAACTTAAAAACTAAACTAATTGCTGTACCAAACAGATACACAATAAGCTAATCTAATGCTTATAAGCTAATCTAATGCTTCCCAATAAACCCAGATTGACAAGCAACCTAAACAATAAGCCTAATCTACCTGAGAATGACTTTATATGATTTCATTATCATAAGCAACCTAAACAATAAGACTAGTAATCATTGATTCGCATAATAATAAACCCAGATTGAGCAGATCCACAAAATAAACATCGAAAAAAACCCAGAATATTATTTGTACCTTCCAAATAAAGATAAACCCAAAAATTTATTCGAATAATAATAAACCTAGAATGAGCAGATGAGTTTAATTGGAATCCACAAAATAAACCCAAAAATTCTTAAACGCACAAAAAAACACTAAATATAACTTACCAATGGTTTCATTGGAAAAACTGAAGGAATCAAAAAATTATTTTGATGAGTTTGTGGCAATGTGTGTGTTATTCATTTAAGTTTTCTGAACATTATATCAAATAAGATAAAAATCAAATACAAGAAAAATAAAGTAAAATAAAAAAAATGTTATTTGTATCTTCCCAATAAAGATGATCGGTCTTTTCAGTTGTTAGGTTGAGTAGCCGCCGGTTGAGTAGCCGGCGGTTGAGTATTTTTAGTAGTTGGTGTGGGCCCCATAAAATGTACACGTGTCATGTTCTGAGATAGGTTGTGGAGTTGCGTAGATGCGCATGACCATTTGTGGAATTTACTTGAAAAGTGACCAAGATGGGGACCAAAAAAAAGATTTTGTCATAGATTAGTACTTAGCTCAAAGAGAAAATAATATTTTAATAAGAGATTATTTTGTGATAGATTGTTGATAAAGATAGTCTGAGTTTTCACAATTTGGGCAAAGAGAAGTGATTGACACACTCCCAAATCTTATTGAGACATTCCATTATACAAGTAGTTAAAGCATGCTATATTTAATGTACAATTTTTTGTTGCACACAGTAGAGTGTCCCAATAAATTTTTAGAGTGTTCGAATCATTTCCTATACCGATAACCCTAAAAAACACACCGTGCCTAACCGATTTAAAAACTAACGTTTCTTTTCTTTTCTCACTCTTTTTGTGAAAAGATTAAATATATTATATATTACTCCAAACAAATATATGCAAGTACATACTGCTAGTTCAAGTGCATTTGGGCATTTCCCAAACACAACTAAACTGCAAGAAAAAAAGATATACATCCACCAGATCATAGCAAACAAAAAATAAACTAGCTATCTATCTGAAGTAAACAACTAAAGCACACGGTCTGTAAAGGATTCTCCGGACATCATACGGAGCACCATATATCTTGATATGTATACGAAGGAGCTGTGTCTTACAACTGAGAATTCATCTTATATGATGAGCAGGACCTTTGTTCGAGTATCATAACATAACTAGACTCTTTTGGTAGTAAAGGAGTGACTTTAGGCCAAGTCTAGGGCACAATAAGTTACCTTATTCAGATTACCGAATGATTTATTTGGCCGCAATGACTGTTCTTCCTCACGTGCAATTATGCCCCTGATTAAATATCACCTTGCATTGGTTCTTTAAATGAAACACTGATCATTTAGATGCTATCTTGTGGTGGGTAATACTCCGTATATACGGGAAATTTTATTAGCAACAAAAACAGAATTGGTTGTTTATTACAGTAGTAGTTAATACGTAGAATACGATTTTCGTGAATGCAGACACTTTGATGAAGTGCATGTGATTTTCGTGAATGCAGGATGGAGTACATGTCGGCCCTCTAGGAAGAGATATGCTTGTACTTGGTTTCTCTGCATGAAAAGCTCTCGAGGTACATTAAATAATTTAGATGGTATTTAAGATTGCAATTTTTTTTCTGTTAAGTACTCGCAAAACTGCTAAAAAAATGAGAAAAATTCAATCAAAATCATCAATAAGCTTGTAGGTTGAATATGAAGGTAGGATAGGAAATAGTTCTAATGCCATCTCAAAATAAGCACCTTGGTAATAAGCAGCTTCCTACCTCCCTACCTGCTTAACAGAAACTGTTCCAAAAATAAGTAGTAGCATTTTGGGTGAAAACCAATCTGTTTTGTTGAAAAATTAAGAATCCCAAACACCGCCTTTGTTTGGTTTTGAAAAATTAAAAATTAAGAATCACAAAATTTTCAGCGTAGAGTATATCGGCCCCCCTAAAATATATACTCTTCAAGTTGGCCCCCCCACCAACAACGTTCAAGTTCCGTCCCTGTTTAGAGCATCATATAAGGTATGAGAAAATAGAAAATGTTCAACAATAAGACATTTTGGTCATAATTTGGAAAGGGGTTCACCAAAATCACGGTGATAATAAGACTGTTGATGAGGTATGTAGAGGCTAATTCATCTGGTCAATTGCAAGGTCGTTAAGATGAGATACACTTTCGTGGTACCTGTGTGCACCAAAGACCATATTCTCTCTTCATCCTGTTGAGAAGCATATATAGCAATATTAATAAACTTGAACAAGCATAAAACGAGTCTAACAATCTTGCTTTATATTTTGTTAAACAGGAGAACAAGTTAACTGCAGATAAGCCAGAACTGGAAAAGCAGATATTTTTTTACTCGCTCTTTGATGGAGTACTATCATGTTCTATTTAACAGAGATTAATTTGGGATAGCTTATCATCTGCTTATTTTCAAGGACTGAGAAATTTTAACATATTTAAGATCTCGTAAATATAACAAAAGCAGATTACTTTCTAGATCTTGCTTTTGTTTCTTAAACTCATTTTGGTGGTTCACTTGCAAATTAGTTCCTTTTTATCTAATTTCGTAATTTCGGATTATTTACGTTTTTGTGAAAAATATTGCAAACATATTTCATTTAAGCCATCCTTCAAAACTGCAAAATAATTTTTTTAGGGAAGATTCTAAACTAAAGTCAATCTAAATACTAAATCCTACCACTTACCATCTCCAATATCATTTAAAATCTTATGAAACATAGAAAATCTAGCATTATTCTTTAGATCTTGCTTTTGTGTACATATATCTATATGTCTCATCTCATTTTAGTTGCTCATTTTCGAGTTTCCTTTACAAGTATTGTCCAAACTAGCTAAGAACTTTAGATTTAAGCTGTTTATGTTTAAGTATATAGCTCAAAACTGAAGCTATAATGAAACAATACTTAAGTAACAAACTGAGTTAGATGTATGCACTTACATGTCGCATGCATCAGCAAAGAAGCTGCAGAATGATGATGGTGGTGGAGGTCTCAACGACCTTGCAACTAACCAGACAAATGCACCCCGACATCTTGTTACACTCCCTCTTTTCTACCTTAAAACAAGAAGCTGAAGCTAGCTAGCTACAAAGCAAGCAGCCAATAAACCAGTGCAAGATACTGGTCGATCTGTTGATTTTTTTTGTTACAGATGCTTATCAGCTGCTTGATCGAGCTTCCTCACTAATAACTTTGTTATCCTATAACTATCAGTTCATTATATGTAATAAGATTCAATACAGATTTGCTTATTTTCTTTGCATTTGAAGATATGTTCTAATGTTCTATGCAATATCCTATGGTGTTTGTGTCTGTTGGTGAGATGAGGGGTTATTTATGCTAATGGGTGACACATGCAAGTCTTTATCCTGTAACCAAAAAAGAAAGTAAACATAACAAATTGTACACTTCAAATGTCACTGCCTAGTGACACGATCATATTTCTATAGTAAATATTGCAAATCACCCTTTCTTCATGGTGAAGCATGATCACCCTTTCTTCATGGTGAAGCATGTTAAATTTAACATGCTTCACCATGAAGAAAGGATGATTTGCAATATTTACTATAGAAAAATGATTATGTGTCACTAGGCGGTGATATTTTAAGTGTGTTTGTTATGTTTACCTTCTTTTTTGGTTACAGGAAAAAGCCTCGCATGCATGTGTACGTCTCTCTTGCTACACATGCATGCAGATATGTTATTGTTAGCGGGAGTCGGATCAAATGAAAAGTATTCACTCTTCAAAAAGTAAATAGAATATGACACCGATGAAAAAAAAAAAAAAAAAAAAAAAGTTTCGAAAATCTCAAATTCTCTTCTTAAGAAAAGCGAGACAAAATATTAAGAATTCTGAAAAATATTATTGTTATTTTGTAACGAAGTTATTTTTTCAGCGCTTTTCGTTGATTTGTGAAAAATCTATTTATTATTTTTTTTCTTAAATTTATTTAGAAGACACCCTTTTATTTGTATTTTTTGACTTTTTAGGTATTAGAGGAAATTGATAACGTTTTATCTAATCCTTCTCGAGTACGAAAAGTATTGTGTTTGCTAAAGTGATTCGTATAACATGCGCTCGTTTGGCCCGCGCCCGTTTAGCCCGTAGCCTATTTAGCCCATAGCCCGTTTAGCCCGTAGCCCGTGCCCGTCCGGCCCGTCCGTTTTGCCACCTCTACAAAAAAATGTAACTTTATATAAGTGCACGCAAAAGTATTATGTTTACTAGCTAGGTTCGACTTTATTAATTGCCTATGATGGTTAACCATGACTTGGATCGAGAGTAACACTTATTATTGTTAACCGTATGTTTGGTTACTAGCTTAGTGCACGATTAGGTTTTGTGTAGTAAAATGAACTGCCCATCTTGTTAATAAATTTGAATTTCTCGACTAACCAAATCGCCCAGTCATCAAACACACTTAATAATTTCAACGATATATTTGTAACCTTTATTATACCAAAGATTGTGTAAACACAGAATTTGTGAGAACGTTGTCTTTGAAGTATGGAACAATTTTAATTAGCGGAACATTGTTCTTAAGAATTGCATGTCACGTGGAATTATTTTTTGTACTGTAATAAAAAATAGCGTATGTTAATTTTATATTATTTTCACGTGAAGGTCAAGTTGCACATTTCTTCATGCCGAAGCTCTCGCATGCTACTTGACCTCAAGATCCACTAGAAGTTGAACACGACAGCATAAGTGCACTACGTACCTCACCCCTTCTATTGTACATTTTGTGCTACGTCACACGGCTGTAGCGGATTCGTCTCGTGCACTAATTCATTACTCCACCCATTTCGTTAGCCTATGTTTATTCATAGGCTGCGAACCCAATCTTTTTTGTATATAGTACATAAATATTATATTTATAACAAAATCATACAACCTTATTATCTAACCGGTTCATAGGATGACTCAAAGTCACAAGCTTCAATCTGTCACATGGCATCAAAAGAATGACTATTTGTTTTCTTTTTCTTTTTAATATTTATTATTGTATAAAAGCGTAGATTGGTTGTATGTATTAGTTGGGTTGGGTTATTAATAAATGATAAAAAATTACAAATTGATTGTATGCATTTGTTGTGTAGGTGAATGGATGAGAAAATAATATATTAATAAGAGATTGAGTTGTTATAGATTATTGATAAACATAATCTTATAACTTTTACAATTTTTTTTGTTTGTTTACTATTTTGATTTAATTCATTTTAAATAAATGATAACTTAATGTGCACAACCCTTTTTATCTTATCATTTTTCATTTTCAGCCATTCATTTCAATCTAATTGTAAACAAATATTTTTCACATGACTTTTTATGTATCATGATAATTAAGTTAAATTAAAACACCGTCTTAGTATTTTAAATAAGTCCTTACAAAGTTGTCCACATTCACTAAATAAAACCAACAATTTATCAATTTTACACTTCAATCTATGGATGTAATTGAGTCGAGCCGATAACACAACAATTTTGATAAAATTGCGTTATGCAAATCAATACACGAGATATATTTTAGGTTTTTAAAAGAAAGAAAATACATATTTAATAAAATAATCAGATAATAAAATCTCGCAGTAACACGCGATGTTTATTACCGCTTCACCACATATTTATTACCATATTTCACCCATTATGAAAGTATTTATTTATTTATTTTTCTTCGTTTAGGAATAAATGTTCAATAATTTTTTTTAATGTATTAGTAGAACTTAAATAAACAATCTTTTGGTTAGGAAATAATACAAGAGTTGAAACACACATGTCAATATCAGACTAATTTTAATTTTAATATTACTAATAAGAAACTTATAAAAGAAATTGTGAGCTAAATTTGTCCTTCTCATAAATATAGGAGATTTAACTAACATTTTACATTATAGATGTTTAAAAACAATATTTGTTATCATTCATCGCCTTAAGAAACTAAGTTTAGGGATTCATGTGTTAGCTTATTTTTTATTTATCAGTTCACAAATTCAGTATAAATTTTGAAAGTTTACACGACCTTTTTCACCTTGTAAGCTCATGAGGTTTTCCTTATGATATTAGATAGGCCATAAGCTCGTAAGCTCAAAAAAGTAAATTTTTTATCTATGAGTAGAATCATTAACTCGGTAGATAAGCTAGCAATGCCAGCACAAACATCCTGTTTGGTTCCTTGCCACGTGCGATTGTGATTTCTTTTCACCATTCTCTTTTAAATTTTATTTATGATTTGATTTTAATTCAGTCATACAAAGTATAGGCTTTGTTCAGTACATGTCATCAAAAGAAAGGAGCATGAGACTACTTTATTATTGGCTAAACAAAATATTGCAGCAGCTTACATTAACCAATAGGTAAAGAGCACACAACTTTACACTAACTACAAGTTAAATCACCATTTCTTCGTGATGAAGCTCTTTGATTACACAATCACCTATTTACACCCACAAGGCCACAAACGCACACACACAACTAAGAGGATAACATCTGCATAAACAAAAATGCAGATAAGTTCTCTAGCTTGGACCAAATTCACAACCATAAAATCATATCTTCTAACGCAGTAGAATAACAAATAATGTATTAGCCTGTATTACATATAATCAATTGATAGTACAACAATGGTACAGTTAAGAATCTATAGTAAAGAGTCAAGAAACCAATAGCTTGCATTGGTTTATTGGCTGCTTGCTTTGAAGCTTCAGTTTCTTGTAAATAAGATCTGACTTCATGGTAGACATGTGTTGCTTTGGAGCAGATCTAGCCATTGAAAAGAGGAAGTGTAACAAGAGGTTGGGGTGAATTTTCCTGGTTAGTTGCAAGGTTGTTGAGACCTCCACCACCATCATCACCATCATTTTGCTTTGCTGCTGCAACCTGTAAGTCATATATTTGACTCAGTTTTGTGCCCAAATTTGCTTATTTCATTCCAGCTTCAGTTTAAAGTTTAAACAGCATCTAGACATATAGATCTAAAGTTTTGACCTACTTATAAAGTGAACTTAAAAATGAGAACCTGTATGTCATAGATCTAACTAGATCTTATATTTCATTCAAGCTTTAGTTCAAACTACATATAGACATATATAGAAATCTAGATCTAAAGTAACTAGCAATCTTGCTATCTAGACTACCAAATGCATGAAAGACAACTTGAAAATGAACAATAAGAAAGGAATGTACACACAAATATACAGTAAAAGAAATATCTTAAGAGCAATGCCAGTTTTTTAATGTTGGAAGTCTTTAAATGATATTAGACATGGCAAGCAGAAAGATTTCAGGACTAGATTGTTTCTGCTCGATATCTTGTCTATGTTTATAAGATTTTAAATGATGATAGACTTGGAAAACAGATAGATTTAGCAAGTCGATTGTTTCAGTCTTTCCATAGATCAATCTCCAACTATCAAGAAAGGCATTTGGGGTAGTTGGGATTGTTTAATTTTCTTCTTCAGACTATGCTAACTTTTAAGCTGTTTAAAATAGCCACGTTAAAGGGGATTGTGGATATAAAGGCATTTTGGCCAGAAATTGATAAGCAAACAAGCAAGAGTTGTTTCTCAATCCATGAAACTTAAAAGAGCTTATTTACATTTTAGTAGATCTTTATAGTACTTCTTAAATGAAATATGTACAAAAGAAAAAGTAAAAAACTTACCTGCTTTTGCAGTTCTTCCTTATCCTCACTTAACGTCTTCTCCTGTAAAAAATATAAGAAAACTATATTCATATTGTGCTTATTCAAGTTATTGATACTAGCTGCTATGTTTCTCAACAGGATAAAGGGAGACTATGGTCTTGATGTAACAATGAAGTGTATCATCACAACAACCTTGCAATTAACCAGAAAAATCTGCCTCTACGTCTTTTCAAAATATGACCATTAACTGTCTTAGTTCCTTTTGCCTATGCATAACTAACTCATCGTTGCAGCTAAACCGCGTAGGGTTCAACGTACATTATATTTCAGGCCTGAATGCTTGAAGCCCAATAATAAGAGTGAGAAAGTAAGTCCATAATACCTTACAAAATACACATACTAATGTTTTCACCTACTTGGAAGTGCAGGAAGCAGCATAAAGGAATGTGGTATAAATGTGCAATGTAAGCGGTTGTATTAAACCAAGCTACTGTAGGTACCGAGCAGTTCTACCAGACGGAATAGTTATCGACTCTAAACTGTATTTAGGATAAAGTTCCCACCATGTGAAAACTAACGTTAAATAGGTCTGATGAGTTTGGTTTCTGACTTTGTTCAGACTAGACACTGCATTAAATCCTGATGCTCACTAATAATCCTTTCTCTGCCTTTCTCTGCAGCAGGAAACTGATAAATCAACATAATTTTCATGAAGCCTATTTCATTTTCTGGTGCTTTTATCTATCTTCCTAGACCAGAATATTTTGCAACAAGTCTTGAGACATACAAGTCCCAAAGGGAAAAAGTATGAATACAAATATTAGTATGCGACATCTAATAAGCTGATAGTTATTTTAACAATAGTCCTGTGGTGGATCCTGGCTATTAGTAGGGTCCAGAACAGTAGACTAATAATAGGCGATCTACACTAAAAAATAAAAAGAGAATCATACCTTCTCTTGGAGGGTTGATACGTGCTCCATCATCAACTGTGTCTGCATCAAACAGGGTTACAGTCAAGTGTATTATATACTAGCTTGTATACATTGTCGCTTGAGATGCTTGTTCTACCAACTTTGGACACAGAATTTGAGCCCATAAGACATCATGTTATATGATTGTCCTACTAACAGGGTTACAGTCATTTTAGTGATGATTATCTCAATCTTTTTAGAAGCGACCATAATACATTGTCGCTTTATATGATTGTCTATATTTTTATAACAGAGCAAGTGTCTATCACTAGATGGTTAATGCAGGAGAAGAAGCTACACTATTGTCACTGTTCACTTCCATGCATAAAAGAACTATTCCCTATCTCGATCGACATAAGAAAGTTACTGACATGATATCTGTTGCAAATTAAATCATTGCTACTACTTGAACCGTAAGATGCAGTCTCATAAATATCAACTTGTCGCATATACGATACCTGTGAGTACTCGCACACACGTCATTAAGGGGCATAAACCAACAACATGTAGTTAGTGAGGCCCATTTTCTTCTTGTTAGGATACATCATCCTAGGGTTGGATTCAGAACAATGCTCTATTCTTTTTGATGGTTGTTTCTAATGTCAAAACATATGAATGGGCTTCTGTCCATGCAAGTTCAAATGCTGTGTATGGTCAAAAACCAGAAGGGCTGGTTTCCAGACATGTGAGATTGAAGCCGGTTATTTGGAAGAAAGCTAAATAGACCTTCATATCAATGTAGCCCAACAATATCTAGGTGGCACATCAACCAGGCGGTTGTAAGATCAAATTCTGGGAAAATAGGTGTAAAAAGGGTGTAGAGTGGGGAAGGTATCCTTGCCATTCACATAAAAACAAAAATAGTAAACCCATGGGTATATAATAAGACTTGCAAGACAGTTGATCCATGGTATAATTTCCCAAGAGCAACTTTTGGCCCAAAAGTATGTGTACTTCTCATAATTAACTGGCTGATTTTGAGACTCGGAAACTATGAAGTATAAAAACGACGATGGTCTAACAAGTACTAACAAATCATTTTGCCTTAGGCTATCTCTGGCTATACTTTATGAATCATACTTCATTCCTTTACATAAACAGTAAAGGGAGTTGAATTCTCCCCAAAGTGGGGAAGGGATGGTTGTATGGCAAGCATTGACTACGTCTCTCCTTCAATATTGTGAAGGCAAGGCGCTCTATTTGCTTGTATAATGATAATCGTATTAGTAAGTAATCTAGTTATTTAACCTTTATGATTAATATTATTATTACATAGTATTAAAGATTATAGGAAAGACATATATAAACATTAAAGGGAGCTGAACTAACTCCAATATATAATTCCGAAAATGCCCCAGTTGCCCAATGCTTTTGCTTTTCTAGACGGAATCTTTTGGTTTTGCTTTTTTAGACCATGACAACCTGTACTTTTTGGGTAACTAAAATCTGCAAGTGACAAGTGTGACTTTACGGATTACAAGGTAGGGCAATTTGTGTACTTTTTGGACAACTGGTGTACTTTTGGGCAGCTGGCTGCCTTCATGTCGGACATATGGCTACACAAGGTTGGCTAATGCAAGTTGCCCAGGGCAACTTGTCTAGAAAAGCAAAAGCAAAAGATTTCGTAAAGAAAAGCAAAAGCATTGGGCAACTGGGGCATTTAGGGTATTATCCCATGATAATATTATAAATGAATATTATAGTTAATCAATTGTTATGATTAACATAATATATAAATAATAATGACTAGGTATCGTTATTGCTATCACGTCGTAAAACATATGACCAAAAGAGACGAAAGTAGAAAAGGGTGGGATTTAAATGATTTTCGGACATTTTATGGGTTGACACACACGTCTGATAAACGGGACGTCCAGGGTTGGCTATATGGCTATGTTTCACAACATCGGGCTCGTTGTGGAAAACAACCTATGACTGTTTGTCACAACAATGGGCCCATTACAGGCTTTCCATCCATTTCAAGTAGGCTAGTTGGCCCTTCAACTCTTAGCGGAGTAAAAGTTGATGCTGTTTTAAGGTTGTTTTCCACCTCCTTTGTCCCTTTGATCCATCTAAAAGTCTGTCAACTTTTGGATCTATACCGCCTCACCCACCAACCGTGTAAGCCAGGATCCTACTTAGATAAATAAGTCGTGTGGGTTACGCGCGGCTCACAAGTCTTATCGGTAACCTAAACATGTCACCTTTGGGTTTGGTCGGGTTGTACCACCTCGCCAACCCGAACCCTAACAAGATTGTCACCATGTTGTTACATTGTTAATTATTATCACAATAACATTATTTAATAATTAACTAACTAGAACTAGAATTTTTATTTATCTCCAATAAAGATGATCTAAAACAACAAAAAGACTTCTATAAAACTGGCCAATATAAAATAACTTTTACAATTAATGTTTTAGTGTATATGATAATTGGAGGTATATTTTTTAGGGAGAATGTGGTGTTGCTTTAATTTATACTTTAAAACGTTATGTTCCCTGACTTACAAGTGAATCACACATAAGGTGCAGTGACAATAGTCGGAGAAAGCTAGAAGGCCATAGCACCAGCCATTCCAATTTATCCTGTGTCATGCACTTGTATTTTGGGCTGTTCATAACTTATAATTTGTAGCTTCCATGGTCTATTTGTCAGAGAACTTAAATTCATGGCCGGTAAAAACCAGTTTAGGTGGCAATTTGACAGAGACTGGATCAGTTTACACCTAATAAACGGAACTTTGTTGATTGGTAAATCTGGGCCAACCAACTGACCAAATATACTTTACACAGACACACACATATATATCACAGCATGTATGCATGCTTGCATACATACACACACATGAATGTGTATATAGTATATACATATGCAGATGTGTTTATATCTTTATATGTACACACACTATATGATTAAAGCATACATTTACTGTTCCCTGTTATTTAAAATCCAGTTTTGGATTTTGAAATGAACCGAAAAGCCCATGCTCATATTAGGTTAGGTTTCAATTTCAGTTTCTTACTTCACTAAGTTCAACCCATATATGGGGGACCCTTTATTGTATTAATTGCTCCCAGGCGAGGGGCTTAAGTATGCATTTACAAATAGTATATGACCAATGGAGCCTTAAAGCTTTAATGTAACAACAAACGAACCTTGGCAGACAACAAAATAGTAGCAAGCGATAGCAAAATGTATATTCACAAGTACTTCGGTATTTTTTTGAACATATAATGTATATATGAAGTGGTGTTAAAAACCAGCAACAGACAATCACCTTTCTCAATCGTGTTTGCATAAGAGCAGCATCAAGTTCTTGTTCTAACTGCGTCATGTCATTCACAGAGAGCTGCTCATTATTATCTTCAACAAGCCTGTAGTATTTCATCTCTGATGATTAGTATTGGTCGGCAGACTAAATATGGACATACATGTATGTGTAATGTATATCTTACCTGTCAACTGTTTGTAAAAGCTCGTTACAAGTTCGGAATCTTGTCGATTGCAATAGAAACTCCTGGAGAAATGATTTTCAGAGCATATCAATAAATTGTTGATCTTACACATGTAACAATTGACACAAATTGTATATTCCTAGAGAAATTATTGCTTACTAAATCTGTGCCAGCTCCTTTGCTGGATCCCTCACCGATTTCAGCACAACTTTTTTCATACCTAGAAAGGATACTCTCCACACTGAAACATATATTGTTAAACTTCGACAATTAGTAGTGCAAAATACGAGATGTAAAGCACATGAATTCAAATATGTTTTATGACTTAAAAAAAAAAACAAAAAAACAAAAAACAAAAAAAAAAACAAAAACAAAACAAAAACAAAAAAAAAAAACAAAAACAAAAAAAAAATCACACTGGAAAACATCATGGCGGACTTCAAATATGTACACAAAAAGTCAACATAGGGATGAGGAAGGACCGGCTATATATCTATAGTTCCTCACATGTAGGAGTGAGCAACCACCGAACAAAAAACCCAATGACCAAGGAAACTGACACAAAATCACCAATACAAGCAAAAAAAAATGTCGATTAGAATTTTGGTCATATAAAAAACATTCGGTTCGGCTTGGATTTTCCAAAATCCAACCCGCCTTGCTATTAATCGATCAAATAAAATGTATACATATATTGCCTTCTATGATAATTTTACTTCTTGATTTTTGAGTCAGAAGTATCGTTTTACATTAATTTGGATGATGATAGTTTAGTTCCTAAGGTCTATGCGCTGCATATTTAAGGATGATTGTGTTCTTATCATAACTTGGCAAATTGATATTTCCGGTGCCATATAACTTTTTAATTTGACACTTACCTTTACATGTATGCCAATAGGATAGCCCAAGTCTATCGTACAAATACGAAAATGGGAGTGGATAATCATTTTTTGGGTCAATTAATGCACAAAAGCAAAACCAAACCCAATGCCAAACTCGTAAAAAAGGATAAAATCTAAAAATACCCAAAACCATCTAACAACCAAAACTCTAAACCCGAACCTATCTGAAACCTGTAAGTAAAATACTAAATCATATTCAAAACTCCAGAAGACGAAATTTTGGTCTAACCCATGTTCACCCCACCCCTATTCTCGTGTTGATCCTAGTTATGTGCACGTCCACATACTAATCATTGATCATGCTCTTAACTAATCGCATGAGACTTAAGGACATATTAGCGGGAGAATGGGGTACATGTTATCAAAGTCCATGTGTCATTTGCATTTCTAATTTACATTGACCACATGCCATTCATAGATTCTATTTATATGAAGCATTTTCCTTTATGTAATGAACGTCTCTCTAAGAAGAGACATGTGTCAGTCCGTCTATCTTTGCCATAATGCATATATACACGAGGTTCCACCAGTTGAAAGCCTAATATACAACCTTCTTTGACTTCATGTGAGGTACCAAATCATCCCACACCACACTTGTTTAACCTATAACCCAAATATTGGTCCTTAGCTATCGAGATATTTCAAAGAAAACTAGGATTTTAATATCTACCCTCTAAATCTTCCCACTTTGCAAATCTAAATTATTTAATTCTTTAGAAACACAACGAAGAATCTAACTTTACAACTTTTATTTAATTCTTTGTTGTAAATAAGAAAGTAAGAAGTTGTTATGCTCACTTACATCTAAAAATCATTTAGGCTATTTGTATATTCAAATAGGTGAAGATTGTAAGGCTGAGTGTCCAATAGTCTTTGGCTAAGATTTGAACATAAAATAACCTAAGTGTATAATTAGTCCATGGGTAAAAACACTCCGGGAGTCATCTTTAGAGTTCTTCAAATACGAAGATTAAGAAACTTTAGTCAATGAACTAGTCTCCATAAATCATGAACCAAATAATGTGACTCGGGCTATTTGCATAGTGAAATAGGGTGAGATTGTTGGGCCAAAAATTGGTACAATTCTCAGTGTTGTAAATATCGGTCTTGGCGGCCGATATATCAGTGATATATCGCTTATCGGCGGTCGACCGATACGATATTTCACTTATCGGTCAAATTTATCGGTTTGGTCAAAATTGGTCAAACATCGGTCATTGCGGTCAAATATCGGTCATATCGGTCAAATATCGGTCAAATTTATCGGTCAAATTTCGGTCAAATATCGGTCATATCGGTCAAATATCGGTCAAATTTATCGGTTTCGAGTCAATCAGTCATATATTCGAGTTTAATTGGAGCACTTTGGTAGTATACCAGTTCTCTCTTATAAGTTATAAATATAATTTATGTTTTGTTTTGTGTTACATATGTTGCATTTCAAAAATATACATAAATTTTTTTATAATTTATGGTCTCCGATATATCACTGATATATCGCCGCCATATCGGTCTTGGCGCTTGGCGGTGGTCGACCGCCGAGGTACCGCCGAGCGATATTTACAACACTGATAATTCTCTAACGATATTTGAACATAAAATAACCTAGAATCAGTGAGTAAGTGAGTATGTTACTCCCTGATGATAATCAATGAGTTTTACTCCTTGATGAGAATGACCGAGTAAGTTACTCACTGATGAGAATCAGTGACCAAACTTGCTCCCTTCAGAGAGTGTTGTATAAAGTTCGATCAACAAACAAGCTTTAGGGACGTTAAAGACCAAGATACACTTTGCCTCATTGATGCAGTATCAGTGAGTAAAGTACTTATTGAGATCCGACAATCTCTCTCTCTCTCTCTCTGAGACAAAAATGAAATATGGGTAGTATATATCCTAAAAGCAACTACAAGGAAGACAAACAAGAAGAGTTGGTATTAAGATGGGAACAATTGCCAACATTGTTTCATAAAGTAAGGTTTATCTTATTCCATAAATAGAAGCATTTAATAGAAAGTGTGCTTCTCCATTAAATACTTATTAAATACTACTTGACACATATTGAAGACCTCACATTTTACCCTCATATCCCCACCTATATAAGAGAATGTTTGATAATTAACACAAAGAATAATACAAATGTATCATAGTGATAGAATCATCCTCTCCTTGAATCATAAGCTAAGCTAGCAAGCTTTTAGCTTATGATTCATTTCTAGGATAGTTTCATTTGTCATTGAAGTGGGATAGTGTTCTACAACTATGCTTGTAACTCTTTGATTCAATTCTAATAGGAATTAAACATTGAAAAATACAAATGATAGTTATTAGTGTTAAATGGGTTTTATGTAAAACTTGTTTTCAATTGTTTAACAAGTTCATGTTTTACCCTATAAGGAACCAACATTCCTAATAAACAATATGCCTCAAAACCACCGAGTCCTTTTTTAATTAATGTTCTTTCAAAAAGAAGATAAGCATGAAACAATAGCACCTCTTTTTTAAATACTGTAACCTATGGTATGGTCTATCTAAAAAGGATAAGATAACTATCGAGCTTTCATCTTTTTATTGGATTTCTAGTAGGGGTAGAAAATATTCCCTCAATTAAATAAAGTGATTTGACCACCTAGCTTTTAACTAGGGGTGTGCACGGTTCGGTTTGGGTCGGTTTTTGGCTAAAACCGAAACCGAACCGAATATTTCGGTTTTTATAAAACCCAAAACCGAAACCGTTCGGTTTTTGGCGGTTCAGTTTTTTCGGTTTATCATTGGTTTCGGTTCGGTTTTTTGGTTTTTTCGGTTTCTAACTGTTTATATTTCGGCATGGCAAATTTATACCAAAAAACTTGTATTACATTTGTTATTCTTATTTACTTTTTTCTGTCAATGTAAGCATAATAATGTTTATTGCATAATTCTATAATTACGCATGTATAGTAGATGAGACATACACACATGCAAGTGAACATACACATAGTATGATCGTCATTATATATTTATTGATATATTATCAAGTAAACACACGACACGACAAACACGCTTATAAACATAAACGTTATGATAAATATTTTATAAATCTACCCACAAAATGAATATGAGTTTATAAATTTGATTTATTTAGTTATTTATTCATATTATATTAATTATATATTATTATATAATAAAATTGGTTCGGTTTTTGCGGTTCGGTTTTTGGACGAAAACCGAAACCAAACCGTATATTTCGGTTTTTGAAAAATTAAAAACCAAATCATCGGTTTTTAGTTTCTGTCGGTTTTTTCGGTTCGATTTTTTTGGTTTTCGGTTCGGTTTCGGTTTTTTCGGTTTTGTTTGCTCACCCCTACTTTTAACGCTCTATTTCTAGCAGGGGTAGAAAATACAATCGCCGTTAAAAGCACTAGAATGATATTTCACACATAAAATCAAATATTAAAATTATCATAGAAGGCAATATATCTGGCTAGCTATGGATTTCATCAGCGAATTATGGAGCCATAAAGCACTAGAATGATATTTCACACATAAAATCAAATATTAAACCCTAAAAATTTCAATGTAACCGTACAGTTTATATATTACCAAAAAAGGATATAATCCGTACATAATCCTTAAATAGTAATAGTAAATAAATAACTATTAAATTTTTAAAAACCCAAAACTTGTTTAAATAAAAAGCACCTGCTACTTCCGCTGCTGGATTCGTAAAGCTTGCCTGGAGAGGAGAAAACAACGACAGCGATATCAACATCACAAAGAACTGAAAGCTGACGTGCTTTTTTCATTAAACCTGTTCTTCGTTTGGAGAAGGTCACTTGACGGCTGTTTTTGTCTTCGATTAGCTTCATTTCAAGCTTTCTTCGACCCATTTTGCTGTGAAATGATAGATGTTTTAGATCTAATGTTACCTTATCCCTATCCTTTGTATTATTACTGTTTGTAAGAGTGGTATGATATATTTTTTGTATTTTATATATTTTTCTTATAAGAGTGGTATGATAGTTTTGGTAACGAAAGAAAGTATAATATTGTGATGATCGTACTCTGATCATCATCTACCTTTTCAAGCTAAATGGTTACAAGTAAAATTATTTTTATATATGAGTAACCGTCTAATATTTAGACTAGCAGGGTAACCGCGCGTTGCAGCGACGGGTATCTTGAAATAATTTTTTTTGATAAATAATGTATTTTAGTTTATTATGTTATTTTTGACAATAAATTTACGGATATCAAGAATTTCGTATAGCTCGTGCCCGTTCGGGCTCGAACCCATTGGCCCGTGCCTGTTCGGGCTCGAGACCGTTTGGTCCGCGCCCGTTCGGGCTCAAGCCCATTTGGCCCGTTGCCCGTTCAGGCTTGAATATTTGTATAATGTGCTTTATTATGAAATTTAATTCAGGAATTGTGTTTAATTTGGTCGTACAATATGCTTGATAATTTGTATTTGTAAGAAGTATTTTAATAAATGTATTAATTGTATTTATTGACCAGTTAAATAATTGACTACATTAAATAGCATTAATGTAGTGTTTTGTTTTATACTATGCTTCTTGTTTTGTATGTCTAAAAATTATGTGTATTAAAGTGTTGTACATTATGTTTCTTTTCTTTTAGTAGTAGTCATTATAATCATTAATAACATTGACCACTTTAATAGCATTAATATTGTAAGTTTGAAAATAAGTCTGAAAATTATATCATGCTTATTTTGTTGTACACTATGCTCATTTTTTTGTAAATCTAAAAATTGGTTGCAGCTATTGTACATTGTGCTTAAATAGTTGTAATTTTTGGTGATAGGGGTATTTTTAATAACATTAATGTTGTTTGATAGAATTTTAGTTTTAAAATGACACAATGCTTTATTTTGTTGTACAATATGTTTATTTTGTTGTAATTTTGAAAATTAGGTGCTTTAAAATGTTGTAAATTATGCTTAATTTTTTGTAAATCTTAAAATTTTGAATAGAGAGTGATTATTCTTTATATGTAGTATCGATGGTAAAAAGTTAATAATATTACTTTATTGCGTTGTGTTACATACTAGAAAAGAACAATTTTGCTAGTGTCTACAATGATGAATTTGTGGTATTAAAGTATTACTTTCAAGTGGCACATCTTTTTGTTGTTTGCCGTCTTACTAAAAGAGATAAGGATAGCCTCATTTCAAGTTTTTAAAAATCATATTGTATAATGTTAATGAAGTTTCTTGATCAGTTAATAACTTTTTTCACTGGCTTATATGTATTTTATTTATTATTATATATATTTTTTTTATAATGTAATACTGGTTTTCCATTTTTTGGTTGATTAATCTTGGAGGTTTGAATCAACCGCAATATATATTCATTTCTCGATCACTACACAAGTCACGTTGATCACTTCGAAGTTATTGCACCGATATGATTGACACTTTAAAGTGTACTATATATATATGTTAGTGTCACTCTAAGAAAATATAATCTAAAAAATATCACTTCCAAGTCTTTGAATGTCAGAAACATTTTTCTTGAACGGCGAGATTTTATGTAAACACCTAAGCAAGGAGCTAGGGAAACAATAAACAATTACATTTGAAGAGCATTACAAGGATTATTGAATCACTCAATCCAATTAAGGTGAAAGTTTTTGTGCTAAAAGAATGAAGCTTCACGTCGTTGAAGAAAAGCTCGATCTTTGGTCTTTTTACAGCAAAAGTGAATTCATTTCTATATCACCAAAGAAGCCAAAGGGTGGTCTGGACTACCACGTCAAAATTATTGTAAAGAGGAGCCTTGATCTTGACCTAGTCCGCAAGGTTAATTGCATCATTGTGACAACCGGCAATTTAGGGAGCCATTTTGAAAACCCGCATTACGTTAAAGTTCGTTTATAATTTTTATTTGGAATTTTTATTCGCAACGAACTTGTAAGACCAATTTTATGGATAATTATATTTTATGTCGTTATGGGATTCGAGAATTATTTTAATAATTCATTATGGAATTTACTTGATGATGTATTTTTTAAAATTCTCACTGGTACTACGTTGACTCTGGCACTAGGTTTACCTAACGGGAAATTTTATGATTCGTTTTACGAGTCCGACTACATTTAATTATTTACGGGATGTTTTCGTGGGATATTGAAAGTTTGAAACGAGTTCGGGTGTCGGGCCGTATGTTTTACATTTACCCATTTGTACCCACTCAAAACTACTAGTAATATTATTATTACTATTATTATTATTACTATTATTATTATTTAAAACTTTTAAAAAATAAATAAATAAAAGAATGAACCACAAAAGGGTCCTTGTTTGGTTCGGTTTTCACACAAACACAACACCCTCACTCACACATCTCTCTCTCCCTCATTTCCTCTTCTTATTAAACCATAGCCGCCCCAACTAAGAACCGGCCGCCACCACTGCACCGCCGGCCACCATTAAACACCACCACCATTTTCTTAATCCCCATCATCTAATCTCTTAGATCCACCCCTACACGCGCCCTATAACCTCATTTGTCATCACGAATCACCACCATCTTTCACCACCAATCGTTTATTTTCGAAGGGTTTTACGGTTTGAAGCTCTTAGATCTAAGGTGAGGCGAGTGTTACTCGTATTTTTGATAAAAACGTGACCTTTGGTCACGACATGTTTAGATCCGAATGGGTTTTCATATTAAAAACGGGAAATACTTATGGGTTTATGATGGAAACTCGTTTTCTTGAAATGTTTGGTATCCGGGTTGTTATCTTGTGGATTCGGTTCGAACCGTGAGTCCATGACTCACGGCTTGGGTGTTAACTCGAGCCATGGTGCTTGATTTCTTGTTTATTGTGAGCCTTGATTATGGCTCTTGATTCTTGCTCGCGTTTGTTTTACTTGGTTCGACTCATGGGAGTCGCGGCTCGATGCCGTGTAATGGTTACTGTTGCCGAGACCCGTGTGGTCATGTTGGCGTTTGGAGTGCTCCTTGGAGCCGTTTATGTGAACTTTGATGCTTGGTTCGAGCCACTTTTGGCTCGTGGTGTGTACCGCGACTCAATCGAGTCGAGTGGACTCGGGTTTGGCTTGGTAAACCAACCCGAATGTGACCTTGGTTATATTTGTTTCTTTATTGTTAACTTGGTTTTGGAATTGGTTTGGTTGTTTATTTACTTGGCCGAATACTTGTGGGTCGAGACCACGTTTGGTCTCGACAATGGATATTGGTATTGAGAAGTGTTGACGAAATGTGTTATTGGGGACCGATTGTGAGACGGTCACTTAGATTGACGGAGATAGGTTAGTCGGGTGCCGTAGTCGGACCCTATTGTTGTAGCACGTGGATTGTGATTGTTTTGGACGGAGTTATATTGGTTCTTATGACATTTGCTTATTACTTTGGACTTGGACAATGAGCCGAGAGTCATGACTCGGACATGTGACCATTTCGTAAGACTCGATAACTATTTACAATTTAAAACATAAATAATAAAACTCGTAACAATAGTTATTGGTAATATAAACGTTTATATGAATATATAGACGTGAATAACGTATATATAATTGTATAAATGCGTATATTAATAATAATAAAAAAATCACGAGTCATATTATAAATAATACGACTAAATATATATTAGGCTACGAGAGTAGCGTAATATTATTGGAAGTATTATCATAAAAATGTATTATAAAACGAGAAACTCTCGACAATTACTAAATATTAAATAAAATGTCATTTTATATATATAACAAGTAAACCTATCGAGTTATGCGGAGTCGTGGTCACTCGAGTTCAGGTAAGTTTTGTTTGTGACTTTCGTGTTGTCACGGATATATGACGATTAATATAAACATTTTCTATAACTAAATAACTTACTTAACCGAAAGGTTGAACCGAGTTGTTTGGCTATACGAAATGAGTATATTAATGGGCATCGTATCCTACGACGCCCATAGGTTGTGGTATATGTAAAGGGTAATAAATTGCGAATATATATATCGGGAAATCTGGCCAATTTGACGATGTATATAAGGAGTTTATTTAACTACGATATATACCATATAGTATTTATGTGCTATGTGCTTTAGGATTGGGTGTAATCTTGGAACGGTATGTACGTAAATAAATATGAGGATTATCAAATCGACGGATTTGATAAACTTCGGTGATTTATTTAAATGATATATTGGACTAATATCAGATCTATAGTTTATTTACTATTCTTTTGTGTGACTTTTTGGTTTGTTTGTGTCGACCCACCACCCGTATGGATACCAAACGTAAATACACCAAACTACTACGAAATGGATTTTCGGAAAATAAAACGGATTACGTCCGGGTTTGGGAATATTTTGAATTTGAGGAAATGATTTCTGAACGAGTTGATATTGTTAGGTCGTGCCGAGTCCGTAGTTGCCGTCTTGTGAGTTATTATACATCTTACTTCTATCGACTTCTTCTTGCTGTTTTCTGGACTTGAGGTGAGTCATAGCCCCACTTTTTACTCTTGAACTATGTTTTCAATACTTGGGGTGAGAAACGTGCAAATTATTTTATGTGGACTATTATCGCTTCTATATTCTTTCTAAACTTGCTATGCGTATGGACTATGATGTATTGTCAACTTTAGTCACATATTTTGTGTGTACTATTAAAGGTTGGCTTATTTGGTTATTTGGAATTGTCAGCTTTAGTCACACGGTTCGTGTGTACTATTCAAGGTTGGCTTATTTAGATACTGTAGCGTGCACCTATAGGTTATCGATACTTCGGAGGTTATCCGAGTATTTATTGGTATTGCGGGGGTTACCCGAATATCTATGTTAGAACGGAGGGTATCCGTGTGTTATATTGGAGCGGAGGGTATCCACAGGCTTTTAGCGAATCCTTAGTCTAGCTAGCAAGCGTTTTGCGTATATGTCCACTATATTGTTAGATGAATTTAAACCTATGATCTCACCAGCGAAAGCTGACTTTTAGCACGTTTTCTCAGGTAATTAAGTGATGATATGGATGCATGGATTGGATGGCTCGGCTAAGGCTCCTGGTTTATGGATCTATTTTTCTAAACTCTGATATTTAATTATGGACCTACTGTTATTCTCTTTTGGGCCTGACTCTGAACGATGTTGGGATAAATGTAAACTTTAAAACCCCGTTTTGGTTTTGTTTTTATTTTGTTTACTTTATCTCGTTCTATTATGTCTTGTGTTGGATACCAATTCCCGTAGCACCCCGAAAGCTTGTTGAGTCTTCCGCTGTATCAAATTTTGGGGGTGTTACAATCATCAAGGCATGTTACAATTTCATTATCAATGTTCCACCATTTTAGGACGTTCTTCCAAACCTTATTGGCAAGATTGCAAGAGACCAAAAGGTGGTCTTCCGTTTCTAGAGCTTCATCACGAACATTGTAACATCCTGAACCCGGGCCTAAGCATTTTATTACAAGAATGTCATTGGAATAATTGACTATGACTTTTATAAGTTTAAAGGACTTACGGGATTGGTTAGTCAACCCCAATAATCAAACTAAAAGTATTAAATGTTATGTAAATCGTTATAGAAAATATGATGTGTCACATTTATAAGAAAAATGGACTTAAGGGACCAAAGTTGACAAATGCAAACATGTTATAAAGTTTAGTGTGGCCAAAATGAGAAGAATAGAACTTAAGGGACCTATTGTGCCAAAAGGATAAAGTAGCAACTATCTTATAGTTGAAGGAATTCCCTAGCATTCCATGATGTTCCAGAAAGTTGTGGTTTGAGTGTGTGTGTCGTGAAGTGAAAAAGAGAGGGAAAAGGCAAGATGGTCTTGGAGGTGAATTGGCGAAGGATGGAAGCTCTAACACTAGTAATATGTACCTAGCTATGATCCTTTCAAGTAAGTAACCTCTTAAGTGATGTTTAATTGATGATTGAAAGGTTAGGGTTTATAAACCCTAACTAAGGGAATTGGATAAATGATGTTTATAAGCTAAATTAAGAAGTTATGATGAATATGGGTTAAGTATTATTGTAGTTAAATTAATAAGTTAATGGGATTAATTATCAAATAATCATCATATGATTATGTTATAATTAGTAATGGTTAGAAAGGAGTTATAGTTGTTATGGCCATGACATAATTGATTAATTATGTGTTTATATGCCTATACTGGTGTTGGCTTAGATGACAAGTGATGACATCAAATAAGTACATATTATTGTCATCATTTATTATATTTATTTGACTTGTTTCATATTATTATCTTTGAGAATCGATGCTTAATTGTTTACTTTAGTAATTCTCATGAAAAAACAAGCAATTGGTGAAAGTTAGTGATTTTGGACGAAATATGAAGCTAAATGATCAAGATTGGAAGAGTCTACTAAACGATGATTTAAAGACCATTGCCTGACTTTGAAGATGCGCCGCATCTTAAGATGGTGTACGAATACTCCAGAATATATTAATCTTGGAACCCACACGAAGTTAAGTCAATGCACCGCATCTACTTAGTAGATGCGCCGCATCGATCCCTTAGACAGAAACTATAAACAAGGTTGCAAAAATCGTGAATTGGTAGTGAGGCGGTCGACCACCTTGTAACTTGTAATCGGTCTAGGAGGGATTAATCGGTGATTAATCGGATTGGAATATCCGGCAAATTTTGGGTATTTCCTGCAAATTTTGTTTATTTCCGGTAAGTTTTGTGTATTTCCGGCGAGTTTTAGGTATTTTCAGCAAGATTTTTTCTAATAAAACATTATGTAATAGATTTAAACAGTTGCTATAAGTGATCAAAATAAGTTTACGGTAAGTTTTAGTTACTTCTGACAAGATTTGCAGGTTTCAGGCAAATTTGATCACCATTGGCCGCCGTTAATCGCCGTTGACCATGGTTGACCTATTTGTTTGACCTAGTTACATAAATCGGCAAGGTTGGTGGCCTTGTAGTGCCTAGGCGGTGATTAATCAGCCTTGTAGACATTTTTTGCAACATTGACTATAAATACTCCAAGATACAGCCGGATTTCGTGTGCCATAAACCCTAGAACGAAAAGAAGAATCCCTAAGGAGAAGAATACAGACGAAAAGGCAACACAAGACACACCAAAGTGAAGATTTCATAGCAGTAAGAAGGTCCTGAATGTGTTTTAACTCAATTAAATAGTTTTGTTTTATTGTAATAGTAAGCTTTAATCCACCAGGATTGATGGGCTTGTGACCGCCATATTGCTCCCCTTAAAACTGTTTTCCCATCGATTAAAGTTTATATGATTTTTTTTGTTCTTGTTATATGTGCTTTGATAACCTCTGTGTCTACCAGTGGCCGCCATACCCCTCCTCCGATTAGTTCACTATCCTAATAAGTTAGTTAATTATTTCTTAGGCATAAGTGATCATTAAGGGTTTACTCGCCTATAGTCAAGAAGCAATGAGAGAGAATAGTTTACGATACTCATCATATAAAACTAGAAATAAAACAAGTGACAAGCTACTTAATCATTAGTCAGGCCTTCTATCTGTCTATGTTATCTATCTATGTACGTGTTCGCTATTCGTTGTATTCTGCCCGATAGTTTTAGTTTAGTTTAATCAAACCAAATCGTGCCAGTCTCTCAGACTGAAAACCCCCTGCGTTAGATTGGATTGTAAAGCTAACTTATATATTAAAATACTAATAAACATACTAGTTATTAACGTTCCACTCTTAGTGATCGACACTCTACTTACCAACTAGGCTACATTGATCGGGTACACTGCTCGTTAGTGTGTGCTATAGGATAAGTCGGCAATTATAAATTTAAAACTTGAGTAAGGACATTCTACAGCGACATAGCACGTCACATCAACAAGAATGGAGATGATGATGTACTTGGTTTCATTAGCTTGGGATAGAGGTAACTAAACCGGTTATAAATTAATGTTATATGGATTTCAATACATTATGTGTTATGTGATGTTTATGTTAAAGACATGGTATGGCTCAAATGCATGTGCATATGTGCTATTGGATAGTAAGGACAGTTTGGCACAACTAGCAAATGAATGTTAGAATATGAGGGCTTGATTAGGAAGTAAATGGTGAAGCTTAGAGATGGCTTAAGGTATGTCTTATGTTTAAATGTTGAAATGGATGAATGGTTATAAGGTGTAATATGTGATTGATATATAATGATAAGTTATATCCGTTTTACTTACTAAGGGTAACACTTATGGTTTAGTTGTATAATGTTTTGTAGGTTGTTTATTAGGTGAAGCTATGGCTTGGATATGGATTAAGGTTTTGGATGTGTAAGTATAAAGGTAGTATGTGATAAGGAGATTAGGTAGGATACCGAGCTTTGTGTTGATATTGTACCCTCGTGACTCAATTAATGTTTTGTAAAGTCTGGTCAAGTGTCAAGTGTATGAATTGGTGGTCAACTTGTAAGTTGTTGCATGGTTCATGTGTTTTATGGTCAAGTTAATATGGCGTTTAGATTAACTGTAGATATACCCATTTTGGGTTGTAAATGGGTCAAATGAATATGGAAACATTGTATTATGTTATGTTAAAGATTTCTGGAAAGTTTCATTAATTTTTTAGTCTCGGAAGTTGGTTTTCCGGAAATTGTACAAAAGTTCTTCCTTGAGCATAGATCTTAAGATCTATGCTTGATGCGATTTGGATTGTCACACAAAAGTTTTACTTCTCAAGGGATCTTGAGAAGCTTACAATCCCCGCCAGGCAAGTGTACCTGACCGATATAGTATAGTGTAGTGGTAAGAACCAGGGAATTGATCGTTCTCCACAGGGAATAGTGTTCGTTAGGATTGAAAATGATCTAAACTAGGTCTAGAGGTGAGGGATGATTCTTTTTGTATTTTTATATTTTATGGAAAGCAAGTAAAAATCACGGTTTTGGAAGAGTGGGCGGAATTAGTTGCTAGTCAACTAACCCAATTAACTACAAATGCAATAAAAATAAAACGACAAGAAAATAAATGTGTGAAAAACTAATATGGAGAAAAACGTGTTTACTTAGGTTTCACTACTCCCTAGCTATCTTTCATTGATTGATAGATTTGTTACAATTGCGTGGATGACGGGTTATATTCCTTAATACAATTCTTGGGGGCGTGTACGTTCTTCCCCAACTCTATAAGATCCTATCTCTTCCTATGACGACACGTTTAGTATCCTATCATGGCCTCATTAATATTCTCTTATGCATTAAACACAACCAATTAATTGTAGTACACATCCGATTCATGTTTCTTAAGACATCAAACAAGTTACCAATAGAAGATTAGCCAGTTTTCTTAAGCATAACATTGATATCATTCATCCAACAACAATTAATAACAAATCATCAATCAATAATCAATAGCTAGGTTTCATTACATCTAAGCAAACACAAATAAACCTAGCCTAGCATGTTAAACGAAAAATAAGCGTAAGATAGAATCAAACAACACATAGAAATATTGAATGATTGATGGAATACTTATCTTCAAATAATCATGGAAGAAAAAAAGATCTTCAATTAATCATGGAAGAAAAAAAGGTTTAGAAACCTCAAAATAGCTGCAAAAGTCGACTAGGGTTGGTACCCTAAGTTTCTCCAAACTTCCACACATAATGACTAAAAATTAGAAGAGTATATATAGATTTTACAACTTTGACGGCGTCACCTTATGGGACGTGACGCCATCACCTCGCCGTGTTTAGGGTTCCTTGATGGCCTAGACCCACTCTTGACACCGTCACCTTGTACAGTTTTCTGGGCCGTCTCTCTTTGTAATAACATGTGACGTCCTTGATGCATTATAACGTGACACCGTCACTCTTTAACTTCCAAATTCCTTTCTGGCGCGTCTAGTGTAAAGTAATTATCCACCTCTTTGTCAACAAGTGACGCCGTCACCTAGTGGTGCGTGATGCCGTCAGGTACTGTTTCCAGCATAATTTGAGACTTTGTCGTGTTCTTCACTTTTATGCTCCAAAAACGTCCAAAATGCTTCCTTTTTCTTTATTCCTCTCAAAAGTTCCTAAAATGACAAAAGGAACGATTTAAGGCAATATTTGATCATATAATCGCGATTTAAGGCTTAAATGACCCCTTAAAACTGTAACACTTTTCGTCTCATCAAATACCCTTACACGTGGGATTTGCTTGTCCTCAAGCAAATGAGCTTTTATTCTAATCAAAATACAAGTTAGGGATCATTTAACATTAATATAAAAGTAATTACAACAAATAATCGTTCTACCTTAATCAAAATAAGCACGAAAATCATACACTAGCACCTGTCAAATAGTGTTTGGATACTCTTATCTCTCGGGTGTTATAAACCTATATAACTAATGGAAATGGAAAAATATCACTTACTACATGTCATAGCAAATAGATTACCATACGCTTGGGAAAGGATCAAAAACATCCTCCACTAGGCGTAAGCAGCTAAGATAAACTATGAAAGAGGGCTTTTAAAGGGTTATAATGTTGGGCTTAGGGATATGGAAAACATGGTTTGTTGGATAAAGGATATTTTTGACTGGTGGCAAGTTAATCATCTAGGTCAATTACATGTACAATGCAGCGTTGCTAAGCTAAGACTCGACTCGACTTAAGCTAATCAAAATCATAAACATAAACATAAACGAAAGAAACAGATGGTAGTCCGTATGTTTTACTCTTTTCTTTTTCTATTTTTTTTGCATACACTCTTTCCCTACCATCCAAAATAATACATCATAGGGGTCTTGGTTCTCCCCTTACACTTGAACTTTTACATATTTTACATGTAACTAATCTAATTACTCGAATTAAGATAATCAAAACACTTGAAGTACTTTAAAAATATTAATGCACATATGGGGGTAATAATTGATGTTCTTCCCCATTACTCCATATAAATAGTACTTTACCCATGAGTCCCAATCGTCCCAAAACAATATGTACAAGATATGACTCGACTTAGCAACCATGTAATCAATTAGACAACTAACAAAGGGTTTACACAAATAACAATGATGCACTAAAGATGAGTGCATACAAGGAAGGCTAAGGCGTTTTGGGTGTACATTTGGGGTGGATTGTAAACAAATTCTTCCTTTAAGTAATATGCTTAAAGTTAGAAACGAAAAAGATAGGCTCTGTGGGGTGTACTAGGGGTATCGTGTACTAAAAATGAGTACAATGCAAAGGTGTGGGAGAATTACTTGACTTTATTAGTCAAGTAGCTTGGCTTCATTGGTCAAGTAATTTTTAAAACAGGTTTAAAACAAGGGTTATCCTAATTCCTCATATCATATAGTAAATCTAACTACACAAATGTAGTCTCACTTGTGGTCTCGGAATGAATCACTAACGCAAGTTCTAGAATCTAAGTGCTATCGGTATACTCATAAGCACTAAGGCTTTTCCTAACAAGTCTAGGAGCGAACCTCACCTGTATAAATTTAGTAGATCGCTGGCACGAGTCTTTGATGCTTCAACTAAAGGATGGTCACTAATGCACTTCTTGGATTGCTGGAACGTTATTTGCATAATGGATGGTCACCAAGTCATATACTAGATCGCTAGCACGATAGTCAATTAATCTAATACTCGGATGGTCACTACCTTATTCATAAATTTTTTGAGTGGTACGGTTTTTTTGTGCTAGTCATATAACTCCTATAGTCCTATCCATGAGACGCTTATTAAGACTAAAGTTTCACTCCTATATGTTGCAAAAAATTTTAAATTTGGTGCTAAAATTGCCCTAATGAATATTTCTCCCAGTTTTACTACACATATACTATTAAACAAACAAAAATCAAGTGTCATGGTATTCTCTAAGGTATCTTCATTTACACCCCCCCATACACTTAAGCTAAACATTGTCCCCAATGTTCAATTAAAACATGTAAAAGTAAAGAAAATGAAAGAATGAAACAAATATTCTCCTGATTCGTTCGGTGTGGATAATGCGGTAACATAGTTAAATCCTCCTCCAAGAGAATGTAACAACTTCAAGATTAAAGCAATGCCAAAAACTTGAAACTTGATGCTCAAAGACTTGACCATCCATGTACATCTTCTTGTCCAATATAACCTGTTAAACCTGAGAAAACAACCAAGAATACCTAACGTAACATCGGCGGTAAAATCTATATAAAATAAAATACTAAAAAGCAAATAAAGATATAATGCTTGTGGAATGAATGTTTGCAGATTCCTGGAGTTTATAAGTTAAAGATTTAACAAAACTTTACAATTCCGGCAGAAAAACAAAACTTGCAAAATTTTCCAGAAAATTTGTACCTGACATTGTCAGGCTTTAATTGCTGATGCCGTCAGAATTGATCTGACAGAAATTTTATGTTGAGTTTCTGGAAAATTTCTAGAAAAACCTATACCTTAAATCTTAATTCCTGGAATTTCTGCAAAATATCATTATCTCATGGAATTTCTACAAAATATCATTATGATTCGATACAAGCATTTGACTCAAACAAGTACTAATATGTATGCCTATATCTCATTGTTATCGTTCATGTTCAATTAGTTCTTTGAAAACAAATTTGGATTTCCCTTATACTTATCTTTTGAAAAATACCTTTATATGTAATTAAGACGAAGTTAAAAACAAAATAAAGCATTTTCACAATTTTATTTGAAATATGAATTACAAACAATAGAAATAAGAACACACATACGGAAGCAAATAAAACAAATAAACAAACAAGCAAACAAATAAAAAGCTTGGGTTGCCTCCCAAGAAGCGCTTTTCTTTATTAACGAGTCTTGTAGCTAGACTCAAAGTCATGCCCTACGTTTTTCTATCGAACTTATGCACCAACTCAAAACTCTTAATCCATCCTTCATCACGTTTGTATTCAGGGCCTAAATTCATGCAACCTGAATAATATGTTCGCTTCCTCTCATGGTAAACATCATTATCAATTCCGTCATCTTTAATCTCATAGGGTCGAATCACATCAACTGGTAAATTCTCGATGCCCCTTAATTCTCCCTCATGTGAGGCATCATAAAAGTAACCTTTTCTAACCCATCAGTAAACTGAACTAGCCCCTTATCATAATCATAACACATCTTAGTTGCCTCAACAAAAGGTTGTCCTAGAATAATTTCACCTAAGTAAGGGTCTATAATACCTCTAACATCTTCTAGGATTACAAAGTCGCATCGGTAAGTGGAGTTTCCTATAAAGATGTGTACCCCTTCTACTCTCCTGACAAAATTACAAAGTCGATTAGGGTTATAAAGGTCTTTCCTGGGGTCCAACCTTCCATTCATAATCCAATTGTAGTAGAGCCTAGACATAATATTCATGGGTGCTTTTAAGTCTATGTATGTATGCTCTCTAAACATATAACCAACCATGCAAGGGATTTTGATGTTCCTATAATTATGCCTCCTAATCCATGGTTTCTTCCTATATTTCAAGGGACAAGGGTGTTTCAAAAGGAACCTACGGTAACTCAATTCCTCAGGAGTTGAAGAGAAATTTCTAAACTCAAATTTCATTCGGATTGGTCTTTTAAGACCCTTAAATGTGTTAATTTCTCTCTCTCTCTCTCTCTCTCTTCGTTCATTTGCTAAAAGCCCCTTGTTAATTTCTAAACATCGATTCACACTACCCATAATAACACTCCTAACACGAACAAAGGCACAAAGAAAAAAGATAGACTAAAGAAAACCTATAAAAATAAAAATAAAAATCTCACTAGAAAGGAATCTAATGAGTAGACCTAATAAAAATAAAATTCAACCTAAATGATACGTGGGAATCGCAACAGGCTTTACCTCTCGAGGGATCTCGAGAAGCTTACAACCCCCACCAGGCAGTGTACCTGATCGTTGTAGTATAGTATAGGGACAAGTACCGGGGGATTGATCGTTCAGCTAGGAATAGTGTCGCTAGGATTAGAAAACCTAAATACTAGTTCTAAAGGTGAAGGAAGATTATTTTTATGTTTTTATATTTTTTAGAAAGCAATTAAAATTCTCGGGTTTTGAAGGATTAGGGTGGAATTAGTTGCTATTCAACTAACCCAATACTAAGATGCAATCAAAATAAAATACTAAGAATGAAAATAAACTAATTTATACTAAAGTTGTGAGCAGTAATTGGAGAAAATGTGTTTACTTAGATTTCACTACTCCCTAGACATCTTTTACACGTTAATTACTTGTTATAATTGCATGGATGACGGATCGTATTCCTTAATACCATTCATGGGGTGGCACACTTAACTCCCCAATTCTATGAGCTCTTATCTCTTCCTATACCATGCCCAGCACAACTATAGGGATTGTAAATAGTGGCTCATGCAATAAATACAACCAATAAAGACCTAGTGCGCGTCGGTTCATGTTTCTTAAGACGTTCAAGCATGTTACCAATTGGAGATCTGCCAGTTTTCTTAAGCCTAACATATAAATCATTCATCCAAAACAAGTATAAACAAGTAATCAACACATAATCAACATCTAGGTTTCATTAGATCTAAGCAAACACAAGATAGATCTAGCCTAGCATGATGGAATTAAGATAAGAACAAGATATAGACAACCAACACATAGACATATTGATTGAATTAAAGGAACACTTATCTTGATTACACATGCAAGGTATCAAGGGGTTGGAACCCTTAAAAAACCTGTAAAGTTACACCAAAATCGTACTTAAGGTTTCTCCCAAAACTTCTCTCTTTAAATGTGAAAAATTAGAAAACTATATATAGGAAAAGGGGTCTGACGGCGTCAAGACAAAGCTTGTGACGCCGTCACCTCGCCGCCAAAACTAATCTCGGACTGCCTTGATCTACATTTGACGCCGTCAAGACTTAATCATTTCCAGGCCGTCATGACTTTTACTCTTGACGCCCTACCTTCATGACGCCGTCAAATCTCTACTGGACCGTCATGGAATTTTGCTCTTGACGCCGTCAGGGAGTTACTCTTGACGCCGTCACCTACTGTTCCCAGCATGGAAAATTAAGACTTTGGCGTTTTCTTCACTTTTATGCTCCAAAAACGTCCGAATTGCTTCCTTTTCCAGATTTCACTCTCAAAGTACCTAAAATCACAAAAGGAACTATTTAGGGCAATATTTGATCAAATAAATTCGAATTCGGGCTTAAATGACCCCCTAAAAACGGATCATTTTTCGCCTCATCATATACCCTTACACTTGAGATTTGCTTGTCCTCAAGCAAATGCGCTTTTATTCTACTCAAAATACAAGTTAGGGGTCATTTAATACTAATATAAAAGTAATTACAACAAATAATCGTTCCACTAAAGACTAATAGACAAGCACGGAGGTCATACACATGCACCTCACTAATAGTGTTTAGATACTCACATCTCTCGGGTGTAATAAAGTGTAAATTACAAAATGGAAACGGAAGATATCTCTCACTACCTGTCATAGCAAAATAGATTACCATAGGCTTGGGAAAGGATCAAACCTCCACCACATGGCGTAAGCACCTAGGATAAACTATCAAAGAGGTCTTTTAAAGGGTTGTAACGTTAGGTGTAGGGATATGAAATACACGGTTTTATTGGATAAAGGAAGTTTTACTGGTGGCGAGTTAACAATCTTAGTCAATTACATGTACAATATGGCATTGCTAAGCCAAGACTAGACTCGACTTAAGCTAATAAATGAAAAATAACAAAAACATAAAATAAACATAGAATGAAACTGGATGGTAGTCCGTATGTTTTTTTCTCTTTTTCCTTTTTCTCTTTTTTTTCTTTTTCTTAATTTTTTCGATTTTTTTTTTTTTTTTTTTTTTTTTTTTTTTTTTTTTTTTTTTGCATACACTCTTACCCTACCATCCAAAATAATACATCATAGGGAATGAATATTCCCCTTACACTTGAATCTTTACATACTTTACAATTAACTAATCTAGTGACTCGAATTAAGAAAATCAAAACACTTGGAGCACTTTTAAGATTAACGTACATATAGGGGTAATAGATGATGTTCTTCCCCATTACTCCATAAAATAAGTACTTACCCATGAGTCCCAATCGTCCCAAAACAATATGTACAAGGATATGACTCGACTTAGCAACCATGTAATCAATTAGAAAGTTAACTTAGGGTTTAACAAATAACAATAATGCACTAAAAATGAGCGCATACACGGAAGGCTAAGGCGATTTGGTTGTACATTTAAATGGGGTGTAACAAATTATTCCTTTAAGTAAGATGCTTAAAGTTAGAAATGAAAAGATAGGCTCGGAGGGGTGTACTAGGGGTTTCGTGTACTAAAAATGAGTACAACGCTAAGGGTGTGGGAAAAATTAGTTGACTTAACTAGCCAAGTAATATGCTTAAATGGTCAAGTAATTATAATACGGGTTTAACACAAGGTTGATCCTAATGCCTCTTATCATGTAGTAAATCCTACCACACGAATGTAGTCTCACTAGCGGTCTCGGGATGCATCACTAACGCAAGTTCTAGAATCTAAATGCTACCGGTACACTTAAAAGCACTAATAATAAATGCTTTTCCTATCAAATCTAAAGGCGAACCTCACATATTTGGGTGGAAAATTTTTCTGAAAGTACGGTTATGTGCTAGTCATACAATCTCCTATCCATGAGACGCTTGCTATGGCTAAAGTTTCACTCCTAAATGCTGTAAAAAAATTTAAATTTCGTGCTAAAATTACACTAACAAGTATTTCTCATAGTTTTATTACACATCTACCATTAAACAAAACAAACTCAAGCGAAAGTGCATATGCAAGGTATCATCTTTTTACCTTCCCCTTACACTTAAGATGAACATTGTCCCCAATGTTCAAGTAAAGAATGTAAAAGTGAAAAAGTAAAGAGAATGAAATCAAATACTCCCCTGATTCGCTCGGTATGGATAATAAGGTGGCCAGGTTAAATCTTCCTCCAAGAAAATGAACAATCAAAGCTTCCCATCCAGAATATAAATCATCTTCTTGTCATACATAACCTGTAAAACCTGACAAAATAGACAAGACAACCTCGCGTAAAATCGGCGGCATCTTATATAAGTTACTAAATCCTAGAAAACAAGATAAGATATAATGCTTGTGGAATGAAGTTTGCAGATCTTCTGGAGATTATAAAACTTAATAATTCACAAAAACCATAAGACTCCGTTAGAAAAACAAAACCGGTAAAATTTCCAGATTTTTACACCTGACGCCGTCAAGTGTAAAATCTTGACGCCGTCAGAATTGACCTGCAGAAATTCTTATGTTAAGTTTCCGGAAAATTTCTGGAAAAAGTTGGTCCTACTTCCTGGAAATTCCTGCAAAACTTCATTATGACTCAATACAAGCATTTGACTCTAACAAATACGAATATACATGTTCATTTAATATTGTGGAGAATCATGATCGGTTTGTTTCTTAAAAACATATTTGGGGTTTCCCCTTACACTTATCTTTTGCAAAAATACTTTTAGGTGGAGTTAAGACTAGGCTAAACAACAAAGTAAAGTATTTCCACTATTTAGTTTAGAAACATGATCTACCAACAATAAAAATTAAGCATGCATACGGAAGCAAATAACAATCAAACAAAAAATAAAATCACACAAAACATGGGTTGCCTCCCAAGAAGCGCTTTTCTTTATTTACGAGTCTTGTAGCTAGACTCAAGGTCATGGGTTACTACGTGACCTCATCATTTGAAATGATATATCCCATGTAGTTGCGATCATTACTGTTATGGTGGTAGTGCCTCAATCTGTCGATATTCGCAATCACCATCCCACCTAATTTGCTTCTCAAGTTAGCTACCCCATCTTTGCTCACACCTTCGATTGTGAATGGCCCGTACCACCAAGGACTTGGTTTATCGGGTGGTATTGTTGTTTCCAAGTGCCTCAAGAGTACCAAGTTCCCTTCCTCAAATGGTATATGATTTTCTGCGGGTCGAGTATGTTCGAGTTCGACCTGAACCTTATTGCTTTTTCTTCTTTCATTTTTTGCTTTCTTATAGCTTTTGATTCTTGCCTCCCATGCCAGAATTTTATTCTGAACACGAATGGGTGTCGTGCCAATGTTGTTTTTGATCTTTCTCCAACTTAAATTCTCATACCCACTTCGCGGGGTCATGGGAAAGCTAATCTTTCTTTTTCCAGATTTAAGCTCAATCTTCCTACCTTCATACTTAATGACAGCCCTGGCGGTGGCGAGAAATGGTGCCCCAAGGATTATTGGCATGCATCCATCTCCTTTATCATCGATGATCATAAAATCAACGGGGTACATGAATCCTGCGACATTAACTAATACATCTTCTGCGATTCCTAGGGGGTATACGTACGAGTGTCCAACAAGAGATAACCTAACACGAGTAGGCGCTGGCATTTTTGATGTTAGTTGGATGTAAATGGTTAGGGGCATAAGATTTACTTCCGATCCTTGGTCGGCGAAAGCACTAAGATATTTCAAGTCCCCGATGCTTGTTGGTATCTCAAAGTTCCCACATGCTAACTGCTTAGTAGCCACTTTTTGCACCAATAGCTTCTCGAATACTGATCCTCTAGGAAGCGTATCATAATCATCTTTCACTTCTTCCTCTTTCTCAGAAACCTGTCTGGAAGGTTGGTTACGTCCATCACCCTTAATCCAATTTGTTATGGTATTTTTGTTTATATCATGTTTCAGGTAGTAACTCAAAGGTTGAGATTCTGGTGGTTTTTCTAAGGTCTGTTTAGCAGGAGTTTCTACCTTCTCGTTATCCTTTTGGATAATGGTGATGGAGTTAACAAATTGGGTAGTGGGAGTGGCATTTTCATTCCTTAGTAGTATTCTTTCGGGGGTTTTCTGGTTGGCATACTCCTCTAACAGACTCATCATCTCATTCATTTTCTCCTGCATCTCCTCTCTTTGCTTATAAACTGCTTCCTCGAATCTAGCAAGCCGATCTGAGTGAGTTGCCATATATTCTCTCATCCTAGCTTCAAACTCCGAGCTAAGTTCCTTGGGAGGGGAACAAGGTGGGGCATAGTTCTGGAAAGTCTCAACATTTTCTCTAGAGGGCGACTTAGATACTGGTGCCGAAGTTGGTTTTGAGACAGAATTGACAGTGGCTCGTTTGGGACTTAAAGGCCTCCTTTGCCTTTCCTCGAAATAGGCAACCTTGGCCTCGAGTTTGCATAGGAGTTCATCGGGGATTTTGGTGGTTCCTCCAGATGTTGAGACTGCATTGATAGCCGCTTTTACAGTATGATTAAACTCCCACATCTCCTGATTATCAGTGGCGAGCTCCTCGATAACTGCCCAAGACTCCTCGGCGTTCTTATCACGCAGTTTACCTCCCGCGGCCCTATCAATTGTTCGCTTAGTGTGATAGTCAACATGGTCGTAGAAAATCTGGACTAATAACCAACGGTTTATACCATGATGAGGGACCTTATGGAGGAGATCCTTAAAACGGGCCCAAGCTTCGTAAAAAGTTTCACCCTACTGCTGTTCAAACATCAGGATGTCATTTCTAAGCATTGTAGTCTTCCCCGGTGGGAAGAATTGAGTAAGGAAGCGATTGGTGAGGTTATCCCATGTGGTGATGGATCCCGCGGGTAGACGCTCAAGCCATTGACTAGCTTGATCCCGTAGAGAGAATTGGAATAGGCGTAAACGGGTAGTCTCTCTAGTTGCAACATCTAGGTCTATGGAATCTACGATTTTGAGAAAGTCCTTAAGATGTTGGTTTGGATCTTCGGAACGAAGTCCATGGAATGCACATCCGCTTTGCACCAACTGGATGGTGTCGGATCGCACGGGGGTCACATTGGCTCCGATGAGCTCAATGGTGTTTCGGTAGCCTTGGTGGCTAGGTCGGGAATACTCTCCTAAGGTTCGGGGCCTAAGGGGTTCTAGTGGTGGGTTTTGTTGTGGTGGGATGACGGGTTCAAAGATGTTCCCGTTGTCCATGATGTTGGGTGGTTACGAACAAAGGCACAAAGAAATAAGATATACTAAAGAAATCCTAAAAATAAAAATAAAATCTTACTAGAAAGGAATCTAGCAAATAGACCTAATACAAAGAAATTCTAACCTAGACAATAACTATTCCCCAGGCTGCGGCACCAAATACTTGATACGTGGGAATCGCAACAGGCTTTACCTCTCGAGGGATCTCGGGAAGCTTACAACCCCCACCAGGCAGTGTACCTGATCGTTGTAGTATAGTATAGTGACAAGTACCGGGGGATTGATCGTTCAGCTAGGAATAGTGTCGCTAGGATTAGAAAACTTAAATACTAGTTCTAAAGGTGAAGGAAGATTATTTTTATGTTTTTATATTTTTTAGAAAGCAATTAAAATTCTCGGGTTTTGAAGGATTAGGGCGGAATTAGTTGCTATTCAACTAACCCAATACTAAGATGCAATCAAAATAAAATACTAAGAATGAAAATAAACTAATTTATACTAAAGTTGTGAGCAGTAATTGGAGAAAATGTGTTACTTAGATTTCACTACTCCCTAGACATCTTTTACACGTTAATTACTTGTTATAATTGCATGGATGACGGATCGTATTCCTTAATACCATTCATGGGGTGGCACACTTAACTCCCCAATTCTATGAGCTCTTATCTCCTCCTATACCATGCCCAGCACAACTATAGGGATTGTAAACAGTGGCTCATGCATTAAATACAACCAATAAAGACCTAGTGCGCGTCGGTTCATGTTTCTTAAGACGTTCAAGCATGTTACCAATTGGAGATCTGCCAGTTTTCTTAAGCCTAACATATAAATCATTCATCCAAAACAAGTATAAACAAGTAATCAACACATAATCAACATCTAGGTTTCATTAGATCTAAGCAAACACAAGATAGATCTAGCCTAGCATGATGGAATTAAGATAAGAACAAGATATAGACAACCAACACATAGACATAATGATTGAATTAAAGGAACACTTATCTTGATTACACATGCAAGGTATCAAGGGGTTGGAACCCTTAAAAAACCTGTAAAGTTACACCAAAATCGTACTTAGGGTTTCTCCCAAAACTTCTATCTTTAAATGTGAAAAATTAGAAAACTATATATAGGAAAAGGGGTCTGACGGCGTCAAGACAAAGCTTGTGACGCCGTCACCTCGCCGCCAAAACTAATCTCGGACTGCCTTGATCTACATTTGACGCCGTCAAGACTTAATCATTTCCAGGCCGTCATGACTTTTACTCTTGACGCCCTACCTTCATGACGCCGTCAAATCTCTACTGGACCGTCATGGAATTTTGTTCTTGACGCCGTCAGGGAGTTACTCTTGACGCCGTCACCTACTGTTCCCAGCATGGAAAATTAAGACTTTAGCATTTTCTTCACTTTTATGCTCCAAAAACGTCCGAATTGCTTCCTTTTCCAGATTTCACTCCCAAAGTACCTAAAATCACAAAAGGAACGATTTAGGGCAATATTTGATCAAATAAATTCGAATTCGGGCTTAAATGACCCCCTAAAAACGGATCATTTTTTGCCTCATCATTTAGGAGTGAAACTTTAGCCATAGCAATCAAAATAAAATACTAGTAAATTACAATAACTATATTAGACATTGATGCGATTTGGATTGTCACACAAAAGTTTTACTTCTCAAGGGATCTTGAGAAGCTTACAATCCCCGCCAGGCAAGTGTACCTGACCGATGTAGTATAGTGTAGTGGTAAGAACCAGGGAATTGATCGTTCTCCACAGGGAATAGTGTTCGTTAGGATTGAAAATGATCTAAACTAGGTCTAGAGGTGAGTGATGATTCTTTTTGTATTTTTATATTTTATGGAAAGCAAGTAAAAATCTCGATTTTGGAAGAGTGGGCGGAATTAGTTGCTATTCAACTAACCCAATTAACCACAAATGCAATAAAAATAAAATGACAAGAAAATAAATGTGTGAAAAACTAATATGGAGAAAAACGTGTTTACTTAGGTTTCACTACTCCCTAGCTATCTTTCATGGACTGATAGATTTTTTACAATAGCGTGGATGACGGGTTGTATTCCTTAATACCATTCGTGGGGGCGTGTACGTCCTTCCCCAACTCTATAAGATCTTATCTCTTCCTATGACGACACGTTTAGTATCCTATCATGGCCTCATTAATATTCTCTTATGCATTAAACACAACCAATTAATCGCAGTACACATCCGATTCATGTTTCTTAAGACATCAAGCTACTTACCAATAGGAGATTAGCCAGTTTTCTTAAGCCTGACATTGATATCATTCATCCAACAACAATTAATAACAAACCATCAATCAATAATCAATAGCTAGGTTTCATTACATCTAAGCAAACACAAACAAACCTAGCCTAGCATGTTAAAAGAAAAATAAGCGTAAGATAGAATCAAACAACACATAAACATATTGAATGATTGATAGAATACTTATCTTCAATTAATCATGGAAGAAAAAAAGGTTTAGAAACCTCAAAATAGCTGCAAAAGTCGACTAGGGTTCGTACCCTAAGTTTCTCCAAAGTTCCACATAATGACTAAAAATTAGAAGAGTATATATAGATTTTATAACTTTGACGGCGTCACCTTATGGGACGTGACGCCGTCACCTCGCCGTGTTTAGGGTTCCTTGATGGCCTAGATCCACTCTTGGCGCCGTCACCTTGTACAGTTTCCTGGGCCGTCTCTTTTTGTAATAACAGGTGACATCCTTGATGCTTTATAACATGACGTCGTCACTCTTTAATTTCCAAATTCCTTTCTGGCGCGTCTAGTGTAAAGTAATTATCCACCTCTTTGTCAACAAGTGATGCTGTCACCTAGTGGTGCGTGACGCCGTCATGTACTGTTTCCAGCATAATTTGAGACTTTGTCGTATTCTTCACTTTTATGCTCCAAAAACGTCCAAAATGCTTCCTTTTTCATAATTCCTCTCAAAAGTACCTAAAATGATAAAAGGAACGTTTTAAGGCAATATTTGATCATTTAATCGCGACTTAAGGCTTATATGACCCCTTAAAAGCGTAACACTTTTCGTCTCATAGATGCTGAACCTTGAAATTTTAGTTTAAAAGGTTCTTCCCTGAGCATATATCTTAAGATTTACGCTTAGACCATAAAGTTGATTTCAAGGAGTTCTTCCCTTTATAAAGGATACGCCGCATTGTCTGCAGATATCAACAACTTTAATTATTTGTATTGTTAGTTCTATGATATTTTACCTTATCAAACCTATCCTAATGATGTTTTTGGGCTGATTTCAGGAAGTGCATGACCCGAAGTTCGACTAAGAACTTAACCAAACCTTTTGATGATCCTGTACGAGCTTTTCATTCATTTAATGGCTTTCCAACACAAAAAGCTTTGGTCTTTCAAGTTCGTTAGAACTTGATTACTTTTCTGAACAGGAGAAAGCTAGTGAAGATGGAGAAATACCAGAAACAATGACGGACCCTACCATGGAAGATTACACGAACAAAACCCGAGCGGACTATGGTTCGGGAGTTGCTAGACCGAAGTTTGAAGAGAACGCTAAGTTTGAACTAAAAGGTCAATTTCTCAAAGAGCTGCGAGATAATGCTTTTAATGGGTCAGATCACGAATATGCTAATGAACACGTGGAGAATATCCTTGAAAGTGCTGACTTATTTACTATCGAGAAAGTAACTATTGACCAACTTATGCTTCGAGTTTTTCCTATTTCACTTACAGGAGATGCTAACAGGTAGCTAAAGAATGAACCGGCTGGTTCAATTGAAAAATGGGATGACTTGAAGAGCAAATTCCTTAAGAGATATTGTCCACCTGCAAAGACCGCTAAAAAGATGGAGGCTATCAATAACTTCAAGCAAGAGCCTGATGAGACTCTCTATCAGGCTTGGGAGCGATTTAAAGAATTATTGTTGAAATGTCCTCAACATTATCTAACCGCTATGCATGAGATAATATTGTTTTATTAGGATTGGACGTGCCTACTCGACAGATATTGGATTCTAAGGGTGTTGTACCTTAGATGAGTGCAGTTAATTAATGCTAGGAAGGCTATCAAGATGCAGCTGATCATTCTCAGAAGTGGCACGATGGAACCTCTACTAGATCTAAAAGCAACAATAATTTTGACAGGTTAGCTGCTATTCAAGCTCAGTTGGACAAGACTAGTAAAGACATGAAGAAAAGAGATGAAAAAGTTTATGTAGCCCAAGTTGGTTGTGAAGAATGCCAAGGACCTCACTACACTAAATATTGTCCATCAAAGAATGAAAGTGAAACTCTTGAAGAAGTATACTACATACAATTTGGACAACCATTTTTACCTTCAGGAAAGTATAGAGCAGCTGCTGCAAGTTATTATCAAAGGTGTGGAAAACTAGAAGGGGGGGTTGAATAGTTTTACGTCGTTTTTAAATTGTTATAAAAGTTTGTTTAAAAGTTTTCTTTGTTTTATAAAATATAGATTCGATGTTATATGATATCAAGTCGTGCACAATATGAACAACACTAAGTATGTACGATAAAGCAATAATAACGTAAGTAAGGAAATAGATAAGGGTTGGAAAGATCGAACCGAGAGACAAGAGATTTATAGTGGTTCGGCTACAAGGTCACCTTCCTTGCCCTACTCCACTCCCCGAGCACCTAACTCAAGAGTTTTCTTCACTATATCAACAAGCTCCCTTATGGCGGAGAAAACCTTACACACCAATTTACACACCACAATAACTTCACAACTTATTCACAACTTCTACACAACTAGTTCACACCTATTCACTACTTAATCACACCACTTCTTCACACCAATCTTCTTCACACCTATTCTTCTACACACCAATCTTCTTCCTAACTTATCTTCTTCACAACTATTCTTCTAACCAATCAAACTACACTATCTTCTAACAAATATTCACAACTAATCACACAATGAAATAATAACAATGATGATTCACTAACAACTTAGATGTGGAGATCACAACAAGTTGTAATACTTCTTGTCTTGAGGGATAGAAGTATTCTTCTCTTGCACTTGATGGGATGATGTTTGGATCACTTTGAAACAAAGATTTAAGAATGTATGATCAAAGGATTTATAGATTGGAAATGGAGATCTAAGACAGAAAGTTCTGTAGTGCAAAAGGTAAGGAAAAAATCCAGGTTTAAGATGGTATTTATAGGTAAAAGATTCTGACAGAAGAGCGTGGCCGGTCCCCTTAAATCAAGGCCGGTCCCCTTAATTTTAAGGGGACCGCCCATTATAATTAAGGGGGCCGCCCAGCTGAAATGGCCAGAAACTTTGTCTTTTAGTGGGGAAAGTTTATTTGGTGAAAAACTAACTGATTTTGGTTAAAAATTTGAATTCATATATTTAGTATGAATAAAACATTTTTCTTTATTACCAAAAGTGTTTTTCAAAAATATATAATATGTTTATATAATTAAATAAACTTTGCATTAGTTAATTAAATACCCCTTTGATCATAAATTGCACTAAACACTTTGTTTATTCATACCTTAAGTGATTTGGATAAAGAGAAATATTAATCACTAAATACTTGTTTATGTCACAAGTTTTAGTTCTTTGAGTTTATATTTTGTGAAAATTAAAACATAGAGATATTGATAACATGTTAATAATGTTTTTAGGATTATTTATGTCAACAATCTCCCCTTTTTGATTATTACAAAACCTTAAACTCAATATATCTAAAACTTGTTTTTAGACAAGTATTATAGAGTTTACATTTCTCTTCTCTCCCTTTATGTAAAATTAAAAAGGTTAAGCCGATTAAGCTTCGCGAGAGAAGTTTAAACGGGTAGAATGCTCCCCCTTGATGTATGCTCCCCCTCATTTGAGAGCACCAAGGGAACGAGCTATGGGGATCTTTGCTACAAAAATATTTGAAGAGAGCAAGATACACATATATGCAAGGCAACAATTATGCAACTAAACATAGATTCATTCAAGCATTATAGAAATGATAAGCATTACAACATTCAATATGCTTGAAGCATATTGATAAAAATAACACAAAAGAAAAGACATAGTCCTATATTGCCTAGAAAGAGCACTTGGACTTGCTTGCAACTCATGGTTGATTGTTTTATTTGCTTGAAGGATAGCATAAGCATAAAGCTTAGTTGGTAGATGGAAAGGGATATGGAGTTAGGTATGGAGGGGAAGAGGTGGCCCTTACGATATTGTATCGTGTTAGGGGTGGAATGGGATGAGGTCGAGTGAGGAGATATTCAATCCAAGAAATATCTTCACTCAAGTAAAGGATTTGTTTTTGGAGAAAGATGCAACAAGGGCAATAGTGAGTGTGGTTTGTAACTTGATCTAAGTTGAGAGAGTGAGGAAGGCAATTGTTATAGGGTGATGATGGAGGTTGCCCTTTGTTGCGTTGTGCAAGATGCATGGCATTGAGATCACTAAGATCATGGATTTGTGATATTTCATCACGGAACTTTTGCTTTTCCGTGGTAATGTGGAGAAAGTCATTGTATTTATATGGATGAATTGGGTTTGTGTAGTTGGAGTTGTAGTGGGGTGGTTGATCAACCTTGTATGGATCATTACAAGGGATTTGAGGATGAGGTGAGTGATTTGGCATGAAGGAAGATGTTTGGCCAATGTTGTATGGTTTGTAAGTAGGATCAAATGAATGTCCTTGTGAGTGTGGTGGAATGTTTGGGAAGTAAGTGGTTGGTGGTGTTGAATGACTTCCAACTTCACTTGTTATGATGGATTTGTTTCGAGGGCTTTTTCTTCGCCAAACGGGTTTTTCCGTCATTCTTGCAAGCCTTGAGGCTTTTGGTTTGGGTTTGTTTGGAGAAGCCATGAAGGGATGAGTAAAGAGTTTTGAGGATTGGGGTTATTTATAGTGTAAGATTTGTGTGTTTATGGATGGATAAAGTTTGTTTGGGAGATTAGGACAAATTGTGTTGGTGAAGATTGGGAAATGTAGGTTGAAATGGGCTAAAAAGCAGAAAAGATTCTGTAACCCCGACCATCAGATGGCCGGTCCCCTTAATTAGGGGGCGGTCCCCTTAATGATTAAGGGGGCCGCCTTACAAAATTAAGGGGGCCGCCCATCTGGTGATTTTCAGATTGCCAGAATTGGGTTTTTGGCAGAAAATTTGCAGAAAGGTTATGTGTTTGGATTAGAATTCAGGCAAGTTCAATTCTCTTAGGCAATATAGAGTCTAATCTAATCAAGATATAGCATGCATGCAAAAACAGATAGGCAAAAGAGCAAATAATCAACACATAATAAGCAATAGAAGGTAAGTAAATGCAAGCACACTTAAGCTTCCTAAGGCACCTATCTTAGATTAAAGGCAAAGGCATTTAGTGAGTGAAAAACTAGTGATGGATCAAGATGACACCATTATTAGTGAATTTGTCCTAGTGAGTGTCTATATGCAACAAATGTGGAGTTGTGATTGTTTCGACTCCTAGAAGCAAAAAGAAATAACGATCCTAAGAAACAATCCAAATAATCTCCTTGATTCAATTTTTGCTCGATCATTAATGTCAAAGATATATATTAGATTATATACCTTGATAATTTATGTGAGAGTTTATGCATGATTTTGAAATACAATGTTTTTAGAATTGGTCAACAATGCAAAGAAAGTGAACTTCATGGGGTTTCTAGATTGTGAGAATAATTTTTAGAGAAAATTGATTGAGTTTTACAAAAAGGTTTATGCAAGGAAAATAAATTTTCTCAATCTTTAGTTTTGTGCGAAATAGATTCCTAGACTCAGAAAGGTGAAATGGAAGAAAAGTGAATTTCATGCAAGTATAAATTTGAAATAATTCAATATAATTTAGTCAACTTATTCCATCATTCCTAATCCTAAACGCAAGTGGTTGAATAATTCACGCTTAAGGGGTTTTGTGAATATATCCGCAATGTTGTCTTCCGATGCAACCTTTTCTATAGATATATTTCCTTTTTGTACATTATCCCTAAGAAAATGGTGACGTATTTCTATGTGTTTAGTCCTAGAGTGTTGCACCGGATTTTTACTTAAATCTATCGCACCTTTGTTATCGCACATAATGGGGACATTTTCTAACCTAATGCCATAGTCTACGAGAGCTTGTTTCATCCATAGTGCTTGTTGACATGCCTTTCCGGCGCTTACATATTCGGCTTCGGTGGTAGAAATAGCAAGAGCGGTTTGCTTCTTCGAAAACCAAGACGTTAGAAAACATCCCATAAACGTGCAAATGCCGCTAGTGCTCTTTCTATCTACGTAGTCTCCCGCATGATCCGAATCCGCATAGACAATGGTTTCTATGCCGGATTCCTTAGGATACCATAATCCTAAGTGTATAGTGCCTTTAACGTATCGGAAGATACGCTTAACCGCTTCTAGGTGAGAGGTTTTGGGATCCTCTTGAAAACGGGCACAAAGGCAGACACTAAACATGATGTCGGGTCTACTTGCCGTCAAGTATAGTAAACTACCTATCATTCCTCTATACTTGGTGTTATCTGCGGACTCACCTTCATCGTCCTTTGTGAGCTTTACCTCCGTAGACATGGGAGTTTTCATGGGTTTTGAGTCTTCTAGGCCAAACTTCTTAAGCATTTCCTTAATGCACTTAGATTGGTTAAAAAATATTCCATCTTCTAATTGTTTTATTTGTAATCCTAGGAAGAAGTTAAGTTCACCCATCATACTCATCTCAAACTCATCATGCATGATTTTGGCAAATTCATCACACATGTCTTGACAAGTCGATCCAAATATAATGTCATCAACATATATTTGGACAATGATGAGATTTGGGTCTTTCCTTTTAGTGAAAAGAGTGTTATCTACCATTCCCATGGAATAATCATGTTTAATAAGAAAAGCTTTTAATCGATCATACCAAGCTTTGGGAGCTTGTTTGAGTCCATACAAAGCTTTCTTTAACTTATAAACATAATCAGGTTTTGCGAAGTCAATGAATCCTGGAGGTTGTGCCGCATATACCTCCTCATTGATAAAACCGTTAAGGAATGCACTTTTCACATCCATTTGGAATAACTTAAAATCTAGGGCGCAAGCATAGGCAAGTAATATTCTAATCGATTCTAGTCTAGCTACGGGGGCATAAGTTTCGTCATAATCAATTCCTTCTTGTTGATTATAACCTTGGGCAACTAACCTAGCTTTATTCCTAGTAACTATTCCATTCTCGTCTAACTTATTCCTATATACCCATTTGGTTCCTATGATGGTCATATCCTTTGGATTTGGGACTAATTCCCAAACATCATTCGCCTTAAATTGATTTAATTCTTCTTGCATAGCTATAACCCAACTTTCATCTTTTAAAGCCTCGCTAATATTCTTAGGTTCTATTGCTGAAAGGAAACAAAAGAAATTGTTTTTATCTTGGGCTTGTGACCTAAGGGTTCTTTGGTTAAGATGTCCTATTATATTATCTAATGGATGTGATTTAGATTCTTTAATATTAACAGTTTCGTTATTTTCTAAGTGAATGTCTTCATTATCATTTCCTATGGGTTTTGTTTTACTAACCTCAATAGCTTCATCTTCGACTAAATCATCATCTTCTAAAGGTAATGTTTTAGGAGGTGGTGGTGTTTCATCAAATGTTACATTTAGTGATTCCTCTACTTTCATGGAGTGTTTGTTAAGTATTATATATGCTTTGCTATTTTGTGAGTATCCTAAAAATATTCCTTCATATGATTTTGGATCAAACTTAGTGAGATAATCCTTAGTGTTTAAGATATAGCATTTACTTCCAAATACCCTAAAGTAGCTTAAGTTTGGTTTTCTACCTCTTAATAACTCATAAGGAGTTTTTCCTAGAATTCTTCTAATTGATACCCTATTTAAAATATAAGTTGATGTATCTACGGCGTGACACCAAAATTTTTGTGGGATGGATTGTTCATTTAACATAGTTCTACTCATTTCTTGTAGTGACCTATTTTTTCTTTCTACTACGCCATTTGATTGAGGAGTACGAGGAGCGGAGAAATTGTGAGATATTCCATTTAACTCGCAATATTTTCCGAATTGCACTTCGTTATCAAATTCTCTACCATGATCCGTCCTAATGGCAACTATTGAGCATCCTAATTTATTTTGAATCATTTTACTAAATATTTCAAATTTTTCAAAGGCTTGGGTTTTGTCACTTAAAAACCTAGTCCACGTGTATCGTGAGTAGTCATCTACTATTACTAAGGTATATTTGTTTCCTCCATAGCTCCGCACAGCGGATGGACCAAAAAGATCCATATGTAATAATTCTAGGCACCTAGTAGTGGATACTATATTCTTGGCTTTGTGACTAGCATGAGCTTGTTTTCCAATTTTACATGCATCACAAAAATGCTTGTCATATTTTAGATTAGGCAAATTTCTAACTAATTCCTTAGAGGCCAAAGATTGTATTTGTTGCATGTTAGCATGTCCTAATCTCCTATGCCATAGTGTAGAGTTTTCATCTAGGGTCGTTAGGCATATCCTATCCTCAGGTTTGTTTCCTAGTTTAATAACATATATGCCACCTTTTCTAATTCCTCTACCTATAATTTTTCCATTCTTAACTATTTCGCTATCATCTTCGGTAAATGTGACTCTACATTTATTATCACATATTTTTCCTACACTAAGCAAGTTATATGTTAATTTATCTACATGCTCTACATTTTCAATAGTAAGTGAGTCTTGAGAGATCGTACCTTTGCCAATGATTTTTCCACGTAAGTCACTACCGAAAATAACGTTACCTCCATTGTATGCCTTGTATGTAGAGAATAGATTGCGATTCCCCGTCATGTGACTCGAACATCCGCTATCTTTAATCCATTCGTCAGGTTCCAAGTCAATTCCTAAACATATTTCGTCGGTTTCTTTTGCCATAAAACACTTTTCGTCTCTTGGCTTTTCAACTTCTTCTTTGTCATTATCACTCCATGTTCCACTAACAAAAGCACATTGACTTTCATAACCCGGTGGCTTTAGACATTCGCCAATGAGATGATTTGGACTTCCACATCTAAAGCACTTTCTTTTCCCGTAGTTGTCACTTCTATTCCTTTGGAATGCTCTTCTTTCGTCTCGTGATGATCTAGTGAATCTTCCTCGTCTCTTGAAGAACTTCTTGAATTCTCTTACGGCCATTGCATATTCTTCGTCTTCACTTTCGTCACTTGAATCATCATCATCACTAGATTCCTTTTTGGCTTTTAGAGCAATGGATTTGGTTTGTTCTTTCTTGACTTTGACCGTTTCCGAATCTCTTCTTATGATTTCTTCATGAACCTTCAAGTTGCCAATTAGTTCATCTAGTGATAACATCATCAAGTTCTTTGATTCTTCGATTGCCGTGACCTTAGCTCGCCATTTTGGATGCAATGCCCTAAGAAATTTCCTAACATAATTTTTACTAGAAAATGTCTCATCAAGTGCTTTTAAACTTGTGATGATAGTGTTAAACTTAGCAAAAGCATTATCAATTGATTCCTCTTCCGGAATCGTAAATTGTTCATATTGTTGTACAAGAAGATCTATTTTATTATCTTTGACTTGGCTATTACCTTGGTGAGTAATTGGTAAAGAATCCCAAATTTCTTTGGCGGTTTTACACATAAAAATTCTTTCATATTCTTTGCGTGGTAACGCATTATAAATTACCATTTTAGCCTCATTATTTTTTGCTAATTTCTTTTTCAAATCATCATTTTGTTCTTCAAAAGATACAATTTCATTCATTTTAGTTTCAACATTATATTGAATAGGAGGAAAATCACCAAAGGTAATAATATGCCAAAGATCAAGATCTTTTGATTTCACATACGTTTCGAATCTATTTTTCCAATATAAAAATCCATCACTTTCAAATAGTGGTGGTCTTTGGATAGATTGCCCTTCTAAATACTTTTCATATTCCATAGATCGTTACAAGTTTTAAAATACAATATATTTTAAAAATCTTGCTAGACGTGGCTCTTGATACCAATTGTGGAAAACTAGAAGGGGGGGGGGGGGGTTGAATAGTTTTACGTCGTTTTTAAATTCTTATAAAAGTTTGTTTAAAAGTTTTCTTTGTTTTATAAAATATAGATTCGATGTTATATGATATCAAGTCGTGCACAATATGAACAACACTAAGTATGTACGATAAAGCAATAATAACGTAAGTAAGGAAATAGATAAGGGTTGGAAAGATCGAACCGAGAGACAAGAGATTTATAGTGGTTCGGCTACAAGGTCACCTTCCTTGCTCTACTCCACTCCCCGAGCACCTAACTCGAGAGTTTTCTTCACTATATCAACAAGCTCCCTTATGGCGGAGAAAACCTTACACACCAATTTACACACCACAATAACTTCACAACTTATTCACAACTTCTACACAACTAGTTCACACCTATTCACTACTTAATCACCACTTCTTCACACCAATCTTCTACACACCAATCTTCTTCACACCTATTCTTCTACACACCAATCTTCTTCCTAACTTATCTTCTTCACAACTATTCTTCTAACCAATCAAACTACACTATCTTCTAACAAATATTCACAACTAATCACACAATGAAATAATAACAATGATGATTCACTAACAACTTAGATGTGGAGATCACAACAAGTTGTAATACTTCTTGTCTTGAGGGATAGAAGTATTCTTCTCTTGCACTTGATGGGATGATGTTTGGATCACTTTGAAACAAAGATTTAAGAATGTATAATGAAAGGATATATAGATTGGAAATGGAGATCTAAAATAGAAAGTTCTGTAGTGCAAAAGGTAAGGAAAAAATCCCGGTTTAAGATGGTATTTATAGGCAAAAGATTCTGACAGAGGAGCGTGGCCGGTCCCCTTAATTTTAAGGGGACCGCCCATTATAATTAAGGGGGCCGCCCAGCTGAAACGGCCAGAAACTTTGTCTTTTAGTGGGGAAAGTTTATTTGGTGAAAAACTAACTGATTTTGGTTAAAAATTTGAATTCATATATTTAGTATGAATAAAATATTTTTCTTTATTACCAAAAGTGTTTTTCAAAAATATATAATATGTTTATATAATTAAATAAACTTTGCATTAGTTAATTAAATAACTCTTTGATCATAAATTGCACTAAACACTTTGTTTATTCATACCTTAAGTGATTTGGATGTAAAGAGAAATATTAATCACTAAATACTTGTTTATGTCACAAGTTTTAGTTCTATGAGTTTATATTTTGTGATAATTAAAACATAGAGATATTGATAACATGTTAATAATGTTTTTAGGCATTATTTATGTCAACAAAAGGGACAGCAGAATCCACCTTATCAAGAACGGAGGCAAACTTTGGATGATATTGTAAAGCAAATGATGGCTGATGCTGTTAAAAGACATGAAGGAAACAATGATTTGATCAAAGAGATCCGTGCATCAACCGATACTACTACAAGAAATAAAGGAGCTTCGATCAAAGCATTGGAACAACAAATCGGTCAGATGAGCAAGGTACTTCAAGAAAGGGGATATGGAGGTCTACCTGGTTCAACTGAAACAAATCTAAGAGATCATGTCAAAGCAATCACTATAACTAAAGTCTTGCCTAATGTACCTTTTCCTAGAAGATTGCTGAATGGTTATGCCTTGAAGCGCTAATATTTCTTTAACTCTTTAATCAGTATAAGAAGATTGCTCAGAAAGAAGTCAAGGATTGAAGAGGAAATCAAGGCTGCAATGAAAGAAGAGTGCTCTGCAATTGATCAAAATGCCTTGCCTCACAAAGAAAAAGATCCAGGAAGTTTTACTTTACCCTGTTCTATTAATGACATGTCTTTCAATAATGTATTAGTTGACTTAGGAGCTAGTGTTAGTGTTATGCCCTTTAAGACATTCGCTACCCTAGGCTTGGGAAAAGTAGCCCCCACTAAGCTACTTATTGAATTGCCTGATAAAACGGTGAACCGACCTGAGGGGATAGATAAAAATGTGCTTGTTATGATCGAGAAATTTGTATTCCTCGTAGACTTTGTTATACTGGATATGCTAGAGGATAATAAGATTCCCTTAATCCTTGGAAGACCTTTCTTGTCTACTGCTCATGCTAAGATAGATGTCTTTAAAAGAAAAATCTCATTAAGAGTAGGGAATGATAAACTAGTCTTTAAATGCAAAAATCCTGTTAAGAGCATAATTAAAGGAGTTTACATGCTAGGATTAAGAGAACGTATGGATCTCAACCAAGAAGCTAGGCTAATGGGAGAGACTTTGATCCAAAACATGTCATCAAAACCAAATCATGAAGAATTCAAAGAATTCACACATCTTAATGTACCTATCAAACTAAGGAATGATATTATAAGTGATTCTGACGATGAGTGGTATGATTGTGAAGTTATTAACAAACGAAGGAAAACTATGAGGACCGACGAGTACCATGAAGTGTCTGTTGAGCTACCACCCTATCTTACGTATTTATGCCTGATTAATAATGTAAATTTCCCGTCTATTGTTTTATCATCATTGCCCGAAAGGGATAGAACTATGCTTGTGCAGATCTTGAGAAGAAATGGCATGGAAATCAAAGATGGGCAAGTTAAGCTAGATATCACTAGCTTGAGAATGAGGGAGCGGGACGCTTCCGACTTCTATAATGATGCAAAATAGGAGCTGAACGTGAGCCTAACTTGAAGACTCTGGAATAAAGAAAAGTGCTTACCGGGAGAGAACCCGGATTATCTTTTTCTGTTTTTGTTTATCGAGTATGTCAGATCTGCAGTATATGTGGCACATCTAATCTAATAGATGCGGCATATAAATTTTTGAACTATAAATTTATGTCAATTTATTTAATGCGGCGTATCCCTGACCTGATGAAATTTCTAGATTTTTAATTTGAATTTTTTTAAGTTTTATTTTTACTAACTACTAATAAATTATTGCCCAAGTTGGATTTTCTTATTACATGTGTTTTAAAATTGGTGGTATATATACATTTCTGTACTTTTTGTTGAGACATCATGTAACCCCTGATACTTTAAAACCTATTACTAGCCAAATATTTATTTTCGTACCTGAGACACATTAAAACTTTTATTGCATGATTATTTGAGCTTGAGAAACGTGAGATATATTGGAAACGAGAACTTTGTCCCTTGATTGACCCAACACAACCTAGGAAACTCGAATTGTATTGCACTTGCAAAATTATTTGAATTATTTTGAGTTTGAGAAAAACTCTGAAGTTTATGCTTGATTTTATTGGAAAAATTATTTCGTGAACAATGGCGCAAGTTTCGTAATTTTTTGAGTCCGTTTGCTATGTCGTTTGGACCCCGAAGCATTTATCGTGAGAAGTTTATTACTTTGTTAGTTTTGGACCCGTAACTTACCATTTTCATTCACCCTACACTTTCATTATAATCAAAAACTACCCCATACTTTTATTTCATATATATACCCCATTACCCCCACTTTTCTTCATTTTTAATATTAAAAACACAAACACTCCACACCCAAATTCTCTCTCTCTCTTGAATTTCCAGCCGCCGCCCCTCACCGGAGCAGCAGCAGATTTCGGCCGCCGCAGCCGAAATATTTTCCGACCACCTCTTTTCTTGCACCAAGTTATAGATCGGGACTCCCCCGACACCACCGTACCATCCCCGCGACCCCAAACACCCCGTACGCCCCTCTACGCGCCACCATCGCCACCACCGAGAGCCACCACGACCCTCCACCACCTTTCTACCGATGGTAAACCACCACCCCCGCCACATTTTTGTTATTTTGAATTTATTTTTAAAAACCCTAGTTTTGATTTTTATTAAATCCAATTTTTATTTACCTTTCTTTTATAAAAGTTGTTTTCAAAATGTTTTTAAACAAAACCTCATGTGGGATTTCTCCTTGTTCCCGTTTTGGCCACGACTCAGATGGACTTACCTAGTCAACTCGTGACTCGGTGAGGGTTTGGATATTATTATGGTTGTTGATGTTAGTGATGAAGGGGAATGTATATTTCTTCTTGTTTTTGGATATTTGAGGGTCCGTTTGGTTTGGGTGTGTCTCGACAGCCGACAGCCACCACCACCGCGACTTGGGTGGTGGTGGGGATGATGTTATTATTATTGTTGTTGTTGTTTTGGGTGTTTGGATTGGTCTAGGTAGTGTTTGGATCGGATTTGGATGGTTTTGGATTGAGCCGAGAAGGAGTAGGGCTTGGATTTTGTTTTGGCTTTGATTTTGGAGTTTTAGTGTTGTTATTGTTGTTGTGATTGTTTCGGGGTTTAGTTACTAAGTCTCGGGATTATGTATTAGTTAAATGGTAAAATAATAAAAACGGATAATAATAAATAGGAAACCTAAAATCTATTTGTTATAGTTAAGCGGATTTGATATCGGACATGTTTCCGTATTATTGCATTGTGAGCTTGAATTGGACGTATTGGATTTACGGCCTTGGTTATTTGGATATTATGGACCCTTTGGTACACAAGACGGTAGGGTACGTTAGGCCCGTAAAGATCTTAACGTACCTGGAACCCGAACAAATACAAAATGGTCGATAAAACCTAAACAACTAATGGACTACGCGAATGATATATCCAATCATATTAATAATATATTAACATTGTTTACATAAAAGAGTCATTGACTCGGGAAAACATTATATAAACGGGCAGGTCATGCCGAAATTTTAAAAAATTCTTTATAAACTTTAAATTATTTTACCAAACGTTATTATTTCAAAATCCTTTTTATTTCAACGTTACTTTGGGAAATGGGTAAATCCGAGACTTGTTATTAGCGTGTTGTTATTTATTTGAGTGTGTCTTCCATTTTCATTTCTTTTCTTTCCATTTCTTTTTGACGACTTTCTTCGAGATATTCTTTCGTCTCTCTTGCGTATTTGGCCGTTTCGCCGACTTATTCCTTTCTATCTTTCTTCCACACGAGACTTTTCGAAATCTATTTCTTTCAAATGCCATTGTATTTATAAAAACTTTTATTCAATCATTGTTTATTGAGATATTCGAGTATAGTTCTGAGTTATACCATTTATATTGCTTAGGTTGTGCTAAGGTTCATTTGCTGTGACACATTATTGATTGGTTGCTATATCTCATTTCCTGCTACTGCTATTGTTAAGGTGTGATTCATAGCCCCGCTTTTTATATTTTAAATGTTTATAATCCCATGGGGTGACATACATGCTTTAAATGTTTTCTAAGCACAAGTATTTTTGGTATGCTTTTCCTGAATGATATACTTTCCTGACGACGTGCTAAGTATCTTATCTTGCCTGACAAGACCCTCAGATCATGAGCCATTAATCACTTGCGAGTGAGCACGAATATAGGGATACAGTCCTATAGGAATTGACCCTCCCACTCCTTTTGCCAGATAAGCAAATTGTGGTTTACTATATTCGATTTTGCTGGGTAAATGGCAAGTACCCAACCTTGGGGGCACTTTATATTATGAAATTACGCGGTTATTGTTTATTCCAGTACGGAGTTACTGATGATTGGTTTGGTTAACGTTTTGCGTGTCATGAGCTTAGTGTTAGACCCGTTTCCCGGGTACGTGGACCCCACCCTAGATGTAATGGACTAAGAGCCTTACGTGGTTGGCTAGTCAACAAATGTCGTGATGTGGTCAAACCCGATAGTCATAGTATTTCATAATGTGGTTTTAGAAATATTATGTGTCATAAGTAAGAGGGATAAGAACTTGAGGGACCTAAGTTGACAGAATCTCAAACTGGTACTAGAACCAATTTGTTCTAGTACTAGAACAAAGGGATAAGAACTTGAGGGACCTAAGTTGACAGAATCTCAAACTGGTACTAGAACCAATTTGTTCTAGTACTAGAACCAACTTGTTCTAGTCTGCAGGGACTATTCTTGCCAAAACCTCAAACTAGCACTAGAACCAACTTGTTCTAGTACTAAGGATGAATGGTTACATGACCTAAGGGACTAAAGTTGCCATTTAGGCAAACTTCCAACTATCAAATGTCTAGATAATTCTCTGGACTTCTATAAGGTTCATTTTGGATAAGAAGTATGCGTGTTTATATGGTGTCGGCAAGGGAGAAAGAAAGGGAAAAGTGAGATGATGGCTTAAGAAGAAGAAGAAGATGATGAAGATTTATTGTCCATAGTCCTTCCTAGTTATGATCCCCACAAGTAAGTAACTCTAATCTTGAGTTTATAATGATTATTGTGGTAAAAGGTTAATGGGTTAAGTGGGTTTTCATCATATGATCTTGATATGATCATATGATGATATAGAGATAATGTTGGGTAAGTTTAGATGGGTTTAATAACCCTTGATCATGATATGTTGTGTTATTAGGTCTTGTTGATAATGATGAAGGATGATGATGACTAGTAATGATGATAATGATGGTGGTATTATTATTGTTAACTTAGCTTTGGAAGCTAAGGTAAGTAAACCGGTTATGATTTGATGTTATAATGATTTCTTACATTATGTGTTATATGATTGTTATGATGAGATGATTGATAGTGTTTGAATGATTATTTGAGGAAGAAGTAGAGGTAAGGCTAGTTTGGCATAACTAGCAAAAGAAGATTAAGAGTTTAGTTGGACTAGTGTAAGTGTGTAAGAAAGGTTGAGATGTAATGATAAGGCTTGAAGTGGCTAAGGTATGTGTTATGTTTATATTGTGATGGGATGAGTAGATTATGATGCTTAATGTGTGATTGAGTTACAATGTTGTATTATGATCGTTTTACTTACTAAGCCTTGTGCTTACGGTTTAGTTGTCTAACCGTTTTGTAGGTTGGCATGTTGTTATGGATGGCTTGGATAAGGATTAAGTTGGATATGCGATGTAGAAGGACTTGGGTAAGATAGTAGAGCAAGGTAGGATACCGAGCTCAAATGTCATGTTGTACCCCCGAGAGTCTTTCTACGTGTTGTAAAATGTATGTCAAAGATGTGGTAATGATTTAGTAGTCAATTGATGTGTCAAAGTATGTTTATGGGTTGTTAGTGGATGTTAAAGGAGTGTTTGGCATAAGCGTGTTTCTACCCATTTTGGGTTGTAAACGGGTCAAGTAAATATGTAAACATTTTGTTATGTTAGTATAACGATTTTGGTTAGGTTTAAGGTGTTGTGGAAGTCATATGTGTCTTATGTCATGAATTGGGTTAAAACGGGTTTTGGCACAAAACCCGTCGTTTTGTAAAGCATTATTCCAAGGGTCAAACAATAAATGTTTTTTTTTTTTTTTTTTTTTTTTTTTTTTTTTTTTTTTTTTTTTTATGAAAATGAGCTTATAAATGAAATAAGAAAATCTGGAAGGCTTTATGTTTTGTCGAAGTGGTATAAGTCAATTTCCGGAAAATGGGTCAAAAGGATGCATAAAAGGGTTATGCAGATAAATGGGGTGTTTGGGAAAGCAAGTAGTGCAGAAAATGGGCCATGTTAGAAAAATCATATCTTTTTAACCGTAAGTCGTCACGGGTCATGCCACCCGGCGTTTCTAAGGTAATTGAGTCTAGTTTCGTTTAAAAATAGTATCAATGTCTGAATATTTATAGATTTTTGTCAATGGTCAAAAGAGTAACAGCAAGTCAGATTTGATATGTCGTTTCCACGCATAAAGTTTTAATTTTTGATCAAATCGGGCACGGGGCGTAACAACTTGGTATCAGAGCTTCGGTTTAAGTGAATTTGGTTTCCACTATAGGTTGCCTGGTCTTAAACCACTAGTAGATATGTTGGATGTAAGTGTTAGTAATGCTGAAAGTAAATGTTAAGTATGAGATGGATTATATTTTATGATTTATGAGATTAATGATGATAAGTGATGGATGTATGATATAGTGTTGATGTGTATGAGGTATTAGTTAGTGGAGGACTTGAAGTGTTTGAATGATTTGTTGGCCGTGTACCTTGATTGGTGCCGATGACTGTTATGTGATTATGTGAATATATGATAGAGTAGAGGTAATGGAATGCTAGTAGAAATGCCAAGTGGTATTAGAGATGGGCCAGTAAGGTAATTAAAGTGTCATGATGCCTTAGTTATAAGGTAGACTAGTGCTTGCGGCTAATTAGAATGTTGATGCTTAGACATAGATTGATTATGCATGTGATGTGTGAGCCATAGACTATATGATTTGATTGTGATTATGAATGTTTTAACACTTGTTGGATAAGTGTTAAGTGATAAGTATTATTGTTTATGTGATGTTAAGTCTATGGTAGTAGTTTATTATATGTCTAAGTTTTATGTGATGTGCTTGAGAGCACGATTCGTAGAAGTGTATGAGTTGAGATAGATGCATTGGAATGCATATTTCGTGAGACATGAACGATTAGATGTAATAATGAATAGATGCTTGAAGCATAAGTCTTACACGCTTAATTAAAATAAGAAAAGTTAAAGTATACGGTTAAGATGTGACGAGATCATGTTATATATAAAACATGATAAGTAAAATGTGTTAGTAAGTAAGTGGTTAAGCGTGATAACTAGAAGTGATGAATGAGACATAGATTGCGCTTGAATTCATAAGTGATATGAAGTGCGCTAGAAGAATTGTAAAACATGAGTATAGTCATGTTTATATATTGGATAGTATGTGATGAGATTAATGAAAATGTTATGGAATAAGCCAATGTAAGGCTTATATGTGTAAAGTTGAGTAGACTAAATGAAGTGATAGTATGAGTTGTGAACATGGTCAACAAGGGTTGACGGATAATAGTAAAAGTGTGTGGTAAGGACACATAGAGAATGTGTAAACTGTAAATGGACAAGCATCATATAGAACTTGTCTAAAATAGAGATGCCACGTAGTGAATGTATGAGTCAACTTTGGATTGACGGATAAATGATAAGTAGCATTGTGAGAATGCAAACATAATTTCAGTGTTGCAAAAATCGGCCTTATCGGCCTACAAGGCCGATTAATTGGCGATTACAAGCTGAACGACCTTGGACCTTGGAGCGAATTACAAGGTAATCGGCCTTGGACCTTGGAATCGACGATTAATCGGCCAAAAATTGCTACACGGCCCTCGATCGCCTCGGGACCGATTCACGATTTTTGCAACATTGCATAATTTAACAAGTGTAGTATAGCAACTTGTCTAGATGAAAGTAAACGTGGTAGAGAATGTTGAAATTGCTCAAGGCAATGAGAAGTGTTGAAGTGATAGCGTGTACTTAATGATAAAAGTACATGAAAGATAAGTGAGTAAAGATGATAAGTTAGATATAGCTTGGATCCAATTCTCTAGTTTTGGTATCCTTCGGGATAGCCCAGCTTGCCTTTATGGCATGTGTTTTGGCATCCTTTGAGATGGCCTAGCTTGCTTTCATGGCATGGTTGTTAGCTTGCCTTTACGGCATGGTTGTTAGCTTGCCTTCGCCGGCATGGTTTGCCTATATTCCTGGCATGTATGAAAGTATCCTTTGGGATAGCTTAGCTTGCCTTTCATGGCATGGTTGTATAGCTTGCCTTATGGCATGTATGATAGTTATGGCATCCTTTGGGGTGGCCCAGCTTGCCGCAAGGGCATGGATATTATGGTATCCTTCGGGATAGCCAGCTTGTCTTTATGACATGGATGAATAGTTAGTAAGATTGGATCCAATGCTAGAAAAGAAGAAAAGTAAAGTAAGTATAATTGTTGTGTCGGAAGTACATGAGTAGGAGGATTTATAATCTCCTTATTTAAATGGATTGGGACGCCTCTTCATTTAAATAAAGAAATTGTAAATCACCGAACCATAAGTTTATAATTCCTTACTTGCATAGATTGGGACGCCTTTTTATGTAAGTAAAGAGTTATAAATGAGTGGGCTTATGTGTAGCCGGTATGACATGAATACGGGTAGAGATATGAGAAAGTGAAAACTAAAACAAGTTAGACGTTATAAGAAGAGATTAGATATAAAAGCTTGTAGTGGCGTTAAGGTCCTATATGAACCTTAAGATAGACGCCTAGAATGAGTTTTTGCTTTAAGTTGATAAGATGATAGGTGGAATTCCCATGACTTAACAAGAGGATTGCTTTAGTAATGCGTAGATTTGGTTTTGAAAGTGTCGTTTATATGGTACTATGTATATAATGCGAGATAAGTTACTGGTATTTGGAAGTAGATAAATGTTGATATTGTGTAAAGTGTAATTTTGGCCGGTATATGACTTAATGTCATGTTAGTGCATTTGTGAATGAAGTGATGATAGTGTTGAAGTTTGACTTATGGAAAGTCAAATAGTAGATGTTCCTGGATGACAAATCTTCATTGTTGGAAATTTTAGATAAGCTTGTGATGAGTAGTATTGCTTATAGTCTATTATGAGTTATGATTGTGATATAGAAGCTTGGAATTGCAAGATCACTTAGATCGTTGCAATGTAATGACTAAGGATTTTGAAATTATGAGACATGTATAAGTTGTGATTCAGTTTTAGATAGCAAAAGACGAGAGATTCCGGGGACGAAATCTAAATAAGGGGGATAGAATTATTAGACCCGTTTCCCGGGTACTTGGACCCACCCTAGATGTAATGGACTAAGAGCCTTACGTGGTTGGCTAGTCAACAAATGTCGTGATGTGGTCAAACCCGATAGTCATAGTATTTCATAATGTGGTTTTAGAAGTATTATGTGTCATAAGTAAGAGGGATAATAAGTTGAGGGACCTAAGTTGACAGAATCCCAAACTGGTACTAGAACCAACTTGTTCTAGTACTAGAACCAACTTGTTCTAGTCTGCAGGGACTATTCTTGCCAAAACCTCAAACTAGCACTAGAACCAACTTGTTCTAGTACTAAGGATGAATGGTTACATGACCTAAAGGACTAAAGTTGCCATTTAGGCAAACTTCCAACTATCAAATGTCTAGTGAATTCTCTGGACTTGTATAAGGTTCATTTTGGATAAGAAGTATGCGTGTGTATGTGGTGTCGGCAAGAGAGAAAGAGAGAGAAAAGTGAGATGATGGCTTAAGAAGAAGAAGAAGATGATGAAGATTTATTGTCCATAGTCCTTCCTAGTTATGATCGCCACAAGTAAGTAACTCTAATATTGAGTTTATAATGATTATTGTGGTAAAAGGTTAATGGGTTAAGTGGGTTTTCATCATATGATCTTGATATGATCATATGATGATATAGAGATAATGTTGGGTAAGTTTAGATGGGTTTAATAACCCTTGATCATGATATGTTGTGTTATTAGGTCTTGTTGATAATGATGACTAGTAATGATGATAAGGATGGTGGTATTATTATTGTTAACTTAGCTTTGGAAGCTAAGGTAAGTAAATCGGTTATGATTTGATGTTATAATGATTTCTTACATTATGTGTTATATGATTGTTGTGATGAGATGATTGATAGTGTTTGAATGATTATGTAAGGAAGAAGTATGTCAAATGTCATGTTGTACCCTCGAGAGTCTTTCTACGTGTTGTAAAATGTATGTCAAAGATGTGGTAATAATTTAGTGGTCAATTGATGTGTCAAAGTATGTTTTATGGGTTATTAGAGGAAGTTAAAGGAGTGTTTGGCATAACGTGTTTCTACCCATTTTGGGTTGTAAACGGGTCAAGTAAATATATAAACATTTTGTTATGTTAGTATAACGATTTTGGTTAAGTTTAAGGTGTTGTGGAAGTCATATGTGTCTTATGTCATGAATTGGGTTAAAACGGGTTTTGGCACAAAACCCGTCGTTTCGTAAAGCATTATTCCGAGGGTCAAACAGTAAATGTTTTTGTATGAAAATGAGCTTATAAATGAAATAAGCAAATCTGGAAGGCGTTATGTTTTGTCGAAGTGGTATAAGTCATTTTCCAGAAAATGGGTCAAAAATATGCATAAAAGGGTTATGCAGATAAATGGGGTGTTTGGGAAAGCAAGTAGTGCAGAAAATGGGCCATGTTAGAAAAAGCATATCTTTTTAACCGTAAATCGTCACGGGTCGTGCCACCCAGCGTTTCTAAGGTAATTGAGTCTAGTTTCGTTTAAAAATAGTATCAATGTCTGAATATTTATAGATTTTTCTCAATGGTCAAAAGAGTAACTGCAGGTCAGATTTGATATGTCGTTTCCACGCATAAAGTTTTAATTTTTGATCAAATCGGGCACGGGCCGTAACACTTAGCATCATCAACCGTATGTATACATGTGTTGCCTCTACATATTGGGTGTTACCTTGATTACCCTGATATTTGCATTTGTTGCTTATATCGTATGATTAAAACCTTGTGCTCAACTTTATTATTTTAAACTTATGGATTGCACTCAACCTTTGTGTTGACTTTTAAGCATGTGTTTCTCAGGTACTACTACTAACTAGTCTTGGAGATTTATGACATGGGCGTGGTGGACTGGCTTGGACGAAGGAGTCTTTCTGTCAAGGCAGCTTTATCATCTTTACTATTTTTATTTTTATATCATTCGTAAAACCTTGGTGTGTCTTAAATATTTTCCACTGCTAAACTTTGTTTAAATTTCCGCTGCAAACTCTATTTACTTTTTCCGCTGCTACTTTGACTTAAGAGTCCCTGTACTCTAAATGGTTTATAATTCGAATGATATGTTTTGCAACATTTATAAACGTCCCTTGTTGTGGTCGTTAGCTATAAATGTGCCTGGTTTCTATTTGCGTAGCGCCCCTAGGATGTCAGTTGCCGTATTTGAGTTGGGGGTGCTACAGAATGGTATCAGAGCATCGTTTATAGAGAACAAGCTTGGACTTGACTATAAACTTTTTCCTGGAGTCAAAATGTTTTGAGACAGAAAGCCGACAGCCCTCCGTGCCACTTCGCGCCCTGGTATTCTTTTAAACTTTATATATATATATATATATATATATATATATATATATATATATATATATATATATATATATATATATATATATAGTGTACCTTTCAAACGAAAACCATTTTAACTGCAAGAACTGCGAAAACCACTTTTGTACTATCAATAAAGGAGAGTGTGCAACAATTTAATGCAAGATGGCATTTTTGTGATTAATTGAGACCTCATTTCCTGGAACATTAATGAGAAAGGGTAAAAAGGGCATTTTATTTTATACCATCTCATTAACTGCTTGCATAAAAAACGGGATTTTATTCAAACTTTCCTCCATCAGTAACTCCAAAATATTAGGTCAAAAATCATTCCCTTCTTTCTCTCTCTCACTCACGCCTCCATCCAAAAAAATGAAACAAAAAAAACTGATCCAGTTTGTTCTTTTCGATCGTGCTTGGACGTGCTTGGACGTGGGTAACTTCTGGTTCGACAAAGGGGTGGTTGTTCGTGGGTTTATAGGCGGTTCGAGGTTGGTTTTTGGCTTGTGTTTCAAATAGCTATCATGGCTCAGTGTATCAAATAAAGAGACATCAGGTATCAATATTTAATTTTATTATTGATGTGTGGGACTGGTTGTTTATTTATTAATCATCTAAACCTGATTGGTTATCATCATATCAAGATAGTGGGTCTGTGATTTATGAGATTGACAGTAACTGTGATTCACGTGTTGAGGTTTGTCGTCTCTTGCAAGTTAAATCGAAGTAACCTCGTATTAGGAAAAGTATTAATGTTGCTTTGTTTCAAGTTCGTTAATGCTACTGCTATTCTTGGTTCTATGTGGAGATTATAAGGCAACAAAAAGTTTTGATGAATTCAACCTCGTACTGAATATTTTAATGGAGCGTGCATCGATGATAAAATGGGTTCTACTGCTATCAAGGTACTGTTTGATCAGTTAATTGGTGGTGGTTTGATCAGATAAAATGCGAAGAAAAGGGCATTTTATTGGTGGTGGTTTGATCGTGCTTGGACATGGGTAACTTCTGGTTCGACAAAGGGGTGGTTGTTCGTGGGTTTATAGGCGGTTCGAGGTTGGTTTTTGGCTTGTGTTCGATTGGTACAGCTTGGTTTCGATCCTGGTTTGTTCTTCGCATCATGCTCCAAGGGTAAAATTTTCACCTTGTTCTATACGATTTTTTCTCTTTGTCGATTCTTGTTGTTTTTCTGTTTGGCTTCTATATCAAATACGATCACATAAATCTTACGCCTTAAACGCATATAAAAACGAAAACAAAAACTTGTGAATCGAACATGTTAAAACATGGTACGTATGGGGTTTATTTGGATTAAAACTATAAGGATATAACTTATGATCTTTAAAGACGTATAAAGGGTTGATTAACTGATTTCGTATGAGAGTTTTGGTGGATACATGTTCGTGAATACATAAAAAGGGTTTACAATAATCGGTTAAATCGTATAAACAGTTTCGAGGTTGTACATATTCTATCAAATTAGTTTCGAGTTTGGTTAAGGAGAAGGCATGCATGAAATCATAACTATATATTCTTAAAACATGTATGTTCAAAACATACCTGTTCAAAACATATATGTTTTAATTAGTGGAATCTAACTAATGAAAACCATATATGTTTGAGAACATGATTTTTTAAACACGTGATTAGTATAGGTTAAAAATACATGTATGTTTTGTGTTTATGATTACATATGTGTTTTGTGTTGGGATTAGTATAGGTTAAAAAAACATGTATGTTTTGTGTTTATAATTACATGTGTTTTGTGTTGGGATTAGTATAGGTTAAAAAAAACATATATGTTTTGTGTTTGGATTATAAAACATATATGTTTTGGAAAGATACATATATGTTTACGTATAAAATATATATGTTTTGTGTTTAACTATTTATGATTAAAAAACATGTTTATATCATTAGTTGTTATGATTAAAAATACATATATGTTTACGTATAAAATATATAGTTGTTGTGATTAATTTTCGTTTCTTATTTATTTGTGGTTTAATTATTTTCGTGCATACTTGTTTCAGATTGATTGATGAAGATGATGATATCATTAAAGACCGGGAAGTGGATAAACACGATTATACATGAAGATAATTTGCGACCTTTGGAGATATATGATTATTTCATTGTTTTTTGTACTTGTAATAAAACGAAATGTAACATTTAAGTATATCAATCTTGTTTTTCTTTTTATAATTATTTAGGTTCTTAATTTGCGTTTATAAAAGTATTGGTAGGTTGATAAAAAAAAAATGTTAACTAAAAAAAAACATGTATGCACCTTGACTATTTGGGAAAAAAACATGGATGCATTTTGACTAATTGAAAACATGTATGCACCTATACTATTTGAAATAAAAAAACACGTATGCACATTTGCATAAAAAAAACAAAAACAAAACATGTATGCACCATGGCTATTTGAAAAAATGTTAGAACTAAAAAAAAAAAAAAAAAAAAAAAAAAAAACGAAAAATCCAAATTTTAAGATATATAAAAAACGGGAATTATAAAAGAAATAAAAAATAATATGAAAATGTCTTTTACTATTATACCCTTTTGAATTTAATAAAAATAACAAAATGCTATGAAGCATTAAGTGATGTACATTATGTATTATTAGTTGTAAAAAGGTGGTTTTCGCAGTTCTTGCAGATAAAGTGGTTTTCGTAAGAAAGGGACCCTATATATATATATATATATATATATATATATATATATATAT